>CM050431.1:9821495-11021495 GCA_027564155.1 Gymnocypris eckloni scoliostomus | reverse complement strand
CCTGGCAAAATAAGCCTAGATGTTATACTGTAATTCATTTATTTTTTGAAAATCGACCTAATAATATAGCAATAATGTCAATAATCTGCTCAGATGTTTTAATTTATTTTTAACACATTATTGAAAATATTATACCAATATAGCATTAATACAATTATATCTACATTCTCCCATTCTTCCTCATATGTGTGTGTGTGTGTGTGTGTGTGTGTGTGTGTGTGTGTGTGTGTGTGTGTGTGTGTGTGAAATTAGCTCAAATATTATATAATTTTTTGTTGAGTATTTTCCTAATAGCCTATAACATGATAGCATAATGTTAATAATATAGCAGATAAAAAAAGGGTCAGATATGATATTGTATTTTATTTATTATTTTGTGAATATTGTCCTAATACAATAATATAATTCAAATAATATACAAAAAAGGTCAAATATTATCCCAGACTTATTTTATTTTAAATTACCTTATAAAATAAACTGATGGCCATATTGATATCAGCCAAGATCATTCTGTGTATTTTGCATACCTATGACCTCCCTAATGTTCAAATTCCTTTGAATATATGAACCAAACATTTAATTGCCTGACTGAACTGTTACATACCCCCCCAATTTATCCACAGACACATTCCATAAGCCACAGGAGGGCGGTGCTCGGGCGTCGGCAACGCTTTGACACACTGCTTGCTGAGCACAAGAGCAAAGCGCGGGACAAGGAGCTGCAGCTCAGGTTGGACCCTTCCCACCCAGCACCCTCTCTCAGGGACCCTCCCTCCTCCCGCATCTCACAAGACCCTCACCCAGTCTCCCATGGCAATGGCACTGCCGATGCCACTAAGCCTTTGCCCCAGAGCAAACCCAAACCTCATAATGCTGGGCTTCCACGGTGAGTTGCTTCCTCCTGCCCATCTATTTACTCAAAACCGGCTTCCTTTTGATTGATTAGCCAAATTTGTTATAGACCTCCGGTTGTTTTTTGTTCGGGTGGTTAACAACGAAGGCAAATTTTAGTGTGCTCTTCTGTGTCTTCAGACTCAACAGCAGTAACTCAAACAGCGGAGGAGACCCAGCCATGGCCCACGACCAGGCCCACCATTCTCACACGGCCCCTGTCGGCACAGAGACCAGCCGCCTCTCCAGTGACGAGGGGGAGAACGAGGAGAGAGAGGAGGCCACAGAGAAACTGGACTGCCATTATTCAGGTTACCACCCACGACCAGCTGCTGTAAGTAAAAGAAACCTTCTGATCTTACAGTATTAGGGAGTGTTTTTTTTTGAAGTAGTGAATTTCTCAAACTGAAGTGCCTGTTTAGAAAGTCACTTACATTTTGAATCACAAAGCTAAAACACTTTTAAATGAATATTCAGGGCCTCATTTGAATCCAATTTTGTGTCGAGCCACCCTCTTTAAAGTAGGTTTGAGTCAACCTTGATCTGAAAATGTTCAGTACCAAGCACCAATGTGCCATTCCTGTTCCATCTCTCATCAGTTCTGTACTTTTGGAAGTCGATTGTACGGTAGAGGTTGCTACGCGTTCGACCGGCGCTGGGATCAAGTACGGTGTGCTCTCACCACCATGTTGGACAAGCATGTCAACTCACAAATGTGGAAGTAAGTGTGTTGAAACCCTTTCCACTTCTCCATTTCTCACACAATCCTTATTATGATTTCTTGCATTTACTTTGTAGGAAAATCCCTCTGGCCTTGGAGAACTCGGCAACAGCACCGACAACCTATTACCGGACAAGCACAAACTCCCATTCTTCCTCATCCTCCTCCATTTCTGCAGGGTTTCTCAGCTTGTCCTCACCACCGCCTTATGACAGCAAGCCAGTCCTGTCATATGGCACCACCCTGAACGCCCGCTCTTCTCCACAAGCCTCCGCCACTGAGCAGCCCGCCTACAGCGGCGCTTCTAGACAAGTGTCAGCCTCATCACCCCAGATGCCTTCAGCCCACTCGTCCTCGCTACCCTCGTTGGGCTCCAACCGACCCCTTAAATCCCGATCTGGTACAAAGTCCTTTAAGGCTCGGGAGCCATCCTCCAGCCTAAGTAACTCTATCATCAAGGGCAGTACTAATAGCAGTGCTAGCATTAGCGGTAGTCTCAGTTCGGGCAAGAAGCGGAAAAACAATTCCCTGCTTGCCACTCATAATACTTACACCTCTGACTCTTCCTCATCTTTTAAGAAGAACTGTGCAGTGAACTCTGGCAGCCTTGGCAGCGCCTACCACACCTCGCTCGCCTCCACCCCCTCTTCATCATCATCAACGCTGTCGTCATCCCACAGCGGGGTTTACAGCTTGGGGGTAAACTGCACCCCAGGCAGGGCCAACTCTTTGAGCTTGAAGCAGGAGTCGACAGGACGTGGCCCTCCCTCAGGCAGCCCTGCTGAGTCCATTAAACGCATGAGTGTAGTGATGAACAGCAGCGACTCCACCCTCTCCTCGGGCCCATTTGTTCACCAGAGCAGCGATCATCACGCAGATGCACGTCTGGAAGCCAAAAGGAGGAAGGGCTCACCTGGCTCTAGTAGCCTCAACAGCACAGGTGCATAAACCTTGTTTTTATTATGATTTTTAAATCCAAATTCCTGTTTCATTTCATTATTGAGCTAGATTCTGTTTCATTTCTGTTAGTTTTAATCTGGTTTCTGTTTAATCCTATTTTGGTTTCAGTCCAGTTTGTTTCATTTCAGTTTAGTTCTAATCCATACTCTAAATGTCATTTTAGTATTAATCCAAGTTCTGTTTCATTTCAGTTTAGAATTAAATGCAGTTTCTATTTTATTTCAGTTTAGTTTTCATTCGGTGTAGGATTTTTTTTACATTTCGGATAAAAACGAGTTTGTTTGATCCAGATTTATGTATAATGCGATTTAAGTATTAATCCAGTTCTTGTTTCATTTCTGTTAGATTTAATTTGGTTTCTGTTTTATTTCAGTTTTTTCCCATTACATTTAATCTCAGTTGAGTTATGATCTGTTTTCTATGTCTTTTCACATTAGTATCAATAGCATTTCTGTTTCATCTTTATTTTTGTTCCAGTTTCAATTTCAGTTCATTTTAGTATTAATCTAGTTCGTTTTTTTTCCCGGTATATTAAATTAGCTCTCTGTTTAATCTCAGTTTTGTTTTAATCCCATTATGTTCCAGTTTTATATTCAAATTAATCTCTTTGATCTGGTTTTTATTTAGTTTTAATCCAGACTGTCTAATGCCTTTTTTATTGATCATTTTATTTAATTTAATTTAGCTCTGTTTCAGTTCAGTTTAGTCTCAATCTAAATGTCTATTTAATCTCAAATTAGCTTCAATCCATTTTTTCATTGCATCTAGTGTCATTTTATGAATAATCTAGTTTACATCTCTATTCTATTTCAGTTTAGTTGTGATCTGGTTTCTGTGTCATTTCACAATATTATCAATTCGGTTTCATCTTGGTTTAGTTTTGATCCAGTTCTATTTTACTTCATTTTAGTATTAATCCAGTTTCTTTATTATTTCAGTTTTACTTTGATTGGTTGCTTTTTCATTTTAGGTTAACATTTTGCTATAGTTTCATTTCAATTTAGTTCTATTCAAGTTTTTATTTACACCACTCTTCACAGTTTACTTCAAAACTGAACAGAGAGTATACAGAACTGTCAGGCTGACTAATCTTTTTTCTGTGTTCGCATTGTTACATAAAGTCCTAAAACACTATAAACCCAAATTCACTTGTAGACTTGTGTGCCATTCATTCCAAAGTGCTGTCTCTAATTCAAATTTTGTAATGACTTTGACAGCGCCAGGAGCAGGAGGACAAGGTCCTGGCAGGCCCAAAATGGCCAAGTCTCCATCAATCAACAACATCCACAGCAAGCACGCTCGCTCTATACCTGGAGCACCAGGGCTCCCCAACAGTTCACTTATACATCAGGTTAGTTTGTTTTCCTTCTTCGTTTTAGTTTAGAATATAATATCTTCTCTTTCCTCTGAGTCTAAGACAATACATTTCCTTACTTGTGTGTGTTTCCCACAGCCAAAGGCTCGTCCCTGACACAGGTGTGGAGGCTCTGAGCGTACTGAGCAGTAGGCTGGACCCAGAGCTCCCTCAGCCCCCTCATGCCACTCTGCACGAGGCCTTCTTTTTCTCTTACTCTTCCCACAATCCTCAGGGTGGAATGCACACTGGGTGGCCCATTGATGTCCTTCGTGAGGATTTCCTCCCAAAGCCATGCAGGGGCACTCTCCGGGCATAGGATAATAAGCCAGAGAGATATAGTTCTCCTGTCGGAGGTTATTATGAATCTATACAATGCACCATTGGGTACAAAGCCTGCTGCGTAGAGCATGAGCTGCCTAGCCTGAGCACTTGCGCTGGGGTTGGAAGGTACAGAATTGGGCTGGTGCGTAGCCTCAGCAACACTACCAAGCATAGGAGGGATGTACGATGTGAACAAAATGAGTTGCTTTACCGATATTCTTCGGTATGTTAGCTTGAAGGTGTGGACATACGAGAACATACTGGACATACTGGAAACTGAAATCCTACTCAGCCTTGGAGGAAGTGTAAAGGAGAGGAACATCCCTAAAGTAGACACAGCCAACTTAAGTTAGTCACACACATGATCTCTCACTGGAAGGCTGTATTAGATTGAGCTACACTCACTGCAGATAGACATGACAGGAGTGGAGTTTCAACATGAGCAACCTAAACTTAAAGATTATGCAAACTAGACATTTTTTAGACCACATTTTGTTTACAGGTTAGCATATGTATAGCAAACAGAACAAAATATTTATCGTATACCATTTTCCATTATTTTTGAACATTTTAATTTAGATTTGATCGTTTTATTTAAAGGGGATTTTTTTTTTTACTTTAGACTTATTTCAGAGAAGCTAAAAGACCGTTTTTTTAGACTGATTTCTTGCAGTTTCTTTTTTACAGAAAAATCCAACCCCAAATCATACTCAAACATTAGCTAAAGCACTAGATTTTTGTGTGTTTTTTAAATGCCAATAGCCTAGCATGTCTTTACTGAACCCTGAGCAACAGTCGTCTCTTGAAGCTCCAGAAAACACTGTAATCCTCCTAAAAACCATGCCTTGGACAACACAGATGTTTAGGTACATTAAGGGCTTGATTCAGTGAACCCGATTCACATGCAAAAATTGCTCCTGTTGGAGCAAAATGAGAGAAGGCAGGTGACTTTCACCTCCAGTTACCCTTCGTAGCACTAAAAAAGCATGTGCTGAAATCTTAATGTACTCAAATCTGCAGTCAGTCTCGCTCAAATGATTGTAGGAGAGTTTCGTTATGTGCCGTTTCAGTCTCAGAAAGGCGCTCGGGGCTAGTTGACGTTGAGCCGTAGACCAACATTACAGACACACTATCATCTCAGCAATGAAGTAGACATCTACACGACTCTCAATACTGTGACACATAAACAGTAGTCTGGCCAGCACCATCTCATCAAATAACCACTACCTTATACTGCGACTGAACGTTCCTGCTTTGATCCCACACAAGCTTTTGTTCTTTGTGACCCTAAAGAGGTTAGTAGCTAGACATTCTGATTTAAATCTCGTTTTCATTGTGGGTCTGTCAACTTAAAGGCAATAGATCCTTCTTTGGCTCATTAATCTTCAAAAGAAGATCTTGAGGTGGATTTTGTTGTGTAAGTTTGGGCTTCTCTTTAAAACTCCTGTAAATTACTGAATTCCACTGATGTCAGTTAGCAATGGTTGCTGAGAAGTAGAGCATGTTTTTTTTTCCTTCGGCTTTTTCGTACACGAAACCGAATACAAATATTGAAATATCTCTATTTCAGAATACATATTTTGTTAAAGAATTGTACATATGGAGATGTATTTTTGCACAGGCATTTTCGTAAACGATTTTTGGTACAATTGAGATCATTATTATTTATTTAGTTAATGGAAACATTCTAAGATTATTAGAAGTGGTTCACTGCCAAGCCGATAATGCAATACGCCACTCTCCGAACACAGCTTCTTGTTAGTCTCGCTGAGTTCCCCCAGACTGATTATTGCCACAGTAGTGGGAAATCATCCACCGTATACCATGTTGTTTTCTAGTTGTCAGTAGTGCTTCTTTTCCCTCGTGATGCCTCCCCGCCTCGAACCAAGAGGTCAGAGAATGTGATCAAAATGGCCCGTTTAACTGTGCAAAAGATTTCTGGCCGGCTGATGTATTTTGTAGGACTTTTCTAACTGGGTGAGGGAACAAAACAGTTGTACAGAGCAAAATGTGCACCACTGTTGCCAAACGTAATTGGATACACTGCTTTTTAATTACTTATGAATTTGCTTTTAACGCTGAAAAAAAAAAGAAAGTGCCTGAATTAGTTTCTCATCGACTGTTGTTAAGGCAGAGCTTTTTATTTCATGTATTCTTCTTTTCACAGTACTTGAATGTTATTTAAGGGTTTATAAACCTGCCTAGGAATCTGACACATCGCCCTTCTCCCCTTCAAGTAGAGCGGTAACTCTGATTGATGAAATGCATGGCAGAGTAACACTTACTTGACATGTGAAAAGCTTCTTATCGGTCCCTTGTATTCTTTTATGACTACTTTTGATATTAGAAATTTTCAACGCAAGAGGGATAGATATTTTTGTGGCTAAGTCTGTGATTTCAACCAATGTTTTAGGCAGATAAATGTACTGTTTACCTTGAAATTGTAACTTGTTTTCAGATGATGAAAGCTTGAAGATGTTTGATTAAACACCACAGATCTGGAAGTTGAATCAAGATGATAAACGCAGTTTGCTTTTTGGGGACGAAGCCTCTACATATACAATTATGTACAAGTGTGTATATTGATTTTTTTTTTCTTTTTGTATACATATTCAAAAATGATTTGATCAGCTGGACTTTTGTGTGTTGGCTGCTATGTAATTCATGAACAAACAGTAGGGTAGCTTTACTTAATATTTAAAGAAAGATTGTATAGTATATTTGTTTTGTAACAAGTTTCTGTAAATACAAAAAAATAATTTATACAGTTATTTATAAGAAAAATGTGTCGGCCTCGTTTTTTCTTTCTATTTGCTCACACACCAAAGACAAACTGAAATGTTTCCTCCAATTCAGTTTTATTATATTCTGTACATAAAACAAAAGTCATGTTCACAAGAAAAGACTCGTATCGATCAAACGTCGTATGCTGGACTACATGTTGATCACTCGGGACAGCTTCTGCACTCTGTTCAGCAGGAGATCGCCCTTCTTTATGGTTTCCTGATACTGCCAGTTCTTACTATCGGGTCTGTGGGGGACAAGAAATACATTTAGCTAACTATAGCTCCAAGAATGCCTAGTCCACACAAACATTGAGGTCCTCACCTGTTGGTTTCCACAATCTCATTGACTTTGTCGATCTTGCAATGTAAACGTCCTGCGGCGATGAATCGCGACAACTCCCTTGGGAAAGAAAAAGACCAAAGTGAGCATAGAAATAATCAACATTAACAAAGTAGTTTATATACATAAACAAGCGAGCGTACTGGTCGATGAACTCTGTGCTGACTCCAAACGCTTCGGCCATGTATCCCAGCGTCAGAGAGCGGTAGGACTCCAGGAGCTGGCTGTAGGCCAGGATGCGCATCTCTCGAACATAGTAACGGTAATGAGGAGCAAACAACCAGTCTTGCTTCATCTCCTGTTCCACTCGAGCTACAGAAGAGAAACAGATGGAGCCTCTGACCAAAACATTTTAAACAATAACAGAAGAGCAGACTTGGATAAGCACTTTCAATAAACATCGCAAATAAATAACATTAATCTTAAAACGGAGCGTGGCTAGTTAAGCAATAACGTTTTTCTCAATTGTTCTTGAAAACCTGCTCCGCCAATATTTCACTTACCTAATGACTGAAAGAATACAGAATAACGGCACTCGTAGAGAGAGAAGAGGTACTGACGGACAGCAGGTAAACTGTGCAACACCTCCAAGATCTCCGCACCCTTAATTACCTGAGAGAAGACGAGCGATTTCATCATTTCTTGCGTTTGGTTAGTTATTACTATTAGATTAATTTATTTGTCAATATAACATACAGGAAGTCCTTTCCTTTCTGAATTGCACACTTGCAATGATCGCACAAACTAAAGCTCTTTGTGTTGCTCTGGATAAGAGTGTCTGCAAAATGCGTTAAATATAAACTTATAGATATGATTGAATAAAGCAGGATTTTTATGGGGTCCTGGAGCCTTAAGGGGGGTAGAAAGGTAAAGAGCTGACGATGTAAAATGTATATTTAGGTCTGTCAAAGTTAACTTTTAATGATGTTTTAGCAATGATTATTAAAACATTTAGATTCCGGTTTCATTGTGCTTTCTGATGACTGGTCTAAAATTATGACATAAACGATGATTATTTCATTTCATTGATCGATTGATTTTATTTTTAATTAAAAGGATAGTTTCTTAGATACTTTGATGAATAGAAAGTACAGCAATTCATTTAAATCTTATCTTTTGCAACATTATCTTTGCCACTTTTGATCAAATGTATCCTTATTGAATAAAATAACTGTCCCCCCTATTCCCCTTCAAAAAAAAACATCTAACATCAAACCTTTGAAAAGTATTTTACACATACTGTTTTTTGTAGGCTAGATCTCACCTTCTCTCTCAGGTCCGGCCTCTTGAGTGCGATCATACACACATACACAGTGTACGTAACAAACGTCTTGTAGTCCATAAGCTCATACGAGGTGAATGTGGAGACCGTATCCAGAAAGAGCTCCGCTGCCTGCTTGAAATCTCGAATGGCCACGCAGTAGAGGCCCTGATACACCTTCAGGCGATTCCTCCGGTCCCAGTCACCACCTTCTTCAATCAAGCTGTTCATACATGCACAGTTCAAGTGTCAGGCCAGCGCTCGAGGGTGCGATGCATTTGTTAAATAATAAGTCTGTACTCCATACTGTACCTTTTGGCTTTCTCAGTGTTGCGGGTGATGAGGTCATTGTCCATATAAAACAGGCCAATCCTCAGCAGGTAAAAAACTATATCTAAGCGATGACCAAGAGCAACAGTCTTGTCGTAGGTCTTCCTGAAGGCGGTCAGAGCCCCTTCCTAAATGAAAGATAGAAATATTACCAATGGATAAAGATTAAATATGTGCAAGAAGCTGAACAGATAAAAGCTGAAAATAAAATATATAGATGTGTGTAACCAAACAATGTATTTCACCATTCAAAAGTTTGGGATAAGTAGGATTATTTTTTTGTCAAATGAGATTAATAATTGAGATTGATTTTATTAGTATCAAATAAATGCTGTTCTTTTTAACTTTCTATACATCGAAGAAACCCATTTCATGGTTTTCACAAAAATACTAAGCATTATAAATATGAACTGTTTTCAGCATTGATAATAAGAAATATTTATTGAGTAACGTTACCAAATCAGCATATTAAAATTACTTTTTTAAGACACTGAAGATTAGAGTTACGATGTTGAAAATTCAGCTTTGCATCACAGAAACAAAACCTTGCAAATTTATTAAACTAGACTTATTTCACAATATTACTGTATTTTTAACACATAAATACAGTCTTGGTAAGCATAAGAGACTCGACACATTTACAATTGAGCATGACTGTGAATATATGGTTTGAATTCACACCTTGTCACCGATGCGTATGAGATATTCAGCTTTGGCCATCATGGCATCTCTGATCTCACTCTCTCCCTGGTTCTTCTCAGCGTCTTCCAAAACTTCATCCAGCCTTTTCAGTTCATCCTCATTTGCTTTCTTCATCTTACTCAGCAGATCCGTGTCCACCTGCCATTTCAGCTCTTTACACAGGGCTTCAAAGTACGGGGCCATATCTACAAAACAATCCCAACATCATTAGCCATGAGAGAGACAGTGATCTGACAAGTACATACACCATGGATGGGTGATGACAAGAAGATAGGCACAGGTTTATAGGGGGAAATTGTCACACAAGTTTTAAATGTTATAAATGTATGCAATTACAGTGTTTGTTGGCAAATATTAATGATTTAATAGCAGGTTTTCTTTGTGACTACCTACTTCTTATCGTGTGAATACATACTACTGGAGATTAATGCCTTTAAAACTGTGTTAGGTAAAAAATATACCGATTTAAATTACGTTGGTTAAAAATGTGCCTATTTTGGTAACGTTAATCTAACGTTATATTCTCCGGTTTTGTCAGTAACGTTACAACAAATACTTTCACAAAATAAACGTAAACTGTGTGACAACGGCCACTATTTTACCCTATATCATACTAAATTAAGAAAACTAACAATGGACATTCAAAAGTACCAGAAGACGAAATGCGTAACGTTACATGAAAACAACCAAACACATTAACAGCTAACGTTAATGAGCTAACGTGCTACTTGCTACTAGCCTGTCAGCTAACTAAACCCCAAGAGGCAATGAAATGACAAAGCGTGTGCATGAAACAGCTGCATATATTGCAGTAGTACAGAAACTTTGACATTTCTCTGCTAAACGAGCAGCATGTGAGAGTGAATGGACTCACTGTTGAGTTTGATGGCGTCCATCAGCTCGCTCTTCACTTTAGCATCCTGTCTGTGATCATCCAGAGTCAGTAAAAACTTCAGCTGAGCTATTCTCAGGTTGGGGTTTTTAGGTAAACCCTCTTCCTCCAGGTTTTCCAAAGGCATATTTGCGGAGTTAAAAGAGATCTCGAGAAGGACGGGAGTCTAGGTTATGGCTGGGAGTGATAATGATAAACTAGTGACAACGATGACTACGGGGAAATCTAAACAAAAAATGTGTACATTCACTTCCTCTTGCTCGAGACAACGACGCAGGGAAAAGACTGTCTGCAAAGTCAAACAACGTAACAAAAAAAATATCACTCCTCCATCTGGTCGTGTGTTATATTGCACCCACAACAGTTTTAATTTTGTTCAGATGCCACGGACCGCAAATATGATCATAAGACAATTTTTAAAATAAAATATATTACAAAAATATTACTAAAATATATATAATACTAAAAAAATATATATATATATATAAAATAAAAACATAAAGTACTGTATTGAATAGATGAATAGATCATTTTTCACAGTTTGAATTGGGTCTATATCCATCTATTCAATACAGTACTTAAGTATTTTTTTTCTTTCTATCTATATTAATTTTATTTCAATCAGATATTTTTTTATTATATAAAAATGTATTTTTTATCAAATGTATTTACAAAAAATGATAGTATAAATAAAATATTTAAAACAAAACTAGTTTTTAATCTGGACAAATGCAAACAGATACATAAATAGATCATACGATTTTAGGAGACAAAATGTGACGAGTCATTCCGGTGTCAAAAATTAATCAAATGCCTAACAGAGATGACAGTATGTATTGGAGAGAAGCAGTGGTGCTTCATGGACACAAGAAGAAAAGCATGAAGAGTGTGTTGCAGGAACTGGTAAGAACATGTTATTCAAGTATATTTCCAGATCTTTAAAATTAGATGAAATCTGAATTATTATAGAAGAATAACAAAAGTATTGCCTCATTATGTTTCAACAAAATAACCATAATGTTAAAACAAAGTATAATATGTCTCTGTAAAATAATCCATTTATTTTCTTTATATCTTTAAACCAAGTGCAGAGTTCAATTCTTAAACAAAGTTTACTCATTTACTCAAAATATGGCTCTGTGTCATTCTCGAACAAGAGAAACCCTTCTGTTTTGTAGTTTAATGTGAAATATCAAAAGTATTGACTTGAAATCGCTGCATATAAATGACCAGCATGCCTGTAATTCCAGGTTGGAGGGAAAGCACTAATCTTGATCATTGTGCTGGGATTGGGAGGATCTTTTCAAAATGGATTTCATCTCACAGCAATAAGCTCTCCGTCTCCGGTGCACACTTGAATTTGTTTTTATTATTTTCCTGTTATTACATTAAGAATGCAAGTTATGTTATTTAAGGTGTCCTTGTTAGTGTATTGGTGTATTGGTTCCCCACTTGTTTTTTTTTTCAAGTGTGAAGAATATTTTATTCTAAATAAATGTTTTAATAATATTTTGTGCAAACGAAAGGTTTAGTAGATGTTAAATGTTCTTCATGGAATCATAGAAGCCAATAAAGAACCTTAAAAGTGTACTTACTATAGAGTTCTGGTTTGGTTTAGTTCATTGTAATTATGCAGAATTTACTGTTACTATTACTATAGTAAGTACATGTAACAAGGATACGGTCAAATAAAGTGTTACCAGAAGGCCACTTAAATATCAGTTCAGTTTCACACTCACAATCTATGAATCAGTCGATGACGATTTGTCTCCAATCTGTTGTTTTCCCACAGTACATTCAGAGCTTTATTAACAGCAGCTGGACGTATCACTATGGGGATGTTCCAGAAGAGAAGACCGTCACCTTCATCTGGTCGACTGTGGTGGCTCTATATGCTTTAGGAGGACTCCTTGGCTCCATTACTGTCAGATACTTAGCCAGTCACCTGGGAAGGTTAATCTCACCCATCCTCATCTGCTTTCCCTGTTCTTCCTTTGAATGTTTTCACAACAAGAATGGATGTTCGTTTACTGTATTGCAGAAAAGGAGCCATGCTGTTGAACAGTGCCATAGCAGTTGTGGCCACAGTAATTATGTTCATTAGCAAACCTACTTACTCGTTTGAGTTGATTCTTGTAGCACGCTTCCTATTTGGATTCGGAGCAGGTATGTGCATTAGACAGTAAATAAATGATATATATAAGATGTGATTATATATATAAAAGATGTGATTTGCTCTTTGTTCAAAGGGTTGGGTTTGAATGTACATACGATCTACCTTGGGGAGAGTTCACCGAAGAAAATCAGAGGCATGGTGACAGTCACAGTCACTACCTTTATGTCACTTGGTAAACTATTAGGACAATTTGCTGGCCTCAGGTAATAATTCAATATTAAAGCTTGGCACTGAATTAATCAGACATCTGAATCAAGCTTGCAGTCAACTATATGAAAAGGGCAGGTTTAAGCAGAACAAATGACTGAAGAAGTCCAACATACTACATCCTGTCTTTCACTGGGAGAGCTGCGTTCTTTGATTAAGAACTACACGGTCAATAAATACATAAATAAATAGTTCACACTATTAATGAAATGTTTACACTATTATCAATAACATGATTTGAAAATACACTACCAGTCAAAAGTGTAGTCAAAATTATCTTATTAAAAAGTCTTATAATGAATATTTCCTATTATTATTATCAATGTTGACATTTTGTGGAAAGCGTGATACATTACCATTTAAATGTTTGGGGTATACGATATTTAAAAAATTGATACTTTAATCAGCAAGGATCTTTTAAATTGACCAAAGTGATAGTATTACAAAATATTTGTATTTAAAATAAATGCAGATCTTTTAACTTTTCATCAAAGAAAAGTTATATTTTAAAAGTTATATTTTAGTCTTTTTTATATGATTTTCACAAATATATCAAGCACCAAAAACATTGATAACAGTAAGAATGATTATTAATAATCAAGCACCAAAAATAACTGACAACAACTTAAAAGCATAAAATATGCATATTATAATGATTTCTGAAGGATCATGTGACACTGAAGACTTTGCTATCACAGGAATACATAACATTTTAAAATATATTACATTAAACAGTTTAATCGTATAATATCCCGCAATGTTTACTGTATTTTTGATCAAATAAATGCAGCCTTGTAGAACAAGAGACCTGTTTCAAAATCTTTATTTTAAACAAATTATTCCAAACGTTTGCCCAGTAATGTAGATAGGGTGAATTTTCATTTCATGCCACCATTAATGTTTGATTTATCTGTCTTGACTGATCTGGCTTCAGGAAAGATTTTTTTTGATACACAATATTTCTTTGAAACTGAGCTATGTTTCTAATTTTATTCCCAGGGAAATTCTTGGCCGTGAAGAGTGCTGGAACATTCTTCTATGCATCCCAACGTTTTTTTGTGTGGTCCAGCTGGCAATCTTGCCATTCTTCCCTGATGCTCCGCGATATATTCTGATAGAGAAAGGCAACAGTCAACAGTGCAAAAAAGGTGCATTCCATTTCACCGATCAACCTCTGTATGTCATTGCAAACGTCTTTTGTGCTATCACATCTTCCCGTTTTGATCGGCAGCACTGCAGTGTCTGTGGGGACCAGGCGATTATAAACTGGAGATCGAGGAGATGTTAGCAGAACAGGCAGTCATTGGAGAAGAGCACAACAAGAGTGTGCTGGATCTGCTGAGAGACAAACACCTGCACTGGCAGGTCCTTTCCATGCTGGTCATAAACGGTTGCATCCAGTTCAGCGGCATCTCTGCTGTAAATCATTTAGCATTTATCCTCAATACACCAAATGATGCTTCTAAATACAAACGTGTCTTATGTCAGTGTATTGTCAAAAACTATCCAATAAACTCTTACAGAACATCCTGTATAGTAAGTATTGTGATCTTTTACCCTTCTTGCTCACAGCTCACCGTCTTCTCCTTTAACATCTTTTTGGAAGCGGGTATTCCAGTGGACAAGATCCGTTACGTCACTCTGGGCATAGGAGCATCAGAAGTCTTCATCTCCATAACCTGTGTAAGTTCCAGAGAGGCGCACATTAAACTGTGTAATCTGAAATCTCACTGAGTTAATTTGTCATGCAGGAATCATTTATGGGCCCATGTGTGCATTTGTGTGCACGTGTAGGGGCTGTTTATTGAGAGTGTGGGGAGGAGAGCCTTGATGTGGCGAGGGTTTGGGGGAATGTCAGCCATTATGGCATTAATCACGGTCACCCTGTACCTAAAGGTGAGTCTCTATCATTTAACAGTTCACAGCGATCAAAACAGAACTTTATTACCGTATCTCTGTTTTGTCTGCAGGACTACAGCTCTGTGATTCCATACACCACTGTCATCCTCATTTTCCTGTTCTTTATTTTCTATGGGGGAGGCCCAGGTAAACTATTTCAATATTTATACAACATTTAGTTTCAATAATGTTGAAATAAACTTTAAATAATGTGATAATTTCGGCTATATTTACTTCCAGTTGTATACGCTATATCTCTCTTGCAATCATGCTGCTGTGCTGTGTTCAAAGCAACAGCATTCAACCACATTCATATAGCTTATGATAAGCACATACCACACTGATTATAAACTGACAAGTCAGTGCCAACAACTCAAACCTGTTTGATCTGAACAGCTGGAATAGCCCCATCACTTGCCAATGAGATCTTCATCCAGTCATACCGCCCGGCTGCATTTGTGTTTATCGGCTTCATACGCTGGCTGGGGTTTGCCATGCTTGGATTCATCTTCCCATTCCTTATTGTAAGTCCATCACATACCAATATCATAAAAAAACATGTGGGTCATTCCGTGTCAACTCAACCACTGGTCCCTAGCTGGCTAAATTTTGATTTAGTTAACAAGATAAAAACATTTATAGTGAAGAAAGACAAAATATTAAATGTCAGGAAGTATATTTATGGAGTAATCCACTATATATTATAGAGGGGGGTCAAAATGGCCGCTTTCACCTGAGGGGTAAAAATGACTTTAGAAAGATGGCTGCATCATTACTTTATTTTTATACTGAGATTGGTAGGTCTATTAGTAAATCGGTTGACTTTAGCAAAAAATATATAATAATTGGCTGTAACTCAAGAAGTATTAAAGACATCCCTGCTAAAACAAAAGTAGAAGCCCAATAGAAACATCACATAAATTCTAATGATTTTCATTAAAATACCATTAGGAACCATTATCTTTTTCCAGTAAAACCATTACAAAATGCATTTTTGTAGCGTGTTTTGGACATTTTTCCAATAGGATTTAACATCCCACCAATAGAAGCCATCACATACCAGTATACACCATAATAGTTTCCATTAAAACCAATACAATTCCCATTATAACCATTAAATCCATTACATTTGTTTGTTACATTGTCTATTGTGTTTTGGGCAGGGTCCTATTGTTTTTTTTTCAGCAGGGATCTTAATGCCCTTTTAGATTTTAGGTCTTAACAAACTTTTCTTTTGGCATCTTCATATTCTTCAAACAATCCTTTTCAAATACAATAAGGTTTTCATACATTTTGGTTTTCAGCCAATTCAATTTTGTCAGGTTCAACAATCTGGACATGAAACTGCATTGAGATCCCCATATCTATGGGACTGAACTACATAGGCCCACAAGAAAAGTTGATTAAAAGTGAGAATCTAAAATTATACTGTGATATCTTTAATATATCTTTAGTTGCAGACATGCGAACATTGGACAAATAATATTTATTGCAATAGTTTTGATAAAGGGAAACAAGATATATTTCTAATTTCAACATTAGTTGTTTTTCAGACATTTCAGACATAATCTTTATGGAAAGTGACCCACGTTTGTTTAAAATAAAATACTCCAGGAGCCATATTGAGATTCAAACATCTCTGAAATTGAACTATATAAATATACAGGCAACAGCATATACAGGCCCTTAAAAACGAAGATGCCAAAAGGAAAAATAAGTTCAAACCCAAAATCTAAAAGGGCATTAAGATATATTTGATACATCTCAGGCATGCAAACTGTCACCACTGACATATAATGCAAGAAATATTGCTAAAGCCAGATAAAAACAGATAAAACAGATTTAACTAATAGACCTACCAATCTCTAAAAATAAAATAATAATGCTTTCTTCATTTTGAAGTCATTTTTACCACCCTGTGACTTGGCTTTGAATCTTAGACGACCCCCCTCTACAAAATAGTGAATTACTCATTAAACATGGTATTCTGGCTTTCTTCAGAAAAAAATATTAACAAAATGAAAAATTTGAGTTGGTGAAGTTTCTAAAATGTGGTTGATTTGACACAGAATGACCCACGTCTTTAAATATAAAGCAATGTTTGTGTATTCAGCCACTTAATAAACTTTAATGACGTTAAAGGGGTCATATGATGCTTTTTTAAAGATCATTATTTTGTGTATTTGGTGTAACAGAATATGTTGGCATGCTTTAATGTTCAAAAAACACATTATTTTTCAAATACTACGTTTTCTACAAAGCCCCTCCCTTCCAACAAGCGCCGTCTGCTCTGATTGGCCAACTGGCACAGTGCATTGTGATTGGCCAAACACCACAAGCCGCGTCGGAAATGCAATACCCTTACCATAATCAAGAGCTTTAACTTTCAAAATAAATGTAAAGACAGTTAATAATGTGCTTAGTTTTACCATCAGTTCAAGCCGAGAGGAGAACAGAGCCGCGTGACAGACACAGTAATCAAGCTCGAATGTGTTTGCACACAAGATGCGGTTGTGACCGTCTCTCTCTCTCTCTCTCTCTCTCTCTCTCTCTCTCTCTCTCTCTCTCTCTCTCTCTCTCACACACACCCCACTCGCAAAACTCTGCATTTTGAACGGTCAGTGGCAAATACTTAAACTAATAACAACCATACAGTCCCGATTCAGAAGCACCAGATTGTCATAGCAAAGTCAGAATGACCTCCTCTCCTAGGTTCACGAAACGGTCGTCCATAAAATGTGTTGCTGTTCTGTTGCAGTGTTAATTTTGGCAGACATTTTTTATTTAGTTTTAGTCATTATCTTGAGATGAAAATGCTTAACAGTCTTAGTCACATTTTAGTCATTCAAGCCTTTCATAGTTTTAGTGTACTTTTAGTCGACAAAATGTAATTGCATTTTAGTCAACTTTTAGTCATTACTTTTAATCAAACTGCAGTTAACAACATTTATTTTGGTGGCTATTTTATATGTAGTCTTCAAACAAAACAGTCATCAAATCGTCTCTCTTTAGGCCAAATCAATTAAGTTTATGAGAAATTGAGTTTGGCGATTGAATTTGGAAAAACTGGAATAAATGTTGATTTTTTGGTAGAGATACAAATTAAACACGCATACATTTATTTAACATCTTTCGTTGGTTAACATTGATGACACAGATAGGTAGGAATGCTGTCCCTTTAAGACGGAAGGTATGCATGTAATACTGACACACATTCAGTTTTCACCCACCTGTTCACGCTCACTGAAGCCATATCGACTGAATTTAAGTGAGATACTCTCTACACGAAGTAGTCCGGTAGTCCTCAAATAACATTTTAGTCCCGTCTAGTTAATGAAGGCACAGCATACATTTCTTCATAGTTTTTATCAATGATGTTAGCTCGTCAACTTCTTGTCTTAGTCACAGAAAAAAGGTTCGTTGACGAATATTTTTCGTGGTCTTCTTCGTTGACGAAATGAACACTGTTCTGTTGTAAGTAATCTTAATTATTCCTAAATGCATCTTTTGGAAGGCCAAATAAAGTGTTTTTGCTTTCGTATAGAAACACAGCTTCTCCCTGAAACGGCTGCATCAACATTTACTGAAACCCTTTCTTTGTGTGAACATTTGGGCGGCATTAATCAAATATTTCCACATTGTGACGTAGACATGTGGGGGCGTGTTTAAACGGGCCGTTTTAAGGGGGCATGGACAAGTCTTAACTTTGATAAAGAATCTGTCTTTGGTTTTGAGACTTTAGTCTTTGCAACTTCAGGAATCTTATCCAAAGAGAAAGCAAAACTTGAAATTGCATCATATGACCCCTTTAAAATATATAGAGTGTGTTTTCAGTAAATATTAGAGTTGGAGTATCATGCGGATAAAGCACTTTGAGTCAATATCTGTGCTCGGATTGAATAAAAATTCTCATTGGGTAGCTGACTGTGTCTGCGTTCTGATAGGCTAGTCACAGGCCCCCACACATACAGATGTATTGTGTTGCTGTGTCCCGCTCTGCTCACTCACACAGAACACTGAGAAGAGCAGAAGCGCCTCTCTGTCTAAGGGGCCGTTCACATATCGCGCTTAAAACGCATGGAAAACGCTAGGCGGGCTGCTTTCTCCTTTTTCCACAGCACTCGGTTGCGCTCCGGAGGCTTTTAGTCGCTAAGCAACCATCAGCTGCGCTCCGTTACAAGAAGGACATTTAGTCATTACATGACCTGCGGTGTTGCGGCATTCTGAAAAGTTGAGATGTTTTTATCTTCAATGCGCGCAGCCTCTGGAAAAATCAATGCCACCGACGCAGCGTCGCTTCCATTATGAGCTACTGGCTACATTTGAAATAACGAACTTGAGCGCAAATGACATATGTTAACATCTCCCTCAGTCAACATTGGTTCGTGGGGTTTTTCCGTTAACGTTTAGGGTTTCTTCAGCAGCTCGCGTCTCTCCCTTCGGAGATTATTTTTTCTTTTTAGACCGTCAGCTGGCTCTAACCAGTTTTTTTTACTTCACGCACTGAGTGTCTGACACTTTCTTGCTGTATTTAAAAAAAAAAGTAGTAGTAAAGTGGTATAAAACTATATTACAAATTAATTAGCTATACACACACACACACACACACATACCTGGTGTGAAAATAAAAAAGAACCAAAAAAAATAAATCCCACTGATCATAAAAAAATTTAAAGTTAAAAAAAGAAAGTTATGTTGTGATGAAAACTCTTGTTCATTACATTTTACTTCATAATTGCAACCGCATGTGTTGTATTCATTGTTGCAAAACTTGTTCTGTATATAGTTCGTTTGTTATCGTGATCAAAACCATTGATCTGAAGCTCAATGCTGATGCTGTCATGTAAATAGTTTTCTAATCAGCAATAAATAATAATTTCTGATCAACCCATATCAATTGCATGCTTAAAATAACATACCGGTTAAAGCCCCGCCCATTTCAAGACAACCCGACCCACTTCCAGGTTAAATCCCGCCCACTTCCGGGTTAGGCCCCGCCCAGTCCGAGTACGGATACAGATACAGATAATTCATATGGTTAACAGATACAGATACAGATACAGATAATGCTGTACTCGCTCATCCCTAGTAAATATTATTGCTTTTAGATGTTTCTTTATTGGTTTATGTAAGCTTTTGCCAGCATATATAAAGCCAGTCATTATGCCTGTATTGTGAATTGTGAAAGTTTCTCTTCTCTTTAATTTATATTGTCATGAGACCAACTAAAATACAGTATGATTCTTTTATGTGTACCCTACTATATGTCTTCGTCTTGAACTGTGTAATACCAGGCTTTCAGCACACATTTTCACCGCTCCTATGAAACAAAAGGCTCACTTTAACAAAAGGCCACGTTTCTCATCCATGTTTCTGCAGGCCGCTCTGAAGTCTCTGAGCTTTGTGCTCTTCTCCTGCGTTTGTCTGATAGCCGCTCTCTATGTCTTCTTCATCCTTCCTGAAACAAAAGGCAAAACTCTCCTTGAGATTTCCCAAGAGTTCGAGAAAATCAGAGCATGTGGATCCTCCAAAGAAGATGTCATGTGCTTAGAGACCAAGCTGTAAAGTATATTGATGTAAATATGGACTGGCACATGAAATACTAAACTATCATCATATTTATCGACATTATATTTATAAAAACAGACTGTTTGGGTTTATTTAGTAATAATGGGCAGATGACGGTACATTATCCTACTTAATAAAGCAATAAATGCATTAATCCATGCACTTGAAATATTGATTTATTAAGTTATTTTGTGAGAAGAAAAAGACAGCTGTGGAGAAATATATTAAATAGATTTTATTTTAGTGTTTACCAAAAAACATTATACTGTACTACTCTAGTTTTTTTTTTTAGATTAATAAATGTGAAATAAGAAACTTATTCTGTTATTTAAGAGACATTTAAGAACAAACTGGCCAATTTTTTGCTTCATTTATTTTCACTACCACTCAGAACACCTTGTAAAACTTAAGGACCTTTTTATTCTTAAGTATTTTCTTTCTTTCTCTGTGACTAACTATACTAGTTAATGTAATGTCTGAAGTAACCCATGCTTATTTCTACATGTCCTGCTTAGTTGTTCATTAACTAGCTAAAGGCTGGAATTCACTACATAATGTTTTTTTTTGTTCAGATTTTTGCACCGATTCACAGTCTGGATGAGTCAAAGCTAGTTGCAAAAACTCAAAGTCAGTCTGTTCAGATTCTGTTTCCATCCAGTCGGAGGAAGTCAAACATATTTTCAGCCATTTTTTGGAGCAAATGTTGTTTTCATTCGTCACTCTTTTCCTGACAATGTGTATCTGTGTGAATTTGTTGTTTTCAGAATCACCTGCAAATTCTGGTAGTGTGTGAGCTCAGGATTTGATGTCCTGTTTTTCTCAGTAATTTACATTAAGTCAGCAAGTGATACCCAGCGCTTTGAAATTTGTTCAGAATAAAAATCATGCAGTATATTCCAACTCAAAGCAAACATAACCACATTGTAAGCGCTGCAAGATTGCTTCATTCCATTTCTATATAGTGCAGATAGTTGAACTGTTAAGTGAGGTTAACTCTATTGAATCAGCCCCATGTTATTGTGCAGGGACTTCGGGTTGTAGAACTGGCTCAGGGAATTTCGGTCTTATCAGGCCCGGACAGACTGTACGGGGCTTCCTAGCCTCATTAGCAGTTTAATAGGTACTGTGTGAACTTCACAGAGCAGTAATGATTGACATGACTAGATGTTTTATCGCCACCTCGGCTGTTTTACAGGATTAACTAGAGGATTAATTTAACTGACTATCAATGATTATGGGCATCCCACAACACCCAAAGTGTATCTGATCGGAAAAACTTGTGCACATGTTTCCTAATGGGAATGGCCTAATTTTAGTTAGAAACTAGGAGATTGAAATGTGCTGCAGGCTTTAACAGAACCTCATAGCCCAAGGATTAATTCAACAACTTTTAGTAAACTGGATTCATAGTGAATACGTGTGTAAGTATTATGCATCTGTGTGTTTCTTTAGCTTTGGCTTGATAGAAAGAGTTTTATAAAGTAATAAATTAAATAAATAAAAAACGTTTTAAATGTAACAATTCATATGATATTTTATATTTGTTTATTTTTTATATTCTCATACTTTAAGATTGAAATACTGGGTCTATTGTAAAACAATAAAATATACATTCATTTGAAAGTAGCAAAAATAAATGTATGGGTTTACAAGACTTGTGACTTTCATACGAAATTTGCATTAATAAAACATCAAACCTGCGATATAAAGTTAAAGAATATCCTTATGTATACAAGTATGAATAAATTCAATTTAAATTATGGGACAATACTTTTAACTCCCAATGGATGGCGCTGTTTATTCACTGCAGAATTACAGTAAAGCTGTGAAGTAAAGTGTGATCATAGCTTTGTTCATCTGCAAATTCATACAACACAACAATGCTACACTGGAAGCACGTTTATTTATTACCAATTAAGCTTTTATCTAAACAAAATAATAATAATTATGAGAACGTTAACTAGCTGTCAGTAATTTTTTTGTATGTATTTGAGTGAACATGATTAGGCCAACTTTAATATTATGATTATTTTCTGACCTATCTATGCTGTGACTTTTATACTACAATTTAAAAAATGTAGTCTCCCATTATCTGAAGTGGGACTCATTTCTGTCCAATGAAATGCTTTGCTGTAATGCAGTTCTTCTGTTGTTTCACGTTCTTTGGATAGAAGGGGTTAAAATATAGGCCTCTCTGCTATATGCATGTGCACATCTATTGTTCTAGTCCATTGTGCTGTTGTTTTTTGCTAATACAGTAAGTGACATGAGTTACATAAACTACCATTCACAAGTGTGTGGTTGTAAGATTGTTTTCATGTGTTTTTAAGAAGTCTCTAACTCCCCAAGGCTGCATTCATTTAGACAACAATGCATTAAAAACACAAATAATGTGAAATATTACAATGGCCTTTTTTATATATTTTCAGAAATAATACATTCTGTGATGGCAAAGATTTCTAACGATAGTATCTCATTTGAGACAACCTAACATTCACAATAAAACATTAGTAATCACCTCTCAATCACAATGTCAATGTCATGATCTCATGAAAAACACATTATGTTCACTGCAATGTGACACCAGTCCTCTCAGTCCTCTACACATGGATTTTGTTCACTTTGAGTGTCCTTGGCTTGTTAAGTGGTGGACAATTTTAAAAGAACTAAAATACATTAAGGGATGAATACACTAATACTAGCCGAACGACATACTGACACGGCACTGTGCATTAACAAAGTAGCCTACTTTGTCCTCCACTCATCGCTGCAATCAGCAAAGGCAAATTATATAATAATATGGAATCTGTAAAGAGACGGTCAGACAATGTTAATATAATTAGCTTCATTAACATTCCTGCAGCTCGTTATTAGTGTTCAGGTGCCGTGCTGTCGAGTGTAAAACTGAAATCGATTATTAATCTAGAGAATGAGTGTGCAAGCAGATGCACTCAGACTTTGACATCACAAGGTTAATGTGCAAAGCAAATATTCATCATGACTCAGTCAACACTCACAATATACCAATGCTCTACAGTCACTTTCACCTTTTAAAACACCCATCTGAACTATTATACAAGCAGTACTAAGTATACAACTGGGGTGGGCGATATAGCTAAAAATAAAATATATAATACAAAATAAATTAAAATACATTTTGTATACTTTTGGCAATATTTTATATGATTATTTGTTATTTGCAGCTTCTCTTGAAAAAAAAATAAAGGGTGATTTTTTTTTACATTTACTTGTTATTTTTTTCTGATCTGGATATACCAGTAATTGTTACAATATGCACTAGTTAAAGAAACCCATAAAAATACCATTTTGAATTTAGAAAATAAAAATTCTATGCAATTATCAACCGATTTAATATGGATCGTCAACATGTCCCAGTAAATGAGCATTAGCATGTGTGTAAGTGCACAGATGGTCATTAATGTCTGGGCTGCTGCTGGAAATCAGGGGGCCTTTGGCACTATGGGATTATCTCATACGTGTGAGTAAGAAATGAATGTCTCTATGAATGTTAAACAGTCCTGAGACCTCCTGATCCGAGGATTATGAGCTATGAACAGCTTCATTTAGCTGCGGTAGCATCACTGTGTAGACATGTGGCATTCATTGTAATGGATTTGTGTGTTGTCATTGTGTCAAAACAGCACAGTTTAATGTATGGGTATTTCTGAATGGAAACAAACAGAGCAGAATGGATTTGAATTGAGTGTATTGTATCTGTTGGTAATATGTTTTGTATCATGGCTCATTGTTTCTGATAATACATTCGTGCTATTTTAAATTAGCTACATGCATGATGGATTCCTGAGCATGGATATGTGTGTTTTGGGATATCTGACTGAAATGATAACACCCTCAAGGGGTTTGGTGTCATATTTTTGGCATACAACTCGTAACATCCAGCTGGTGACATGAGAATCTTATTAATGCATAAAATCATAAATGTAAATTAAAGCATCATATTCATATCTAAAACTAAAGAATTGGCTTTGAATTATAAACATGTATGTTTCTCAGAACATAAAAAACATTGAATCTATATAAAATAAATGTCTCTGGCAGCACCCCCTCTCCCCATCCACACGCTGATGACCTAACATCTTTTTGAACAAACGTCATGTTGAACAACATATTCTTTCAGTCATCACCAAGTTAGTCAAGTCACATATTTCTCTGGTAAATAGGCACTTGCAAAAAATGAAACAAATAATTCATTTTGCCTGCCATGGCAACCATAGCAACAGCAGGCAGCTCAAGCACTTTTCATTCCTTTTGGAACAGTGACTAAACATACTGTCAATATGTATCACCATATTAGATATCATAAAAAACCTGTAATGCAAATTCACCCTATTCTATTTTCTAAATTCATGTTATAGATCTAAAATTCAGCAATTCATCCATTAATATGTTCAATTTCTTAAAAAATGTTTTTGGGACTTCTTTATGGTGATGTATGCAAGACTTATTCATTTTATCTCCAACCAAGTCAGTTTGTTGATGAACTGGATGTAATCCCAGCCTTGAAGAAAAGATCCATCGTTACTTAAGATTCATTGCAACATAAGAGAGCTGACATTTGTCTAACATTGCTCAAGGTTTCACAAATGAACCGTAACAGAATGCAGCTGGGAAATGATAAAATAATTCATTTCAAATAGTCAACACTCCTGAAAGCCTGTCACCGTCTAATTAAACACGCGAGGGCCAGTTGAGGAAGTTCTCGCTCTAGGCACATCCTATTGAGGAGCATGGGATGCTGTGATGTGTAAAACACTTACGCATTGAATCTGAGCAGTATAATTATAAGCAGATTTCCCTAATTGTGGCTCTTAATAACACCCAGAAGAGTGTCTGCGCTGCACTTCAGTAATAGTAATGACACCGGCTATTTTGAACAATTAGATGATTCACACATAACAATATCATTTTAATACTACAACTGATCATTATTTCAAGTGAAACAGAAATGTATTTGGCAAATTATTAGGTGTTAAAAATGACATGTATAAGTTAAGTATACACTTTGCAAATAAATAGCTAGTTTAATCTGTTAATAATCATATTGATGGCTCAGACTGAAATCATTCATGTAAACACCTCAACTGATCTGAATTACATTTCAATTGGTTTGAAGGGTGGCATAAACTTGAAAACATTTAGATCTATAGGAAAAACATTAAGCAAGTAAATGCTTGAATATGACTATTTTCTCAGATTCAAAGATATCTTGCATACACACGCATGTTTTACGAATGTTCATATGTATATTTAAGTATTACCAATTTAATGTTTACTAAATATTTGATTTAAAAAAAAGCTTTGTGATATATATATAGCTCCAGTGACATTATTGCATTGGCTGGATGAAAAACATCTAAACGAACATGTAAGCCAGACTGCAAACATATCTAAACTCAAATATCCTGTCAGATTAAAGTACATTTGTGCATGTTAACATTCCTAATGTTTTAACATTTTGACTCCCAGCCAGAAGAATGCACGACAAACCCTAAAAGAGACCAATGCTTGAAGTTTCAAGCTTCCAGTTGTTTGAGGTCATTTTTGCTTAATCGTGAATATTTCAGTTTGAAACTGGATGACATTAACAGGACATGGCTCTGAAAAAACTGAAAGTGTGTTAAAAATGTCAAATGACAGTTAGAATATATATCAAACTGTATGCACGAGTTGATGGCTTTGACTTTAATGCTCCGGAGATACATTTACATTAAAAACTGTGCATAAAAGACAATCATATTTAAATAGGAATAGCAGCAGTCAATTTTCTCGAGTCAACAAAAATGACTGCGGTGGTCATGTCACGTCATTGAAAGTGCTTTCTACATCAGTTACCTCTGACATAAATGCTCTAAAAGCATAAAGTTAAACCACAAATAGCTGAAAAGGCATGTAATTTCCACAATAGATGGATAGTCTATAAACTCACATATTTGATATACATATTGTTTTAATGGTTTTAAGTATAATGCCTGCTCTCAGCTCTGGTCCTTAGATTAATTCAGTCATGGCCCACAGATTAATATAGGGTCATAAGCGGGATAATGTCAACTCTGAGAGTCTCTTTCTGGTTTTATGAGATATTCCTTAAGGACAGTAGAGATTCTTGGGCAGAGAAAGGGGACTCTTTTATAAACGATTTAGAAAATAAAGAAATCTGTAATTACTTGATGGAAAGGGAACTATATTATCAAGTAAAATAACTCAAAGGAGCTAAGTCAAAAGGCTCTGCTATCTAAAATGGGGCAAATGAGCATAGATATGAGCATTTGTGTGTGATCTCATGTTCATTCAGATATCGGGGATATGCAGGCTGGTTGGAGGATCATTTACAAATGATCTGAAATGATCAGGAAAACCCGTCATGGGCCACTGCCTTTAACAGCAGACAGGTCTGACACTTCACATTATGACTAAGTTACGCCTGGGCTGTTTCACAATTTCATGGTTTTGCTTTGTCTGCAGTATCCGCCCTCGGTGGACCTCTGGGAACTATTTTTAACATTATATTGTGCAGTCTGTGCCAATTTGCCGTTCTTTCAAAACTGGCCCCGACATCCAGAACTCTCACTATAAAACTGTGGCTAAATAACCATCAAACAGAAATGAGTTTCATTTGCAAAAGTGGTTGAGCAATTATTGATAGATAGGGAACATTCAAAGTGCTCCTTCACAGAAACAATAATACTGTCATTAAAGGGACAGTCACACAAACATTTAAAATCAGTTACTGAAGGTACTGAAGCATTTAAGATTTAAAAAAGACACAAAATCATATTTTCAATCTTCTAGAGACATACTACAGAAACAGACCGAATAAGTCAATTTTACCAACTTAAATTTTTCCTAAATGTTCTGTCTACTTCAGCTCCAAAGTTAAAAGTCTTTAGTTCAGTTGCGTTATTCGTGAATTAATCGATTTTTTCAATGAATCCGTTTTAACAAAGCCAGTAATGATTCGTTCACAAATCATTCTTGAGGTCATTTCACACTGACTGAACGATCCGATAGTAGTTGTTAAAGGTTCACTGCAGGTTAAGATTATTAGTGAATAAATATAGCCTACTTAAAGATCGGTCTGTTCCTCTCACATTCATGAAACATGTTAAGAGTTTCGACTCGAAAAGCACAATTCATTCACGAATCGGACATCGCTTCAAAAGGCAGCACTGTACGTGAGTTTGGATGGATTTCAAGATTCTCAATTAATAATACTGCCTTAAATTTAAGTCTATTTCAGTCATGTGACTTTCAAAATACTCTAAATGTAATTCGTGGTAGTCTACCGACTACTTAAAAAAAGAATGAATTGTGGCATCTGCCAGAATGCATAATCCCCTACAACAATACCAGAACATTATTAACAGCTTCTCCGTTCAAATACGCCTATTTTATAACAGTATTTTTTAAATAAGGACTGCCAATTCATTATTCTCTAACAAAAATGAGGAAACAGAGAGAGAAAGCTAGAACTTAAAAAGAGAAAGAGATCTAATGTAGATCACGTTTATGCAGCTGGTTATACCATAACACTAACAGAAACTTTCTATTAAGACTCTTCTGACCACTTCTAAATACATATGAGGAAAAACATTCCTCAGACAGTAGCGCAAAGCATCTCGTTTCTGGTCTTTCTTTGCTACTAAGTTCAGATACATTTTTCAGGCTTATAGCACATGGGTCTGTGGTCATGTTTACGTATAAATAGATGAAAAACACAACCAGCAGCTAAAATAACATTCTTAAGTTCATTGCACAATGATTCTGAAATTTTCATATGCGTTTTTTTTGTGTTTGTCATCCTTTCCTATCAAAATGTTTGCTGCAGAAGCGAAATGTAGAAAATTGAACCTGATCCAAATTTTTTATGATTATGATTTTATCGGAGGAAGTGTGTAAACGTGATTGACACAACATGAGTTCGTATTTATTTTTTAATGTGGGGAAATGTCGGACTCAGTCTGCAATGACCTTAGTCAAGGAGTAATATGATATTCTTATATCTTATTGGTTAAACAGCACCACTGTTGATTGACATAATGATGGTTTAGAATACAAACAGAGCAAAGCTTGAACTAGAGATGCAAAAACGTTTCCCCATCGTTTAAAATCCCAAATCGAAATGGATCCTTGAATTTTCATAAGCACTGTCATTAGCAATGAAGTGTATCAGTAAGCGAGACTAGCCATTTGGATCCTGTGGATGCATTAATTCTGTGGTCTTTTGCATTAATGCATGGAGCAGATGGCGAGTGTGTTGGTGTCTAATCTGAGTCAGAGATCACAGAATGCTCTGATGATGAAGAACCAAGAGCTGTCAATCAAATCTTTCACAGAAATACTCTTTAATTTCCAATACAGGACAAAAATCAACAAATTAGCGTGCATGCCTTTACTATTTTCTCTACATTATGCTTGATACATATCTGATTCTATTGATACAAAATATAAAATATGTGGTACATCATTTACAGATAATTTACATTACATCCTTAACTTAGTGAATTTCTTCATACAATTGCCTATATACATCTTATTAATGGGATTTTCAGCCCAAAGCAAACATCATTAAAAAAAAACTAAAAACATCACTGTGCCTGAATGGATTACATAACAAAAAATTGCACATTAGCTGTAACAAATGCGGCAACAGTGCTGCGGATTTAATATTTAAGAAGTCCTTAAGAAAAAAGTGTAACATCCAGAATAATTCAGAAATGTCACATGGGAAAGCATGCATATGCAATTGAGCTGTGAACAAATTAAATGACTGCGTATTATTCACTGATAGCCTCACAACACCGAAAAACCTTTTAGGGACGGAAAAAATAAATCTTGTGCAAGGTTGTGCAGGATGCAGCAGGTGCGACTTTTAGGATATAATGCAGTTCTTGCTTTTCCTACGTTTGCGCGTGTGTAACTGTCCTCGGCTCCCAAACTGACCGGATGCGCCCAGTCCTGAAGAGTTGTATTTGCGTAGCAGCTCTTCGCTGGTCATGTACCTCAGATGGACTGGTCTGGGAATGGGCTCGCCCAGAAAATACCCTTCATCTTCTGACTCGGAAGAAGAGGAACAGGTTGAGCACCAATCGTCATCGTACTGGTCCCACGAATAAGGGCCCTGGTGTCGGTGCAGTGCGGGGTTTTGAAGCGTTAGGTCCGAGGTTGTCCGAGGGCAAGGTCTGAAAGGCTGCTGTCTCAGCCTGCTGCTTCCACTACCGTAGTTGTCCCGTGACCCACGGGGTGGAAGGAACTGGTCATAATCCTCACGCACATGAAACTGAGATCGTTTCGGACCTGGGCGCCGCTCGGCAGCGAGGTTAAGTGCATTGTCTGAACGGGAGCGCCTGGAACGGCGAGAGCGGTGGTGGTGGTGTCGACGCCGTGGCTCTTGATGGTCGATGCTGCGCCGGCGGGTACGGTCACTCATGGGTGGTAGATGGGCGTTGTTGGCGTTGCTTACCAAACTTACGCGATCCTCCTCCTGATACGCAAAACCAGGTGGCAAAGCACTGATTCCAGGTTGTTCACGAGGGTATTGCACGGGGAATTTGACTTGCACCGGGGCTTTAAGCTCCAGGTAGGGCTGTGCGGAGTTCAAGCTGCGAAGAGATTCAGAGCTGTGGAACTGCACAGACGAGCTGAGGGTGCCCATGTTACTCTTTTCAGACACGTTCATGCCAGAATCTTTGCTCAAATCTGGCATTGAGAAGCGAGACAAGTGCTCCTGCCGTTTACTGCCTCCATCTGCAGAGGTACCTGTAGAGTGGAAACACATGCAAGACAACTGTAATATTCTCTTACATCCCCAACTGAGTGTGACAATAAGCTGACAAATCATAAACAAGATTTTTAGAGGTTCGTTCAAATCCCTAACAAGGATGTGTTAAATTGATCAAGTGACAGAAAATACTTTTACATTACATTTCTATTATTTCAAATAAATGCTGTTCTTTTAAACTCTGTATTCATCAAAGAATCATGAAAAAATATATAACTGTTTCTGCAAATATATTAAGCAGTATAAAGGTTTTCAACTTTGATAAAAGAATACATTTTTCTTTAAAATATAAGAAGGACTCTGAAGAATGGATTAATGGCTGCTGAAAATTCAGCTTTGCCACCACAGGAATACATTACATTAAAATAGAAAATATTATTTAAATTGTAATATTTTCTATTCTTGCTGTTTTTATAATATTTTGATCAAATAAACGCAGCCTTGTAAGCATATACCTGTAGCATTAGATAGAGTCAGTGACTCCATAGATCCATGTGGCGTCTGCTCTAGTGGTGTGAGATGTTCACTGAAGCCAAGTGTACTAATTGGGTTCCTGCTACGGCCCATCTGTGGTCCAACATCCTTCTTCTCCCTCTGGAATACATGCAGGCTGACTGAGCGCTTATCCATAAAGCTGTTGTGTGGAACCTCTTGAAAGCTCGCCTGTGTTCGCAGTGCAGGTGGGTAATAGTCCTCTGGTCCAGGTTGGAACCAGTTTTCATTCAAAGACTGTCCTTTCAGAGCAGATACTGGGGGTCTCTTGGAGGCCACCGGCTCCTTTGGCCTTGGATCTGCTGGGTGACCAGGGGACAGATTTGAAGAATAGGAAGTCCGGATGTTGCACTGACTGAGTAAATGAAGAGGGTTTGAAGAGAGTTCATTACGGCTCTCGAACCCATACATCTCAGCTGGCGTCTTCCAGGATGGAGATTCTCTGTTCAGGCTTGGAGTTTGACTGGATAGGCTAAGCAAATCCATTTGCAGGGACAGCGGGTCAACATCAGCAGTGTAACGCCCGGCTGAACCTTTTCTGCCCTGGTTCCCATCTCCTCCACTACCACCATTATTGCTCTTGTTGAATTTGGAGCTGCTGCGCCGGGCCTCACGTGAACGGGCGCTCTGAAATGCAGAATCTGAAGAATCAGAGCCGATTTGGTCATCGCCAACGCTACACGCCCGAGAGCAGAAGATCTGACCCTGCTTGGGTAGAAAAGGACGACCGAGCAGGGACTTCTTACACCGAGCACAGCTAAAACAGGCTTCGGTGGCATGCCAGTGCTGGCCATCATATGTCATCTGACCCTGGTCAATACCTGCACGATCAGAAGATATGAATTACACACAGATCACATGCACCTATGCCAAAAAAAATATATAGAGATCGCTCATAAACGATGGGCCAATGACACACAAAAGAGCCCACAATAAAGAAAAGAGAAAAACCATCTAGTTTAAAACATGGCAGGTAAAATATAATATAGTTTGATCTTTTTTTGAGACTTACTGGCCTTTATAGTATACTAACTCATAAAGGCCTAAAATGATTTCAAATATTGATAAACAGTGAAGCAGTCTCTAAAACATTTGTAGTGATAGGTAAAAAATGTATACTGACATTACAAAAATGACGTATTTAAAACGTAATATACATAACTTGATATATGCAAGTAGTTTTACATTTATACAAACTTATACTAATATACACACACACACACTATATATTATATATATGCTAATCCTAGGAGTGGTATGCTATTCTTATTATTACTGAATTTTAATGTATCTTTTTAAATAAATTCATATGTAGGAAAAAAAATTATATTAGCATCGTGTCAATGATTTCTATATTGCATTTATATTGCATATGCGCAGAGTATTGCTAACAAGAGCAATTAACAGCACTGTGTGAAAACTGGAATGCATAATGTTAGTTACATAAGCATGAATGACAGCTACTTTATGAAAACAAACACAGAACAAAGATGTCTTTGAAGGATTGTGTCCTCGTGAGGTATAGACGTGTTTGGAGAAAACTGATTATATGGTGTGCCGCATATTGCAGAAATGCTTTCGATTTTAATCACAGCTCTCTTTAAGCAGCCACACTTTAATGGACAACATCTGTTTTAAAACCTGCACCGTTGTTTCCTGTTTATAATCAGTTTCACTAAATTACTTTTCGTGGTTCTATGAGGAAAGTAATTCCAGACTGAATCTCGGCTAAACAAGCTGCCAAAAAGCGAAATGTTAAGGCCAGTCTAAACTATCAACTCGCAATGCTGCTCTTCTTGTTTAATATCTTAACGACAAAGACAAAAAGCAGGTCAGTCATCTCTTGGCAGTTGCTACAGGGCCATTTCTGCAAGAGCAAAGTGGACCGGCCTAGTGTGGACATGAGAGGATTCCTGGTTGGCATTGATAGATGGGCTCTTACCGATGTGTTCCCCGCAGGAGTCGCAGTACTCTGCGTACAGGGACTGAAAGCAGGTGCAGCAATACGGCCGGCCCTCTTTCATGATGTAACGCTGGCCGCCCAGAACAGTCTCACACTCGAAACAGCAAAAGTGCTTCATGTGCCAGTGTCTGCCCTCTGCCTCTGTGCACTCATCTGAAAAAATGATCTAAGAGACAGATAAGAGATAAGAGTGAGACCATTGTTCTGCAGTGGAAGTGACAGGACTAAAGCTAAAGCCTCCGCTGAGGCAACAGACTGAGCTGCAGCACAGCAGTAACTCTATTATCACTATAGAGATGAAGTTCTGTAACCATGGTAATCATGAAATGTATTCAGCTGTCTTTACACAAAATGAGAGCTAGAGAAACAGGGCTCATCGAGTGCAATCTTTAACTACACAATGAGAGACATCTCAATTTTGAACATTTTACGTCAAATTAAGCATATCGCTTTTCTATAGCACTTCAAGGGTGCCATCACATTTGCGTTTGTATGGTGAAATTTCATAAGTGAAGTGCTATCATCTCAATAGGAATCCACACGATTGAAATTTTGAATGAGAGACAGGAGGGAAAAAAATTATCACAATGGACTCAAGTTTGTTCAACTTTTCACAGCAAATGTCATTGTTTACCAATGTGTATTTTTGACCACACCTTAAGATGATTAAAGGAATAGTTCACCCCAAAATAAAAACAGTTCTGAAAATGTACATACCCTCAGGTCATCCTAGGTAATTTTGTATCTTTATTTGGAACAGATCTGGATAAATTTAGCATTACATCACTTGCTCATCAAAGGATCATCTGCAGTTAATGGGTGCCGTCAGAATGAGAGTCCAAACAGCTCATAAAAAACATCATGATAATTTACAAGTTATCCACAGGACTCCAGTCCATCAATGAATGCCTTGGCAAGTGAAAAGCTGCATGTTTGCTAGAAATAAATCCATCACTGAGGTGTTTTAACTTCAAACAATTGCTTGTGGATTATTATGATGCCTTCACCAGCTCAGTTTTAACCCTCAGTTTGACGGCACCCATTCACTGCAGATTTGCACTTTATCCAAATCTGTTCCAATGAGGAAACAAAATCATCTTGGATGGCCTGCGATGGCCTAATGGTTAATTATCACATGAAATATACAAACTACTGTAAAGAAGTTAATGTCCTGTAATGGAAAAGAGAGAGTGTCTAACCTCATCGCAGGCTGAACAGCGGGGTTTGAGTCTCTCAGCATGGTGGCGGCCGCAGAAGATCTTCCCATCCTGGTAGAAGTAGATAAGATCCACCAGTAGCTCATCACACATGCTGCACACAAAGCATTGTGGGTGCCAGCACACCCCGTGGCCTGCCCGTGACGCAAAGAGGGCAATGTCACCTCCGTTTATCTGCCCCCCACACTGAAAATGAGAAAAACGGATGGAGAAGGTTAAAGGTAGGAAGGAACGTTAAAAGGAAAATGTTGTTGACATTTATAGGTCATTTAGCAGCATGGTATAGGGCTGCATGATATTTTGCATACGACAGTCATGCGCATCTCATCAGTAAAGACGGTTCTGTGATTAGCCGTAAATCTCCATCACCTGCTTTCAGATGGAGCGGCATTTAATACACAGAGCCGTAGATCATTGACAAGCTACGCAATCTCATGTTCACTATCGTATGCGGTTCATCTGATTCTGAGCACGAACTGCATAGATTGTCAGCGATTTACGGCTCTGTGTATTAAATGCCGCTCCTCCTGAAATGGTAAATCAATAATAATTATGTTAGATTTTGTGCTTACAGGCTGGCTAATGTTGTCTACCAACTGATTAGATAAAACCAATTAAAATAAAAGTAAATGTTTTGATATAATAGTTTAAAGATAAAAAAAAAAACTTTATAACCACACCTCAAGAATTTTTAATTTAATGCATTCTTGCTAAATAAAAGTATTAATTTCTTCCCAAAAAATATCTTACTGATATTTTTGCACGTTCAGGGACAAAGCATAGAGAAAATATATATATAACAAATGGCCACCATATTGTTTCTGAAAAGAGAAAGGAACAGCTGATATTAGCTGGTTTCTTCATTAAAGCTCTCCTTCAGAATTTTCCGATACAGCGCTATGGGAAAAGTCAAAACATGTTTAATGGGATAGACAGATGCGTGCAACTACCCTCAAAAAACACACACTTGCATGTCCGTTACCTTCGAGACCAATATTTATCGGAAAGACTGCATTTTTTCAGGGCTAAATGGGGGCTTTATATCTTTAAGTGTATCACAGCAGAGGATAAATGTAAAATTTATCAGTGTCAGTGTGACATCTGCTCCTAAGAAGTAACAGAAGGAGAGAAAAACAAGGCAGGTGGTCACAGACATGCATATCCAGCTTAGATTCAGTTCTAATTCACTTACTGGCACTTACACGACATCCCAGGTGGGCTAACAACACACACAAAACCAGAGGAAGCCTTAAAGCCGACAACGGAAATAAGCAGCTAAGAACAAAACCAGCGTTTCAATGAACCACTGAAGCTGATCTCTTCCTCCAAACCACGATTCATTCTGATATCACACTTGCACACCTGTTCACAGATCGCTCCGGTCATGGTGACCGGGAAAGGCCTGACGTTACCGCGGCCCAGGTTTTCTCTTTTCCTCTGGTTGCTGAAGAGCTTCAGCTCTCGTTTTTCCTCATCATCCAGACTGTTACAGTATCGCACCTGCGCAACAAGAGCTCAGGTCAGCGGTGTCACATAAACACGACCACACGTCGCAAATGATGGCACGTACAAACACACATGCATTCTGAATGGTGACCTTTTCACGTAAGACCCCAAGCTGATCTTACCTCGTTGTCATGAGGGGGGAGCTGATGAAGAAGCTGCTTGATGCGATGCTTCTCCCCAGGACTGTTCACGTATGGTACTTTATCCTCCGGCAAAGAGCTGTAATACTGATGTACCTAGAATGACATTGAAAAACAACAGCAGCTTTGAATTACTTCACGTGATGTGAACACTGAACAGTTGGATTTTGTCTCAAAAGTCTCAAACTGAGGGGTGAATTATTTTGACATGATGTTAAGAATAATAATAATACTGAAATAAATACGATTTAATGCAAATAATAAAGCACACACTTGAGTTTGTGGCACTTGGGTATCTCAGTCACAAACACAGGGGTGGAATTTCTACATCCCTGTTGTTGTTAACCTCTTCCCCCCATTTTCCCCAACGTCCTTGCCCTTCACACACAGCTATAACAGTCAGAGTGATTTATGGATGAGCAATGCATGAGTTAATGGAATCGGTTCCTTCTATCCCCCTGACGTGCTTATATGGAGGACCCTTTATCTCAAGATGTATGATCAGAGCTCATCGCAACTTAATTAGCCACATGAGGTTTACATTTTTTGGACAAAAATGGATATCATCACAGTTGTCTATTTAACATAATGAAATTGAAGTTTAATTACATCACACATTGCATTTTATAATTGGCCAAATAATGAGAACATAAGTCTGCATTACACAATAATATAATTGCCTATCGACTTGTAGCTAGAGTATTTTTTTGGAAAGCAAACGGGCCAGGGAGGAATCCAGACTTAGTAGGAGTCATAATAAGGTCCTGCAGCCTCAGACCACCCATTCAAACCGATTACACAGATTTGATGGCCTAATGGCTTAATCTGATATCTAGCAGGGGCCATCTGCCTCTGTCACACATAACATACTGCGAGGAATAAGAAACAGTGCTAAAGAGCAACTGAGAACTGTAATGAAACAGATCATGAAATAAAACACATTCAAGCAGCATTTTTCACTATGACCAGTGTTATTAAAACCAAAACTATTACTTTAAAACTAAAATATTAAAACAAATATTAGAAGAAAAACTTAAAGAATAGAAAAACTAGGCAACTAACTGAAATTATGCACACACACTTGGATTATGGCACTTAAATTAAATTAACGTTATAAAAAAACTTAAAAATAGAAATGTTTGAAACGAAAATTAATTAAAAATGACAAAGCACTTAAGAAAATTGACAAAAATGTAAAAGTCCTTAATTTGGAATCTGCAATCTTTGCTCATGGAAATTACAGATATTAAGGCCAATTACCTGAGCTATAAACCACATGTGACCAATTAAACTGCAGAAAAACTACAATTGCATCATTACTCTGATGTACACAAATTGCAGTTTCGTTTGGTGCCACTAGGGGTGCAAATATTAAACCTTCGCCTTTAAAGAACAACATAAATGTGGTATGACACTACATTAGTGTTTTTACCGAGCAGTGTGAACGACTGATATGTAAAGACACGGATGAAATATTGTTCATCTCATAGTCCCATCAAAATGGGTTTTTACAAGGAGCAGGAAACATTTGGGATACATTCTCAAAAAAAAAAACATCAGCTTCTTCGGTGAGGCGTGGGATTTGTTTTCAGAGCTCCGTCCATGTCCGGTGTTTAATGTCTTCCTGGAATATGGAGCTGTCTCTTTAAATGAGCTGATGGCTCTTCTGTTGCTTGTGTTGGCCGGTACGGTGTCAGCAAGGGGTTTCTTTTGGGATAGCTGAACATTTCATGAAACACCAACTGTGGTCTGGTCCTGGTAAATTACAGTGCAGGCATCCAACAATAACATGCTCCCCGGGCCAGCAAAAGAACTGTTGTGACGCAGTGATCAGAAGGACATGGACCCACAGCCCAAAGCACTCACACAGAGGAACAGCTTGTGGAAATAACTATAATCAGCAGGAAGGGATCTGGCAACCCGCCCTGGTGTCAAGGGACCTGGCAACTGCATTTTGCGTCAGACAGAGAGAGGGTGAACAAAATGCAAATGCTCTTGAATTGAGGGCAAACGAACCAAAGCCCAAACAGCTGTTTTCCATTGAATAAATAAATGCAATGCCATAGAGAAAGGAGGCATAGTATACGCTGGATGACACAGTAAATCTGCACAATAATGTGTTGATAGAAAAAAAAATAATACATGTTATTTGAACAACAATCAAGTTTTAGATGAACTGGCTTCACATTCACTAGCACTAACACATCTAGGGCTGCGACACAATTTCCTGATTCTGATTCACAAATTCTTGATTCGATTCAAGTTATTTAAATTATAATATACATTTGGCAGTGTTTCAAACTGATTCAAACCAGTGACTCATCTTGTTTTCAATATTCATAAAATAACCGGTTTATAAGATTATTTTGTATTAGGTATGCAGCTACACAGGTCATTCTATGTTTTTGATTCACTATGAAGAACCGACTCATTAGAATCATTTGTATCAGCAACTGAACAACACCTGTTATGCTGTATATTTTTGAGTCATTTGTTTGTAAATTGGCTACACGGATCACATATTATGTCATTGATTAACTGTAAAGAACCAGTTCATAAGAGTGATTCATAATGGAAATTTAGATACAATAAGTTGTACATTATTTACGAAAAAGAACTCACTTAGAGTCATTTGTTTAGGAATCAGCCTACAGGGGTTACGAGACATAATTGTTTTCTATGCAGCCCATGTGGAATATACAACAGTATAATAGTATATTATATAATATAACAGTATATTTAAGATACGAGGAAAAAGATCTGTAGCATGTAGAGCTGCTTAGATGACTCTGAATGATGGGCCAATACAATTCTTAGCAGCTAATTGGATTATATGACTAATTCCACTCATGAGAGTGTTTGAGAACACATGTAAGTGTCAGAGAGATTTTGGAAACAAACATGGTTGGTGTCTTCACTGCAAAGACCACATTTTAAAATATTTGTTGGATAATGATTTTAGCGCAGAGATGTTCCCACTTTTAAAAGAATCCGGTACAAAAATGTGTTTTCCCTTTCAGCAAACATAATCAGTTTCTGGAAACATGTTTTCTTGTTCTAAACCAGATCCCAAATGCTCTGAAATGCATAGCAGAGCTGCCATTTTATCTTATTATGGATGTGGATGGCCTATATTTCCACTCTATGTCTAAGCAAAGCTAATTTGTCATGGCCTGAGGTAATCACTGTCTCTGGGTGAAACTGCAGACACCAGCTTTCAAAGCACAGAGAAAGGCATAATTAATAGCTTGCTAATAACATGCATGGACACCGAGTTCTTGTATCCCAGCAACTTCTTCCCATCCATCTGCCTGAATGGTTAAAAACTGACTTAAACCAGAGCCTCTACAAACCGAGGGCTCTTGGAATATAGCCTAGAGAACCATTTATCAGTGAAACACAATAACTAGGAGATTCTACAATATATACACTGCCTACCATCATTTATATCACGTATTTATGATAAACAACAGATGAAAGAAAAAAATGACTGCCAGCAGTCTTTCCTAGATAAGATTATTCAGACAGGTAAATGTGAATAAATAAACAAGAACTGATCAGATGCACATCATGTGGCCTCCAAAGGCCCAATATAGTCTGTAGCCGTTGCAGTTGGTGGAGCTGCTTTATTGCTTATTGACCCGCTTTGCTGTTGCGTCAAGACTTTCTTTCAGTTCATCGAGAAAATGAAACTCGCATCTATAAATGATTTCACTGGCCCATAAAGAGTTACACACACACACACACGGTTCCTAATAAACCCCATACACCAACCTTCTAAAGCCAAGAATTGCTATAGTAACAAAACGAGAGAATGAGAGATCATAAAGAGACATTCAACTTAAAGGTATTTCAATTCTGAACATTTAAAACCTTGTGAAATTTAATGCAGAATGCCACAATGCTTCTTCAAACATCCCAATGAAAATAAAAACTACATTGTTAACAAACTGCATTCCTTTTATCAACACAGTAAGATTTTAGATTGTTTTTTAAAGTCTTTTATGCTCACCGAGGCTGCATTTATTTGATTGAAAACACAGCAAAAACAGTAATACTATGAAATATGATTTCATAAGTAAAGATGTATTAACTTTATTTTAATATATTGAATTTATGGCAAAGCTTTTTTTTCAGCAGCCATTACTTCAGTCTTCAGTGTCACATGATAGTTTAGAAATAATTCTAATATGCTGATCGCTGACATTTTGATCAATGTTAAAAACATTTGTGTTGCTTAATATTTTTGTGGAAACCCTGATAAAACATTTTTCAGGAATCTTTTTAGAAAAGTAGAAAGTGTTTTTTTCACTGTGTATTTGCTGTCACTTTTAATAATTTAACACATTTTTGCAGAATAAAAGCACTGCTTTATTAAAAAATAAACAAACATACACTCTTTTAAATAGTACTGTAAGTCTGATTTGGGTACAGAATGTGTTCACCTGTTCGGGTTTGAGTCCGGGCGGTACCCAGGCATACTCCTCCAGAGCACAGCCAGAGTCATCATCGGATGTAGAGTTCCTCTGGAAGTCGTACATCAGCTTGGTCACCGTCTTCTCCATCTCTAGTGTCACGACGGTCACAACATGCTCCTCACGAGGGCACTTACAGTGGAGACAGATTTTCCTAAAATAGCAAAGAAAACAACTTTCAAAAAACTATTTATATAGTACACTCTGCCATTTGTTTAATTTGAAAGAAACAAATCTCTGTTATGATGACATGATAAGTTTGGTTAGACATTAGACCCTTGAATGGACAGTTTACTCCATATTCCATTTATTTTTCACATTTCGCATTAATATATTGTCTTCGTCCTGAGTTGTCCAAGTCAACTCTGTAAACATTTCATCTGGTTGTCAGCATATTTATGGTAAAATACATTTTGGTATATACATTTAAAATAAAGGTCAACTTACATATATAAGTTTTCTGAATAAAATCACATTAACAGCTATTTTATGTATCTCAATAAGATGCATTTTTGACATTTAAACACTTATTTCTCATCTCCCTCAAACAGTCAACTCCTTTAACACAACAAAGATCAAGTGATGCATGAGTCACTTACAACAAATTGACCTTGTGTTAATATCTCAAGTTACAATTAAACCTCTCAAGCAACTCTCCCACACAGCTTTTCTCTTTTTATTCATTTGCTTTGTCAATCAACATATCCACATTTGGTTAGAACCAGAAGCAACCCAAAGATTCCAACAAAAACCCTCAACACGTCCAATGACTCATGTCATGATGAAACACACTCCGCCAGTCAAACACGCAGCGTCTGGTTAGTGTCCAGACAAGCAGACACGGGCATCAAGCTCTGCCAAAACCACACTTTCTGAGCATGTCGGCCAGTTGGTCAGATTTACTAACCTCTTAAACCAAAGGAAGAGAAAACAAGCCGCCCACTTAGGGCCAATCCCATTAGCACCTCAGAGGCCTGACAGGCTGTAAGGTGTCAAAGACAGACACCGGCCAGTAACACAATGATTGACTGAAGTTTTCACGTCGGCCAGATGGTTAACTTAAGAACATGTTTAATCTATAAAATCATCTACGTCAAAGAACTTTAGTTGCTATGGAAGCAAGACAGAAAAAAGTGTCTATTGGTTCAGTTGAAGCCATCAGCAGATCTGTGTCATCATGCTTCTTTGTCCTAAGGATACGAAGAGTGAGTCATGGTGTTTCTTCTACAAGCTTGCAATTGACGTGTCTAAACAATCAAGTGCATTAACAAGCACTTAAATGTAAGATGTCATCTGAATTAAAACAATTATTAGCTTTTTCCAAATTTCAGGGAAACATTCACCAGTCCTTTATTTGTTATCTGACTAACAGACCTAGGTAATGGAACTGCAGCTCGGCTTTATCTAGCACACATATATGGCATTGTGCATTTGCTTCGATAGACAGAAATGACACGCACCGTTTTAGGAACTTACTTATTGCATTTATTCAAATACTCATTGTGTAATACTTGGACTGTGGCTTAACTACACTTAAAAGCCATTGTGACTTAATTATAACTATAGCACAATTACAGATTCCAAACAGGGTTTTTAAACTGCTTCCAGGGGACTACATCGATACATTTTGACTATGCCTTGTTAAATCAGTACAGTTCAAATGCTTGGGATCAGTAAAAAAATTTTTTTTTTCAATAAATATTTTCTGCTGCACAAGGCTGGACCTGTGCTTATTGTTTTTACATTTAAATAATCAGAATTATTTAATGAATACAAGCTTAAAAGAACAGGATTTATGTCTAATATACATCTTTTGGAGTGCTAATTTCTTTAAAAAAAATACTTTTGAATGGTAGTGTACTCTTTTTACATTAAATTCATATCTTCCTATTAAAATTGCCAGAAATGACTGTATTAATTTGAGAATGTTATTTCATACTAGTTGAGTCTCTATCGTACTTGAAAACACCATACAAAGATTTGTTAAACGTCCCATCTGGACTTAATTTATGAATAAATTCTGTTAGGTCTCTATGACTGCCTGCAGAAAAGTCCAAACTTACAGACAACACACAACCTCAGGTGTCTCATTATAACGGCCACTTTAATAACATTAAAGTCACGATGTAACAAAAGTAACACAAGTCATATTGTGATGTAGATCCCAGTGAAATGAACTGACTGACTGATGAAAAAATGCAGGGAATTTATTTCAACACGAGCTTTCAGTCAATTGTACGTAATGAGTGGGTTTTGTGAGATCAAAAAGACTGGCATGTGTCACCCGAGAGAAGTCCACTGTTTCACCAGAAGATCTAGTTATGAGAATGGATGAATTGCTTACAAAAAGATCAATAACTTGCATTTAGAAAAACGATTTTCGTTTCATGCTGACTATAATAATAATGCTGGCAAATAACATTCCAGTAAAATAAAACTCAAAAGAAAAACCTTCCTTCACGTCAGTGAAGGGGTAGTTACTAATAGGGGCAATGGGTGTACATGAGACAAAAACGGGTTGGGAAACACAGGCCTAGAACACAATAGTTCACTTATAAATATTTAAGATGAAGGAAACAAAAACAACCTATAAAAGGATAAAGTGCTTTAAAACCTGCATGGACCTCAAATAGTTTAAAAGCATCTCTTTGAATCAAAATGAAAGACTCAGACTAGGTATGAGGTTCTGTGGGAGGTAACAGTGAGCAGATATTTATATATAGGCCATGCAGCTGGTCTCTCTGCAGTTCCAACACCCTTGAGCAAGGACAATTCACCTGCATTACTTGATGGTGGCAACTTCACAACTCGCTTTAATATTGAACAATCACAGGAACATGGAGGCCCTTAAACACTGTTAAGAAACGTATCCACTATCTCCAACAGTGACTGGTCTTTCTGCAGGGCAAATCAACTAAAGGGCGGAAAACAAAAACAAAAAGAAAGCACTACAAAAGCAATCCGGCACTCTTGGGAAGTGTAGTCTTTTACCAGAACATTTTATCTGGTCATAACTACTACTAATTCATGCATATCTGGAAAGGACGAACCCATTTAGCCACATTGAAATTTCTGGGATTACTATAAAAGAGTTCCATGGAGATGTTGGTCTGGTCCAGATAAATGAACCGGACAAAAATGAGGTCACCGTAATTCCTTTCTCAACCACACAACGGATTGAGTCAAACTCTTTCCATGTTTTGACACGCATCACACATGACTGCAAATTCCAGTCTCAATACAACTCCATGGTCCATTGATAATGCTTTTCCAATCATCTAAATGTGATTGAATTAAAAAGGACACTGGGTTGCAACTATGCATGCTGATTTCATTACAAACGTCATGCTAAGACCAAGTCAGTGTGATCCGCTTGCCTGCACTGAGAGCCTTTAGAAAAGGATTTGTCCTACATAGCAAATATGCAAGACTGGGAATGTAATCTAGGGATGACACAGTAGGTTATGCCCCTGAGGCATCCAAGCGGAACAGGGTAAATGTGATTTATGATCTGATCGGACAATTGCTTATTGTGGGTTAATCATTGCATTTTTAAATTGTTCAGACAACAACAGATGTGGACTTATTGTTAGCTCGAGGGAAACTTGTCCCCTTAAAAACCAGGCCTATGCCACCACCAGACTCTCATTTAATTTTTAACAACAGCCTATGGCTAGACACAGTGACATTGTCATCTTTAATGCAACTGCCATTTTAACAAAGTGAGAAACCAGGTCTGCTGTAGCCAGAGTTATTATTGTAAACTAAAACCATATATATATATATATATAAAAATCTGCTATTTGAAATGAACACATTGGCTGAAATAAAATAAATAAACAAAATGATAACAAAATGAATACAAATAAGCAAACAATTTCAAAATATTAGTTAACTATTATTGTAACTCAATAATGGGAAAATAACACTGGTTGTAGCTTTAGCAAAATTCCAGTCTCTGATAAGGCTCCCGGGCTTTTCCATGGTTTCATTCCAGGATGAATTAATCAAGCTTTTTAAAGGGCAACACACAGTGGAGAAGCTGGTCACAGCTGGGTGCCAGGAAAACCAATTCACCATCTACTCACTTATCTTTTGTGTATGCAACTGTATATACTTTTACCACATTAAACATTGGTGACCGCTTTTTCAATCTGTTGATTTCATATTCAAAGCATTGTTTTGTGATATTGACTGAGTTTGTGCTTCAAAATATAGAATACAAAACAGCTGTATTCACAGGAAGACCTTACTGTAGTCACATTTCTGAGCCTTCGTGATTTTAAAAGCTCCCATAATGTAAACACTGACTGAACACTGACAAGTAACTGAAACAAGACAACACTCATGACTGATGACCTACTACTATATGAACTTAGGTAAATAAATCAATTATTCAAAGAAAGATAAATCAGTTTAATGGAGGCTGTAGAGGGGTGCGGGAGGAAGCGATATTGATTTCATTGAAATAGTGCTGTAAAAAGATTAATTTAGCCCAGAGTAACATCCCATTGACAGCAAGTAAGTGAAGTATCAAAACAGTGATGGAAAGCACTCAAAGCAGAGACATTCAGCATATTGGTTTTTTGATGGTTAAAAAAAAACTACTGCGTTATTGAGTAATTGCAACACACCGTCATCCTGGACAGCTAAAATTTTAACCAACCATTTCTTACGTTGACAAAACAGTCACACACTCATTGAAACCATAAATCCATTATGTTTTATTTGAAACATTTCTGGTGTTCAGCTTTTACCTTTCACGCATCTGGAAAATGCACGGCCTACTCCAAAAGCTCCTAAGGCCTGTTTATACCAAGAACAATAATTACAAAGATAACTATAATGATGAATACACGCTCATGTTTCGTTGATCAGGCCAATTTGCGCGAAAGTCTGTCACTTTAAATTCCCGAGTGAATTGATTGGCTGTCAATTTTATGGTTCATCGGCAACATAAAATCGAAATTCTGAAAGTGATCTCAATTCATTACCATTAAAGCTGTGGGGTGGACTTTCCTATGGAAGCCCGTTTTCCACTGAATAAAAATGTAATCGCGACTTTTTATCTCACAATTCTGACCTTTTTTCTCTCAATATTGCGAGTTTATATCGCACAATTCAGCCTTTATAACACGCAATTGCGAGTTCTGAGAACATATCTGCCCCCCCAAAAAAAATCTGGACTTTAACTCGCCATTGAGAGTATATATCTCAGAATTGCGAGAAAATTTCAGAATTGCGAGTTTTTATCTGGTGACTTTATAAATCGTAATTCTGACTTTATAGGCCTAACTCGCAATTGCGAGTTTATATCTCACAATTCTGTGAAAAAAAGTCAGAATTGTGAGATAAAAAGTCTCAATTTTCTCAGTGGCGGAAACGGGCTTACATACTTTCCTATTTTCACAAAATAAAAAGAATATAAACCGTTGTAGTAATTATAATTCTTGGTGTGAACGGGCCTGTACAATGAGCATATTAATCGATTAAACTCAAATAGCACAAGTCCGAAATTGACTGTTCTCGATTCAATAAAATGTTAACTTGAGAACCGCCTGGACCGATTCGTGAACTAATCATTCAGCCAGGTTTCATCGGAAACATTGGTTTAGTGAACCAATTCACTAAAAAGATCCGACTCATAAGAACGATTCACTGACGAATCGTGTAGCTTCATAATAAACTGCGATCTGCAAACGCGATAAGCGCGAGTGTGAGGAAAAACCCTTGTTTGTGGTGTGAGGAAAAAACCCTTGTACGAACTCAACAGCAGCTGTCTGGGTTTTCTTTCTCTGCTGGGTATTATTCTCCACTTTGTCCCTTCATGTGTTAATCCAACAAAACACCACCAAACAAAGGCTTAATCCGACTAACTGGAACAGGTCAACTAGCAATCACTGAAGAAACAAGGTAACAATGAAAAGTTGAAGTCAATTCAATTCGGTCTTTAACAGCCATTTTCATATTGTTCGATAAAACCAATTACGTATAAAAAGGTAAACCCCACAAAAGACTGCTCTCCAATAACAGTATTTTTAACAGACGCGTAGGTCAGTAAAGTGAACCGACCTAAAGAAACCCAGTAACGTTATCTGCGTATGGATCAACTTTTTGGAATCAAAGCATCAAAGAGCTACAAACGCTTACCTTTTACTATGAACGAAGCTAAGAGAGTTTGATGTCTTCCGTCGTGAATCGATCAAAACACGGGCTACACATCTCCAGCTTGAAAAGCGATCAGTTGGCGCACTTTCACTTCTCTAGTCTCCACAAACAAGCGCTCGCTCCGGGCTTTTTCAAGCACTACTGGCCAGCTTTAGTTCGTACAAAGGTATCGTCCGGGAAAGACATGCCTCAAGCTCCGAAGCTTTTGATAAATCATCTACAATACCGCGAAAGCACGAAACGTCCCTGCCTCACAGTCTATGGTGCCCGCAGATCCAGCGCGATTCTCCGTGATAGTTCCACCAGCAGCACTCAGGAGCAGCCTGCGCTTCTCGTCAATAACAGGCTATGAGAGCTCAGCGAACCGTGGCTTGGACTCGACTGGCTCGCTGTTCGCTCGTCGCTCTGCCCACTCGAGCTTGTGAATGGTAATGAGCGTCCATGATGTCAGAAAGTCGACGTTCCTACATTAGTTTAATTAGCGACGTGAATAGCTGCTGTTGTTGGAATCATTTACATGCAAATCAGTCACTTTCCCTCCAACTGTAAAGAAGACCCCAAGCAATACACGGATTTCACAAGGCAAAAGGTAACGGAGGAGGGGAAAGAACGCCGTTTAAATGTAAACGATGTGGCACTGTACTTTCTTACGATACTGTACTGTCTTATGATATTTATAAACTGTAGGCCTATATGTGATGCATTAGCTTAACTTCATTTCCATTAAATAAACTGTTCTGACGCCATCTTTTCCTTTATTATTATTACAAGATTAATTTATATTTTCCCCTATACCACAGAGCACATTTGCACATATCTCACAGAACTTTAAGCATAAACATTATGCACAGATTGCAAGATTAAAGGGGTGCAGTTATTTCACTATTTACAACATGACACATTTTGCCTACTCTCCCCTTATCCGAAATCTCAAAGACCACCAAAAACCAACACAGAGGATTCATAGATGATGCTTAACGGCATGAGCTACGCCTGGTTGGGTAAATCAATACTCCTAGAAAAGCCTTCTCACAACACCAGTTTGCAACAAAGAGGGGAAAACAAGAATTAGACAATAGCGGTTAAATTACTTAATACAACGTTTATAAATCTATTTAACTTCCAGATGGCTTAAGTCGTCTGTGTGGATGTGCATCCATCTAAGAAGGGTATCTCTATTATTATGTGCTTCTCATTTCAGGCTGAGCCAAACCCCTACACACAGTAGTATCAATTACCCCATCCCAGTGCTTTAGGCTTTGGAGTAACACGCACTGACAGCCACAAGCTCACTGACATGCCTGGCCACAAGCCTACGCTGCTATAGAAATCCAGTAAACAGTGCTCTTCAAGTCATGAGCTTCTTTTATGATCACATTTATAGGTGTTAAATCACAGTATTCTGCCTGTCTAACATCAAAAGACAACAATACAACCTGAAGTGCATGGATCCAAAGAAGCACACATACAACTTTGAATTCACCTTCATAGCGGTGTTATTTTAGTATCATTTATAGTTTTTTAGATCTTTAGAATTTTTATATTTTCAGTTTACATTTTAAAATGTAATGTTTTAGCCATCATTTTTATTATCTATGTAGATTTAATTTATATCAGATTTGTTTTATTAATTTTCAGTCAATTTGAGGTTTTTACATCTAATATTTATATTTTGTTTTAATTAACCTGTTAATTGGTTTACTAGAAGTCACCTCACCATAGACTGGCGAATGTAATGTTTAACATTGCATTATATGATTGTATGTCATTTTACTGTAATATACTGTCAATTTATGTTTGGACGTTAAAACTATGAATTACCATATCATTTAAAGTGAAAACAGTTTTTGTTAATATTTTGAATTTGATTTGTATTTAAATATGATCTGTTTTCAATTGAAATTTAGTTTTACATTTAGCCATTTATTATATTTTTAGATTGAATTAATATTTAAGTTTTAATTAAGGCTTATGATTTATTAGTCATTTTAGTGCTTCAGTTTAATTTAATTTTAGTTAGTTGCTGAGACAACATTTCAAATTCTTTATTTAATGTAAGTTTTACACCTAATATTTATAGATTATTTCAGATTTAATTCACTTACGTTTTTTTAGTTCATTTTAGTTTGAATGTTTATTTTTGTTAGTGTAAATGTGGTTTTGTTTGAATAAGTAATGCAAAGGTGCAAAAAAATGGATGTTATTTAATTTCATGAAGGCACCACACCCCCTTTAGGAAAAATGCTGATGGCTATCATTCTAAGTCAACGCCGGGGCAGCTGTACAGCTCAACAGCTGATTGCAGAGGAATGCTTACATCTCTTTTTCTGGTGTGACCTCAGGATGAGATAACCAAATTCCATCTGGGAATGGGCTTCAAGGAATCAAGGTACAGCAAATCACCTTCTGCGCTTTCAGTGCAGTGCAGTGGCTTCTAATATTCTGATTATAGAGTTGTTTTAATATAATCCATGCCTTGGATTAGTTTTATGCCTGGATGTTCTTCTCTCATGTCAGGTTGAATTACATGGGAAAAATGCCGTGTATGTGATTATGGTATAAACAAAGTTAAATTCTTTTCATGGGTTACAAACAGAGACTTTTCTTGAAATTCAATTTGCTTTGGAGTTTTGTTAACTATTGACAACCTGCACATGTGAAGAAAGGGAAGAGAAGACAGGCTGTGTAATACATTAAGCGATCCAGTGCTGCATTGGGACCCTGAGCTGCTGTATGACCTTGTGGATTAGCTGGCTATTTCTGCCCCACTTCTTCCACTTTGAAAGGGCTCTTCACTGTACGGAAGTACTGCTGTGCCACATCCATCAAAGCGTCAGATTAAAGGGAGGACAGCAGCTGCAGAGCACGATGGGAAGTTTTCTGAACCATCCACATGCATTTTTCTGACTCAACCCAGAAGTGGAGCACATTTGCTTTGACGGTAGTGATTAAGATTTTACCGCACTGAAGAGTTACAAGTGGCACATGGACTATTATATTGTACATTTAATGGTGCACTTGGCTTGTTTTAAGATGGAACAATAAAATAGACGGTCTCTAAAAATACCGGAAGCATTCGAGCTGCACTGATGATTCATCTACTCCAAACATCTCTCTCTCTCTCCATCTCTCTATCTTGCACATAGCAATCATATGCACAAACATAAACCTGTGCTTTCAGTCAGAACACTGTGAGGGGGCTGGGTCAGTGACTCTCAAAGGGTCTTACATCACATTCCGGGGCCCATTTCACTGAACTTCCATTCATTCACTACTAGAAAATCCACTCAGAGATGGCTGTAGGTGTTACATCCCACAGAACAGTCATGTTATTTCTCACAAAATACACAGGAGATGGTTTTGCCAGTGGTCTTTATATAAAGTTAAGAACTATATACACTTAAATTGGCATGATGTTGCCAGCAAGCTACTGAAATCCTTGAAGTTTTAGTAAAGACAAGAATGGATAAACTGCACTTTAAAAATGCTACAATAAAAATAAAACTCATTACTAAAACATAAAACTAAATTACCTTGCCATATATGGTAAAAACTGTACATGGCATCACATTAACATCACATTTTAATGTAATTTTTACTGTAAAACACGGTCAAATGAATGAGGTTTGCATGTTAAAACTAAGAATTACTGTATAATTTATGGAAAAAAACAGTAAAAGGACAATTGACCCTGCATGACACATAACATATGATAATTTATATATATAATTTTGTTCCTTGTCATTTTTTTATCTGTACTGTATATTAGGGTGTTTTGTGACCATTTTCTGTTGATTAGTTAATGTTTATTGCATTATTTTTGTATCATTATGCTGTTTTGACCATGTTTTATGGAAAGACCACTCACAATAAACTGATTCATTGTGTGGTTTTTTATTGTGCCACCTGTATTATTTTGGTTAAAAGTAGATTGGTAAATTCAAACATTTGTAATGAAACAGTTGTAAATTGTACAATATGGCTTGGTATTAACATGATTTTTTTTTTTTTAAGTATGGACCAGATTGTTTTTGTAGTTTTGTCATGTTCATATATAATGCAAATATGTCATGCAATCTTACAAAACAGAACAAAAGGAGGAATATTTTGATATTTATACCAAAACAAAATAAAATGTCACTGAGGACAGCATTTTAGCTTCACCATAGCGATTTGCAATGGTTTTAAAGCAGCAAGCTAAACTTTAAAGTTAAATAAATGGGTGCTAAAGTATGCCCTGTTTAAATATTTAGTTTGGGGAGATTGCAGCAGTCAGGGAACAGTTCTTTACACAGAGCAGAGACTCAGCCCTGACATGTCCAGAAGAGGGTGAAGGGTATGACGAAGGGGAACGGTAAGATAAATGTGCACAATAAGTTTGTTTGGATGTATTTTGGCAGAAAATAGAAATACAGTTGAGTCACACTTACGCTCCACTTCATGACTGATAACCTTGTGTCATTATAATGTATCACCTTAAACATTCCCAACCCATATAAAGGCCATTTCACTATGTTTTATAAATCATTTATTTAGTTAGATTATATGCTGTTTACCTCACATTTCATCAAAGTAGCTCTGGTGAAATCTGAATACTTTCTTTGATCATTGATCCTTATACAAATGGCTAAACATATTTGGATCAATATTTAAACCACACTTATAAATATCATTGCATTAAACAACCAAGTGGAATATATTTTTTAACAGTGATAGCATACAATTTTCATCACCCATCTGGTAAATGTATTTTCAGAGACGCATGACCTCTGCCCAAAATGCTCTACACTTCCTTCTTACGGACAAACCATGTCAGGACTCACTTTCTCTTTGTTCAATCATCTTTCAACAATTCATCTTATGATATATTACATCTGGACTAGCCCTGCACCTTTGAGATTTCCAGCGGTGGAAAAACAAGAATTCTAGTATCCATTATGGTTTGATTTCACCCAGACATGGTCAACAATTTATTAGAGGAGGGAGGCTCGGCTGCTATGGAAACAACAGAAGATAAAATAAAAGGACACTCCAGGAATGACATAACAAAGAGGAGGAGACTTATTAGAGAAGACTTTATCTAAACTATTCATTATGGCTGTTAATCTTTTAAGAGCTTAAATGGCATATGGCGATGGAAGAAATGGAATTAATTTGAGTTACTGCTACAAGGCAGAAATCCACAAGATAGAAGAACAAGCATGATGAGACATGGCGGAAAATGAACTAATTCAATTATAGATGAGAAAGAGAAATAGCATTTTGAACAGTGATATGAGTAGTGGGTTAGAGGAATAAATTGAAATCTGAAAAGTGCATTAAAGTTCAATCTGATAATAAACTCATCTAGGGATGTAACGATTATCGGTTTGACGATAAACCATGATAAAATTCCCCATGGTTAGTATTACCGTTTCATATTTTAATTATCATTTAAACCGTATTAGATTAACACGATTTGAACATCTCACGATAAATAAATACTGTCCAGCATAAAGCACAGATTTCAGTAACAGTCTCACGTGTGCACAGCAGCAGAGTAATTTCGTTTTGAATAAAACATGGCGGGAAAGCTGCAAGTAGGTATAACTGCAGACCGGAGATCTCCAAAATGGGGCGTGAACTCCAAAAGTGGGCAGAACCTCCAAAATTGGGCGGGGTCAATTCGCGCAAAGACTTTCCATTGGCTCTGGCTTCAGCCAATTGTTATTGACTTACATTTCAAAATAACATTTTATAAATTAAACATTGTTTCTAGCATATCTAAAATAAAATATGTTGTATATATCAATATTTTCCATGAGAGGAGAGCCCAAAGCTCGTGGCCAGTGGTGTTTGGACCGGATTTTGAACCTCTGCTTAATGATATAAATGGGAATCGAGCTCTCCTGCTAGCCGTCTTAACGCAGCACAGTGGAAAGATTTTACTCTATCGCTTTGTTTTAAGCAATGGCGGTGTCCCGGGGCTTGAAACTTCACAGGGTGGGATGGGGTAGTGACGCTGGGTGTAACTAAAAATGTACCATTGTCTGGTGAGGTCCGGTTGGGGAGTTACCAGACGGCCCGGCTTGGAGATCTCATATCGCATAATCTTATTAATTTTCAGCACCTTTCTTTTCAGCACCAATCCTGCCATGCAACCAAATTCACTGGTTAAGGTTAGGGTCAGGTGTGGGGTAGGTTTAGGGGTTAGCATTTTTGTAGCATAGTGTAGGAAATTGAATTAACACTATGATGGACACAACCAATACAATCAAAAAAAAATTGTGCATGTATCATGTGCCTGTCTGTCAATGGGAGGAAGCCACGCCCCATTTTGGAGCTCCCACCCCGTTTTGGAGTTCCCGCCCCCATTTGGAGATCTCCAGGCTGCAGTTATACCCTTCTCGAAAGCTGGGAGGTTTTAAAAGAGTGCTGAGGGAATTATACAAATTAATTTATGAATTCTGAATTAATTATGAAGAAGGTTCTGACTGTCTTCAGAAACAATTTAATGGCATTTTGTTTTCATCTTCGCTCCATGTAATACCTAAAGACATGTTCTTAATCGCAATATTGCTTTGTCCACGGAGTTCGCGGAAGCTGTAGTTCAGTTTTTCCATATAAAGCGCCACCTAGTGTCAGAGAGTGGATTTCCAGAGACTCATATTTATATTCAGTCTGTGTGCAGTTTCTGTCTGGCCAAAAACGGTTGATGAAAAACAAGCTTATGTGGATTCTACACATTTAAACATTTCAGATAAGTTACCTAGAATTATTTATGGAACAGATAAAATACATATAATAATTTATTAAATCAATTAACATTTTGACTTTATTTTAAGGCTGAAATGTGAGGTTTACCTTTTTATGAATCTTTTCTATGCTTTATTTGAACATTTACATGAGCTATTTGAACATGCTATGAAATGGTCAGTCAAGTTGTCATTTAAAATCCAAACATCATTGGTAAAGTTATTGTTTTAGTGATTATGCAAACAAAAATTCATTTTATTTGTTGATTTTTAAATATAAAACTCGGTGAATTGATTTATGTGTCGGTACTTTTTGTACATCTCCAACACATTTTAACAATACCGTGATAATACTGATAACCGTGATCATTTTGGTCACTATAATCGTGATAAGAAATTTTCATATCATTACATCCCCACTCTCATCTAAAACATCTGGCTTTTATTTGGCATAATGGAAGAGGTTCTTTGGAGGGCAGCTGTGTCTTGAACAGTTTTAATACAGTACTGTTCAAAAGTTTAGGGTCAGAAAGTTTTTTTTATTTTAATGAATACTTTTATTCAGCAAGGATGCATTAAGTTGATCAAAAGTGACAGCAAAGACATTTATAATGTTACAAAAACATTATTTTTCAAATGAATGCCTTTATTTACTTTCTATTCAACAAAGAATCCTGAAAAAGTATCAAGTTTCCACAAAAACTGCAGAACTGTTTTAACATTGATAATAAAAAGAAATGAGCATATACAATTATTTCTGAAGGATTACACCGAAGACTGGAGTATTGGCTGCTGCAAATTTAGATTAGTCATCATAGGAATAAATTACATTTGAAAATATATTAAAAGTGAAAACATAGAAACAAAGCGACAAAGAAAGATGGTCTTTATTTTCCCATGTTAGCTCCATAAATCCTCTTTGCTTTTCAACAGTCCTCAGCTCTCTAAATCTTGCCCTGTGGTCTGTGCTTATTTACATTTCCTTCATATGAATTCAAGAAGAAAGTTACACCCTACATGGCATTAATGGCCCAGGCAGGCATCAAGCAGAAAGGGGAGCACACACACCTACCGGTTTGGTGTTTATTTAAACTGCAAATGACGGGGGATGGAGTGTTTGTGTGTGAGGGACCCTGAATATGGAGAAGGTTTTGTGTTAAACTGCAGGTATTGGTCCATTTCACACATATCTACACTCTTAGTATGCTCTTCACAGTGCGCTTGTTTCTCACAGACTCATTCTACTTCATACACAGACGCTCCTCTGTATGGGACGTCCCGGAGATGGATCAGAGCACAGGGTTAGAGGGAAGTTATACCCGCACCCTAAACCGCTTAGCCTTGGAATTAAACCCTTCTTTGTCTTTGCTAATTTTCCTTACTTACAAGAAACTGAGGCACTGTGGGAATTGTCAGGCCAGATCTGATCCACATATGGAAAACAGCCCTTCTGCCACACAACGGCATTGACTGGAGCCGTTCCAAATCTCCACAGTCAAGCAAGCTGCCAGTGATTAAATATGGAGATTATTCTAGGATGGCGATGTGAGATCCAGAGCAAATATGCATATATACAGTATAAGCTGATATCAAATTTTTAATATTAGTATTCATGATGGTTTGAAATACCTATCCAATATTCAAAAGTTTACATTTCATTGCTAAAAATTTAATTTGGTGTGACAATCAAGTAAAAAGTAATAGTACAAACCATTTGTTTTACAGGATAGATGTTAAATCATTTTTATATTGATATATTACAGTTTTGAAATATATTTTTATGGTAAAAAGTATTTTTTATAAAATGTATTAATAATAATAACAATATAATAATAAATAGGTTTCGGAGAGTTGCAACATATGACTTAAATTTAAATTACTTTGTCATAAAAAGGTCAAATTATAATTTTAAAATGCATCATTAAAACCCAAACGTATAAATCTCTCACACACACATGCACGCACGCACGCACAAACACGCACGCACACCCTTTCATTGTTTTATGGGGACATTCTATAGGCGTAATGCTTTTATACTGTACAAACTGTATTGTCTATCAACCTATACCAACCCAACACCAAAAACGTACCCCTTACAGAAAATCTTCTGCATTTTTAGATTTTCATAAAAATGTTGTATTATTTATACAGTCATGTCCAAAAATATTGGCACCCTTAGTAAATAGGATCATGTAGATAGATGACTGAGCTTCACAAATTAGTGAAGTGGCTTTAAGAAAAGAGCTAGAGCAGTGAAAATTCCCATTTCTACCATCAGGGCAATAATTAAGAATTTCCAATCAACAGAAAATGTTACGAAACAGACTGGAAGAGGACGTGTGTTTATATCATCCTGATGCACAGTGAGAAGGAGAGTTTGAGTGGCTGAAGACTCTCCAAGAACCACAGCTGGAGAATTGCAGAAAAAAATATATCAAACAGCACCTACATCACCACATGTTGTTTGAGAGGGTTTCAAAATAAATAATCCTAGCTCATTCAAAAACAAACTCCAGCATATGCAGTTATCAGACACGACTGGAACTTCAAATAGGATTGGCTTCTATAGTCAGATGAAACAAAAAGGAGCATTTTGGAACACTCAATGGTTTGGTGAACACAGGGATACAAAGTACTCCATGTGTACAATGAAACATACTGCTGTATTTTTGATGTTGTGGCCTATATTTTTGCTGGAGGTCCTGGACATCTTGTTTAGATACATGCATCATGGATTCTTTCAAATACCGATAGATAAAAAAAATCTATAACTGACCGACAAACCTCAAAAACAACACAAAAATGGGTCACTGAGCACAAAACCAAGCTTCTGCTCTAGCCATTCCAGTCCTTTGACCTGAACCCTGTAGAAAATGAGAGAGGTGAACTGAAGAGGAGAAGCACCAACAAGGAGCTGGGCATCTAAAGAGTGATTCTGAATGAAGGAATGGTCTCTGATCTCTTGTCAGGTGTTCTGTAACCTCATCAGGCATTATAGGAGAAAATTTACAGCTGTTAAACTAGCAAATGGAGGTTTCAAAAAGTATTGAATAAAAGGGTGCCGTTAATTCTGGCCCATGTGCATTAGAGAAAAACAATTATTTCATAATGATATTTCCCCCCATTTTAAATTATTATCGTCCAATGAAGGATTAGATTTATTTGAATTTTTTACATAAAATATAAAAAGTATTAACAATGCAGATTCATTTTCACAGCCTTCTTTGATCATATTTACCAAGGGTGCCGATATTTTTGTCCATGACTATAAGCTTGTTTCCTCATGGGGACCAAAAAATGTCTCCACAAGGACAAGTATTTCAGATAATGCCCTCTGTCTGGGCACATTTTGTCCCCATAACATAGACACACACACACACACACACACACACACTGGTTTCTATGTTTTATAGCGATATTCCATAGACATAATTATGCTTATACTATTCAAACTTTGTATGCCCTTACCCTAAGCCTTCTCTTTCGTGGCACACCTGCCTTTTCAGAGCTATTTTCTATCCCTGTTAATTGCCGAGTGAATGTCGTCGAAATCTGAAATAAATCTCAGTACCTTCCATGGACGCCTGATAGAAGGTAGGCTGTAATTCCACAGTGCCAAATCAGAGCGGTTTCTTAAACCCCCCAGCATGTGGGTGTAGAAAGGACATAAATAGCACGCTTTCACTAAACACACAAAAAACAAGCCATTTAAAACACAAACCTAATAGGTGAATTTTATGGAACATTGTAATAAATTCCACTATGCTTAAAGCATCATTAATATGTTAAGTGTTTATAAGACAGAGCGTGTGCCTTCTGAAGATTGTAGTTTAAAAATCACAAGCCAAAATGAACAACTCCACGTACTATAAGGAAAAATTCAATCATGTTTGTCTGCATCCCAACGGCTCTTGGCTTGCTGTTAATTACTGATTAAAATGTTAAAACTGTTTAGCTCATGGCTGGAATATGTAATCGCTCTACTTTATCATTCACGGCTGGTGCCGAGAGACCAATCTACTGAACACTGCATCTGTCACCCCTTCCGGCGATTCGTCACTGTGCGGGCGTAACAAGTCAGAGGATATGACATAATTATCCCATTTTGTTCTTCTGTGTTGCACGCTAGCAATCATGCCCTGAATACAAACCCATAAAACAATGAAACAAAACTATGTCTCTCAAAAACGCAAGGCTGGAGAAAAGGGCACTGTGTCTGTTTTCATCATGCTTATCATGAATAACCATCTTCAGGTCAGAGGTCAGTGGCGCAGCGGCTAGCATGTGAGTGTTCGGTGTTGACACGTGCCTGATAATGAGCACTTTTGGCATTAAAAGTCTTTTCATACAGATAAGCTTTGCTAATATAGTATGACAGCACAAAACAGCATGCAGTAGAAGCCACTATATCCTGCTAAAAAAGACCAGCTAGCAGGATATGTTGTGTTTTAGATGCTAGATGTCTTAACAGGGTGTTTAGCTAGTTAAACCAACAAGACTTCCTTAGCTGAAACAGTGACACCAGCTAACTTATGGCTAGAATATGGCTATGAACCTCCACTAGTTAGTCTAGCGCCAAACTAGCATAAATTAGCCTGAACTAGCATGGTTGCAGTCCTCCGTAGAGAGGCTAACCGACCCACAGCTGTTCTTGATTACATTATTGACCCGTTTATGCTATCATTTAGTGTTTAATATAAGCCTAAAGAGGTTTTCCTATTAGCTACCCACAGAGATCTTGTATTATTTATTTATTTTTGCCTAGTATGAAGCAAATTATGCAGCAAATCAGGCCATATGTGCATCTAAACATGATCAAGCAGACCTTTTAAGTACGCATATCATATGTAGTGCAGAGGCAATGGAATTAAATAAATATGTGAGGCTAACAGATTTGATATGACGCTAGTAAGCAGTCTTTCCTTCCTCACAGGATTCTGAGTGTGGGAGTGCGAACAATGTATGAACTCAACCATCTGGTCTATTTTATAGCCTGTGTTTGCAAATTCTTCCTATTTCTAAAGTAGCATCTCATGTTTTCATTTGGTTTTTATTCTTCCCTCAAGAGAGTCATCTTTTTGTTGTTGAGCAGAGAAACATGCAATCTACGAGATGCTGTCGAGATAAGAACAAAAGGAGTTCAGGATAAGACCGTCACACTCACACGAGTCTCCACCACAGAGCTCTGTTTTAGAGGCCAGTTGAGGAATTTGGCACACTAAAGATGGTGACCAGCGTTAAACTTTAGAGATCCTGTGTCGGCTACAAACACACAATAAAAACAGCCCGTGAACAAAAACCCCTCACACACAAACCAGAAGTCAAAAGATGCTATTCATGAGGGAAATTACTTGGGTTAACAAACATGCTGTCCCAGATCTGAAATAATAATCTTTTGTCTTGATCAAGAGAATACTTTCGTAAAAAAACCTATGATTTAAAATCATTTGATTGTTGGCGTCGATAGCCTTGTGGGCTTTGATAGCCTTCGAATACTGACTTGAGGACATTTCACAATCCCACCCCTCTTGTCTCTCCCACTTCGCTTCCTGTCAATTCTGATCTGTCCTATCAAAATAAAAGCAAAAAATGCCAAAACATCTATAAGCAAACAAAAAAAATAACCTACGTTTGTTTGTGCATCCTTAACCAATGGTTTGAGTTTGGGGCGGGGCTAATTGTTTATCTGCCTATCATTGGGTCTCATTCACTACTAATAGCATGAATTAGGCTATTTCATGTGTGTACAGAAGAACATCTCATTAAAACTCTAACTCACTATCTTCATATGGACGTTCTATGTTCTTAACCTTGTTCTAATTCCAAATGAGTGACAGCATACCTGAGGATAGTCATTTGCATAAAACACGCCCAATCTATATCTCTTCATATAAGGGCTTTCTCATACAACATTTATTTTACAGCAGCAAACATATGATGCTCTAAAGATGCAATCTGCCTGACAGTATGCAGATTCCCAAGCGAAGTCAAGTGTGCCATCCTTAAAACTAGTTTAAACAACAATAAACCTCTTTTATACAGACCCAGATTACAAACCTCCCATTAGCCATCTGCATATTTAAACAGCGAAATCTTGCAGCCCAAGCTTTGACACAAGCTATACTCTTTAATTATGATGATTATACTTATAATGAAAAATAAAATGTAAACACAATTATAAGGCTACCTAGAGTATGTGATTCATGTGCATGTGTGATTTCAGTTATTCCTAATTTTTTTGTAAATTTAGAATAACGTTTTTGGTGAATGATGATTTGTTCATGAAAATGCTTGTTTGCAGATTTCACACATGTGAATGTGTGATGTAAGTGGCACAGAAATGACACACTTCATTCAGCTTTAGAACAAAATGTCACACTCTTCCAGAACAGCGGAATAAAAATTTAGCATATGAGTCAGACACACAAAAAGACAAAATGGAAATCAGTTGCATTAAAGCCTCACGCCTGCTTAATGGAAGAAACAATAACCGTGATTCATTTCTATGTCCTTTATATTTTCTAAGCTAGTTTTGCTGCCTCTAATTGCCTCGAGTTGACATTAATACCGAAGATATGACTCACCGTGGGTCTCGCCCTCTCTCTGCTCATCTGCTACCAGCTTTCTCAACTATGCTTTTTAGGCTATTGCAAGGACTCTACAAGGCAGCGATCTTAGGTCTTAGATTTGTTTAAATGGGTAATTCATTGCATGACTAAGTCTTTGTCATCCAATAAATTACAGAGATGAAAAATGACAGCAGCCCATTAAAGACAGACATTGTCATGATGAGCAAAGCTTTTAACCTCATTTTCTGTAAGTAGAGCACAAGGTTGGTTCTATTGGTATTTTAAACCATTGGACATTCGGGGTAACGCATAATGCTTAAAGGAACTCTGCCACCATTGTTAAACCTGCATGACTTTCTTTGATGAATGGATATGACATACTGCACCGCTTGCTCTTTACCATAAAATTACAGTGAACAAGGACTCCAATGACGTGAAATCACCATAGAAGTTTCTTAAAAGTGGTTAATACAACTCTTGCACTATATTCATAGTGTGATTATTTTCCCTTCAGAGTTAAAGGAATAGTTCACCCAAAAAAATATTTTGTTTAATGTTTATTCACTCTCAAACCATCCAAGATGTAGATGACTTTGCTTCTTCATCAGAACAGATTTGAAAAAAATGATGAATTACATCACTTGCTCACCAGTGGATCCTCTGCAATGAATGGGTGCCATCAGAATGAGAGTCCAAACAACTGATAATAATAATCACAATAATCTGCAAGTGATTCACATGACTCCAGTCCATCAAGTCAAAAGCAGCACGTTTGTGAGAAACAAATCATCAAGGCTTTTTATCATTTAAGCCATTGCGTCTGATTAAAATACCACTGCACAATCCATGATAACACTTCCTCCAGTGAAAAAGTCCAACCCCTGTTGTCCTAACACATTAAAATCAATATTTATTACAAACATATTTGTTTAGAACTGTTTTGGTTTGTAATCTGTGCCTGATTTGTGCACATTACTCTCCAGATTCAGACAAGAGGAGTTGAATTTTAATCGTATAAACATAGAAACATATTGGTAATTAATTAATTACAAACACACAGCTTTTCACTTCACAAGACATTATTTGATGGACTGGCATCCTGTGGATTGCGTATGGATTATTGTGATGTTCTTATCAGCAGTTTGGATTCTCCTTCTGACGGCACCCATTCACTGCAGAGGATTCACATGAACATGATTACTTTAACCCAAAGTCAGATCTCAGATCATTAAGCCAATGAGCGGAGTTCAAGAATTCAATTTGTGAATTAATAATTCCCATAGACCAGTTTTGTAAATCAAACCAGACTTGAAATACCTTCATGAAACTCTCATGACACACGAAAAACAACCAAGAACATTTCAGTGACCGTATTTTCATTTTTGGGTGAGCTTTTCCTTTAATATTGTTGTTAATATGTGAAACAAACAGTTCAAATTTTGTTCATCAGAGTTTAATGAGAATATTTGACAGATTTGGGTTACGTGCTGTTTGTGTGTGTGTATCTCAATAAGATTGAACAAATGAAGAAATGATTAAGCTTGAAAACTCATCGTGGCCATGGCAGATTCTCTTTCATTACTAGAGAAATAACCCCTCCTCAAGCCCTAGGGAGCTGTGTGCATGTGTGTGTGTGGAATTGACAAAGGGCTTTAGGAGGAACCTAATTGTTTGCAAATGGTATAGTCAAGCAATGATGAAAAAACACCATGGGGCTAAATGTGTTTATGTGAATAAATGTTCAACATATAACATGCTGACTAAAAACCAAACAAAAAGAGAATGAGACGCATCAACCATCCAGCTCATCTACTGAAGCATGAACGTTCAATGGGACAGATCTATCACACTTCTCCTCTTGCTGGCGTCTGGGAGGATGTTGTGCCAACCATTTATTTCGCCTCAGATTTAGGGCTTTGTGGGAATGTGTGAGCCTAGGGGGAAGGGACATTAGCGAGGAAGGGTTAGGGTGTTAATGGTTAAATGTCTCGCTTGCCTTGTTTTGATGTCACTGGATCAGGTTGTGGTTGTAATTAAACCCTGAACGCACGGAGAAACCAGTTCTGGGTACATTAAATCTTGAAATGCTTAATTTCTGGTCATAGATATCAAATTGATCTTAGAAAAATACTAATAAAAATGGTCTCAGATACTCATAAATTAACATTCTCTCTCTACATTTTACCCAGTGTTAAACACAATATGGTGAAAACGTTTGAGGTCATTGTCCAAAAAGAAATTGGTGCCATTTATTGGGTAGAGGCATCGGACAGAAAGATGAATAGGTTTTTTAGCAGTGTTATGTGTCAGTGTTCAAAATGAGGAATAGATGAAAAGAGCAGAGAGAGGGAGGAGAAAGACAAAGATGAAGTTTGCTCTCTCATGCTTGCACTAACAGAGTCAACATGAGTCTTGCTTTTGCTTTCTTGGAGAAAAGTCACAAAGTCACATTTTTCTATAGAGCTAAGCGTCAAAACAAACACTATTGTGAGGCTTAGGAACAGCTTAAACCAACCGTTAAATTGTAGTCTTCGTGTGAAATGCATACACAACCCACATTATGATTAAGGGTTAAATTATAAAATAGCATGAAAAAAATTGAATTAGAACAGTGCATTTATATAAACCTTATGAATAATACCAAAAAATCAGTTTTTATCATCTTTTTCTTCTAGTCCTGCATGCATAAGCTTTAAAGGCACTCAGGGCAGATCTCGTGGCTATAGGGAGGTGTAAAGCCCGAGGGAAGAGGTGGTCTGTGTATTTTTAAAATGCAACGGTTGAAAACCAGAACGAATGCCAGCAGCACTTCACTTGGAGGGAAGTAATGACTCTGACTTGCCCTCTGCAGTTACAAACACGTAATATGAACAAACACAGTACACACCTCAGCCATATTTAAACACTAAAACTCATGTTCTGTGCTCATTTACAGATCCTGTCCACCTAATTACATCTACACAGTCAGTCAGTCCCAGTGAAAGGGTACAGAAGTGTGTTACATTAATAACAACCACTAGCAGTCTTATCACACTCACCACAGCTTTCACCAGCTTAATGAGCGAAGGACTGCTTAGCAAGACCTGCAAAACAATACCACCGGGCCAGATGAGGCCACGCACACACACATTCCCTCACGCAGAGGCTGAAATCTGCATCATCAGCGTTATTCTGATAACTAATTGCCCTTTTAATATTACTGACGTGTGGTTTGTTGCACTCAAGCACTAGACGTTTCTCTGTGTGTGTGTGTGTGTGTGTGTGTGTGTGTGTGTGTGTGAAGAGCAGAAACAGACACATATGCTGTGCTGCATATTTAGAAACTCTAGTTGTAATTCTGATAAAAATGGAAAATAAAATAAAATAAAATGATTCTTGTTAGATGATGACTAGATGATGGATTGTGTGTTTAAAAAGGCAGAAACAGACTGGATTCTGAATTGGGAAATTTCTACAGGGCAGGGACTGATGAACAGAATATATCAGAATAAATAACTTATACAGGGCAGGGATTGAAAAATAAAATAAAATAATAAATATATAATATACTCCTGGATGGTGTCCTAATAATGACGCTCCTCTCAGTATGTCTTCTGCTGTATTGGGGAAATCAATTACAAGCAACTGCATTTTTACTTGTTTGGAAAAGACTCCCAAATGATCCTTTGTCCCTGAGGTAAACAAGAGAGGAAACGGACAAAGCTAGAGAAAGAGAACAAGAAAAAAGAGAGGGGGGAGGTGGTAATGCTTGATTTTTTTGACAGATTGTCAGGCTGGGGGAGTGAATGAGAGTGTGCCAGGATTGGACTCGTATATGCATATTGCTGTGCATAAGGACGATTGAAGCCTGATCGAAGATGCGTGATGGCCCAGTGATGCCTTTGTTGGCAGAGCTTTGTTAGCATGAAGGCCAACATTGTGAATTTAATCTTTACTGAATATTGCAGAACTACAGTCATCAAGCCCACACACACACACTCACACTTCAGTATGAATCTTTAACTTGAAACATGATCGGGACTTAAGCTTGGCAGAACACTGCCTAAATTAATGGTTTTGAATGAGGAGAAAAGAAACAGAGTCGAGTATGTTTGGGATTTGGATACCATAATGTTCTCTAATCTGATTTAGGCTTCTAATACATTTATTAAGTAGATTCTTGTAGCAAAAGGAGAGTATATACACACTGCTGAACACATGGTTTGAGGTATCCAAACCAAATTGGATCAAGTGATTTGCGATGCTCTTTACAGCCAGCAACTTTATAAAAGCTCTATCATACACACCACAAATGGAGTTTAGTCAGAGAAGGTGACATATTTTCATTGGTACAAATTAAAAGAGTCTGTGAGAGTGACGGTTGATCAAAAGGTGACAGTTCAAGACATTCGTAATGTTACTCATTCTATATATTATTCTCGTCTTCATCTATCCGTCTGTCTGTCTGTCCATATCTATCAGTATCTATCCAGATGCTTGTAAGATCTCTCCAAAAATGTGTACATTTAAATAATATTGTTATAAAACTACAATAAATGAATAATAATAAATCTGTGAAGGGCACTTACAGTACAATTTTACCTGGATTTCCTTATTTACATATATTCATGTACATATCTTTGTCTCTGTCCCTCTCTTAGTTTCTTGTCCTCATTTTACACCCCCATTTTCTTTCAAGTGTGTTTTTCATTTTCCTTCCAAGGAATCTCTGAGGGCGTTAGCATTACTTGGAAGCAGGCTACTCTCTGCACACGTACACACACGCACAAACCTATAATTTTTCTCATTCCCTTGGACAAGACCCTCCAATTGCGAAAGGACTATGAAGACATCACACACAGCAAATTGGTGGAAAAAGTCCCCTTATGTCACTCAGCAAAGAGGGAGAGCTGTTGTGGAGATCTGGCCCGTTGTCTGGCAAAACACGCAGAGGTATCTCAAGCATGCCCAGCCGTCGTACACTCTTTACACAGACACACACACACACAACAGGACATTTGGAAAGTTCCAGAGGTACACAAACAGCATTTCTGGCTCTATTACAAAGTGAGAACACACTTCAATCTGGAAGCTTTTCTATCCTTTTCTTTGTTCTCGACATCCAATGCCAAAGTTTTCAGTGGCTAGCAGTGGTATGTGGCCCATGAGGCTGTCATAGCCTGACAAACACATAACCACGCATTATCCGTTTCATCTGACATCCATTTGTTTTATCATATCAAAAACACGCTCTAAAGTTCACACTTGTCACACTTAAGCGTGACTTTTTAAAGTCATCCCTGGAGGTCCGTTTGCCATTTTGTGCGGCAAAGCTCTGAAAACAACTGTGTATAGATGAGGTCTGCTGATCGCGAATGGCGAGACGTGATGGAGTGGGGTGTTTGCTGCCAAGGCTGCGGCTTTGGACAGCCAGTGAAAGAGTGAGATGAAGGAAAAAAAGAAGAGAGGGAGGGAGGGAGGGATACTTCATTATAGACTCATTCATCATCATAGGTACTGTAGCTGCACCTTCTATATTTCCTTGTACGCTTTAAATGTTCCTGTTTTTCTTCCTCAAACCTGCTGACTCTGTTCTCCATCTTAATCTTTTTCTAAATGCATCCATGTGTCATCATCTTTTCTTTTTCGGACGCTTTTTTCATCACTTGCAAACAGTGTCCTCAGACATGTATCCAGTTTTCAGACTGACTCTGGATAAGTATGGTAGTTCTAAAGAAGCTTGTCTATAGCCAAGCCCCACACACACACACACACACAGATATTTATTAATCTTAGAGAGAATTCACACAAAAATTCTGTCATTAATTACTCACCCTCACATCATTTAAGTCCCATAAGACCTTCGTTCATCATCAGAGCACAATTTAAGATAAAAACTATGTAATCCGAGAGTTCTCTGACCCTCCGTAGAAAATAATGTTTAAGGCCCAGAAAGGTAGTAAGGACATCATTCTAATAGTTCATGTGACATCAGTGGTTCAACTTTAATTTTATGAAGCTACGAGAATATTTTGTGTGTAAAGAAAACTAAAATAATGACTTTATTCAACAATTTCTTCTCTTCCATGCTAGTCTTCACTGCGTGGGAAGCTGCTGACGCAGGAGCCGGCGTTCTGACATAGAACATGGATACGCTGTGGCTTGTTTAAAATCAATTCTACTTCAAATAAGAAATAAGAACACTGTTCTTTTGAACTTTAGATAAAAATAAATGAATCACAGTGTCCACAAAAATATTAAGCAGCAACTGTTTTCCACACTAGTAATAAAATGTGTATCAAGCATCAAATCAGTATATTAAAATTATATTAGAAAAATCATGTGACAATGAAGACTAGAGTAACGGCTCCTTAAAATGCAGCTTTGCCATCACAGGAATAAATAACATCTTAAAATATATTACATCAGACAACAGTTATTTTGAAATTTTAATATTTCACAATATTGCAGTTTTGCTGTTTTTTGATCAAATAAATACAGCCATTGTGAGCACTATGTGGGACAAAAAATATGTATTTTTGTGGACATATTTGCAGACTTTAAAAGAAAATCAGGTTTTAAAACACCAGATCTCCGATTAATATTTATCTTTAGGCTATTTCATCATAAAAATGCATGCTTGCTACAGATATTCACATGCAGACTTCAAGTCATCAAGCCTTTATACTTACTGAGTCAGTCTTTCCAATCACGCTGAAGTACTCTTAGATAAATAATTTTTTTCAAAATCTCACACACAGGGAGTCACTGCATTCAATTCATTGTCATCAATAACACAAAAGAACCTTCTATGTTAGTCAGCATCGTATAAGTGTTTTTATATATATATATATAAATAATCGCAACGTTTAAACACACAATGTTCAGATCACACGTTTTCTGCATTAAAGTTTAAGTATGTCATCCAGGCCTGACTTGTCTATTGCTCTTACAGTTCACCAATCTCAGTAGTATCACGTGCCAGAGACATTCGGACTTGCCAGCAACCATGAACTTTACCATGCCAATTGCTGCAGACACACCATTTTGCAACAAAGAGGGTCATGTTCAGAAAGTATCCACAAGAAACAGAAGATTGCAGGTCAGAGAGAGAGCTGATAGTCTTTCCAAATTAAATTATTGTCAATGCAAGCAGGACAGAGCTATGTGCTTAATCTGACAAATCAGCCCCACATATGCACGTACACAGCAGACATGCCTTTGGGGTTGGCTCACTTTAACTTGACACATAACATATGACACTTGGCATTAACACATGACCTTTGGCTGCCTAGCATTTGATTTTAGTGGTCATGTCAGTGTCTGGGAGATGATCTATGATCCCAATTAGTGTGTGTCATCAATAATCACAGACGGCTCCATACTAAGTGACTACAACCACAATGGTTGCAAGAGTCCTTGGTTTAACCATGCATGCTCTGTCTGGAGCAGCCCTCAATGTTTCCATAGGCAGAAACTCTACCAAATGGTCCGCCAAGACATGTGCATGTGTTTGTGGGTGGGTGTCAGCAACAGGGTTCAGAACTATTTTTAAAAGATACTGGAACCGAATGATATTCATGACTGTTAGCGGTTTTTGAACATCTGCACTCTTCCAACAGTGCAGTGCAGTTCAGTGTAGTCTGATTCACAAACACTTTTAGGATTCAATTATTTTCAATTAATAAGATGAATTGTTTGAATCATTCTAATGAGTCACTCTCTACTTAGTCAGAGGGGTTCTTCATGGCTCATTATTTTGTCAGGTAAAATGTAACCCTTTTAACAGCTACTCTTTACTTACAGGGATAGTTCACCCAAAATGAAATTTCTGCCATCAACTACTCACACTCAAGTTGTTCCAAAAGGCACGATTTTTTCCTGTGAAACACAACAATGTATTTTTTGGAGCACACTTCAGGGCTTAAATCAGTGTAATTAGTAACAATTATTTAATTAGAAATGGAAATAACTTAATTGCAAATCTGCAGTGCAGTGGTGTATAAAGTGCCTGAAAGCCATACTCAAGTAAAAGTACAGATACCTTACCAGAAAATGACCTTGGTAGAATACCAAATTGGTCACTGTTTATAATATTACTTGAGCAAAAGTTTTAAAGTATATTATATTTTTTGATAAAATATCTCAGAGAGGACATGGATGCATTTAAACTGCAGTTACAGATGCATAAATAGGCCTAATGTTTTGTTTTGAACATAATTAAAATAATGTTTTCGCTGGCAAAATTGAGCAAATAAAAGCAAAATATGTCTAAAATGTAAGTCACTTTTTGCTTTACTGAACTTGATTATTAATGTGTTATCATGCTGATATCTGCAGAAAAACGGTACTCTGTGTGATATAGATTAAGTTAACTATATGAAATTAAAAAAGCATACAGAAGCATTTAGCGGTCTACAATTTAGAATGCCTGGAATTTTGAGTTTTAATAGACTAATAAATCACTCTGTGTGTGATTTGGTGATACGTTACTTGATAAGGTCTCATCACACATCATTACAACAACTCACCATATTTTCGCAGACGATGCTGTATAGCGCACACTCCAGACTTGACTTGAATTGAAAATGAGTCATCCGCGGTTGTGCACACACTTGTTTGCACATAAACAAAGGTGTTTTTAGGAGTCTGACTTTCAATCGCCATGTCCGTGTTCTTCTGACTATTTTGTAGTAAGTAACGAATATGCTTCGGAGAAATGTATCGGAGTAAAAGTATACATTTTAATTAGAAAATGTAGTGGAGTAAAAGTAAAATTTGGCTTAAATATAAAAAACAGATACTCCCCAAAAATGCTTAAGTACTATAACGAAGTATTACTTTATTACAATATAATTGCTTCGTTATAATACGCCGCTGCAAATCCGCAAATACACTACCATTCAAAGGTTTGGGCTAAGTAAATTAACACTTTTGTTCAAAAAGAATGCATTAAAGTAATCAAAAGTGACAGTAAAAAAAAATTATAATGTTACAGATTTCTATTTCAAATAAAGGCTATACTTTAAAATGTTCTACTCAAAGAATCCTAAAAAAAATATCATGGCCTCCACAAAACATCAAGATTTTTTCAACATTGATGATATTAAGCGCAAAAATCAACAGAATGATTTCTGAAGGACAATGTGACACTGATTAGTAATAAGTGCTAAACATAAATTGTATTTCACAGTGTTACTATTTTTACTGTATTTTTGATCAAATAAATGCAGCCTTGGCGAGCATAAAACATAAAAAGAAAACCTAGTCTTTATAGTGTATATTATACAAAACAGTATTGTTTTATTTAGTATTTTTATTTATTATGTAGCTAGGACAAATGATTGAAGAGGTAGGATGCATCCTTAAAAAAAATTATAAATAAAAATACTTAAAAAAATCATCAAGAAATCAGAATCGCTAAATTCCGTATAATTCTCATCCCTACTCCCCAAAACCCCTGCCATTCTCTTTTTAAACATCAAGGAGTCGAGGACTGTGTCAATAAGAGACTGCAGTAAAAGCACATTAACCCAGTTAATCCTATAACTCAGCTTAGCATGACACCATTTAATTAAGTCAAACAGCTAGGATTGAAGCTCCTCTAGTTAAACCCAACAGCTCCTCACGGTTCATGAATCCGCAAAGCAGGCGACCAAGCCTTTCCAAAAGCCCTTTCCCTGTTTGGTGACACATGTGGCTCCACATTGAAGACTAATTGCTTACACTAAAGTGTACTTGGATTTGTCTATGCTCAGATTGATTCTAAAGGATATGCACAATCTGTCCGTTGTGGAATTTAAGAAGGAAGATTAGAGCTTCAAGGCAACTAGTAGTTAATTTGTTGCATGCTTGTCAGTGTGTATTTTAAGCACAGCAGCTTGGAAAGCTAGAATGTAGAACAAAGACAATCAGTGAACCAGAGACTGGCAACCAAATGATTGACCAAAAGGGATTATGGACGGTTGAAAAATCAAAGAAGAAACCTGTCCCTTTTATGCTCTCTCTTGGTCTTTCTTACTGTCATCGTCTTTCATTATTCTACCTCTTAATCTTAGCGACCCTTCCTCTCTCGCCCAGTCTTTCTCTCTGGCATTTCCCCTCTATCTTTTTCTCACTCCTCTGGACGATGGACAGAAGCACTTGTGCTTGACTGACAGCTCCTCAGAATAGCAGCTCCCTGGCCAGGAGGCTTTAGGAGGCAGGCGGTGGGAGTGCTGAGTAGCAGTCTGTTTTTTTGGCTCCATGCCTCTGTCTTACAGGATGGGGGAAGGGGGGTGTCGCAACATGCCACAATCTGATATTGTTGACACCTAAACAATGAAAGGTGCTGTGATTCAAATTTGTTCTTTTATACAACATCTCTGTCTTGCCCACAAAAGTATGTCATGCTTTACGTCACTGAAAATAAAAAAGCGATGAGCGAGAGGGCTGGAAGAGAACACATGAGATTTATCATCTATTACTAGTGCAGCGATATATTAAGCATAGCTCACACAGAAGTCACTTTCAAACCTGTTGGTCAACAGCAAATTCACGGGACCAAGTTGAGTGTGATGCAAAATCTGTGTTTTGAAATATTTCATCCCCTATCATGTGGATTGCTATTGAAATGACTGAATATCACATTTTTTTACAAATTGGTTGAACATTGATCATAAAATGGAGAACAGAATATGACGACAAAGCATGTAGCTAATACTGCCGTACAAAATCATGTCGGAGGAGATGACTCTAACAAAGCTCCACTATGGCAGTTTTTTGGAATCGCCTCCCTACATTTGTATTTTGAGTTGGATTCATTGGCCAAAAAGGAGAGAAAACAAATAAAATTAAGGATGAATTTGACTCTTAGCATTATTTATTATAATTTTTTTTTCTATAGATATTTTGATAATATCATAATCGTGAACTCTTTTGGGCACAATAATTATAAGGAAATAAGATAAACTAAACATAACGTAAACTAAACGTAACAAACTAAATTGAAAAACACATCTCTACCTGCAACATTAGCATACAACTGCCCACTTTTACACATCAGCAATGCCTATTTGGTGTTTAGAAACTTAGCCCACTTATATGAAGGAAGTACAACAGAAACATGTACAAATGTGCACCAGACATTGTGCTGGGTGTAGCACCTTCCACTCTGCACCTCTTGAGCATTCCCAGAATATTCAAAGACTGAACTGATCTGAAATGTTTGTTCTGTGATCCTGTCAAATTAAATGGAAATAATGGTGCAAAATACATTGCACTTGCAGCGCTATATATTTCTGTCATTTTAATACATTTAAAGACACAGCAGTAACAGCTTGTTCAAGGGTCAAAGAGAGATTGGAAATGGTCATGAAAATTGTTTTCTGCCTTGTCTAACTTTACAGGTGGAACAAATTGAATCATGATAAATTAAAGGATTATAAAATGTAATATGGCCCCTGTAAGTGAGCCAGGCTCATGACCCTTTGTTTAGCGATGCTTTAAATACTGTGTGTTTATATATGTATGGGGTATTAAAGAGGGCCATTATGAATCACTGGTCCATGACTCGAATGCAGTCTGGGTGACGAACTCCGATGTCTTGGAGCCCTACACATTCAGCTTTGATTGGCTGGGACTGTGAGAGTAGGAAATAGAGCGAGCAGCAGGAGAGAGGAAAGATCGAGTTTAGGAGGCACCCACGCACCCACAAAAAATGAAATCAATGGCCACATTCATTGCTTGCAGTGTGCATTAAGGTATACTGAGAGCTTTATCCTTGTCACCTCTCAACATGCCTTCTCCTATCTACACATTCACCTCATAATCACTCTTCTCAAAGTACAGCTAGACTCTTCATTCACTGGCTACTGTCTCTGTATTTATCTTCAGTCCACAGCGTGTTCACTTATCCTGTTAGCGCCACAAAGAATGCCAAGGACAGAGATGAAAAAAGGAAATAAAGAAACCGAGATAAAGTACAACAGACAGGAATTTAGTTTATGGTGCTGAATGAATAAGGCTCAATGATGTGACTAAATCTTTATTTTTGTTCACATCTATTCATTTTTTTTTTTTTCCACAAAAATGCAAATCATTTGAACACACCCTGTGAATCTTTTTTATGGGCATTTTTATGAAGGTATAAAATGCCAGGGTGATACAACTGCCTTGATCATAAAAATAAAACAAAAGATAAATAAATATTTATTACTAAACAGCCAAATCAAATGTTATTTGCCAAATTGAAGTCATCTGGTGTGACCAAAAAAATAATAAAACACTAAATCATAACACAGAGGAACGCTCTGAGCTTAAAATATTGGATAATTTTACCTTTTTATGAAAAGGCAAAGTTGAAAACAATAATGTGATGCAGCTACCCCAAAAATGTGATATTTATTAATTATTCATGATGTTTTGTAGCAAAATATGTTTATTTGCAAAATTATATATATATATTAGGGGTGGCACGGTACACAGATGTCACGGTTCGGTACGTACTTAGGTTCGGGGGTCATGGTTTGATACGATTTCGGTACAACAGAAAAAAATAATAAATCTACAATGCTCGGTTTCTTTTCATTTATTTTGAACAGACGGTAGTACAAATTAATAATTTTTCCACTTAGATGCAAAAATACTAATTATTAATACTAATACTATTATTACGTTGTTATATTATGTATAAAAAACAGTTGAAGTGATCGCATGCTGGAGGACACGCACACTTTTTTTTTTATAAATGAATTGTATATATATATATATATATATATATATATATATATAACATTTAACTAACATTCAAAATTATTACAACAACATGTTACAAACATGATCACGTTTCCTAACCCACAAACAAAACACATCAGTTCCAGCATTGCTTAAGTTGGTAGTAACTTAAGCAATAAACAGGTAGTAACATTGCTTAAGTCCCCGGATTAGGGAAAAAGGAAAAAAAGGAATAGTTTTTCATAACTGAAAAGTTAAATGTCCAGAGAGTTACACATTTTCAATATTCTTTGTAGTATAATAGGGAAAAGATGAGATTCTGTATAGTCCAGACTTTATAAAACTGGCCTGTTTTTGTATGCAATACATAGGTACGACGCTTCAGGGGAATCAGCTCAAACATTTATCTTTTGCCAACCTTTAACTGATGGAGATTTTAGTGCTGATTGGCACTAAATCACCATCACCTGCTTTCAGATGGAGCAGCAGTTAACACACATTTTCGCGCTCATAATCAATTATGAATGCGAAATTGCCTAGCTTTTCAGTGAACTACGCTCTGTGTATTAACTGCCGCTCCATCTGAAAGCAGGTGATGGCGATTTAGTGCCAATCATGGAACCGGCTTTACTGATGATATGTGCATGAGAATCGCATGCGATTAATTGCACAGCACTAGAAAATGTATCACTAATCCAATTAAGTCGAATATTTTTTTTATGGCAGCAAAGGAGAGAACATTATACAATTTCTTGTTAGCTAATGTAACCCCGGTGTCTTGGCCAAAATTCCCACCACTGGCCCTTGTCAATCACGGCCTCCTAATAATCTCCATCCACTTGATTGGCTCTATGACTCTCTCTCCTCTCCACCTGTATCTGGTGTGTGGTGAGCGCACTGGCACCGTTGTCCTGTGGCAGCCGTCGCATCATCAAAGTGGATGCTGCACACTGGTGGTGGTTGAGGAAAGACCCCCTACATGATTGTAAAGCACTTTGGGTGTACAGCAATACACAATAAAGCGATATATAAATGCATCATTCATTCATTCATTAATAATGAAACAATGCAATTATTAGGTATACCCAGTACCAATGACACTGGGTCAAAATCCAACTGCATATTAAAAGATCTTTTCCATTTCCCCAGCACCAAAAACCAATACCTTTGCAGTTTTTTACATGACCACAGACAATGTGTTAAAGTACCGACTTCAGTTTTACATTTTAAACACATAAGTGATATAGACATGTGTAAATTGTGTGTACACTCCACAAACTCCACAAATTACATTAATTTATTATCTGAAAACATATCCCCAAGCCTAATATCTCCCAAAATTACACCAACGTTAAACGAACATGTACATAAAAACCCTATTTCTAAGAACTCGGTTGCTTTTCAAAGTAGATTTTTTTTTTCTTTCTTTATCATGCACTTATAAGTTCAAGTGCCAGATGACTACAGTGCACATGTGACAAGAAGACTCCCTCTGGGCGTGTGCAGGATATCACGGGGTAGCACGTTAAATCTGTCCCCAATGCGTGCCGGTGCCACGAGCCTTTATGCATGAGCACCATGAACAAAGTCAACAGCAAGTACTCGCAGAATGCATCGTAATGATTTACAGTCCTATCCAGGTGACACAGAGATAAACGGTCTCAACACTACACAATAACAAAATATACTGCCAATTTTTTGTCTCAAAATTCCGAATTACAAGCAACAAGGATAGTGACTCTGAACTTTGAGGATCTTGTAACAAAGACAAAGTTCATAAATATGTATGTAGCAGCATACATTCCTATACTGAAGCTCTAGACGATATGCTGGCCTGCCTCACCAGTACTGTAGTAGACCAATAAAACAATGGCAGAGGTTAAAAATAAAGAAAGAGGCATGTGGCACAGCTGTGAGATACTTTAAGATTTGTGTGCTGTCAGTCTGCTTAAATATCAACAGCTGAGATGACAAGAGGTTGTAGATTTCTGTAGCTCTTGCACTTTGCCTGGTTTGTTAATCATATGGGTTGCTTGAGATACAGCAATAAAACAAAGACATTCTCACCAAAGCAAGATGAAAAGCAACACAAAAATGACAGAACTTTAAAATTCAGCACAAGTACGAAAAAATGTACTTACCACTTCCCTTTGGCACTAGGTTTCTGAGGAGAGTTTAAAAGTCGTTACACCTTTATGGAATAATCGCTTCTGAATAACAGGCCTCAGTAAAACCTCTCGGTCCTTCCTTAACTGGAAAATTTGCACATTTGAGTGCAGAGAGTAGGCGAAATGGGATGAGCAAGTGAAAGACAAATGCTTGCAGCTAATCGTTGTGCCAGAGAACGATTTCACTCATTTACTCTACAATCTGTGGCCGAGCCATTAAAAACAAGAGCTGATGGAATGGAGGAATAAGCAATGAAGAAAGACAGAGAGAAAGAGGCTACAGCGAATACACGCAGTGCTGAGAGGAGGTAAGTCTGCTTCCTCGGACTAAAATTGCCTCCCAGCATCCTCCACCCACTAAACTCTCTCCCACAGTCCCCCAATCATGAGTCATCAATCTCTCTGCCAATCACAGCTCAGCAGTCCTCCTGATTAAAATCACCTCTCAGCTGAAAAAAAGGTTAAGAAAAAAAATACTGATCAAGACCAAGTGTCATACATTTTTGAACATCCTACAATTTTGAACACTTTCCTGTATCAGAATCAAGCAAATGTCACTAGCAATATCTATCTATCTATCTATCTATCTATCTATCTATCTATCTATCTATCTATCTATCTATCTATCTATCTATCCATCTATCCATCTATCCATCCATCCATCCATCTATCTATCTATCCATCTATCTATCTATCACATGTAAGGGTTCAAATAAGCATTAACTGAAATAAAATTACAAAAATAAATTAAACGTATTTTAAAACATATTATCATTGTTTTACTATATATTTGATCAAATACATGCAGCCTTTGCAAGCATGAGAGATTTATTTTAGAAAATGTTAAAAAGAAAAAACATACTGACCTCAGTCTTTTGAACAGTAGTATATTATGTATATAGAATTTAAGTAATATTAAATCAGATCGAGTCCAATGGTTCACAACTGACATCCTGGGATGAAACATTCCCATAAACCCCATTTTTTGCGCCCCATCTTGCTTGCTCTTTCCACAAGTTATAGGTGCATAATATGACCCTATAAGCAGCAAGCTAGTCTGACATTATCTCTAAATGTTGAAGCTGGAGACTATGCCAAGACTTGGAGCAGTAAAAATTCCATGGCTGCTTGCACAACTCTTTAATGTAATTATATGTTAGCTCGGCACCAGGCAACCTGCTCTGAATGCCTTCGTGAATGGAAGCTTTTTATGTGCAATTTAAGTGTGGTTGGTCATATGATGTGAGATACAGCACCTAAATATTCGGCTGTTGTCTTCGGACTCATGGATTTTGCACGAATTTGCATTCTGCTTATTACTGGGTGTTTTTTGTTTTCGGCTCAGAATATGACATTTTATATTATATGTGTTTGCATTTCAACCAAAAAAGCACTTAAGGAGTATGTAATGACACCTGTAAAGAAATCCATTGAGAAAAAATTGTGACTGTTTTATTAAAATAGTGAAGCAAAGGAAAAAGGAGACAGAGAGGAAGGGAGAAAGACTTTCCCATGAACACGTAACATGTTCCATCTCACATCATCTGTAATTTAAGTTATCAATCAATAGGATCACCCCAAGAGAGAGGGATTCTGGGGATTTGAGAGAAAAACAGAGAGAACTGTTTCTACAATTAATGAATGAAACAGCTTGACCCGCCAGTTAACAAATGCACTCTATTCTTGTGTAAGTGGGAAAATAATTTGTGACCCACATAGACATCTTTGACTAAGCACAGGGAGTGGAAAACCTCAAAATACTCTGAAGAGGGCAAAGAGAGAGAATGAGAGAGGAGCATGCATAAAAAGGCATTAAGAAATGCATAATGAAATCTGAGAGCGGGAAGGAAAAGCCATCACCGACAGGACCTTTTTGGACCTGTTGAGGGGTACAGGATAGTTAGACACTCATGTATCAAAATCAGTCTTCCTCTTAAATGAATACACTCACTGTCATTTAGGACAGAACAGGAGAAAAACGGGGAAGGAAACAGAATATGATACGAAAAGGACTATTAAGGACGTATGTTAAAGTCATTTCTTGAACACAGGTTTTGTGTGAATGTACTCCAACACCATATGCACATAATACAAACTCATTATGAAGGAAGACAGGAATGCTGTCCTCTACAAATCATCCAGTTTGATAAGTATAAAGCAGTGCTACTATTGTTAACTAAAACCACAAAAAAAAGATTACTTATAAAAATAAAAACTAACAGAAATAAAATAAAATGCATAAAAACTCAAAATATTTTTTCAAGTTAGTTGCTAATTAAACATTTATCATCTTTGTTTAGATTAATTTAAATAATTAATTTAAATAACTAAAGTATGAAATACTCAAATTAAAAATAAAACTACTGAATGCTGTACAAAAATATTTTTCGGAGTTGTAAATAAAGGTTATTGCAGTATACCTTTTAAAAGAAAATAATATTATTTCAGACTGTCTTTCTATCTCAAAATTTCACATTCAGTGTAATGTTGCTTGACAGTTTTGTGAAATTTACTACCAATTTCGGAGAGAAATTTGTTTACACACCTATTTTCTTCAGGGTATATTCTTAAAAACAAGAATTATAAAAACATTCAATTACTAAAACTTTAAATTTAAACTTTAAAGCCAGACAATATTTGGCTGAGATACAGCTATTTAAAAATTTGAAATCTGGGAGTACAAAAAAAAATCTAAATATTAAGAAAATCGTCTTTAAAGTTGTCCAAATTAAGTTCTTCCTAATGCATATTACTAATCAAAAATAAAGTTGAGATATATTTATGGTAAGACATTTACAAAATATCTTCATGGAACATGATCTTTACTATATATCCTAATGATTTTTGGCATAAAAGAAAAATCGTAAATTTTGACCCATACAATGTATTTTTTGGCTATTGCTACAAATAATATACCCCAGTAACTTAAGACTGGGTTTGTGGTCCATGGTCACATATACTAATAATACTAAAAAAACACAAGTACAAAGTCATTATAGTAATAAGAATCTATAATGGGCCTATAAAAAAGGCTATTTATTAATTTGCAAAAATCTTAAACCAGATGTTTTATTTTTGTATCATACTTGTTTTTTTTAAAGGTTTTTAGAGGGGTTAAGAAGCTGTGAGACCAGCTAGTCAATCAGTCAAACCAGTTAAATGCCAGTTTGACTAGAGTAAGCTATAGGCTAATTTGACTAGGTTTTGTTTTTGTAAGAAAGAATACCAGGTTTTTGTATTTGCTTCTTTCTTTCACTCTATACTTCTCCATACATCTCTTGAGAAGTGATGAGCAATAACTGGTCTAAGCACAGGCTGGTGTGGGAGGGATATCTTTCAGTGCTGGGTTTGGTCTCATTACAGAAGAGAAAAGAAAACAGAAAGAAAATGAAGAAATGGACACAAACACAAATTCAATGATAAACAGGTTCATAACAGTTTGTTATGGAGATGATTATGATAGTGGCAATGGAATCTATAATGTTATGATGTTGATAAAAATGCAACTGAGATACAATGACTTGTTTTCTAATATCTCCTCATTATAAAAGCTACAACCAGCACCCTCTCTGCTAAATCACACATGCAGTGTTCTGCAGCACTCATCCCGCTTTATACAGCTGCCTCCATCAGTGTATCAAAACATCCCTGTAATTCATTTCAACCTCGATTATTAAAATCATCAAATCCACTGTGCCTTTTACAAAACTCCATTCAAAATCTACCAATCTATCAACTCAATGAATGCCACTGAGCCACTCGAATACAATACATTCTGCATGGTGTACAGTGAGATTATACTACAACTCGAATTCCGGAAATGTTGGGACATTTTTTTATTTTGAATAAAATGAAAACTAAAATAATTTCAAATCACATGAGCCAATATTTCATTTACAATAGAACATAGATAACAAATGTTTAAACTGAGAAAATTTACAATTGTATGCACAAATTGAGCTCATTTCAAATTTGATGCCTGCTACAGGTCTCAAAATATTTGGGACGGGGGCATGTTTACCATGGTGTAGCATCTCCTCTTCTTCTCAAAACAGTTTGAAGACGTCTGGGTATTGAGGTTATGAGTTTCGGTGTTGGAATTTGGTCCCATTCTTGCCTGATATAGGTTTCCAGCTGCTGAAGAGTTTGTGGTCATCTTTGACGTATTTTTTGGTTAATGGTGCGCCAAATGATCTCTATAGGTGAAAGATTCAGCAACCAGACTCTTTTAGCCATGCTGTTGTAATAGCTGCAGTGTGTAGTTTTGCATTGCCCTGCTGAAATACACAAGGCCTTCCCTGAAATAGACGTCATCTGGAGGGGAGCATATGTTGCTCTAAAACCTTTATTTACCTTTCAGCATTCATAGTGCCTTTCAAAAAATGCAAGCTGCCCATACCGCATGCACTTATGCACACCCATAGCATCAGAGATGCTGGCTTTTGAACTGAACGCTGATGATATGCTGGAAGGTCTCACTCCTCTTTAGCCTGGAGGACACGGCGTCCGTGATTTCCAACAAGAATGTCAAATTTGGACTCATCTGACCATAGAACACTTTTCCACTTTGAAACAGTGGAAACCATGTACACATATGGCTTCCTTTTTGCATGATAGATCTTTAGTTGGCATCTGCAGATGGCACGGTGTATTGTGTTTACGGCAGTGGTTTCTGGAAGTATTCCTGGGCCCATTTAGTAATGTCAATGACAGAATCATGCCGATGAGTGATGCAGTGTCGTCTGAGGGCCTGAAGACCCCAGGCATCCAACAAAGTTCTTCGGCCTTGTCCCTTAAGCACAGCGATCTCTCCAGTTTCTCTGAATCTTTTAAAGATGGTATGCACTGTAGATGATGATATTAGCAAAGCCTTTGCAATTTGACGTTGAGGAACGTTGTCTTTAAAGCATTCCACAATCTTTTTATGCACTCTTTCACAGATTGGAGAGCCTCTGCCAATCTTTACTTCTGAGAGACTCGGTCTCTCGAAGACATCCATTTTATAGCTAATCATGTTACAGACCGGATTTCAATTAACTTAATTAGTTGCTAGATGTTCTCCCAGCTGAAACTTTTCAAAATGTCTTGCTTTTTCAGCCCTTTGTTGCCCCCGTGCCAACTCACAACAATTGTTTACTGCTGCAGAATAAACTAATGGAATGTATTAATGTAAATGTATCGTAAATGATTTATCTTTGCACATCAATTTTATTAAAATGTGCCCTTTGTAAACTTTAATTAAATACATTAACATCCTGCAAATGCACATAAAAGCACTAGCACAATAGCACTTTATGTAAAAGAGGGATGGATACAGTTCACAGACTCTGCCTTCACATCGAACAACCAAGAAGTGAAATATATTTGAGTATCTTGAATCTTCCAGCTCTTTTACTCAGGAAAACAACAACAAAAACAAATATATTCTCCAATGTGAATTCTCTTGTTTATTTTGCTTTAAAATTGCAGTTCAGTGCAATATTAAATCTTTCTTATTTTGTTCATTTTGTAGAGCAGTAGTTTCATAAAGTTGTTGTCACTATGGATTGGCTTGCATTGAGCTTAACTTAAATTGCACTGAAGTGTACTTGTAACAGTCTACATTGCATTTGCATATTCATAGTGCAGTAAACCGTAATTATAATACAGTGACACTGCACTGAACTGCAGTTTTACTGCAGCGTATTACAGTGGACTGGAAATATGCACTGCATGTATTTGTACAGAAAGTATACTTGAAATGTACACCAGGAAGGATTTCTTATTTCATTTTTCATTAGAAATGAATTATTGAGCCAGCGTCATGCAAGTTCCTATCCCCATACAGAGACCTGTTTATTCTTAATCATGAAAATATATTTTATGTAATACAATATGTAAATCTGCTATAAGACATATTACAAGATATTACAATCACATTTGACATTTAGTTTTAATCAAGCATTGAGGAATGGGGATTGAATTCTGCAGAATTCTTATCTGAAAACAAGAAAAACTTATTTCAGATTAGACAGGCCATTAAAATAATCCATGCTAAACGTTATTTAATTAAAACAAATTTTAACTAAATGCATTAATAACTAAATAAGTTCAACACTAACTTTAATATGAAAGCCTGTTTCCACAAGGTAATTAACTTACCTCACAATTCTAACTTTTTCTAGCAATTGCGAGTTTACATCTTGCAATTCTGACTCGTCTTCTTAGACAAGCATAATGTAAACTCGCAACTCGCAGAAAAGCATAATGTAAACTCGCAAATTGGACTTTATAACTCACAATCGCAGTTTATATCTCACGGTTCTTAGAAAAGAAGTCAAAAATGTGAGGGAAACAAAATTAGAATTGTGAGATAAAAAGTTGCAATTACCTTTTTTATATTCAGTGGCAGAAACAGGCTTCTATACTTTTAGCTTTCAATGCCATTCATTGTTTTATTTGCATTACATTTGACATTCTATAGCTTCCTCCATTACATAATTTTTTAAACCTTCAAGCATGCTAAATGCCAGGACAGCATTACTGTGTGTTTAACTTGCCCATCACAGAAGGTACCAAAAGGCACATCAGAAGACACAAACACTGACAGGGTTTATTTGTTTATCTACTTCAACTGCCAATCAAATGAACTAAGCAGAACATTTAACCAATGAAGAAACAATGTCTGTGTTAGTGTCCCCAGTCAGCCCGGGGCAACAGCCGTACTGAAGAAGATGGAGCAGATTTATGGCTTTGATTAGACAGGAAGAGACGATGAGAAACAGTTAGAGGTCGCAACCTTTATATTTCCAGTCTCTAAAACTGAGATTGACAGTTTCTTCTGTTCGCACAATGCTTTTCTCTCCCTTTTATTGTCTTTGGTTCTCTCACACAAGACTGCACATATAAAATTAGGTTTCCAAGAGCACGCTCTGCTTAAAACCACCAGGAGAGATATCGCACAAAGGTCAGCGGAGATGTGACTCAAGACCTCTCCCGGAAAGCACAGCATCAGCATATTGAGGGAACTGACAGTGTTCAGCATGGAGGAATGTCTTGAACGATAACAGACTCTTTGTGCAATACATAGCAGACGAAAAAGACAAATCTCAGTTTATGTCCCAAAAGACATGACCATATTTGGACCCTTTTGATTTTGTAATGCATTCTGGGAATTGCTGCTTCTCATCTTTAACTCTTTATGGTAAAAATTGCATTATATCTTTGCTAGGTACAGAAACCTTCTAAACGATTACTTATTTGCATGATATGGGTTTAGAGAGGCTATTAGCTAACAAATAAACCAAAACCACATCAGACCCACCAAATGTTTGAAAGCAAGATCTAAATATAGAACCAAGGATGATTAGGATGATTGATGGTTGATGGATGGAAACTGTGCCACACAAGTTTTCTTGGGTTTTCTACTCTGTTTTAAAAGCATTCTTTGCTTAGTAGGTATAAACACAAAAAGCTTGTTTATTTTATCAGCATTTCCATTTGTAGAGCAGCCAAACAATAGTCTATTAAACCATCTCCAGTGATACAAAACAGGTTTCCTACTGTAATTAAAGACCTATTGCCTTGAAAGCGACCCAGACAATAGACCAGTCGAGTAATCCTGACCACAGAATTGAGTAGGTGTGGTAAATTCCTTTCACAATCTATTGTAGCTGGCAGGGTTCCCTGTTACGGACCTCTTGAATTTGACATATGATGCTCACACACTCTCACACAAATAAAAAAAGAATCCAATCAGGGATACCTTATCCTGTGATGCAGTGACAAAATCAATCAGCAAATATTACTTATATTGACAAGCGGCAGAAGAGGCCATGGTCTGTTGGTCGACACATTACCGTGCACACGCAGGGACGCACACATATTATTGATCTTTACCGACAAAAAACAGCCTATTCCCCTTCTGGGAAGACATGGGCTGGCTTGATGAATATTTCATTTTGGTGATATTGCATCATTTGCATTAAACCGTAACATAAAAGGGGAAAAGGCTATTTGGGAAATAACCTGATCTAATCTATTATGGGTGGAATGAATGAATTCATGATGAGCCTCAGGATGTGCACTCTTTAGTCACCAAAGAATAGTTCATTGAAACTCTGTCATCATTTAATCAACTTCCTGCATTTTGAAATCTGTATGATGTTCCTTTGGCTGTGAAATCCAAAAGGACTTTCCATATAATGAAAGTGAATGCAATATTTTCAGTGAATAACAACTTAATTCTTACCTTGTACTAAAGGTAGGTAACACTTTTATATACCAATTCTCACTATTAACAAGATTCTTATTAGCATGCCTATTATTAACATTTTGGCAGTTTATTTGAACTAATAAAGCACATATTCTGCATGACAATATTCTACATCCTTCATCCTATCCAGTACCTAAATTTAATAACTACCTTACTAATAAGAAGAAAATTAAGAGTTTGAGGCAAAAGGTGTAGTTAATGGTTTGTTAGTAGCGAGAATTAGACCTTAAAATAAAGTGACCTTCATATAAGACCTTCATATATGTTTGCAACAACATGAAAGTGGGTAAACTCATTACTTTTGGGTGGACTATGTCTTCAAGTATATGTGTAATGGTTATGGCTCTGATCTTTTGGTCATTTCTCCCAGAACAGAGCTACTGAGAGAGTAAAAGTGGGGTAAAACTCCAGAGGATACAGGAAACAAGGGATATTAAAAGGCACTCAGAAAAGTGAGAGGGACTACTATGGAGTCCAACTGCCATGTGAAAATAAGCAATCCACTTACTGACAGTGAAGTGTAAAGTTCACAGCGCTTGTGTCGGCCCATCTGCCAGTCACGCATCAGAGAGTTTTATCTGAGACGAGACCATAGAGACAACCTTACTTTGAGCCTGTTCAGTCTTTCTTGCTCTTGTTATCTCTCGCTTTCATTCTTTCACTTTTCTCACATCTCTCTTTCCCTAGCCTTAGCACTCTTGTTTTCTAGTTCACTTTCTCCTATAAGGGGAATAAGGAAATGATAAAATCACAGCTGTGTGCCATTTAGAACTTAACTGGAAGTTAAATCCAGTTCAGTTCCTCAATTTGAACTGAATAGCAAACAGTGTGTATTGAAGATTCATATTAGATTTTTTTAATGTTTAAATATGATTTACTTATAAACATGCTATTTTGCACACTCTTCATGTAGTATATTTATATATATATTTAACATTCGTTTTATGGACAAAAAGCACACACACATATATATCTATATAAATATATATGTGTGTGTGTGTGTGTGTGTGTGTGTGTGTGTGTGTGTGTAGATATTTATATTATTTATATATATATATATGTTTTTAAGTCTTCCAGATGGAGCAAACAACAAATAGCTTAGTAGAAAAGTTCAAACGAACAGCTTCAAAATCACCTGGTTTGTTGTTTTGTTGGACAAATGAAATTCCATTTTTATTTCTCTTATGAACAATTGCAATTCCTCTAGCTGTCATTCCAATTAAAATTCCAATTTAACATCCTGTGGAGCATGTGACCAATTAAATAACTCATGAATTGAAAGAGAATCAGTTGTTAAATTTAGTTTTGCACAACTCTGTATAAAATACAGGAGACGTATGACCGGCTGCCACACGGGACCGACTGAAATCCAATTTCACATAAACAGATGTCATATATCAGAGAAAGAGAGTGAGTGAGTGAGTGAGTGAGTGAGTGAGTGAGTGAGTGAGTGAGTGAGAGAGAGAGAGAGAGAGAAACAGGGGGACAGGAGGGAATTAAAGAGCGAAGAAGCTTGCAATAAGAGCCAACTGGTCTTCCGTCTGCCCTGAGAACAAAGAGTCATCCCCGGCCTGGTCTGCAAGACAGACAGACTCTTCCTCTTTTGTTTTCTTCTAGTTTATGAAGTGTGAATTCCATCCCGAGTTCCCTCGAACTGCATGTGTTGGGTGTGCATGCGTATTTGTGTCAGAAAGCTTGGGAATGATTTAATCATGAGGAGGCAGCAGGAAAAGCCAGAGAGACGGAGGAGCGCTGAAACGCGACCCCTCAGACGTCTCTCTCTAACAATGACCGACTCCCACCCCTCCCTCTCTCTCTCTCTCTGTACTGATGAGAAACAATGGAGAAGGCAATTTGCCATGAATGCAATCATTTCAGCATTGAAAGGCTATTAAAACAGGCTTCTTCACTTCTGAGCAATTTATAGAAATGGGCACACAATGCCAGCCTGTCAAACACTGTGCTATTATTGGCTTCAAACAAGGCACTCGTGCTGATTTCAAAGTGAAACGTGTTATTGTTTGAAACAATTGAAGAATAAAACTTTCCAGCTTTTCCCTCAATGGAAGTCTCTGGTAGGGGGGTTGACATACAAGTTCAGGTAATGAGCTGCATTAGGGCACTGGCAGTGGCATGAACGTTTTGGCAACATAACTGTAATACATTGTCTGTATATTTTAGGTTCCCTAAGCACCAAAATTGACAATACTCTCTCTCTCTTTTTTTTTTGTAAAATGACTGCGTATTCTTTTTGTTTGGGGTTCGGGAAGCCCATTTGCTGTATGTGCAAAAATTAAGAAGTTGTAATAAAAGTCAATAAGCCGATAATTATGTTGTAGCTAAAATTAAATGTATTAAAATAATTTTCAAAATAAATTAAAAACAGAACACTGAATCTAAACTCAATCAGTTTATATGCTTTAAATACAAAAAAATACAATGTACAGTATGAAACATTGATATTTATTTAGATTTTTTTTTCTCTAATTTTAGTTATATTTTTATACAAAGTTCTAGAGATTTGTGTTATTAAATTAGTGTTTTTTTTAAACATTAAGGATGCCAAAAAATGTCAACCTCTTTAATATTGGCCGATAACCAATAACATTTAAACAAAACTGTCACACCTGGTTTTAGGGTTTGTTTTATGTGTTCATGTCTTTTATTTTGGAGTCTAGTCATGTCAAGTCTTTGTGTTTTGTTTAGATTTTTGGATTTCACTGCGTATAATAAATCTGCACTTGGATTCATCTACAACTTGCCATTAGGAGGACCATCATTACACAAACCTAAACAAATATTTACTTCAGTGTTACTGAAAATGTTCCTATTCATTCTGTTTTTATTTATTTTTTTCATGTAGGACATTTGATATTTTGAAGCTTTGTTTTATTGAACATGTGGATTAATGTGTATCCCCTTCTTTACTCTCCTCTACCCCTTCTCTCCTTCTGTGATGAATATCTGTACAGCTGAACGTGGGATGCATTTACCTGTATATGCCTACGTGAACAGACAGTGTGAGTTAGAATGACAATGTGATAATTCATTTCCTCAATTCCCTCTCTAAAGCCTCCTTATCTTTACATTAACACTTCTCTAACTCTCAATTTTTTCAAAGATGAGCCACTGACTCCCCAGTGGCTGCAAGTGACAGCTTAAAATAAGAAAGAAAATTCTCATTACAAACAATCAACCACAGTCAATGTTCAGGCCACTTGAAGGTCAAAACTTAAAAATGATTACCAGATTTCATCTTATTTTTTTTTTTCCATCGTTTTATTTTTTACAAATCTGGGAGACATAGACCGTGCTCTAGTTCAAAGATTCAGTCTTTTATTGTAACCTAAATGCTTAATCAAACCAGATACAATATAGTTGTAATAAGACCAGTCAAGTAAAAGATAGAAGATACAGAGAGATTACGGGACTTTCCCATTTGTTCCCTCTCAAAGAGACAAGATAATTTGAAAGCAGAGAAAATAAACACTTAACATAAATTTGTCCTGAATCACTGACAGCGTTCAAATGTGTGAAACAGATGTGCACGCAGAGACTAAAGGAGACTTTGAGTCTGTATAATCATTATCAGCTGAGTGTGTGAGCTTGCTCATTTCCAAGCAGCACAAGAGGGTTTGAAGGCGTGAGCTGTCAGAGTGATGTGTATGAATATAAAGCTAATTTGAACTTTGCAGAGGTCAGAGAGCCATATCAAAGTTAACTCAATGGGAACATCTGTGATTATAAATGCAGTGAGGGTGAATGTTAACTGGTGTTTGTGTCTGACATGAATCACACTAGCAACAAGATTTCACTCTTTTTCTTCTCCTCACTTGTCCACAAACTCTTTGTGCATCTGATGTCACTATTCGTCCATCTAAAACGTTTCTGGCTGGTTTGCTTCACACAAATATCCCCTGCACTGGAGCTCATTAAAGTAAAGTAAAACTCGATTTGGTTTTGCACTACAAAGGCTCAAATCATGTGGATGCAAATAAATGCAAGAGCGAGATAAAAAGAGAGAAGTTACTTCAAAGTAAGTCTGCATGTATGTATGTATGTATGCGTGTGTATTTGTGTCTGGATAATCATTCCCTCTGGTGCTTAAGCAACAGGTTATGCCAAAATCCTCTCCCCGGGCACTTGGCCTCATTGCCAGCAATTACACTGCTAATTTACACCATTTGGAACAAGGACTGGAACACTGACAACTGAAACATATTTAACATTTTCCTTCATAACTCACAAGCAGTTACCAATTTAACAGACTTTCTTTGATACAAGAAACGTATATGTGTGTCAATACGTACAGGCATAATAATAAAAGTATCCAAATGTTTAATTTGATCATAATATTGAATTTAATACAAAAAGCCTTATTGTTACAGTCACCCCTGGTGGCATGATATTAACCCACAGAATGCCAAAAAAGAAGCACACCTCAAAGAACGCACCGGCGCACACATCGACCAGAGCGAGAGCAAGAGCGCGCTCCTCAACACGCGTCATTCGGCAGCGCTGCACGGGACTTGCTCGGGAAGAATGTCTACGTGTGGTTTTGGTGGTAAGGGAAAGATGAACTTGTTCAGCTTCCTAAAGAACCCAGCGTTACGTAAACAGTGGACAAGAGTCTTGCAAGTGTGTATTTTGACGAACGTTTTATAAACAAGGCCCAGTTCGACGCTAGATTTGCACATTGTTTGATACTGAAAGATGGAGCGGTCCCAGCTATAAAAGATCCCGGTCATGATTCAGAACTGCAGATGGTAATTGAAACTGCATCAAATGTCTGTGTTTTGTTGGCAATCGGCGCGCAAGTGCTTGTCACTCTTTAGCCGGCGTGCCTCCAGGAGCTCGGCTTTTTTCAGAGAGAATCTTAAAACTGTAGGCCTATCTTTCTTTTATAAATATGATAAAACTAAAGACTCTTTTGAGATAAAGAATGCAGTACTACTCTATAGGTACTCAAGATTAACATGAGATTGGGTGAAACTGTGTGCATTATGACCCCTTTAATTATTAAAAATATTTATACACATGCAGGCCACAAACATTTTTGATTTGCTTATACTCTGATATATCAAACTAAAGTTAAAGTGGAGAAATGTACAGACCACCAACTTTTAAAAATGATTCAGCACGATATGCAAACCACTTGTGCTCTCGAATGGGTGGGCAAGTTTGCTCAACTTCAAAGAGATCCTCAGAAGAGAAAAAGAGGAATAATGTAGTCTAATAAGATGTGACTTTTAATAAAGCAAAAACAATCTGCTTGGCATGAAGCTCAGAGCCCGGGACTAATACCATCTGCTTACAACCCACAGACCAAACATTTACATCACTCCCCTGGATAAAAGGCTTAAACAGAACGTCTTAAATGTAGAACAAGTCTACAGAGGCAGTGAACAGGACAGGGAACCAATGAGAGGCAGCTGGTAGCAGAAAGAGGGAACAAACAATAAACATACAGTATATCTAAGAAGCATTAACAGCATGTATGCATGTCATTCCCAGCAAAAACTTTTTATTGGCGGTTCTGCACAATAATGTTGAAGGTGAAGAATATAAGTACCTCTCACAGGAGCACATTGTCTGGCATGTACTACTGTAACATATGGAAGATGTGTCAAGTCCAACACAAAGCGTTTCAGTATCCACTGCCAAGCTCTCGGTTACTTCTCGTTTCAGGGATTTGAGCTATGCTTATAATTAAGACAGGAGACGTGGGACAGCACTCGATGACCTAATTTGATTTGAAACAATAGCTGGACTGATTTTCAAATTCATTATCATTTCTATGCAAATTTAAACATTGGACAATGGGCAAGACAGCCAAAAAATAAAGTCAGCTTGGCTTCCAAGGTCCTGCATCGTGTTCACGAAGGACCTTGATTGAAGTCTTTATAGTGTTTGGTAAGGAGGAGAAAAAGTATGAGGGGTCCTTAAGAGAAATGAGGGATTGAGAAAATAAAGAGTGAAATTCAATGAAAGCTACATTTTCTCTAGAGTTCATTAAATGAACAGAGAAATTGACCAACCTCACATTTTTCATTACAGAAACTGTAAAAAACAGTTTACAACAGTGTTAAAATTCCTTAAACCCCAGATTCATGCGATTAAACTTCATGAAGAACATGATATTTAATTGACATTAAATGAATGCATTAAAGAAATATAAAAAGTTACATATAAAGTTTATTGACACATAAAACGTGTACTATTGTTCAAACGTTTGGGGTCAGTAAGATGTTTTTGAAATTATGCATTAAACAGATCAAAAGATACAGTAAAGGCATTTCTATTTCAAATCCATGCTGGTCTTTTTTTCTATTCAACAAAGAATCCTGAAAAAAGTATTGTGGTTTACTTTCTGAAAAGTAATATTAAGCAGTTTCTTGAGAAGCAAACCAGCATATCAGAATTATTTCTGAAGGATCATGTGACACTGAAGACTGGAGAAATGATGCTGAAAATTCTACTTTGCATCACAGGAATACATTACATTTGAAAATATATTCAAATCTAAAAGCATTATTTTAGTTGTGGTAATATTTAACAATATTTCTGTTTTACAAATAAGTCAAATAAATGCAGTCTTGGTGAGTACAAGATACTTCTTTCAAAACCTTAAAAATATCTTACTGAGCCAAAACATTTCAATGGTAGAATACATTTTATTATGCAATTCATGCTTTTCTTTATCTTATAAATCAGACAGAACTTTGACCTTCTCTCCTGCAGATATAAGAACTGTTCACTCAAATCATGTGCTTGAAGAGAGAGCAGAGGGATCTGATTGAATAAAGCAAATCAAGTCATCAGAGGGAAACAGCAATCAGCAGTGCTTATGGCAGGTCTGTCAGGAGGCCGTCAGCATAATTCATGTTCGGCTCGACCTTTGCTGTTGGATTTGGATCCACTGTCAAGGAAACACGAGCAAGCAGGTAAAATGTCATGATTTTTGTTTTTCTCCTAAAATAAACCAGTTGCATAAAACAGACTTTCAAAGCCTCTGATGAGTCCTCAAATAATCTACTTCTAATGTAGCTAGCAGAGAAAAAAAAAAAACACTTGGATGAGTTAATTCATGAAAAATGATGGAAAAGTCTCTAACCTTCTTAACCTGAAACATGACACTTAGCTGGGATCTGCTAATGACACAATGCCAAATGAAATAGTTCTGCTAATATTTGTGTGTTGCTACTAGTCTCCTCACCGCACAGGAGCAAGTCAAACAACAGATGGTCGTTAAGTATTAAACTGAACTATGTAAATGTTGAGTCAAGCAAAGCCATAGAGCGTGTAACACACTCAGTAGCTCACAAACGCACCATGGTGGAGACTTTCCATTGACTTCTATCACTTTATACAGAGTTAATGATATTTTCTATTGAATAACCTTAAAAAACGATCAACTTTAACCCGCTGCCCAATCCAACTTTTGTTGATTGTAGTCCATGTCTGATAGCTTTGAGTTCATCTGCACTACTGTTCAAAAGTTTGAAGATTTTTCTTTTCTAGAAAGATTGTCTCATCAAGGCTGCATTTATTTGATCAAAATGCAGTAAAAACTAAAATAGTGTTAAATATTACATTACTACAATTATTATTATTGAATATGTTAAAATGTAATTTATTCCTTTGATGCAACTAAATCTTCAGCAGCAATTAATCCAGTCTTCAGTGTCACATGATCCTTCAGAAATTATTATATTAGGCTGATTTGCTGCTCAAGAAACATTTATTTTTTTATATCACTGTGGAAAAAGTTGCACTGCTTAATGTTTTTGGGGAAACCGTGATACATTTTTTCAGGTTTATTTGATGATTAGAAAGTTCAAATAAACAGAAAACATAGAAGTCTATTAATGTCTTTATTGTAATTTTTAATCTTTCTAATACGTCCTTGCTAAATGTTATTAATTTGACCCCAAACTTTGGAACGAGTGTGTGTTCTACTGACCCATACATACACTTCTTCCTTCTAAAACACACACTTACTAACAGCAACACAGATTTAACAAATTCATGAAACAGAAGCGAAACTCACCATTATATGCTTAATAATGATTAATTCAGTCTCTTAATGCAGATTACACATGAATCATGGCTACTGTTTTAACTAGAAACTCTTTATGGAGATTTGTGGGACATCAGTAATGAGCAGGTCTTTGAAGATGTTTGAGGATGCAGCGTTTCGGTTTCCAAAAATAGCTGAACATTTTGCTGTCAGAGACCGAGTATGATCTAAAAGATTTCAAACTCTAGACCTATCAAAGCCTGACGTTGAAGCCTCCTTAAGGTTGAGAAAACACTGACGCATACACTCAGCTTTGATCAGTGAAGAACAGAAGACGCGATCTCACTCTGACAATTGGAGGTTATTTCAAAAGATAATCATAGCGGTTTTCGCATTTGCAAACATACAGTCGAGACAAACTGAGAATTATCATTACAAACGTGTCATTCACTTTTCATGGAAATAGCATCATTAGAACATCATCAGAACTGCATCATCGTCTCTTGTTGATACTTCATGACTATAAACGTCTTCCTGGTGCACGCTTGAGAGAATTATGCATGGTTTTTGCTGACACAATGGACAGAAGACAAAGCCGGAGGTCTCAGCTCTCACTTCACTAGTAACAGGCACTGGAAAATACATTATAACAGCCTATTTCCGCTTTACAAATGGAGCAATATTAATTTATTTCATAAAATCTCCCCAAAGATAGTTTTACCATATGGAATGTCCCTTACTGGATCACACGTGCTCTATAAAGACTAACCCTGGCGGATCCAGGCCTCTCCGAATGTGTGTGTGTCCTCATGGCAGGCCTATATTGCGCAGCAAGGCCTGTTTGCTCTACAATCAACTGTTTGCTGTCAATATTCAAGTCAGACAGTCCACTAATACATGCACTAGATCCCAGCGGTTTACACAGTCACCTCGTTACAATGACCTGGACTTACAGGAGCATCCACAAAAACTCTGAGAGTAAAAATTACCCTTTGATTCATGTGTAATGTTACTCTTGATTTTAACCATAAACTTAACCTACTATGAACTGATGAAACTGAACGAACTATGGTAATTTATGACTGCAGAAAGGTCTTTGATTTAACTTGGTCTAAGTCAGCATTTTGCCTCATTAGCTACAATCTCTTACCACTTCAAATGAGCAGCTAAAAATAACTTTAAAGAGCACTCCCTAGGCACTTACTTTGGGAAGAAAAGTCTATAATTGAGAAAAAAATACTAGGTAAAATATATTCAACATGTTCTCTCTATACATTTTATTTATGGGTTCTAATGCTTCTAAATTATTTGTCTCCATTTTTAAGATGAGGATTTTTAAGTATTATGAGGCCAGTATATGATTTATACTCCAAGGATTCATTTTGAATTATACTGATCCACAACACGTGTCTTTTTTGTAAAAATGAAACTGTATAGTACGCTATTGAAGTGTTAACTTTCAGTGCATGGAAACAACATCAAATATTCTACTTGCTGTGTATATTCATTATTCATAGTAAAGGTGCACAGCTTGCAAATGTGCTAGCATTTACAATTCAAACAAGGTATTGGGAGGGACTGTTGTCAAGGTGAAGTTGCAGTCTATGGCAACCTAACAGCAAGAGGCAGACAGAGAGAAATAAAAAGAGAAAGAGAGAGTGATAATGAAAAAGGATGATAGAACATAAAAGCAAAGGCAAAATAAAAATATAGACATTTGGGGTCATACTTAATTAAAAACATATGAAACAGGATGTCCTCTAAGTCACATCTAATTCCCACAACCAATCATTTTGTCCACCAGATATAGTTAGATATAATATAGAAATAATAATAATGGTAATTAGTTTTATACATACATCATTACCATTCAAATGTTTGGGGTAGGTAAGACATTTTATTTTAAATACATTTTTAAAAACAAATTAATGCATTGGTCAATTCAATGCATTCTCAAAAATGCTTTCTACCCTAGAATAATATATATAAGATAATTGGCATGACAGAAGTTCTGCTTTACACACGTTTGGCACCAATGTTGCACTTTCACACTTCTAGTCAACGCACAGGAGCCCCCCCATTGCACATGGAGACTACACCCAATTCCACCAGCATGGTTATAGCCGTACATACAAACACATGGTGCACATGGTAATCATTCTCCTCAGGGCTGAAAAGCATGATCACCCGGCATCTGCTGTGTCTACCAATCCACATACAATAACCAGCACTGGAGAAGAGAGCAAATGCCATCTGATGGAGAAACAAGAGCTCATCCTTATCCCATGCCTGTCTCACTCCCCATGGAACCATAATTCAACTTGCTGTGTAAGAGACTTGAAGAAAGACACAAGTACACAGTGGAAAAAGAGGATTAAGTGGCACAGATCTCCTACAAGAGTCAAAAAAATTTAAGTACCTCTCCAAAACAGGAGAGAGGTTGAGAGAGGTTCACTCAACATGTTTGAGCATGAGCAGGCTCTCCTTTAGCCAAATGGGTTGATCATTGTAAGAAGATGATGGACTTGCTGGAATGCAAAAACAATGCGCACACACACTCATGTTTAATAATGGAGGATGTTGTCTGTAATTGAGAACAAACAATACTGCTTTGTAAAAGCTCAGGATGCAAATTACCAATACCCTATTGGTTGACTAATTACTGGACAATATTTTGATATCGGTGCATCACATAATGAGAAACTGGGTCTCTTAGAATACAAAGCATATGTCCATATTCAGAAAAATAACATTCAAAATAGTACAAAAAAATAGTGCACCCCTTAATGAAAATTCTGTCATTACTCACCCTCATGTCATTCCAAACCTGTAAGATTCATCTTCAGAACACACATTCAGATATTTCCGTGGTACTCTCTTGAACGTGTGTCAAAGACCGACATGGAAGAGAAGATATTGTTGATTAAAGTCGTTATTTTTGCCCACAAAAAGTTTTATCATAAACTGTCTATGCATGGTCAAAAAGCTCTTGGATTTCATCAAAAATATCTCAATTTGTGTTTTGAAGATGAACAAAGGTCTTACAGTGTGTTTCCACTGCAGCGCCAAATCTGCGCTCAGTGCCGCTGGCAACGCTACAACACCACTGCTTTGGGGCGTGTCAAATTTAGGTCAAAGAACGCCTCTGAAAACAATATTTACACTCTGTTTGCATTTCATCTTTTCACAGCGATTGTTGTCAACCGACGTTTTTCACTCTATATTTGCATAAAGTCGAGAAATGCCCAACTTTTTTCAGGGTTGTGTAGTTACTGCATTTTACATTTGTAGTCCAGCATAGGCTTTGATTATTGTTGGTATATTAATGATAATTATAATTACTAAAAACTAAACAGTCCTTAAATTCATAATAAACATTTTTGTTTTATTTGTGAATCACAACTTCCCAAAAGGGAAGTTTTGTTAAACTTCAAGAGACAAACATGTCCCCAAAGTATAGCTAATCATAGACATAATTAGCCGCCTAATGAATAATAGCTGATAATTAACTGCCTAATGAAGACAACTTGTTTCATTTTTAAATAAATCAAATATTAACCCTAATCCAAACCATTATCTGACCCCTAAAATAATTCTGAGACCAAACTGCATTTAATACTTACAAGTTCTAGAGGTTTTTATCAAATATTTTGCTTTTAAAATAAATAAATAAATACAAAATTAATTATTTCTGTTCAAAAGAAACAGTTTGTCGACCTTGTTGTGTTTAGATATTGTATACTCATTCGCATGTATCCCCAAAGGAAGTCTTTTTCAGATTTAGCTAACTTCTGGGGACAATTATGTCCCCAAAGTATAAGTAACCCACACACAACACACTTATCCAATAAACATAGTCAGGGCTGGACTTTTTAAACATATTATTGGAGAAACAAACAGCTTTCTGTCCTGATTAGACACAGATGCACTGATGGAATAATCGTTGGTTTAATCGGTCCATAAAAAGAATGAAGTGATAAAAAACTACACAGGCTAGCCAGGATGATGTCATCATATCCCTCTCTTTTTCTCATTTCAGTCGGTTTTTCTTTTCTCTTTCTTGACTTTCTAAACCGGATTAGTCTTTCTTCCTAAACAGCTGAGGGTAGCCGTGAATCATTAGGCTTTGCTTCCTCGGAGTATAGGAGACAGGAATGCTTTAATAAAGCGGGGCTCTGCGTCACATTTGTAAGGCTGTTTCACAGACACACTTCAAAGACTTTAAGGAAAAGTTCATCCAAAAATGAAAGGTCTATCATCATTTACTCACCCTCATGACGCTCCAAAACTTTTCAGTTATTATTCCATAGAACACAAAAGCAGAACTTTAAAACTGTTTGAAATGTAATTTTATTATAGCCAAAAAGGATTTAATTATGTAATTTGGAATCTAAAATGCTCATTTTGAGACATAATATTGCACAATACATCGCTCTGTCTTTATATGCGAGTCTGCTTTTCAAAGCTACAAATAACTGGAAAAACATGTGGATCTCAAATCTTCTGTATCAAATGTAGTTTTTGCAGCTGGATAGATAAAGCATGGAGTTACACCCATTGCTGATCTGAAGCACACAGTTGGCTTTCCCTTGTATAATTAACCCTTTCCTTGCACAAGTAGTCTTGCTTGGCTTCGCATTCTCAACAGTGATTAAATTGCTGTAATTTTCGGCCTGCCGCGACTTGTTGCCTGTGATGTCATCGACAGGACAGTGTCAAATATCACATGACCAGTCAAAACAAATCCGAACTCTTTCAAGTTCAAAATCAGTGACTTTTGCACTTCACTGGAGCTACAAAGATATCATGCCAAGAGATGAATAGCTTTCAGCCTTTGAAAAATGCACGACCTTGTGCACGTTTCGTATTTCTGGAGGCATGAGCTCGCAAAACTGCCAAACCTAAGACTCACCTTGGGTCACTAAGTGAAGGCTATCTGCATTCTCTTGAGCCTGGGATTCTTTTGAAATGATCCTCTCACAAGTTTGTTTACATTACCAATAATCGAATCAATCTATGGAAAGAAGCCACGTCTGGCTTTGATTTTACACTCCCTGTGGCTGTTGTATGTTTGGGTGGGGATGTCAGAGCTCAACATCTAGAGACTCAAAGCACAAATAAGGAAAGGCGGATTGTTCTGCTTAACTTTTTATTGGCTCATTGTCCTAATGTAGAAATAATTATTCAGGACTTCAAACAAACAGGACTGTCATGGATGTTAAGAACGGTATGAGATTTTTCACAATGTATCAACAAAACAGCGGTCAAAAACATGGAGGAATGAAACTGAAGGAGGCTGGATCTTCCTCGGATTGTTTGTTCACTTCTCGGGGGTGTCGTGTTTGATTTCTGACCACTCTCACCCTCATTCGTCTTTCTTCTAGTGTGGTTGTCACTGCACCAAAGGAGTGTGAATAGTACCATCGCCCTGGAAACCGGTGCCTAGAAACACTTCTCTTTATATGACTCACTGAGAAAAAGACAGCATTTTGATCGATAGTCGCTTCTTAGATTTACATATCATTTTTGCCATTAGTGAAAATGTTCCTTATATTTAGCTACCGCTGGTTAAATATGCCAATTTCACAAAAATGTGGGTGTAATCAGTCCAATTAATGAAAATGCCTTTACAGATGTAAATCTATCTAATATGTACTTACAGTTTATCAAACATTAGAAAACTGGGTTATCAATATACAGGATTATCACTGTTCATTTCAGATAAAAGGTAAAAAGTGCCCTTGAGTGTGTGTACGTGCGAATCAGACTCACATGAGAGCGCCTGTGATCAGAGGAAACTGGAACTGCTTCAGCTCTTCCATTAAGAGCAATTTCCTGTGCTTTCCTTTTATATGGAATGATAGGTGGTGACAGAAAGGCCATGAATGCTTTCCTGTCATCCGTGGAATACTGAGAAATCCATGTACATATGCATACAGGGGCATACAGTACATCACTAATATACACCTGCAATATTTCTGTACTGTAAGGCAGAGCGTGAGATGCAATTTACATATTGATGCGCTCTTCACTTTCGTAGGCTGAGATTTATTCTGTCACACAGAGACACACGTTTCTATTCAGATATACCTGAGCATTCACCCTTCATTTCCTTAGAACTTGTTCACATAGACAACTAAAACGGTAACTGGAGATGTGTATAACTAGTTAAACTGTCAGTTCATCTGCATTAAAACAAAACTGGTCAGAAACAAAAGCTGAATTTGGCCCCAACACTAGTTTGTCAAGTTTAAATGTGTTCTTCTAATGGAGAATAGCATCCAATGTACCAAGAAAATACAACGGTGCCCTCTGTTGACGAAATAAAGTTATAGCAACCAAATAATTCAAGGACAACAAGCATCTGGTCATATATGCTCAAGTGTATCATAACATTTCATCACAAATGTTTAGCATTTTCATAAATCACAGACTAATAATAAACTACTTGACATATTTTGAAATTCTTTGATTGTACGCACACGTAAAGTATACAAAATAATATTTGATTTGAATATATGCATTACATACTGTAATTTGTTAAATCATCTGTACTATATAGCTTTTAAAAGTCAATCACATTTTAGATCTAGACATTTTAATGCAATTTAATTTAATTAAATAGTTTTTTTCTTGTTCAAAACAAAGAAAACCTTTCAATTCAGTCAGAGTTTTTACTTCACAAATATCACTGCAATTGGCCCTGACCTCACAGTCATGATAAAAATCACGTTTCCATGTTAGTCACATGCATCCATTTAAAGCTTGTTTACAACAGAGCAGTTAGCACACAGATGCAGTTTTAATGAATGGCAGCCATTTGAGAGGTATGGGGAAAAACATGATGGTATCAAGAAGAGACAGAACAAGTTGAGATGAATAAAAGTTTTAATTCGCAGTCTCAGAACATCCCACACTGCTGTAGAGGTGGTGTAAAAGTTCTCCATGTGAGTGAGAGACCGATGACAAAGTGAGAGAGAGGGAGGAAAGAGGAAAAACTGAATCAAAGGACAGTTTGAAGTGTTGCAGGGAGCTGTTCAGATGCCTGCGGTTCCCAAGCTGTGTGAGTGTTTGTGGGTGCATGAATGTCTGTGCCCATGTATATCAACAACATACTACATTGGACATAGCCCTGCTGCATGCACACTTCACAATTGCTGTCGAGCTGGAGACACAAGGTTAATGTCTACCCAATCCTGAGCACGTTCAAAAAGCCTTTCATTCCTACAGCTCTCTGGTAGGGTTACGGATCAGCAGTGTCGCAGAGCCTCGGCGCCTGCAGCCATTTATTCTCTCCATCTTGAGATGGATCACTATACAGAGAACAGCCTACAATGAAGAATTAGTATGGAGCCAAAAACTGATGATACATCACAGTGCTAATGTCTCAAGCAATCTTAATAGCCCTACGCGGGCGCCATGCACTTATATATTGCCCTAGGCAAGATAAAAGATTCAAGCTAAAACATATTTAACAACTATTTTTTTTGTTTAGCATGCAAGATTTACCAACCTTTACCATCCTTCGGATGAGACATTAAACCGAGGTCCTGACTCTCTGTGGTCATTAAAAATCCCATGGCACTTCTCGTAAAGAGTAGGGGTGTAACCCCGGTGTTCTGGCCAAATTCCCACCACTAGCACTTGTCAATCATGACCTCCTAATCACCCCCATACACTTGATTGGCTCTATGACTCTCTCTCCACCTGTAGCTGGTGTGTGGTGAGCGCACTGGCGCCATTGTCCTGTGGCAGCCGTCGCATCATCCAAGTGGATGCTGAACACTGGTGGTGGTTTAAGGAGAGACCCCCCCCACACATGATTGTAAAGCACTTTGGGTGTACAGCAATACACAATAAAGCGCTATATAAATGCATCGTTCATTCATTCAAGGTTAAATCCAAATTCACACATATACACACACACACACACACACACACTACTAGTCAAAGGATGCATTAAACTGATAAAAATGTATAATGTTACAAAAGATTTACATGAAATGAACTATTATTCAAAATTAAGTAAAAAATAATAATAGAACAAACAATGATTTCTGATGGATCATGTGCTGCTGCTGAAAATTCAGCTTTGCCATTACAGGAATAAATTAAACTCTAAAAAATGGTACTAATATAGCACTAAAAGTGGTTCTTGGCTCGTAATCATAGGGGAACCACTTTTGGTGCTATATAGCACCTTAATCACCCCAAAGAACCACTGAAGAACCATACAGGAGCTTAACAGGTTCTGTATATGATAGCGGTACTATATAGACCCTCAGTCATGCCAAAGAACCATTGAAGCACCAAGATTTGGTGCTATACAGTACCAAAAGTGGTTCTCCTATGATTACGAGCCAAAGAACCACTTTTAGTGCTATATAGCACCATTTCTTTTAGAGTGTACTTTTCAAAACAATGCAATCAAAAAATGTTGGTAAACATAACATAAATCTTTCAAAACCATTTAAAAAGATATTAACTATTCCAAATTTTTGACCGGAAGTGTATACATACATATAAATGCTTTTCATAATATTTTTTTTCTTTATGAAATAGAGCAGCTTTGATACATGATGAAATGTATACATGTGTATGCATGATCTATAAAAATAACAACAAACAAATATACATTCTTTTTTTTCTTGGAAAGATGCTTTAAATGCTTTAAAAAAAGTTTACATGGACATTACCCTTCTGGTATAAAAATAAGTTCATTTATGGCAGCTGGTAGTTTGTTTGCTGGCGTTATTTCATGGCATTCAAAGTGTGAACCCTATCCAGTTGTGATCCAATTATATATAAAAATAGTTGTTTAATACATGAGTATTGAAGGGATATAAAGTTTAAAGAGCTTTCAGAACAGGCCTTTAGTGCCAGCTGCAGGAGATGGAAGACAAAAGGCCAAATATGCACAATGCATTTTAAAAGTAGCATTTGATACGCATAAATTCCATGCATTTATTGTATCATTTAACTGGGTGTGGATCCCAGTGGCACTTTGCGGCTCTTGTGCAAGTAAATTAGAGGTGATGAAGACATGATCTCTGTGTTTAGCAGCTGCAGCTGGTCTGGACAGACCAAGCAGACAACTGACCCTGAGCTCAGGGATAAAGAGAGAATAAGGCATTAGTTCTCTTCTCATACACAGAAACACAGCTCACTGCCAACTACAATCTCTGATCTCTTCCACCAACTGCACTGCTGCCTTCTGTTTGTACACATCACTAGTCTTTGCTGTAAAATAACTAATTTCACCCATTTCATTTTGTGCCACATTGACCATCCCATTTCACATCTCTTCATCACAGCAGCCTTCTGTCTGTGTATACATCCATCTATTTATCTGTCTGTTATTTCTGTCCATATAACCATCTATTTATCATCCATCATCTCTCCAACCATCCTTCTTTCCACTAATTTCTCCATCTGTCATCCATATATCCATCCATGTAGCAGTCACATGCATGCATCCATCTATCTGTCCATCTATCCATCTCTCCAATATCTTTGTATGTCCACCAATCAATCAATTAATCATCTCTCCAAGCATCCGTCCGTCTGTCCATTATCTCTCCACTCATTCGTCTGTCCACCAAACTTCCTACCTACCTATCCATCCATCCATCCATCCATCCATCCATCCATCTATCTATCTATCTATCTATCTATCCATCCATCGCTCCAATCATTTGTATGTCCACCAGTCAGTCAATCAATCGATCAATTAATCAATCAATCCATCTTGGCATTGGGCCTCTTGGCATGATAAGGACCATTGTCAGATCTAGACGGTCATGTTTCCAGTGGACTAAAAAACATAAAATGAATATTGCATTATGTATAGGGAACGGAACCCAGCTGTTCCCCATTTAGAGCATGATGTTGACCAAAGACTGAAATATGACCTTCACTGATGAGAGCAAATGAGACATCTCTGAGCCACTAGTGCTGAGAGATGACGTCTGAATGATGCATGAAGTACAGACTGAAAGAATTTAAAAGGACAATATGTTGCTTTATCTAATCAATACTGTGTATTTTCATTTGGAGGAACTAAAACTTTTTCTCTGATTACAAAAAAAAACTTAATAGTGAGTAATCACTGTCTTCAAGCTCAATGGCATTTGAATGTGCATGCATAACAATAAAGTATGCCTCATTTAGTTGCTAAGGGTCTGCTGACTGACATTTGATTTTGAGTCATTTTGCAATTATTTGTGTTGTGAATGATGTAAAAAACTGCATCAAAACAAGTCTGAACTTTTAAATCACAGATTGTTATTTACCAGCACTGGTATTACATCAGCAGGCTCAATGTAATGCTTTGTATGATAGCACTGTACAAGATTGTTCAAAAACATTATTTTCTTGACAAAAGTCCATATGATGACATACAGTAACTACAATAAAGCATGCTGGTTTGTCAGAGTGAATCGAGGGCAATGTGACACCAGTAACAGGTCCCATCCTGCCATCATGTGATCTCTTTCTTTCACACACATTATAATGGCGTAGTGGAAACCAAGCCAACTATTGTAAAGATGGAGTACCCAAAAGCTGGCCAGGCACACATACACACTCCTCTGCAATCATTAGCTCTACAGCTTCAGAGACAAAGGGATAAAAACATTCTCCAATTACACCCACTCCAGCCCTATTGAGCATCTGCACAGTATAAAATATGAAGGTGCGATAAAACAAAACCCTAGAGATATTCTTTTCTTCCTGTGACACAAATGCATGTTAAATGCATCTTTACAAAAGGAAACCTCTTGATACGAAACTCCTCATGGCAGAGAAGCTCTCCATAAAACATAAAAACCACAATCATTGATGTTAAGAAATGGCCTCATGTCAATCTTGTCTAGCCAAAGTCTAATTTGAATAGGAATATTAAATACTTAAGTTTGTTATATAATATTTAGATTAGAGACAAAAAATATATACAAATACAGATAGATGTAAGATTTACAATTGAGTTAATTTGCAAAAACCAGTAACTCCGTTTTGAACTAAATTCATGTTTTTTCATTGTGCATCCAATTACACTTAATCAAACTGCAGTTATTTTGATTAGGTTAAAAATTACAAAACAATACAGCTAACTAACATAATAAAACATGATCACAATAAAAAAACATGATTTTTGAAAATTAAAATCTCTTTTTGTTCAAATATATGTGTAAAGATAGAAATAGATGAGTATATACTACTTTTAAAAAGTTTGTTGCCAGTAAGATTTAGTATTCTCCGAAATAATTATTTATGCTCAGAAAGAAAGAAAGAAAGAAAGGTATCTTGGTAACCGTTGTTACTTGCACCAGCACCGAGCTGTGATTTGTGTATTCAGTGGGCTTGTGTATTCAGTCTGCATGTATGTGACCCACCCCACCGTTTCCTTGACCACAATGGTAAATAAATGACCCTATCATTACACCCGATCAAAGACAACCACATACACACACGGTCATCCTAATCCCCCAGTAAAAGCACTGTCTGAATCTGAATGGTCAACCTGTGAATCATCTGCATGGCTATAGTGTAGCCCATCTATTTACACAGGCCCAAAATATACATTTTTGGTCAAAATAAACTCAAATGACCACATAAGCAACAACAACCCAACTCATTTACTTGATGAGTGGACTAAGCGTTAGCAGGCGGCATAAACTCTTCTGGTTATAACTTCAAAACACACAGGGAGTGGATATAGTGATTTCATTCCATTAGAGGTGAATGTGTTTTAGCAGCTCTACAGGACCATGCTAATCTAGAAAAGGCCCAGTTGTTATGCTTTCTTGCCCTCTTTGTATATGTCTGAGGAGCAAGGTTCCCCTCTCTTTTTCTCCTCCTCCTGACTGGCTGAAAAGAAGACTCCACTTTAAAGGCCCATTCAATGTGGCAGACTGCCCTGACGGATTGGTTTGGCTGGTCCGCTTGTTAACACACTGAAAGACACTGTTATGCAGATTGGAGGAGTTTACTTGGAGGACAGAATCCAGCAACCCTCCCTGCAATTGATTAAATTTTTTACACTGCAGAAATCATTTTGTCATGGTTTCCATATTTAAATATGATTAAAATAAGATAATTTTACCGAATGCTAACACTATAATGTGTCAGAACGCCAAAAATAATAGACCATCTACCCAGTAAATTGTCTTTTATACAGCGAAAAAAGAGCATTAGCATCCAGACACCATTAAGTGTGTGTCATGCTGTGTGTCACAGAAGTAACCATGAAGGACTAACCAGTAATCCGTTTTTCTGGCTTTCTAACAACAACAGTAACACACTGGCAATACCAGAGGACTGTTGTTAAAAAAACAAAAAAAAATCATGATGAACAAATTTTTAAGTGCTTTGTATTTCAGACACTTCTTTTAAATGCACACATGAAAAAAATATTAACTTTGGACTGGCCATCCTTATATTTTACCATTTGCAAAAAACAAAACATACAGAAACAAACCAAAATAAATAAGTGGTATAATATAAGGCTATTCCTTATACTAAGTAGTTGGTGTAAGAAGAAAAACCACTGACAACTAAAATATGTATTTAATCATCACGGCTGAGCATCTACAACCTACAGCTACATGCCAACCTGAGTAAATGGGTCATATAAGCTGGCTGATCAGATAGCAAATACTCAAAGCACTGATACTAATAGGGGCAGTAATGAGACTCATTACCACAAAGAAATCAATCAAGCCAATGGCTCTCATATATTATTCAACTCATCGTGTTACACATGCTACCATCTTGGTTCGTTTCTTCTACATAGCATGCCCAATACAACCTGATGGACTGCAGCTTGGGCAAATAAAAACATAATTAAGGTACTTTCAGGAAGAAAAAAATTGAATTATACAAGATTCAAATAAACAGACTTCTGACTAGGGCTGTGAAATTAATCGAATTCGATTATAATGCGCATCACGTCAGTAAAGCCGGTTTCTTGATTAGCGGCAAATCTCTATCACCTGCTTTAAAATGGAACAGCAGTTAATACACAGAGACTTAGTTCACTGACAACCTAGGCAATTTCACTTTCATAATCGAAGGCGATTCGTCTGCGATTCATTCTGAATCAAGAAACCGGCTTTACTGACGTGATGTGCATGATAACCAAATTCGATTTATTGCACAGCCCTACTTCTGACTATAGGAATAATGTCTGATCCACAATGCAGTTTATTCTAGCCCCAAACTGTCTGAATTACTAATTCAATCCTTGAATAGACAGTAGTATTCATACCCCAGGATACCTGTTTTATACAGTGGTGGAGACGCTGTGAAAATAGACTCTAGCTCCAGCAGATATTCCTACCGTCTCATTCATTTTTTTACAGATTTATGAATATTTAAGGACATTTTAGGCATTGCAGATTTTAAATGTTTTGGAATGTGAGTTGATGTACGGCCTTTTCATTTTCACCAATTCATATGACCCATACTCTACCCCACAGCAGCCAAGTCCCTATTTGGCACATCAGTTCATTTTGAAGACCATCTTGGTGATGTCACAGGACAGCTATTTTTAGGTAGGCATACAAGTAGAGGTTATATCTGCTAGAACACAAAAAGACCAAAATCTTGTAATTCCCACTGCCACCATCCATTTTATATCCTACATTTTATACTATTCATTATCAAACAATTGGTGCATCTATATATTTTCCCCACAGACTCCTAGGAATCCAGTTGGAAAATCCCTAAATTATCTAGCCAATGCATAATAAATTAAACTTCAGTGTGCATGGCATGAACGCATGTTTAACATTTTGTAAGCATGGACACCTACTTGCTCTGTCTATGGTCAGATCATGGTACAATTTTACTTAAACTCTCTCTCTATTTACACAAACAGCTAAATAGCCATACAGATAGCACTCTGCATTCAAATATGTCCCTTCACAGTCTTCATAAAAAAATCTTTAGAAGCTACTGTTGTGTAAAAGACCACATACTGTTACAGATCTCCCGCTCACACAAAGACGGATACAAAGTACTATGTTACAAATGTCTGCTTTAAGTTTGTCTAGAAGACCATGTAGTTTTATTGTAGCACTGCAATTAAGGGCACATTCCAGAGCTGACTGTTGCCCCGTAATAGTTTACAGCAATAGAGAGCAGGCAGATGAGGAGTTCTTCTTACCCTCCATCCCAGCAACTCCTCTCTCTGTTGATACTCCTAAAACTCCAATGGCTTCTTTATAAAGCAAACACGAATGTTTGGTTTCACCCAAGCAAAAATGATGCCTGAATGTCCTGGAAAGCTTGAATAGCTAGCTTAGTGTACATTGTTATCTTTGCACATACAGGTCCTGCAAATTGCCAGCTGTCTCAGACACGCACTGTCAGCTCTATTCAGATTCTACTGAATCCTCCTCTGGTGACTCTATCTAAAGGCAAAGAACCTCTACATTTCCACTGAACATTCCAAGAGCTTGGAAATGCTGATGCCATTCAATATTGACCGCATACTGCACCAAAACCCCAACTCTAACTTTGAAAAGCATGGTGAGGAATCTCCTGCACCAAAAGCTGACTATAGCAGGATGAAGTCAAATAACAGCATATTCTCCTCCGAATGCCTGAACATGTAGTTAATAAAAAGCATGCTTAGATCTAGCAAGTCGGGGGTCTCACCTCCACTTATGCAGAACGAAGCCAGGACACTGCTCTCCACATGCGGTACAAGGTTGTCCTCTTTCTAAGTCATCAAGCACAGTTGACTACAGAGGTTGAATAGAGAGCCAAGAGTTATTTTTCATAGAAACTTAAGTTATGCAGTACTTTGTGGAAAAGGCATTACTAGGCATAAATGCATGGATATGGCATTAAGAACATCCAAATGTAGATTGCATACTCTGTGTGCATAAAAGTGTGCACCTACATAGTGTGAACTCACGTTCTCTTTCTGTAGTACTTCCCCAAATCATTTTTAGGCTGCACACATTTAATTTCACCAGTGACTAAAATGTACATTTGCATTGTAAGGGTTCAAATGAACCTTGATATTGCCAGATAACATTTTTCATGGCAGGTGTAAGAAGTCCCTTGACTAGAGCTGTTTATTTTCAGCTCATCCTTCTGAAAGATGGTGACTAGTCAAAGCGCCAATAAAAGAAACATGTTAAATGAGTAATAATACAGATACAACTACCATATTTGATACACATAATATTTACAGGGTTTATCATTAGTGTAATTACTGATTGCACTAATTTAAATCATAATCTCAGTCAATGGGTCATTGCTTCATTTTGACTGATCGATTGGAATGAAAAAATTGTACATTTTAAAGCACGGCGTTACATTAAAACAGGTATATTTCCAAATAACTGCCTCACATAACATTTTACATTGTTATTTTATTGTTTACAACTTTCTTAGCTAACATTTTTCCGAAAATCCATGCAGTTTGGTTCACTCGGCTGTCCAAAAAGTAAAACTTAGTAAATCTGCTCACCCAATACAATTCACACGGCAACATATCTGCTCAAATGTTGTCATATCATAACATAAAGTCACACTTAAGAAAAAAAAAGTGTAATCTAACAATTAAAATGCTAAAAAAAAAACTATTTTTTTGCAACATCAAACACCAATCTGATAACGGACGTTTCAGGCTGAGGTATCAAACCTGTGGGATCACTGAGATGTAGCACTGGGTGATTGTTGTTCATAACTTCACACATCACAGAGAAGCTCCAGCAGTCCGCACAATCATCACATCCAGCCTTTTCATTTCCGTCCAAATAACTCACAACAAAGAGCCTCATACTTGAACGTCTTACTGATGCACCGTGCGTAAAAACACAAGTCGTTAAGATGTAAACACCCCGTATCATTTTACTCACCGACCGGCTGGAGTTTCTCTTCTTAAGGCTTCGAGCAAACATGACAGCGTGAAGAATTGAATCTCAACGCGCAGGGAAACGGGTCACCGAGTCACCGAGTCAATGTGAGAAAGAGAGCATTGGTGGAAACGTTCATCTCCGCGCTCTCGCGGTCCGTCCCATGCGAGCTTGTGAATGAAATTACTGCATTTCCGGACACGCCAGCGTTTTCTTTAACTAACCCAGTAAATGTCAGGTACATTTCTTTGTTAATGTGTGAGACATTTCTTTGAAGTTATATAGTCCACAGATTCCGACGGTGTAATTGTTTCAAAGGAAAGTTTTGAGTTTCTGTGTAAAATATCGACAACAATCAATATGTATGTGAATTGTGTAATGTGAGATAAGCGTTTCACTTGTAATGGTGAGAGTGTACGTGCTATTTGTTTGCAATTTGATAATGGTAAATTTCATTATTCTGAATATGTTTGATTACCATAAAAATTGATATATTATGTTTAAATTATAGCATAGAGCTAGCAACATGGTTTTATTCCCAAGGAATTCATGAACTGATAAAAAGCATTAAATTAAAGTCATTTTAAAAGTCTATTCTTTTTGCTAAGCGACCAAATCGAATTTTTTGTTCTTGATATTCAGTGAGATGCACTTAGGAAAAGGAGATCAACACTGCAGTATGATGAGGACATGTCCTTTATCACTATGTGAGGTCTTGATTTTCAGTATTCAGTGGGGCTCAAAGAGCAAGCTCAGTTTTTCTGGGTTGGATTCTGTGCAGTGAATGCCTACGAAACTAACAGAAAATACTAAAAAGAGCTGTAAATATACCTCAGACCAATTCACTATGAAGTTTTCTTCGACTTTTAATGTAGTCAACCTTTAACCTAATGTAAATAATGAAAGTTTGTGAAGCAACACAGTTTTGAGTCCCAGAATTATCTCTGGCCAATCTTAATGCAGCCTGTTTCACTACACAGAGTCTGAAGAAATAAGATAACTTGTACCTTATTAAATATTTATCAAATATGTACTTAATTCTACTTTTCTGAGAAGAATTCAGGTATATTATCTAGCACATGTTTAATCAAAGACAGACTTTGTTAAAGATGCTCACCGTTGAGGAGGTTCAGTGGCGCTGAACCCAGCAGAGTTTCCGCAGTGAATCCTGAAGGTGTCTAGTGGAAGTTGCGTAAAGGCCAATTTGTAGGAGTTTGTTTTCACCCGACAGAACCTGCTTATAGATATAGGATCATCCATTTTCTCCCCAGTCAGTGAAAGTTGGTCGGTGTCTCTTAGTGCAGTGTGAACATGACAGTTAATTTTCATAAGATTCTAAATCCAATGGCCAACTTGTTTGTTGGCGTTTGTCTGTGCGGTGTGAATTGGCTTTAATAAGCCTGTGTTGTCCTGGTGACAGTAAACATTACCTGGCTTAACAGATTTATGGGTGTTTCACCTGTAAAACATAATCTTCCATGGCCTTAAATAAACCAACATGGCCCCACAAAAGAGTTTAAAAACCCTCAGACTAAATAACTATAAAAGTGTTGGACATGTCACTGAGCAAAGGAACCTAAGTGTGACTACAAAGATGGGTGAATCTCATAAAACACGGCCCAGTGATATTTTACCCCAAAATCAATGGAAATAATAATTTATTACAAAATAAATGTATTTTGCTTAAAGAAAGCAGTTGTGACTGGAAAATGTTTGTTGTCTATCTGGCTGCATTAGTTTAATCAAAGAGACACCACAACATCATATCAAAGGGAATTTATTTGTGAGGCATACACATTATATTAAGTTTGACTATCAAGACAAATTCATTGCATTAAATCATTCTTATACATTATTTTACACATAACTCATATCACAACCAGCACAACGCACATGTAATATGTTACAGTAACATAATTATTATGTAAAAATGTTGTCCAATGGAAAATTAAAAGAAAAAAAATGTAAATGGGAAACAATCAAATACAATTATTTTAAATGTATTTACAACCATTAACAGAATAAATACAAAATACTGTAAAATATGTGTTCTCTCTATATTCTGTAAAGGAATGAAAAAGACAAGAATAATACTAGTTTGTCAAAAATAGTTTAAGACATTTTTACAAATTATATTCTTATGTATAAAATGTTTTAAAATATTTAGAAATGTTATGTCTAACTTTATTACATGCTAAATGAATTGGTATATGATTTGATATACATTCATTTAAAATAATGGCTTCAGGCATTCAGAATTACTCAAAATGACACATCAGTTTTGTGCCTTTTTAATTATTAGATTATTATCAATATGCATTTAAAGGTACACATTACAAGACAACACAAATAAATTAATCAGATAATCGTAGAACATACTAAAACAGTGCTACAAATTGTCTTCTTTGTCTTTTTACCCATATTTTCAGCATGTTTGTCTATATGGCAATGGTCTATGTAATAAATACACCAAAATAATAATATTTCAATATTCCTATTGGCATCAATTATTGCGCCAATTGATTTTAATATACCAATGAATAATCACCCAATAAATACACAGTAATAAACTATAAACATAATGGCAGTGCAGTTATTAGTGAAACATGTTGCTATGACAATAATTATTCAATAAGTTATGAAACAGATACAAACTTCCAACAGGCACGGCTGAGGTAGAATTGAAAAATTATACAAAAAATAATAAAACATTCCATCATACTGCACTTCACCCAGAGAACTTGAGACATAATTGTGACCACAAAACCAGTCTTAAGTGTACATTTTTCGAAATTGAGTTTTATACATCATCTGAAAGCTGAATAAATACGCTTTCCGTTGGTGTATGATTTGTTAAGATAGGATAATATTTGGCTGAGATACAACTATTTAAATATCTGCATCTGAGGGTGCAAAAAAAAAAAAAATTGAGAAAATCTCCTTTAAAGCTGTACAAATTAAGTTCTTAGAAATGCATATTACTAAAAAAAATTATGTTTTGATATATTTATGGTAAGAAATTTACAAAATATCCTCATGGAACATGATTTTTACTTAATATCCTAATGAGTTTTGGCATATATTTGTTATGATAACTTTGACCCACACAATGTATTTTTGGCTATTGCTACAAATATACCCCAGCGACTTAAGACTGCTTTTGTGGTCCAGAGTCACAATTTTGATGCATGTCACCTCTTCCAGACTGCGTCTGGCTACAGACTTGTTCTGATATTTGGCTTAGTTTGATGTTTGGAAAACCTAAATTCATTCACAACATTTGATACAAACATCTTAAACCATCTCAATTTTATTTAAGCTAAACACTCTCTCAAAATGTACTTATTAGATGACCAACTCCACACTCACAAAATAAAATATACAAACCACAAACCTGTCACATGGTTACTCTGAGGTACAAAGCCTATTTTTACCTTATTTACCCCTAGATGTTACTACCTTAAAGGTACATACAAGTACCTAAACTGTTGTATCTTTTGAAAGACACCATCCAGTGACAGTTTCGAATTCTCATTTCGTAAACCTTCATCTAATTCCAACCGTGCAACCTACAAATTACTCTCTTTTGCTATATGCAGACTTCTCTTTCCCCTTCTGAGATATTTATCTGAACTCTACTCTTCCCACTAAGATGTTTCCTGCTCTGTCAGAACAAGCATCTGAACACAAGTCACATCTCGTCTCTATAGCCGTCTTTAGAGTCGATGGTCTAAGATGTAAACAAGCTGTTCTTCCTTCCACAAGAAAAATGCTCAACTTACCGAACATGACATCTTCATCTATAAAATTCAAGAAGACACTGAATCACTGAAATCTTCACAACAAATATACCATTCATAAATAATTAGGAATAACATACACTACTGTTCAAATGCTCGGATTTTAAGCATTTTAACCATTTAATTGATCAAAAGTGACAGTAAAGACAAAAACACAAGATTTATATATATTTTAAAAAGTAACATGGCTTCCACAAAAATATTAAGCAGCACAAATGTTTTCAACATTGATTATAAAAAAATTCTCGAGTATCAAATCAGCAAATTAGAATGATTTCTGAAAGATTATGAGACACTGAAGACTGGAGTAATGATTCTGAAAATTCATATTTAAAAATATACACCTAAAAACAGTTATTTTATATTTCAATAATAGTTCACAATATTACTGTTTTACTGTATTTTAAATTAAATAAATTAGTAAATAAAAAACACTTTTCAAATATACTTTAAAATACTGACCCCAGACTTTTGAACTGTCACGCAACTTTCTTTCATACTGTATTACATGGATTAGTCTGAGGCCAAACTTATAGTGGTCTTGGGTGAAACTACAGTTGGCCAAACAGCCTATTCAAAACTCAAATTATGTTCCTATAATAGCACCACTGTTACTAAAACATGTTTTCAACACTGATAATAATAAGAACTCTTTCATGAGCATCAAACCAGCATGTTAGAATGATCTCTGAGGTTAATGCGACACTGAGGACAGGAGTAAAGGTTGTGAAAATTCAGCTTTGCCATCACAGGAATAAACTACATGTTAATATATAACAAAATAGAAAACATTATACATTTCAATACTTTTAACAGTATCACTGTTACTGTATTTTGATCAAACAAATGCAGCTTTGGTGATTATAAGAGACGTCTAGTTCTCAAAAAAAAAAAACCTTACCAACAATAAGCTTTTGAACAGTAGTGTATAAATACATCCAGTAAACTAGATGCCAAAGAACCTTTACTGGTATTCCAACACTCATAAGTGAACTGTATGGCACTTGAGGAATCATACACATAGAATTTATATTTCCCTTTAAAAGAAATGAAGACTGACAGTAGAAATAAGTATTTAGAAACATGTCATACACTTTCATGCTGGTTTGTCTGCAGACCTGACCAGTACACCTGCATCATGAAACTTCAACAAGAAGTCCAGGGCTGGAGGAGGGAGTGCATTTTCCACAATAACCACCACATATCCCAGAAACTCTACTGCCATCCTGTGGGTACAAGAAGAAGCACATGTAAAGTTTGCGTAAACATTTTATAGCTAAAACATGCAAAACTAAATATTTAGAGAAATTTAAACCCCAACGGCATGAAAACACAACTCAACTGACTTCAACTAAAGATAAAATGCTCTCTCTGCATGTCCTCCAGAGCTCTTGACTTAGAACAGTACATCATTTTCAATGGATTCTGTTTAATCTCTGCCAAAAATTGTCCCTCTGTTGATTTCAAGAAGGACTGGGTCTACACAGCAGCTGCTCAGTTGTGTTCCATCAAAAGGACACTTGTACCTAATAAGATGGATGAGGTACTACATGTGCTTAAAAACAAATTCTAAGCCAAAAATGGACAATGTACTTAATTTACTATTCATTCAGAGTTGCAGGTTCCAGGAACAACACACTTGCACATCATTAAGCCTTCTAGTGTGCCTTAGTTAGAGTATCTTTGTTTTATAAAGTTCTTAAAAATGCTGTGTTTTCATACTACAAATAACTATTTTATCTTAAAAGAGAAATGTGGAATTACAACATCCTAATGGGCTAAATAGAAATGTGTATAAAAATGTATTCCAAAGAACTGTATAAATGCATGATTATATGATTTTAATGTGTGAGTTAGTTTTCTTTAAGTGCACGGCGGTGGAATTACCTGAGACCTGTGAATGTCGGCTGTGGCGTAGTTCCCTTGGGAAATCCACCTAGTGCTTTCTGTCACCTTAAATCCTGTTCCTGAGAGGTTGATCCTGAACCGGCCCTGAAAAAGAGCACATGTTTGAGCAGTCACAACATTTGACCTCCTAGCAACAGATGGCAGTATTAGGTATTTTAACCTCACGCTATCTGCACACTAAAATCTGGAGGAGTAAACTAATCAAAGACAAACATGTCATTCATATATTTATTTATATAGAAAGAATAAAAATATGATAAAATAAGATTTTCACACTGCACTTAACCCCTGATTATCATCGTTCTTAATCCTGCTTTTAACCCTGTGTAGAGGAATGTTTCACAAATAAACTTTAGCAGAGGTAGCATTGTATGTTATTTGGGGTTAGAACCATTTATACACTGTTAAACGACAAAGTGTTAGAATATTATGGCTAGATGCTAAGCAACAGACAATTGCGTGTCTCATATTCACCTGCTTTGAACAGTCATGGAAACACTGTGTTGTATAAAGAGTAATTTCAACGTTTAAGGGGAAAATGTCAAAAAGACATAAAATTGCAATGAAGAAAAGAGCATTTAATTCTTACCTTTGTAGCCCCCAAAAAATCCAGTGAGGAACAACTTCATAAAGTAGGCCATAAATACCAGTAATACTAGGATGTCTTTATGTAAACCAGGGCCGGTTCTAGACATTTACAGGCCATATAGGCTAAATTCATGTTGGAGGATTTTCAAAATAAGTCACTTTTGATCATCAAGGCTGCATTTATTTGATCAGAAATACAGAAATAACTATAATATTGTGAAACTGTAAATAATGGTATTCTAGTTTTACCATACTTTAAAATATATATTTATGTGAGTCATAGCTGAATTTTCTGCATTATTTTATCATCCTTGTGAATAAAAGTATTAATTTCTTTAAAAAAATACTGACCCATTGAATTGCAAACTTTTAATATTTTGCAAACAAAATATTTTTATAAAAAAGCTGTTATTTTTTATTTAATTTTTTTACTTTTCTATTGAACAATATTATAGTTTTTTCTGTATTTTTGAATATCAAATAAATGTATAGTATGATGAGCATAAGAAACTTATTTAAAAACCAGTAAAAACTAATGTGTCCAAACTTTTGACCGGTACTGTACATACATATTAATCTAACTTTATCTAAGGTAGTGTATTTTTGTTTGTTGAGGATGTTATTAGCCATGATACAATTGATTATTTTGGAGTATTTTTTTTCAGTAATTTACTCACAGTTCCTGCCACTTCAGTAAAAATAAGTGCTTTTATATATAGCCTATACATATTTCCTAGCTGGGTATGGGCAGGGTTTCTCCCTCCCATTTAACCAATATTAACTATGATAGTGTCGTATTATTAATACATTTGATTGCAGCCTACGTATTGTATTTCTACCTTAAATAGATACATCAGCACAATTCAGAAGTTACGAGTACTTTTTTTATAAACATTACAAATGGTCTAGTCTAGTGTGTTTGCTTTTTGAATTTGAATATTAGCTATTTTGCTAGTCAGCTCCCGACACGATGTCATGCGCAAATTCAACGCGTTGCGTTTGGGGGCGTCAGCTCAGCGGCGCTCGCGCTCTTTTAAACTCGTAATAAATTACGATCGGTCCAGAAAGACGCTGATCGACAGAACAGGTTTATATTTAGAATACATTGCAGTCACTCCAAAATAAATGATGACGACTCACACACCTGCATTAGGAGCTGTGCTTCTTTGCGCGCCTATTTAGCCTTTTGCTTCAGCACCTGAAGGATGCGTTCGTTACGCAAACATTCAGAAGACGGAACCCGCTTTGAAACGGCAACATTAACTGGTTTAATTGCAGGTGAGTGACAATTCAACAATATCCATCGAACAATGAGGCTAATATTTTGGCTAGTATACCCATATAGGGTATGTTTTGGTTTTGCAGGCCTCTCCTCAAAGCCCGAGGCCCATTTTGCTACCTTCCATTAAAACAGTGGGTAACCGTACAATTCGACAACGAAAATGCTACCTGTTGTGGTTGTGATTTTATTAATTTATGTTTTATTAATGTGTACACCAACCACAACCTTAAACCTACCCTTACAGTAATGCACAAATAGTAATTAACTTACGTGTTATATTCGCGGTTGTGGATAGAAGGGATACATCTAGTACTAAAAACCAACAATACATATATTTCTACCTATTGGATTGTTTTTTATTAACGTCTACACCAAACCTAAACCTACCCTTACAGTAATGCAGATACATTAAATATGATGCGCGCATGCGCAGTAAGCCGAGGTAGGAAATCTGACGGGTAGGATAAAATGTCAGGACACCTGCCCTGATGTAAACAGGTTTGAGAAACGAGTGTGAAAAGCCCCGTGGTGTGTTACCTACCTGTGGGCAGCGGGCAGCACTATAGCAATCTCCTGCCGTGGCAAAAGGAACCCTATGCCCTTCATGGATAAAGGCAAATTTCCAGTCTGTGGCTACACAAAAAATAAATAAATACAAATTTACATTTATAAATTTAAGGTAGGCGTATTCAAGATTAAAAGGGCATTAAATAAATGAAAAAGAGGCCAGACTTTTTTCAAGAATAATTTCTGGCAAAATGTGTGTTAGCTAGGCTTACTTATAATGGACATTTTGCTGAGGTCCAGTCTGACTCTTGTGAAGGTAGAAAGACCAGCAGCTGTGTAGTCTCTTCTACACTGGCAATCTTCTCTCCTGCTTAGGTTGTATGGGCACTGTGTGGGGTCCATCAACCTGACAACAACACAAATAACATAAAGAGATGTTGTTTCTTTGACAGAAAAATTTATAATATAAATATATAATACTAATATATTTTGTAAAAGCACAGAAAATAATGCAATAATGCATGCACTCGCAATAGAAGTCAAATGGGTAGCCTAAGTGTAACCTGTGTGCGAAGACCTCAGAGAAGTTCTCTTCTTCTCCGGTGATCAGCGTGATATACTCCTTAGGACTGTCAGTGTTCATTTCTGAACAGTAGATCTGAGGAATATAGGAGGTAAGTGGATTTTTTTTAATGTCTAAACTAAGAAATTATTTTAAATCAGGAATTCATTCTTTGTGCCAAATAAGTTAACTTCTCTCGGAAAATGTTTCATAGAAGAGCTGAATGTCATGTTAACAGAAAATCTAATGAGACCTAAAAATTGATCTTACTTTTAACATTGTTCCAGCAATGTTCAATGTCTGTTCACCGTCAGAGACGACACCTTTCTGGAGCCGTACATCTCTACAGCTAGTGGGGAAGTGGCCTGAAAATGAGAGAGGAAAAGAGTTTGTACGGTACGTATCTCATCTGATCAGAACTTTACCTCAGCAACCTTTACCATCGCAAACAGCAATCGATATCCGTAATGATTGAGCAATCAAGTGCTTTTCTAGGTTCACGTACGTGAACAGCTGAATTGACAAATGCACATTAAGTCATAATGTTACTATTTATGTTCTAGGGGTGGTTCTGTTTTCGCAGAGCTTCACGTCAGAGCAAGTCGTTAACGTCAACACAGAAGCAGATGATGTTTACGCAGAAACAGTTGGCAGGCAGTGTTGGAGGTAACGCATTACAAGTAGCCTAACGCAAGTTCCGAAATTAGATTACTTTTTCAAGTAACTAGTAAAGTAACGCATTACTTTTTAATTTCTAAGGAAATATCAGAGATACTTTTTCAAACGTACCTCCGGTTTCAAAAGTAACACTGGTTACTTTTTTCACCATTTATTGACTGACAAGTCTCCTGACGGGAAATAGGGAGTAGGCTAAACATGTTACTGTAGTTCTAGACTAAATGTGCACATGCATTAATTCATCTCGCTCACAAAAACAGATTCAGTACTCCTCAAAATTAATAAAAACTGTGAAATACAAACTCAGAATATGGCGCAAACCTGCAATAACAATGCAATAATTAAATAGGTTAAATAATACAAATATCAAGTATTTAATCCCGTTTATTTAATTAACCAGTGTCTTTGCTGCTGACCTTCGATGATGCAATCCAACCATACAAATAAGTAAAAATTACTTTAGATAAACTAACATTTGTGCTCCATTTTTTTATAGCTGAAGAGCGAACTTCTCCTGCATGAATATAATTTTCTTTCAGCCTGAGGTTAATTAATTTCACTTATGGTGCAAAAGGGCTTTTACATTATAATTTTTTATATTAAAAACAAAGAAGCAAGTCATGCCCAGATTTAAAAAGTAACATGAAATTAAAGTAATGCATTACTTTCCATTAAAAGTAACTAAGTAATGTAATTAGTTACTTTTCAGGGAGTAACGCAAAATTGTAATGCATTACTTTTAAAATAAACTTTCCCCAACACTGTTGGCAGGGGCTTGTACCATGATGGTAGCTGAACAAATTCAGAGTTACAGGATTAGTTTCGAACTGATAAAACCAAACCACTCCAATCCGGTTTAACTGGTACCATACCATGATGCTGATCATCAACTTTGTCAACTCAGGCTTTGATCCTGAGTTTGTGGAGCATGTGCACATGAATGTGTGACATCACTGGCGAACAGCCAATCACGAGACTTGGATAAAGGTTTAAGGTTTTGCTAAAGGTTAAAAGATTGAAGAATATGATGAATTTAAATGCATTTACAATGAAAAAAGTAATTGTTCATGAAAGAGGACAGATAAAATAAATTATCTTGCTTTAGTGCAGTCACAAGTTAGTTTATATAGTTGGAAATATACAGTGATAGAGACTCGAACATATAAGGTCATGTAGTCATTTTTCAAGCGTCATCTATTGATTCTACAGCTTATTTATATTACATACCATCTGTATATATTAATATTCATTTAAAATAAATGATTTATAATAACTGTTAAACTAAAATAGATTGTATGTAATGGATTAATAATAATATACATAATATAATTATATAAATCCAATAAAACAATTTTCTTTTGTTTTGGCCCGACAATTTTTTTTTGAACTAGGGACCTTTAATTTGGAGCAAAAAAAACTGTTGAAGGGACTTTTTTGTGTCAGACATATGTCACTTTGCTCACATCTGATTGGTCCAATTTCAGTTTGGAGATGTCTAACCTCCCCAGGGGCCTGTACCATGATGGTGGCTGAACAAACTCAGGGTTACAGGATTAGTTTTGAGTTGACAAAACCAAACCAGTCCAATCCGGCTTTGTTGGTACCATGAAGCTGATCATCAACTTTCTCTGTCAACTCAGGCTTGATCCTGAGTTAAGGAAGCGTGTGCATGTGAAAGTGTGACATCATTAATGAGCAGCCAATCACATGCCTTGAAACTGGGATTCACTTCTCGTGAGAGAGTTGTTTCCAACACCTTGTTAAATCTATGCCACGAAGAATTGGGAAGAGAGCGTCCAACTCGGTACTAGCAAGGTGTACCTAATAAAGTGGCCAGTGAGTGTATGCTGGCTTGTGTAATGAATTAAGGGTATAATAATTGTATAAACAATATAAAATAATTACACAAATAATCATCTCTAAAAATTTGATAATTTTATCTTTAAAAATGTTTTACTATGGAGCGTAGTTTAAATTGGAGGAGTGGCTTTGTGTCAGACATGTGTCACTTTGCTTGAAGCTGATTGGTTTGAGATCTCTAAACCAGAACTTAATCTGCCCCAGAACAGGTCAGCTGTGGAGCATTATGCTATGGCAATGAACACTGCTGAAAGACAGACAAATTTCATGGTACCTAAAACCCAGAGTTGGCGCAAACTAAACTGAAACTTACCTGGCTAGCCTGCTAATCCGGCTTAATGGTACAGGCCCCAGGTGAGGAGCCTTCCATTGTCGACACGTCATTTTCAGATAGAAAGTGTTTGAGTAAAGAGCATGGCAATTCAAAAATTAGTACATCTTATTTAATGTTTTTATTTTAAGGTTATTTCAGTTCTAAATTTTAATATTATTCACTTACCCCTCTGGTATTGTTTGGTCATTTTAGACCCTAAAAATGTTTTACATTTTCACAAATCATTACTTGAATGGTACGAAACTCGATGAATTGTATGTGACCGCAAAAATAAATAGTTGACTTGATTCGAAAAAGCTAAATGGTCATAAAAAAGTCATAATTGTGTTGTTCACGGTAAAAAATGATCGCCTTTTGAAATGAATGTGAAATATACAAAAATAGGAAGATTCCTCTGTGTTCAGGTTTGACTGTTTGTTTGCAAAAACTGACATTTCAAACAATACATCTAAACCTTTATAAACAATTGAATTTTGGGAATGTCTAAATATTCAAATCCACAATTTAATAAAGATAAGTATTTATGTCTAAAACAACTAGAGAATTATAAGCCTTCTATTAGAGCTATTTAGGAATCTAGTGGCCAAACCATGGAATTGCTAATGTTTTTATTTTTACTCCTACTAGATGGCACTAATCTGCCTTAAAAAATAACACGAAATACTGCCTTAAAGGTGCACTAAGCAATTTTTGAAAAACACCTTTGACCACCGGACCGTGTCCCAAAACACGCTTGTAGCCAATAAACAGTAAGGGGCATGATTAGTAATGATAAAGAGAAGAGAGCGCTCCATTTAAGTGCACAGGACAGATATTAGCAGACCGTCTATAGATATTACATATGGAGAAATGGAAGATAAAAAGAGGAAAATATAGGAGGAAAAAACATTTAAAATAAGGGTTATGATCAGGCAGGTAGGACCTGCGTAAATATCGGAGCCGCTTTCCATCAGTGGGGAGAACTCAAGCAGCGGGAAGGCCTGGGAACAGACGCCAAGGTTGCGTTGTTTCTTTTTTTATAGGTGAGCAAGGTTGATTTTGCCATGTGTTGGCATTTGTTTGAATATGTAAGTGCGTCATCTTTGCTTGTCTCCTCAATCGTCGTTATGCCAGGGTTGTGTAGGTATGTGTGGGGCGGAGGAGGGTGAGGTCTTGTTGGGGTATGGGTTTGTTTTGGTGCTTTTAAATCCACATTGTTTGGCAAAAATCGCTTAGTGCACCTTTTATTTAAAATAAATATAAAATGAGGGAAAAAAAATACTTTTAATGTGAAAAATGTTATACTGCAAAAATATTAATAGTACATTGAAATTCTCAAAATACAAAAGAAAATTCTTATTGAATAAAAATGTATTACATTGGTTTTACTGAAATTAAAAAACAAAAAAGTTACTTTTCAGGTGTTTGGTCACTTTTGACCATGTAAAACACAAGAGTGACCCCCAAATGAACAATACTAGAGGTGTCACGAAACACACAGAGCACAGGAACACGGAACGAGGAGGCGAGGAATTCACAAATAGAGTCTTTAATGATACCAACGGTGGACAGGGATCACAAGCAGGGAAGACATTCAAGGACCAACCAACACTCACTGAAAGGACTGGGGCTTTTAAAGACAGGGTAACGAGGGAACTAAGGAGACACAGCTGGGATCAAATTAAACAGTCAGACATGAGGGAGAAACTGGGTCACAGAACAGGTGGAGCAAACACACAAAACAGTCTAGGGGCGTGACATTACTCCCCCCTCCCGGAAGGTGCGTCCTCGCCCCGTGGAACAACAGAGGGGGGGAAACGGGTGGGAACCAAGGCGGAGGCTCAGGAGGAGGACAAACACCCGGGAGGGGGCCGGCTGACAGAGACCAGGGAGGTGACGAAGGAGGGAAGAGACAGGAGGGACCCGGAGCAGGAGGCGCACATCTGGACCCAGGCCACAGCCATGATGGCCCACGGTGGCGGAGCAGGTGGAGGAGGAGCCCGAGGCGGAGACGGAGAGCCAACGAGCCAGAGGCATGCCGAGGATCCGGGGGGCCAGGGTGGAGTTGAGGGCTCTGGCGACCAAGGCGAAGGCTGAGCTCCGGAGATCCGCGGCGGAGCCGGAGCGACTGAGTACCCAGGTGGAGCTGAAGGGAGGAAGGAGCCCAACGGAGCCGGTGGGACGGAACGACGAGGCGCAGCTAGAGGAGAGGAGTCCTAAGGCGATGGCGGGTCAACGCCCGACCAAGGCGGAGCCGGAGGGACGAGGGAGCCCGGTGGAGCTGGTGGATCGATGGGTGACGGTGGAGGCGAGGGAGCTAGGAGCCGAGGTGTATCATGGAGCTCGGGCGGCCATAGCGGAGCAGGGAGCTCGGGCGGCCATGGCGGATCGGGGAGCTTGGGTAACCATGGTGGATTCGGGGACTCGGGAGGCCATGGCGGATCATGGAGCTCGGGCAGCCATGGCGGATCGGGAGCTTGGGAGGCCTCCATGGCGGGTAGCCCCCCCAAAAAAATGTATTGGGGAAACTCTTCATCTTCCGCTCAGGAGGCGCGGACGCCGGGGGGTGCTCTGGAGGCGCGGACGTTAGGGGCTCTGGGGAGCCGGACGGAACCAGCAGGGGCTCTGGGGAGCCGGACGGAACCAGCAGGAGAGAGCTGGATGGAACCAGCAGGGGCTCTGGAGAGCTGGACGGAACCAGCAGGGGCTCTGGAGAGCTGGACGGAACCAGCAGGGGCTCTGGAGAGCTGTACGGAACCAGCAGGGGCACTGGAGAGCTGGACGGAACCAGCAGGGGCACTGGAGAGCTGGACGGAACCAGCAGGGGCTCTGGAGAGCTGGACGGACCCTGCAGGGGCACTGGAGGGCGCTGGCGAGGAGCAGGTATGGGAGGACGCTGGCGAGGAGCAGGCACCGGAGGGCGCTGGCGAGGAGCGGGCACTGGAGAATCTGAAGCCCCCTCAGGGCTGGACGGGACCAGCGGGGACGACGGAGAGAGGAGAGGGGGCATCTCGTACTCCAGCTCAGTCTCCCAGTCAATTAAATCCCTCTCCATGTCCAGCAGTCCCAGATGTACTATCAGCTCCACCTCCGCCGCGGTGCAGGGGGCGGAGCTCCACTCCGCACTCACACCGTCCACGGCAGGCTCCCTCGTGGTGGGCATTGTCGCCGGCTCTCGCACCTGATCTGACGGGTTGGGCTTTACTTCCGGGACGATCAGTCGCTCGGTTTCGCGCTAGCTCGCAGATCGCGGCGGGAAATGGCTCTCCGCCATCGGTGGGCTCGGGCTGATGCTCCGTACCGCGGGGAGATGGTGGGCTGGGCTCTGGAGTGGATCTGGCGAGATCATCCTCTTGGGAAACTGTGAGGGGCGATCCGTTTCTCGCCAGAGTCCACTCCACGAAGGCGGCGAAATCCTCTCGAGGACCATCTTCGGACGACAGAGCTCTGCACGCGGTCGAGAGATCGGAGAGGAGGAATTCGGGCCGGAGGAGGGGATCCATAGGGAAACACAACGGAAAGAAAAACACTGAGGGAAAATACGGAAAACAAAACGGAGGGTGGACGTAGAGGTAACTGTTTTTTAGGTTGGTCCTTCTCTCCAACACAATCCTGTGGTGTCTGGGAGATCCATAGGGCGATGGTATTTTTCCCCGAGTCGAAACAGCTGGAGGATTGCCACGTCGTGGATTTCTGTCCTTGCAGCGAGCCCGCAGAATTCTCCGGTATACTCCGTGAATGAGAGATCCCGCCGGATAAGGGCGAGGACGTCGGTGGCGAACTCCATCGCTACGGAGGAAGCTTTGTTTTGGTCGAGTCTTCTGTCACGGTGCACGGGGGAGCCAGGAACGAGGAGACGAGGAGATTCTTTCGAAGACTTTATTTTAACAGAGATCGCTGGAGACAAACTTCACACAGGTAATGACGTTAAGACTCGACAAAGACACGGGGAGAACTGAGGACTTATAAAGGGCAGGAAACGAAGGAGCAAACAAGATAATTACTGAACACAGGTGAGAAGACTAAACGATGATTAACACACACAGGGCTGGGGACTAATTATATACAATATGGACATGAGAGGAGGGAAAACACAAGACACAGAGAACACAGGTCTGACAAGAGGGTTAATTATCAGTGAATTCAGGTAGGCCAATATCATGGGTTTCTGTAGTGTAGTGGTTATCACGTTCGCCTAACACGCGAAAGGTCCCCGGTTCGAGACCGGGCAGAAACAAGGACTTTTGTTTCTTTGGGTAAAATGTCTAAACTGGGTATGTGGAGAAAATGTGTTTATGAATCAGTCTGGATAGATGGTGAGTCCTATGCAAAGCAGACGTCATGATTTCTGTAGTGAAGAGGTCTCTTAATTATTTATATACAAGGCTGCACAACTTGGCCAAGAATTAATTCCAATTATATTGTCATTTATGAAGATTTTAACAATGATATGACCAGTGCCCATCCTACACTTCTAGGGGCCCAATGCAAAACTTTGTTAAGGGCCCCATCGATGTGTTCTTAAACCTCCAAAATGACCCCTTAATCTGTTCTTTCAAAGAAGTCTTAACAAAACAGTGAGTTGAAACTTTAAGTAAAAAAACTACCATATAGAAACTGAATTAAGAATGAACTGGTTCAGGTACCCTATGCAACTTGCAAGGGGGACCCCTGGTGGTTCTGGGACCCTATGCAATGCAAGGGACCCTGGTGCAACAGGGACCCTGGTTCAGGTATTGCAACACTTGGACCCCTATTGTGGACCCTACTTGCAACTGGTTTCAGGGATCTATGCAACTTGAGGGACCCCTGGTGGTTATTTTAGCGCACATCTCTTGCTTGCAGCAAACTAAAAGTTGGAGAAGAGTGGTTAAAGATATGCTGTCCAAGCCTTTAAACTGACGTCATCAGAGACAGAACACCATTCCAGAGCTGAGATTTTGATTGAAGATTACAATGATAAAAAAAATGTATTGGGGAGATTAATCCCCAGAGATTTAATTTGCAGAGATGAATTGTTCACAAGAAGACTATCAATGTCTGCTAACAAAACATTTAAATCTGACATCTTAACATAATCATATTATTTATATGAAATTCAAATGGTATGACAATTAGATATTAGACTTTACAGAAATTGAAATCTGCAAGCTAATACACACTATACTCATATTCATGCAATGTTGATGTTGTTAACATTAATAATTTGAGAATAATGTATAACCGTAATAATAATTTGCACGGTTTAATGTGATATGAACTAACTGATCGTTAGATTTAATCACCATTGGTAGCGCGATTTATGGTAATGCTTTTTTCCTCAGTTGGTCAGAACAAACGTGGCAGACTTGTTACTTACATGTTCAGATGACCATATACAGTGAAAATTCTGATTTGGGTCATATATTCCAAGACGTAGGCTAGAATCTGTGATTGCGAAGTACAGTAAACATCCACACCGGTGCAGTGACTGACAGCCACACATTCACCTCAAAACATTAGATTAATCCGCGCTGAAGCCGTGCCAGCTCACAACCCCACGCAAGGAAGATAATTCTGCAAAAAGCTGCAATTCCAGGTTTTCAAACAGAGATGGCGACAAAGAGGCAAAACTTACAGACTGCAGCTTTAAAGGTGAACTGTGTAATATTTAGGATGATCTATAGACTGAAATCAATATAATATACATAATTAAGTTTTCAGAGAAGTACAAAGACCTTACATAATGAACCGTTATGTTTTTGTTACGTTAGAATGAGCAATTTATATCTACATACACCGCGGGTCCCCTTACATCAGGGGTGTCAAACTCATTTACACTGAGGGCCACTTCGACATTATAGCTGCCATCAAAGGGCCGGTTTAAACTATAAGACTGTACAAATGTTACTACTCCTTAAATTATTGTTAAATAACTATTTAAGTTACAAATATTGCATTTGCACAGATGTTAAAATATGTTATTGCTCTGTGTTATTTTAACATAAATCCTTTTAATTTATCAGGTTAAGAAATCCAAATGACTCCATAAATCTAAGTGAATAAAGACAAGTATCATCAAACACAGGTCATTACATTAACTTTGTTAAAAACTTTTTTGTTACATTTATGGTACAACAAATAATTGTGAGCTTCTAAGAGTGTGTGACAGATATGGCATTTAAAAAAACAAATGAGCCCGGTCTCATGAAAATGTAAATCAATAGCACGATTTTCTGTTTCTATTTAGCATGCAATTTATACGTAGAAATTGACTTTTTGCGGGCATTTTATACGCACGTATTTGGCATATCAATGCTTGTAGTAGAAAAAAAAGTGGTGGTACTCAACCCCACTCCCCCACCTAACCACTAAATGAGCTTGATTTGACTGATCCAGATTTACTAAACCACTGACTACTGCGTAATCGAAAACACCTTCAATCAGCATCCAGTATAAAACACTCGTGTTTTAAGCCAGAAAGCATGCTGAATTTCTTTTTTTTACTGATATCTTTACATGAGTACTATTATCTCTGATGACCGACCGTGTTTTCTCTGCATTAGCGCTGTTTTGAACATATGAATACATTTGCTTACTGGATCCTTAGATTTTCCAGGAGTTTACCAGTTGATCTGATCACAAAAAACTCTGCTTCTTTTTCTTTTCATTTGTCTTCGTTAAAACTTTAATGATTCAAATTAGTAATTAGCCTATTATTTTATTACTCTGCTCTAGAGTGACCACCCTATAAATCTGTTGCAGGACAGTAGATGTGATTTTGTGGGACAATGCGGGACCCATACGAAACAGATACATTTATACTACTACTGTTATGCTATGTAAATACTGATTTACATTAGTTTACATTAGCTGGCATATGCGCCAAAGTATGTTTCTGCCAGTGGATGCACACACTCCAGATTGCGTTTATTAAACCCAGGAGGGAAGATATTTTTTGAGCGCATGCATGTAAGTCTGGCCGATAGAAAGCACGTCCGTTTTCTGTGAGAATGAATGAATCCACTTGTGAGCAGAGATTTGCGCTCGTGCATTTAATGCGCTCTCGCATAGGCTATATAATGCGCTCTGGACATTTGTCATTACAATAATTCCATAGAAGCCACCTAAAACAAGCTACAATCTATTTTTGAATTCGAGAATATCGTGTTTTTCCGTCAGTGGAGCACTTGATGAGGTCCGCTTTATTCCTTTGAAAATACAGGAACCATGCAGTCGGCATCAACCGAAAAACCCCACACCCCTAATTCCACTGCGTATCATATGCACACCAAATTCCATTTCTGCGTATAAATAGAACGCCAAATAGAAACAGAAACTTGTGTTACTGATACGCACTTTCATAATTCTTTATATAAAGCTGCATATATTTTTATTTATAAGACAATCATATGCTCTCGCAGGCCACATAAAATGATGTGTCAGGCCGGAATTGGCCCACGGCCTTGAGTTTGACACCTGCGCATGGAAGTCACCACCATGCTTCTACAGTAGCCCTAAACGGACAAACTGCTCTACAGAGCGCGTTTCATCAATTTGTTGTTCCTGAAAAAAAAAACTAACACATTAGTGAAGAGGATAGAGAACCTGTGCAAGCACGGCTCTTAATGGTGTGTTTTTTGTTTGTTGTTGTCTTATACGTTTAGATATGCTGTTATTTGTAAATGCTACTGCTTATGTTAGCTTTTAATATACAGTTTTATCCTTATTATAGCTTTAATACAGCACAGCAAATGCATGCATGTCCATGTTTAACTTCATGTAGCTATGTAAAAAATATCTGTCTGTCTATACACATAAAGTGTATAATTGGAACAGTTCATTGTTGGAGCTGAGCTGATGATCTGAATGAGAGAGAGAGAGTTATCACGTTTGCACACACAAAAGGTCCTCTGTCCAAAACTGGGTAGAAACAAACAAACAAAAAATTAATTATTTCATTCTTTAGGATTATTCAGCAATTGGAGGGCAACGATTAAAGATATTCTGGTCATGCCGTCAAACTGACATCAGAGAAGGAACGCCATTCCAGAGTGGAAGCAAATTTTAAGATTTTGAATTTTTTCAGTGGATTACGTTTCATGAATAATTGATAATACTGACGAATAATAATTCACCACATGGCAATGTGCTCTAGCAAAGTAAACAATTCCCTTCAAAAATAAGCAAAAAACACTCAGTCACAGACAATTTACATTTTCAATACAAACACGTGTGCTTGGAAGAAAATTGGGTGCTGGTCATCAGTTTGAACCCCGAAACCCTGTCAATTGATGCTTAATTTATTTATTTATTTTTGGCCTTTTTAAGGAAATCTTTCAATGTGACAGCTGCGCACTCATAATACTGCTTGAATAATGGTGCTTATTTCAATTTTTTTTATTAGATGCTTCAGCCTGGTTTCAAACTGGAGACCTTTCACATGTGAGGTGGATGTGATAACCATAAAAACCTTGACAGAAACTTCTTGTCCTTTTCAGAAAATTAGGATACTTAAAGATCTACTAGAAGTTTGAAGAAAGCAATTGTCGTAAGAAGTTTTGACCACAAACTAATTTGACTTAAACTTTTTATTTCAAGTAAATTTGCTTGAATTCTTAAATATTGAAACATTACTCTAAAATCTCAGAGGGTAAATGAAGTAAATATTTGAGGTAAAATTAGTTAATAACTTTAATATAACTTTACAGCAACCTGAGATTTTTTTTTGCCACTTGGTGGCAAACCTTTCATTTATACCACTATATGGGCATACATATATATAAGGACATTCATTGTAATTCACTGCCCTACTGCTACTACTAATTCATTGTTACTCACAAGAAGGACTGATGCAGGATTTCCGTTCCTCAGGTTTGGAGGAGGAGGGGCATTCTTCAGAAACCTCACCCTCTGCTGATATACACTGGACTTGTCTCTCTGTCCAACCACTTCCACAGGTTGCAGAACACTAATATACAAAAAAAGAGGTTTTTAAACAGACATTATGGGTTTAGTAATGACATTTAGTAATTTAGTATCATTTTATATCTTGTATAATTATTCAATTAGGTATATATTATTATCAGTCCAGATCTGTCTTAAATTAAAAAAACTACATATTATCAATTTTTCTTTTTTAATTGTTTTAAATATTTGAATTTTTCTTGTACAAAATGATATTTTTCGATTGAATATCCTTCTTTAAAAATGTAACATTTGATTAGACAAATTCAAATCATGAATAATTACTTTAATAAACTCACAGGTCCCCATATACCCATTCTCCAAGTGTGTGGGACAGGACAAGGCAGCCGAAAGCAGGGCAAGATGTCCTCAGGAGGGATGCTGGGGCAGTCTAATAAAGAGTTAAGACTATACTCATAATTATCAATCCCAGCAGGAACCTCACTGCAAGACACCAGCCTCCTCTGATGCCCCAGACCACACGTGACTGAGCACTAAAATGAAAACAGCCTTGATGGAAACGAAACCCAATCTACGATGTCTAAAACTTTACTGTAAATTGTCCATTGGTGAATCATAAATGTGCACTTTATAAATTACATCCATTTATTTATTCAATATAACTTAAACTGTCATATTATTTCCAAATATACAGTAAATCACAGAAGTGAGTACACCCCTCACATTTTTGTAAATATTTTATTATAACTTTTAATGTGACAACATACTGTATTGAATAAATGACACTTTGCTACAATGTAAAGCAGTGAGTGTACAACTTGTATAACAGTGTAAATTTGCTGTCTCCTCAAAATAACTCAACACACAGCCATTAATGTCTAATCCACTGGCCACAAAAGTGAGAAAACCCCTAAGTGAAAATACCAAAATTGGGCCCAATTAGCCATTTTCTCTCCCGGTGTCATGTGACTCGATAGTGTTACAAGGTTTCAGTTGTGAATGGGGAGCTGGTGTGTTAAATTGTGTGTAATGTGACTCATTAGTGTTACAAGTTCTCAGGTGTGAATGGGGAGTAGGTGTGTTAATGTTGGTGTTATTGCTATCTCATACTGCTCACTGGAAGTTCAACATGGTACCTTATGGCAAAAAACTATCTGAAAAAAAGAAATTGTTGCTCTACATAAAGATAGCGTAGGCTATAAGAAGATTGCCAAGACCCTGAAACTCAGCTGCAGCACGGTGGCCAAGGACAGGACAGGTTCCACTCAGAACAGGCCTCACCATGGTCGACCAAAGAAGTTGAGGGCACGTGCTCAGCGTCATATCCAGAAGTTGTGTTTGGGAAATCGACGTATGAGTGCTGCCAGCATTGCTGCAGAGGTTGAAGGGGTGGGGGGTCAGCCTGTCAGTGCTCAGACCATACGCCGCACACTGCATCAAATTGGTCTGCATGGCTGTCATCCCAGAAAGAAGCCTCTTCTATCGATGATGCACAAGAAAGCCTGCAAACAATTTGCTGAAGACAAGCAGACTAAGGACATGGATTACTGGAACCATGTCCTGTGGTCCGATGAGACCAAGACAAACTTGTTTGGTTCAGATGGTGTCAAGCGTGTGTGGCGGTAACCAGGTGAGGAATACAAAAACAAGTGTGTCTTGCCTACAGTCAAGCATGGTGGTGAGAGTGTCATGGTCGGGGGCTGCATGAGTGCTGCTGGCACTGGGGAGCTACAGTTCATTGAGGGAACCATGAACGCCAACATGTGCTGTGACATACTGAAGCAGAGCATGATCCCCTCCCTTCGGAGACTGGGCCGCAGGGCAGTATTCCAACATGATAACGACCACTGCCTTGCTAAAGAAGCTGAGGTTAAAGGTGATGGACTGTCATGTCTCCAGACATAAACCCTATTGAGCATCTGTTTGGCATCCTCAAACGGAAGGTGGATGAGTGCAAGGTCTAACATCCACCAGCTCCGTGATGTCATCATGGAGGAGTGGAAGAGGAATCCAGTGGAAACCTGTGAAGCTCTGGTGAACTCCATGCCCAAGAGGGTTAAGGCAGTGCTGGAAAATAATGGTGGTCACACAAAATATTGACATTTTGAGCCCAATTTGGACATTTTCACTTAGGGGGGGTACTCACTTTTGTGGCCAGCAGTTTAGACATTAATGGCTGTGTGTTGAGTTATTTTGAGGCGAGAGCAAATTTACACTGTTATACAAGCTGTACACTCACTGCTTTACATTGTAGCAAAGTGTCATTCTTCAGTGTTGTCACATGAAAAGATCTGATAAAATATTTACAAAAATGTGAGGGGTGTACTCACTTCTCTGAGATACTGTAATTTTCAAAATAACTGTATTATTTCCTGTATCTCACCTCAGACCATTCTCCTGTAATCCAGATGAACTCACAGTGTGGTAAGTTACAAGGTTCCTTATCAGCTGGTTTTCTTTGGTCCATGCAGTACGCCTCATGCACCTCATCTTCATCCTTATCCAAACACACCACCTCTCGAAGCTTGTACCCAGAACCACATGTTTTGCTGCACTGAAGGAAGGGATATCCAGAAAAAGTGATCATCAAATTCCAGCAAGCATGATAATACTGGTACTAATTTGATCCGCCAAGATAAGGAGTGAGAGAAAATTAAATCACAATCGTGTACGTGTGCAGCTTTCCGTTTAAAAACTACATAATTTGAGATTTTGGTGGGCTTAAAAGTAAAGTTCAGTTTTAGCTATTAGTAATATGTATGATGAATGCTAACCCGGACTGGAATCTTTACTATGGGGTTAACTGCAATGTAGAGAAAGTAAAAGAAGTGGGAAGAAAGGTACCTGATTCTGGGTATTCTGTCATATGCTGTAAAGTGTTGACAGTGAGCAGCACCAAGCTTTGTGCGAGGCAACTTGGCCCCTCAAGCATCTGACAGGCAAAATGAGCTAGTCTAATAGGCTCCAGCTGCCTGTGTCTGCTGTGGAGGTGTTCTCTAGAGCAGTGCACTCAACTAATTACACTTTTTTAAGTGCTGTGATTTCATGCTGCTAGATGACCCAGATTCAAGTCTTATGGAACAGTTTTTGTTGTCTGAAAGTTTTTCTGTAGAGCAGTGGTTCTCAACCATTTTGACTCAAAGACCCCCAACGGTCTAACACAATATTTGAAGGCCCACATATAATATAATATTAGCAGAAATACAGTGTAATATAGTATTAGCAGAAACTGGGGGTGACGATATAGGGAAATGAAAGGGTGAGTTCACCCAAAAATTTAAATTCAGCATTGTTTACGTTCAGGAGACTCCGTTAACTCGTGGAGAAGAATTGTTGAATAAATTGTCATTTTTCTTTACGCAATAAAACTATTCTCGTAGCTTAGCATAATTTAAGTTGAACCGCTGATGTCACATGGACTGTTTTATCGATGTCCTTACTACGTTTCTGGGTCTGGGGACATATCAGTTGTGTGCTGTCTATGCAGGGTCAGAGACCTCTCAGATTTCATCCAAAATATCTTCATTTGTGTTCCGAAGATGAACGAAAATCTTAAGGTTTTAGAACAACATGAGGGTGAGTAATTAATGACAGAATTTTCATTTTTGGGTGAACTAACCTTTAATTACAACAATTAATTGTGTGAGTTCTTAAGGTAGGGTTAAATATTATATCAGTTCTTGATTTGTTTTAAGTTAAATTATATATGTAATTGATATGGAATATGCAAAAACATAATTAACTTAATGTCTATCCAAATTTAACAAAACTGCACCAACAGAACTAACAGGGAAGTGTTTAGCAATGTGGCATTCCTCTTGCTATTATGATATTTTTTAATTATTGTGGAAAAAATTGAAGGGATAGTTTGGCCAAAAATTCTGTCATATTGTTTCAAACCTGTATGACTTTCTTTCTTCTGATATTTTGAAGGATGTTGGTTGGTTTTGAAGAATGTTGGTAACCAAACATTTTCGGTTTCACTGACTTCCATTGTATGGACAGTTATTTATTTTATGAAAAACATATAGATTTGGTGCAAAATGAGAGTAATAATTTAATAATGAAATATTTTTTTTTGGTGAACTATCCCTTTAAAGGAAAAAAATACTTCCAGAAGTAAGGATGATAAAAGAAAAGTAGGCGGTCACTGTTGTGCTTGATTGAATTTTGCCCATATCATCTGAGAGAGAACGGTTTGAGTTGCATTCGTTTGCTCATACACACACTTGCTGCTGCTCATTCACATTTATTTCATTCTCACACTTTGTCACATATTCACCTCTTGCCAGTCTCCTTTGCCCCAGCTGTAGTGTAAGACACAATCGGTGACAGGGCAAGGCTGTGTAGAGGGCGGGCGAAGGAGATGGGAACATTTCGACTCCTGCATCCTGCGCTCGTCACCACTGACACAAGAAACCTCACGATGCTGCAGTCCATTTCGACAAGACGATGAACACTATGGAGAACGGCACAGGTGGGTTAATGGAACTCATCAATTCTACATTTCTGTGATCTGTTTACATACTGTACGCCTTAACAAATCACAGCTGTCCTCTAGTTTGTTCAGATAATTACTTCTTTTGAAAGTCATAAATCAAATGTGATGACAGGATTACAATGAAGAGTCCGTTGAGAGGTTTGCACACTCCTGCTCTGTTAAAGCTCAGAAAAGTGCTGCTGTACCGGAATGTATGTGGACCACTTTCTACAGCAACCAGCATTTTGTTTCTTTAGCTGGGGCCACTGAAAAACCAAAGATACGGTAAAAGTTGAACTAATGTCTTTATCATGCATATTCTATTGTCTTTTATTGTTTATTCTATTGTCAAGGTGGGGTTTTCATTGCATGAATTCCATCCAAATGCAGGAAAAAGTAAAAGGGAGAAGAAAAGCAATGAAAATTCCTCTTCCAGAAAAATAACCATTAAAGTATTTTTGCCAAAGTAATTCTGCCAGTTTACTTTAACTCTCATTTTACTGTATCATCAACCCTGCTTGTGGTTTACACAGAAGATGAAGTTTGACATTTTGCTAAAACGAAACGATGAAATGAAATAAGATGGAATTGGGCTCTCCATTGGTTTGCATGAGTTTAAATATTGGTCATTGAGTGTAGATCATGCGGAGTCATTTGATCATGCATGTTTGGTGATTGGAAAAGTTGTTGAATTGCTTTTTATCAATAATATTTTTTATGTGATATTCTGTGTATGGGATTAATTTTCATAGAAAGAAAGATTTTGAGTGCTACTGTATCTTATTGGGGAATATATTAAAACCTCTGAATATCTCGGAACACATCTTACACTATAAATTTACCGTTTTATACAATATACATTTTAAATGACTTGTTAAATATATTACATTGGTTTTGGTGGGGAAGTATTTATATGATTGAGCAAAAAATGGATGAGTAAAGTGAAGATTAAATGAGGGCTTTAAAAGATTTCTAACTGTGAAATTGGGACATGCTGTGCAATACAAATACATATATCTTTCTGCATATCTGCTTTCCTTCTCTTCAGTTATTTACAACACAGACTGCTCCTGTAAATCTCTAAAACGTGATGCTGCTGATGACCTAAAATCTATATTTACATTACAGTTCAAAAATTTTGGTTTCAGATTTCTTTTTTTTAAGAAATTCATATTTTTATTCAGCAAGGGTACATTATACTGATCAGAAGTGACAGGTAAGACTTTTACATTCTTACAAAATATCTCTATTTCAATTAAAACAAACAAACAAAGTATTCTTATGAAAACTATTTATTTATTAAAGAATCCTGAAAAAAACTGATAAAATATATTAAGCACCACAACGGTCTTGAGCATTAATATTTTAATATTAAGTATTATTATTATCAACATTAATATAAAATAATATATTTATAGAGGTATTTTTATATTCATATTAATGTTATTTTCAATATTTTATTATTATTAATAATATATGTTCCTTTAAGCACCAAATCAGCATAGGATGATTAGTAAAGGATCACGTGACACTGAAGACTGGAGCAATGGCTGATGAAAATTCAACTTTGTTACCACAAGAATAAATTACATGTTAAAATATATTAAAACACAATTAAACCTTATGGACCCCAAATATTTTTAATGGTAGTCCATATTTGCATGCACACAGTGTAATTTATAATAAAGTGAGTTTTACCTCTCCCCAGCTTCCCGTCTTCCACTTGGGACACCTCCCACCTCTGCATTGCCTTAGCTTTTGTGGGAGGGGCAGGTGTAGGCAGTTCTCTTCTGGGATTGGCTGGCCCGAGTGACTGACACAAGTCACATTACGGTACTTGTATCCTCTCCCACAGGACACAGAGCACTGCAAGAAGCGGAAAAAAGCTACAGTGAAATCCAACTGCTTGATAAACACAAGCCTAATTAGTGTGTCATTTGAGGTGATTATGTTTGATTATGAAGCTGATTATGTCTACATATGTGAAGTCAAAGTAAACAAAAGAATAGATCAGTCCCGTGATAATCATTGTAATTAGTTTCAAATGTATTACCATTTTGACAGCACATCATGTTATGTGGAGAAGTAGTATATGGACATTTACATACCAAAAACATAATGCATGATATACAATGGGAGCAGCATTTAAACAAATCGTTGTTTTTTACTTCAGATACTATATACAGTATAAAAAATTGGAAAGAAAGTTTCTCTGAATCATAATGAATGGCAGTCGCTACATCTGCTTGCTGAGCTGAAGAAACAGTGACATGTTTTCTGGCACCAGCGGATAAAGGGAAAAGAGAGAGAGGCTTCCCTGGACCCCAGGATGGGAGAGGAACGGATAATCAAAGGGCCCCGTAGAGGGAGGATGGATATGATGCGACAAGTCTGAAGTTGAACGAGTCCATTCCCAGCATGCATTCACGAAATACAGGAACTAAGAGAACAGTAACTCCCCTATTGGATAATGTGTTCCTGGGGATACTTTTTCAAGCAAGTCTAGCAAGTCAGTGTGTCACAGTTGTATTTAAGGTGATGAAATTCATTTTGAACAAAATAGGTTTTGGGCAAACGGTTTAACTATATATATATATATATATATATGCTTTTACAAATATTTACAGTACCAAAATACATACAGTTGGTTCAACTGATTACATATTATACAAAATTTAGTCGCGACAACATGGACAGTTGCAGCAAAATAACAAAGTAAAAAACTTTACATAGGATGATATAAATATACACTTTTATCTTTAAAGCAAGAACTCCATGTACCATTGTTACAATGATCCTCTTTAATAATTAATCCAAAGCACTAAATATTTATTCATAATAAATCATACGCTTGCATACTCTGCCTCAGAATGTTACAGTGTGTTTATATTTGAGAATGTAATATTCTATTACAATACTACTGCATACTAGTTTTTGTGTGAGTGTGTGAAGGTCTCTTTAGTTGATATGAAACATCAATAAGCATACATTTAATAAATTGTATCACAATCTTGGTGCTGATCAGCTCTAAAACACTTAAAATGGCTGGTATTTCAATTATTGACATCTGAAATGTTTTTTTTACATACAGCAAAAATGTGTCTGAATATTTAGGGGCCATATCATTTAGTTTATCATAACATATATAATTTCATTTGTTTTCATATGGCAAGGCCTTTATTTCAGTCGAGGTTAAGGTGTGGAAAGCTGCATACTGTTGTTAAATTAATGCACCACTCATTTAATGAGCACAAATGACCAACTTTTACACTCAAAGGGATTCCAATGAAGGGTAATTTACTTAAGAACTCCCTTCATCTAAATACCACCCACAATCCTGAAATGCACAAGCTTGAGTTTGCTTCCCAGAGCAAAACTGTAACCAAATATCATCTAATTGACAACAGAAAAATAAAGTACAAATGAAAAACAAGTGTATATGGGATTTTTTGGTGTCAAAATGTATATTTGTTATACTAATAAAACATGTTCAAAACAAATATTCCAATTTATGACATCTACATGCAATCAAAACAGGTTTAACTGTAATGCCACCCTTCAGTTTATTGATCATGGCTTTTTAGACCATGCAAAACGGCCTTGTTTTTCCTTTAAATTGTTGCCACAAATGATCAGTCCAGGAATGGCAACGTACTTGGCCACGTGTCTCACTACATTCCAACGTGAGGACTTCCAAGTATCAAACTGCACACAGATACCCATGCTGTGTGGGGCTATCGCTCCTGCCGGTCATTCTTCCCATAAGAATAAAACTCTTTCTGAGAAGTGCGTCCATTCTGATTAGATGAGCTGAGAAGGCCGGTAAAGACCTTCCCCCAGATCAAAGGCCATCCTTGGCCCCCCCATGCCTTTGCCATTGTTATTTTGATGTATGCTCACTCGGTTGACTGTGACCATATCACCACCATCAGAGCTAGTTAATATCCTGTGCTGTCCAAAAGGAAATAGACAGCAGTAATAGACTTCTTCTGTAGCTATTGAGGTGAGCGAGCACCAAAAAAGGACCCTGTTTAAGGATCGTTAAAACAGGTAAAAGATGTTGAATACTCAGATGAGAAATGAAATAAAAGCAGCAGGATAACACAAAAAGTCAAAGAATTGGAAGTTTGACATACAAATTAGATGATATTAAGCTCAATGATTTTGTACCTTCTTTGATTTGAGAACATATGCTTAGTCGGCAAATAAAATGCTATCTTTTGAAAAAATGAACACCTTCAGAATAATACAAGACATTAAACATTCAAAGTCATTTTCTTTTCTAGATGACCGTTTCACAAATCAACTAGTATTATTAATTAATTACAAAAAAATGGCCTACTTTTCCAAACCACATGAATAATAACAAAAAAGAAAAAGAAAAGCTTGTTGTTTAATTTGACCATCATCATCAACAGGTTCAAACAAATATGGACAAACATATGGCAGCAGAAATAAATACAAATACATACAATAATATACAGAAACGTTCATGCACATACTGCCATTCGATTTAAATCACTTCATTTTCAGTCTGGTTGCATTAACAGACCATGTCATGAAAGGGAAAAGCACCATAGACACTATAGCACCATTACGTCTTTGGATTCTTTTTTTCTTCAAATTTGTATAAATACAGTGCTGTGAAAAAGTAAGTACACCCAATGAAAAGTGTATTTAGAAAAGATGTTGGATTGACATTTCGTCATTGTTACTAGATAAAATACATTAGAATTTAATAAATCATACTTTTTGTACGATTTCTGCCATTTCTTTTTACATCACTGTATGTTTCTTTAAATATATACTATTATATCCATGAGAGACTAGAGATCAAATTAAGCAATGAATGGCTGTTTATGGATGATATAGGATAGCTCAGCATTTGTTATCACTATCCACAAATATAACGTGAATGGAAGATGTATGTGGGGCTCTTCATTAAGACTGAGGTAGACACAAGCAACTGGCCAACAAGCATATTAAAAAAAGATACAAAAAACTGGCCTTCCCTGGGTCTGAGGGAAGTTTTACACACTAGACTAAACATGTTTTTTGTTGCTTAATACAATAATAGAAAAATGAAATATTACCGATTTTGTAAATATTGCAATTTAAATTGTGGACAAATATTGCAATTGCAGAACAAAATCAACAGACAAAATGACACAAAACTACATTTGATTTCAGATTAGGTCACAACTTTTTGTATTTGCTTAAAATGTACTTCTGTAAATGACCTTAAATATACAAAAAATATAGCACCTATAGACAGATATTCACATAAAGTCTCTCTTGTACTGAAAAAGCACCATCATAAATTTAAAAAGGCCAATGGCTAGCTGAGTTCATGTGAGGTATGGTTGAAAAAAAAATCAATAGAAATGAATTATGAAGAGTGATAGAAAAACCACAGAAAGATTGTTTCTATACAATAAAGTAAACTGCCTGTGGCCAGATGTTTTAGCTCTGAAGTGGAGCAATACCAGCGTTGATGCCCATGTATTCTAAATACTATATACAACTGTACTGTGTTTCGAACACAAGCCACAGCAAAGGGCATCACAATCAGTTGTATTTATCCAAAGTACAGCTGCACTGGGCAAAAGAACCTAACATAGAAAATTAAAAAAAGCAAATAAAACAGCATTCAAACTTCAACACATCGACCAAAGAGATGCTCACTTTTTCAGTCAGGAAATAAACCTCTAAAACAATATTTAACAGCATGTTTGATAGATCTTTAAGCACAACCGAAACTCGCTAAAAAGCAGCAAATGTTAAAACCAGCTATTTGCTTCTTCAAAGATCAAACCATTTGAGTTTCAGTTTGTTTTCTTCATGTCTTGAGCGTAAAGAAACATCGGCATGTTGTGAGAATGAGAACTTATGAAGGGAAAAAGTGAAAATAGTTACGAGCGTACCGAGCTCCATTGGTCTGTGCTCCAGTGAGGGTTAATAGAGCAGGACTGAGTATTGCACTGTTCTCGGTCGGGTGGTTTGTCAAGAATTTCACAACTCAGATCGTTAAAGCGCTCCCCGTTGGGCCGCTGACAAGCGACCAACCGGGTCTTTATTCCTCCTCCGCAGGATTTTGAACACTAGGGAGGCAGAAACAGAGTATGGGTGAGAGAAAAGAAAGAGTGAAAGTATGGTTTTATTAACAGATATAATTTTTCTGAGAGCACATTTTCAAAAGATGGCTTTGACCACATATATAATGTCAAAATATCATAATCTCACGGTTTTCTCTCAAATAGGCACTATTCTAAAGCTTTGTTCAAATAGTCAAAATAAGACATATCATACTCAAATATCCTTTGTATTTTTGTCTGAATAGAAAACAAATAATATATTTTGTTCCTGTGTGAACAGTGTTCCTGTGGCTCAGTGGTAGAGCATTGCGTTAGCAGCGTATAGGTTGTGGGTTCAATTCCCAGGGAACACACCTACTGATAAAAAATGTATAGCCTGAATGTACTGTAAGTCACTTTGGATAAAAGCATCTGCTAAATGCATAAATGTAAATGTATTGACCCTAATGCAAAACATAGATTTTACAAACCAGTTGTAAATGTGATTAAAAATGTTAATTAATGATTAAAATGGAAATCGTGTAATGTGACCAAAACCTGTTTTAAGGCTGTACACACCGGGACGAATATCGGCGCGCGTTATTCGCCAGCGTTTTTCAACACGTTTTTTGTGTTCACACCCAAGCAATTTTTGCTGACGATGAGCCGAGTGAACATGCAAATTCATTCCCTGACATTAGATGGCACTTAATGTAAAACAGAAATACCCCGGTACACAAGGTGGCGCTGCGCAACTTTACGCTTCTGACACTCGCTTGTCACTCAGAAGAAGAGAGCAAGTATTTACGCGCTTGTCAAAATCATACAAAGAAAACATGGATATTTCAAGCACCAGAAGCTCCAGCTCCAGCAGCTCCAGCGATGAAGAAATTATTGTTCTGTTGAATGAGGAAAGACGCCGGAAAAGACGCCGACGCCGGCAGTGTAGACGCTACTTGCCGTATATCTTCTTCGTCGCTACGTATGTGTGCTCGGCAAGACTGTTTTGTGTTTGAGCGCCCCCAAGTTGTGTTTTACTGTAACTTCAGCTGCTCCAGACACGTGAGCAAAAGCGCCAATCTCATTGGTCGGATAGTTTTTAGCGAGCGTCAAACCAAAAACGAACCCGGCGTTTTTAAATGACGCTTTTACGGCGTGCGTTTTCGGCGTCGGTGTGCACACTCACATTGACGCCCTTTGTTTAGTCACGAGGCGTTAAACGTCGGTGAATATCGGAAATTCGTCCCGGTGTGTACGGGCCTTTAGGCCGCATTTACACTGCATGGTTCAAGTGACCCAATTCCGATGTTTTTCCTCCCATGTGGCACAGATCGGACATGACCCACGACAGTGTAAGCAGGGAAAAAAATAGCATGGATTCCGATATTCTCAGATCGGTTTCAGGTCTCATTCATATGTGGAAATAAATCAGATATGAATCGGATACGTGCATTTGCGTCTGCCGTGTAAGCGGTCAGATCATATCTTTCGCGGTAAAAGCGACTCCTACGTCATTGAAAAATACGTTTCGCGGTACAGACATACCTGCAAAACAAATTAAACATCTCTAGTTGAGTAGCAGAGTATACATTTCGTTTGTTAGTGTTAAATAAAAGGTGATCTGACGCTGAAATGTGTTGCTTTTGAAATCCCGTGGAGGGATCATTGCTGCTGTCGTATCCCGTTCGTTCTATTGAAACCACAAAATAAAATGCACACAAACATGTTCCTGCCTTTGATATAAAATCACTGATGAACGTCTTTGGTTTTAATTACTAAAAAAACACAGACGATGTGACATGCTTAACAATATCTACCACCTGAGTATTATTCCAGTCGCAAGCTCTCAGCGGAGCTGAAGATCATCACTGTCCTGAAGAATTTGTACTAGGCTTTTGTCACGATCACAGGAAGCACGGGAACGAAGGAGCAAGGAGACGAGGGGATACTATACAAACTTTTAATGGGATACGAAGACCAAGGAAATCAGGAAACGTAGACATCAAATAACATATATATCAGCAGACAGAAAACATGGGGCAGAACACATTATAAATAGACAGAACTATTGAGGGTAAAACGAGACACACCTGGAACATAATCATAATAAACAGGAAAAAACAAATATGGACATAAGAGGAGGGAAACACAGTACATGGGGACACAGGTCTGACAGCTATAGTATATTAATGTATAGATGTAACTATTGCATTAAATATGTTTCTATATGAATTTCATGTCAATAAATTAAACTCAATGTAGCCTACTATTCAAATTGATTTGTGATCTCATTTGCTATTTTTGGCTTGTTTCACCAAGTGCAGTGTAAAATGCACACATCGGATATGGGTCACTTTTAAAATGTATGTAAGCATGTTGTCCAAAAAAACGGATATAGTCACAAAATCGGAATTGGTCATCAAAACTTGCAGCGTAAATTCCGCCTTACTTAGCTAATGGATAGCATATACCTACACGCATACACCAATTCAAACGTTTGGGGTTGATTTATTTTTATTTTATACAATATATACATTTTAAAATGTAATTGATTTCTGTGTTAAATTACTCCAGTCTTCAATGCCATATGATATTTCCTTATCATTCTAGTTTTATGCTCAAAAGACATGTATTATTATTATCGACGTTGAAAACAGCTTAATATATTTGTGGAAACATTTTTTCAGGATTTTTTATGAATAGAAAGTTCAAAAGAACGCATTTGTATAATATAAAAAATTTGACATTACGAATGTCTTTACTGTCACTTTTGAACATTGTACTGTCCTTTCTAAATAAAATATTAAAATACTAATTTTTTTAAACAAATCTTACTGACCTCAAATCTGTCAGCAGTAGTATACATTTTATTAAATAAAACCAATTGAATTGAATTGAGAGCATCTTACCTCACCCCAGCTGCCATAGAACCACTGAGGGCAGGGGCCGGACTCACAGGAGCGTTGCTCTATGGGTTGAGTGCTTTCATCACAGCTGTTGGCAGGGTAGCCGTTCTCATCCTGACACACCACCACACGCCTCTGGAATCCTCCGGCACAGGTACTTGAACACTGAGAGGATGTGAAAGAGAAACAGAAGCTACATGAGTGAAGGGCCACACACGCACATGCCTTCCACACAATCACAAACAAAAGCAAGCACATTCTCAGTAGACCAATTTCATATTCCATCAGCCTTGACGGAAAATATATGTCAATACATAAACACTGACTCCTTTTATGAGAACGATTATGACTATTTCCTTTTTATTTATTTTTTGCAAGATGCTGGAACAGAATTATGTTTTTTTTATTAATGCTTGAATCTTGATGGTATGGCAAAATAAATTATGTTTTAGCGAAGTTCTGAATAAGCAGAATTAAATTTGATAAGAGAAATAGAGAACGACAGAAACAATACAAAAACACTAATTAAAAGCATTGCATTGAATTTATTACCATATATACTAAAATATTTGTAAATGCTTTTGAAATCATCTATTATGCTCACCAAGGCTGCATTTATTTAATCAGAAAAATAGGATATATATATAAACTATATTCATGTGAAATATTATTACAATTTAAAATAACTGTTTTCTACTTTATTACATTTTCAAATGTAATTTATTCCTATAATGAAAAAATTCAGTCACATGATTCTTCAGACATTCTCATATTACCTGAACTTTTGAATGCTACTATATATATATATATACACAGATGTACTGTGTCTAATGGACAGTAATATTCAAAGTTATTTCAAACTTATATATATCCTTAATAAATGGAATCAGAATCATTAAATTGCACATGATTACCATCATTTGGAAGGATGCAAATTATATATAGCTATAAAGGAAGCACTTTTTGAAAGGTCTACAAATACCTACAAGACAAAAGGGAAGAGCTTCCCACATAGTGCACAATATTTAGCTGTTCTTTGAACTCTAAAGACTATTTAAAGCATTGATATCACGAAGGAAACAGCTACAATTATCAGAGGAAATGCTGCTGCTTGGATGACTTCTTAGAGAGCTCATGTACTGGTGAGCTCAACACCTTAGATGCCATTCTGTTCCTGGGTTTGCAAAAAGCTCTCTAACAGGACTAGTATGTGGAATATATCAAATATCAGAGACATGCAGAGACATAATCATTTTTAGAGGTACTTACCGCCCCCCATGGTCCAGTTCTCCATTGATGTGACTGGGGTCTGCCAGCTCGGTTACGGTCAGTTCGTCCGGTGGGAGCTGTTTTTTTCCGGGAATCGGTGTTAGGTGAAATGCCCCCGTGGTCGCTGGAGCGAGACGGACACTGGGGCATGGCACACTCCTGCTCTGATGCTGGTTGATCATCTGGGTCACACTCACTCATTTCCACAACTTGATCACTGATGTTCATGCACACTACTTGGCGAGTAGTCTTACCCTGACCGCAGGATACGGAGCACTGTAAACACAGACAGACATACACACACATGAGTGCACAAAAAACATTACACACAACAATAACATCATTAAGTTTAACCATAAAACTGGCAGGATTTGTCTTTTTGAATGAACTATTACTTATATTAAAAATAGAAGAAAAATAGTCCCCTTAGTTTAATGTGTTTGACTAAAGTCTTGATTTAAAAACTAAAAAGCAGGAGGACATTGGTTAAAGCAATCACACCGCACTAATTCTTGTCTTCCTGTATAAATGTGAACAGCATGCACACCGAACCCCATCTGTACACGAGAGCCATGCAAAAAAAACTCTCATCAGTTTCCAATTACAACTGAGCTCTGAACACCAGAATGAGAGTAGAATGATCAAGGTCAATGGTCTATGATATTAAGCTGTAGAACAGCTGTGAATGAAAATACAAATGCTTGCAGTATTGAAACAATGCTGTCTAACACAGTGTATGTCAATATTGGACAAATATACTGAATAAATACAGTGGAGTCCAAATGTCTGAGACCACAAAATGTAATTTAAACTTGAAAATAAACAAAATATTTACGGATTCTAAAAATTTTTTTTAAATAAATAAATAAAGTATGCACTATTTCTAGGTAAATTTGTGATCCTGACCATGTGAACTCTCTATGCAAATGCTCTTCCTTGTTCCGTTGAAATACAAAAACTATTTTAAATTGTGCTGGACAAAATCATAAGGTTCATTTTTCAACTTTTCACAAAATAGCTGTGCTAAAATTAAATAAAATAAAATTAACTACGAGATAAGAAAGGTATATTTTATTTACCGGAGTCCATTCCAGGACCTTCCACTGTCCGCACGCCACTATAGAGCAAACCTCACTAGCAGGAGGTTTTGGAAGATGGGAGCAGGCTGATTCCTCTGCTACTCCACCCTGCTGGTCACGGCAACTTACATAGCGCATCCGGATGCCCTTTCCACAGGTAGCACTGCACTATTGTAAGAAACAACCATTTTACAATATCTCATCGTCTAGCACAATAACTACGAACAGTAATTCATAAACAAGACATTATTCAAGAACGTACCTGTGTCCAAGATCCAAAGCGCCACTGTGTTTTATGAGCAGGATGTGACATCACTTTGGTCTCTGGGGCAACAGGATGAGTAACAGGACACTGCGAGAGTTCACAATCCTATGGAAGGGAGGAAGTGAGGAGGGACAATCAGTTTTCGGTAATGAAGATCCGTGACTCTAGGGGTGAGGCTGGTAGGGCTTCAAGGCTGGAGCCAGTGTGCTTGATTTATGCTTGACTGGCTGGAATCACTTGTTCTGGGTCACTGCGCCTTACGGCAAATAGAGGATTTAAAACCAGGGGGCCTCCTGCTTTCTCGTTCTGTCTGCTGTATCCCTCCTTTCGGTTCCTGACTCTCTCACACTCCCACCTACCTCCACTTATTCCCCCTTGGTTTCTGCCTTCGCCAATCCTTTTACATGTCTCTCTGAAATACCTGACCCTGATTGGTCAATCACAGCTTTCTGTGATCAAATTGTTAATTATAAAGACTGTATAGCGTAATTAATTATACGCTTTTTATACCGTTTTCCTTCACATCAATCAATTACTGTGGAGCTATGCTTGTTCTTTCTGTTTATGTTTTATGCAACTTTATAATATCAACTCAAATCAAAATTTTACTTTGGTAAGTAGCTGTGTAATATGTGGGATTATGTACAGTCATCCTGGTATTATCGTAAAATGAACTGCTTCAGGGTGATACAAGATCCTTTCACTTTCGCGTCCGGGTCCGGGTCCTGATCATCTTGCCTGGGTTTATTTTGCCATAATCTGGCTGACTGTACAATATCCCTTATTTATTAAAAAAATGTATCTCCCTGTCTCTTATAGTGTATATTACAGTATATGTCTTATGTATACATGTTCTCAGACGTTTATCAACCTGGTTGGCTTGATGGTGGGAAAAAAGGGCTCTTTCTTTAATCTCCTAAAAGCCTTGTGAAAATGCAGCTCTATAAAACCAATGCCTCGGGAAAGTTCATAAAATACTCTGTGAAATGCAGCATTCATCCACTCAAGCTCTGCAGCACAATTACACTGGGGGAGGGGGAACAGGGGAAATCTAATTTTGCAGGTATGTGCAGATTGTTAAGTAGATAAAATCAAGATCCAAATGAACTTAAATGACTATTAAATATAAATCTGCAGTGGAACTATATAGACATGGAAGTTATAATCGCAACAGTTCATACTGAATAAACTACACATGCAAACACACAAGTTAATGGTGAACATTGCACACACTTACAGGGTTCCCACACTATTTGACCAATGTATGTATTTATTCTTTCCAGGTGTTTAAAATTCAGATTCAGATTGATGAATCATTAATAAATTGATTTTGTGTACCTATTTGGTAAATTCACTGAAATAAACTGATTTAACACTGATTCACTCACATTAATTCACTAGAAGTAATAATCTAGTTAAAAAGTAATAATAATCTTTAAATATCATTTTCAAGATCATATCAAATGCCATGTCTTTTATAGCCCTAAAAAACATACATTTTAAATTCCCTAATATTTCCAGATATTTCAAAACCATGGGAACACTTTCAAGGTTAACTTCCTATTAATGGCTTGATGCAGCATGTGTTTGTGTGTAGAGTCAGACCCATGCTTTTCCTTCAAACAAAGCCTTATTTAGCGCAGGTGATAAATATGCTGGATGCGAAACTTCCTTCCTGCCTTTCAGGCTGTACCTGCATGCACTTTTATTTCTCTTTTCCAGTTTCTCATTCCAGGATGGTGTAAAAATACCAGGATGGTGTAAAATAATTAGAGGTGTCAAACGATTAATCGCATCCAAAATATTATTTACATAATATATCTGTGTGTACTGTGTATATTTATTATGTATATATAAATACACACATACAGCATATATTTCGAAAATATTTACATGTATATATTTATATTAATATAATGTATATTATATATAAATATATTTAATATTTAAATGTGACATATTTGTATTAAATATATACATGCATGGTTGTGTATTTATATATACATCAATATAAACAGTACACACACATACATTGGGGCAAATAAGTATTTGATACACTGCCGATTTTTCAAGGTTTCCCACTTACAAAAAATGGAGAGATAATTTTAATCGTAGGTACACCTCAACTGTGAGAAAAAAAAACACATTTTATGATTTTTAAAGAATTTAAATTTTATTGCATGAAATAAGTATTTGATACAATAGAAAAATATAACTTAATATTTGGTACAGAACCCTTTGTTTACAATTACAGAGGTCAGACGTTTCATGTAGTTCTTGACCAGGTTTGCACACACTGCAGCAGGGATTTTGGCCCACTCCTCCATACAGGTCTTCTCTAGATCTTCCAGGTTTTGGGGCTGTCGCTGGGCAACACAGAGTTTCAGCACCCTCCATAGATTTTCTATTGGGTTCAGGTCTGTAGACTGACTAGGCCACTACAGGACCTTGAAATGCTTCTTACAGAGGCCACTCCGTGTTGCCCTTGCTGTGTGTTTGGGGTCATTGTCATGCTGGAAGACCCAGCCACCCATCTTCAATGCTCTTACTGAGGGAAGGAGGTTGCTGGCCAAAATCTCACGATACATGGCCCCATCAATCCTCCCCTCAATACGGTGCAGTCGTCCTGTCCCCTTTGCAGAAAAACACCCCCAAAGCATGATGTTTCCACCCCCATGCTTCACGGTTGGAATGGTGTTCTTGGGATTGTACTCATCCTTCTTCTTCCTCGAAACACGGCGAGTGGAGTTTATACCAAAAAGTTATATTTTGGTCTCATCTGACCACATGACCTTTTCCCATGCCTCCTCTGGATCATCCAGATGGTCTTTGGCAAACTTCAGACGGGCCTGGACATGTGCTGGCTTGAGCAGGGGGACCTTGCGCACGCTGCAGGATTTTAATCCATGACGGTGTAGTGTGTTACTAATGGTAACCGTTGAGACTATGATTCCAGCTCTCTTCAGGTCATTGACCAGGTCCTCCCGTGTAGTTCTAGGCTGATCCCTCACCTTTCTCAGGATCATTGATATTCCACGAGGCAAGATCTTGCATTGAGCCCCAGTCCGAGGGAGATTGACAGTCATCTTGAATTTCTTCCATTTTCTAATAATTGCGCCAACAGTTGTTGCCTTCTCACCAAGCTGTTTGCCTGTTGTCCTGTAGCCCATCCCAGCCTTGTGCAGGTCTACAACTTTGTCCCTAATGTCCTTAGAAAGCTCGTTGGTCTTGCCCATAGTGGAGAGATTGAAGTCTGATTGATTGAGTGTGTGAACAGGTGTCTTTTATACAGGTAACGAGTTCAAACAGGTGCAATTAATACAGGTAATGAGTGGAGGATAGGAGGGCTTCTTAAAGACAAACTAACAGGTCTGTGAGAGCCAGAATTATTGCTGGGTGGTAGGTGATCATATACTTATTTCATGCAATAAAATGGAAGTTAATAAATAAAAATCATACAATGTGATTTTCTGGATTTTATTTTTAGATTCTGTCTCTCACAGTTGAGGTGTACCTACGATGAAAATTACAGATCTCTCCATTCTTTGTAAGTGGGAAACCTTGAAAAATTGGCAGTGTATCAAATACTTATTTGCCCCACTGTATACTATGTGAACAAAAACTTTAGTTTTGGATGTGATTAATCACGATTAATCATTTGACAGCACTAAAAATCAATGGTTAACGTCAACTGTTTGGTTGCCTACATTCTTCTTTGTCAAAGTCAATGTCAAATGTCAACTTGTAAATGATAGAATTTTCATTTTTGGATAAACTATCAACGTATCATTGGCAATGTATCAGTGCCACAAATCATGTCCATTGTTTGCAATAACGGTAACTCATGATCTACAAGGTTTCTTAATTGTGCTGTGGTTCAGCTATTAAAAGCAACTTTTAACCAACTCCCTGGCTTCTTGCTCTTTCATTTAATCAAGCATACAGCATATGCAAATGCATACAGCAGGAAGACTGTTTCACCCGTTTATGGTTTCCAGTAGTTATATTATGAAAAACTAACACAGTTCTTAGTTCGCAATCAATAATGAGAAAGAGAGAAATGAATGAGAGTCAGTGTGAATGATAGAGATCAATGCTCCTACCTGAGTGTCTGTTGGACGTCTTGCTGCATTACATTCAGAGTCATCCATGACAGAGCCATATGAGCCAACCACACACTTCACAGCTCTCATCTGATAACCCGGGCCACACGTGGTGGTACACTACACACACAAATATAGAGGGATGTCAGTTAGGGACAGTATATTATTTAATGTTACATTGTAATTGCCTATGAATTACCCAAGAGAATAAGATGAGATTTAAGACTGCCACTATTGGACTGCTGGCATCAATCCAGCACTGATGTGATAAGCACCCGCATGGGCAACCTGGGACGTGGGCCAGTAATTTGTCCACCTTTCTCCTTTTCTTTATCGGTTTTCCTCATCGGTGACCTGACTACAACAAGGCCAAGCTTGTGTGGCAGCCTTTGCAGCTAGATCGCATATGCTTCAGTAAAGCACCTCAAACAGGCATTTATCATGATGTCTAATCTCTATCATACTTTAGGACTTAAAGATAGTTTGCCCACACGAATGCTACAAATTATATGATTCCCCTCTGGGTGATCTCTGGAAAAAATCCATTTGCTTTTCTGTGTAGACAGTCATAAACTGCTCAAGTGGATAGAAAACAGATTATCCATGAATAGATGATATTCACATGGTGTCTGCAAGTTTTAAAAAGTATATAAGATGAATGGATTTTGTAACAAAAAGCATAAAAAAGATTTTAACATCACATTCTGCTCAACTGTATGATTGGCAATAGGCTAAAAAATGAGTATTCAATACTCTTAAATTACTTGATTTTATTTTATTTTCAAGTAAATTCTTTTGAACTGATTATTCATCTAAGACTCCTGAAAAATACCACCAGTTTCCCCAAAAAAGCATCTGTTTTCAACATTAATAATAATGGTCAAATGTTTCTTAAGCACAAAATCATCATATCAGAATGATATATGAAGAATCAGGTGACATAGGTGCTGAAAATTTCAGAGCTGCTATTATGAAACAAATTACATTTTTAAATATATAAATATATAAAATATTTTAAATAGATATAAAAACAGATATTTTAAATTGTAATATAATTTCATAATATTACTGTTTTTACTGTATTTTCAATCAAATAAATGCAGCCTTCTTTAAAAAATCAATAAAAAAAATCTCGCCAACTCTAAACATTTGAATGGTACTGTGTATAATTTACTTTATTTATAAAAAATGTTTTTCAACAGTGGTTATCATATAAATCATAATGAAAAAAGTTTATTATCACCTTTGCAATAGAATCAAATATCCTGCAGTACAAGCTCAAAAAATGGCACATTCACACAGATGTTTTAAAGCAGCACAGTGTTTTGCACTATTAAATGTTAATTACTGATTTCCATGTACAGCTGACAAAACAAGATGAAAACGTTCAACTTGCTCTGATGACATTTTATTTAAATATATGCAGCAAAGCATCGTAAATCATCTGCCTAGAGAGAAGCCAGTTTTTCAATGAACTCATGTGGGACTTCTGTGAACAACATTTAAAACTTATTTTTAAAAGCAAATGAAACACGTTTTAATACTTTTCAGGGATCCACAGACCTTATAAACAGCATAGTTATGTCTGTTTCAGATGTGTTTCACATCGACGCAAAAGTACCAAATGTTGTTCTTTGTCTGGTCCCTAACCTCGTTCAATTTGTGTGGTCACTTTCCGCCCACACAGCAGCTGGGATAATCTGTTTACATAATCTGATTTTATATCTGCCAGTTATGATTGCACTGACTCCTGAAAATTACATTGCGTTATCACAATGCACTTGAATTTTCATTTCACAGGCATAAGCATCAAATATACTTCATGTAACACCTGACTTACCTAAACATGTCATGTACATAAATAATTTTTTTACTCACATCTCCCCAGGGTCCCACCTGCCAGGAGGCACATTCTTGCTGTTGGCAGGCCTGTACCGACTCTGGTTTGGAGGAATCACAGAAGTGGTCATCCAAACGCTCCTCTCCAAACTGACACCAAGTCTGGCGGTGCTTATAGCCCTTGCCACATGTCACTAAACACTACAAAATGAATTCCAAAGTAGCATTAGAATAAGTTATAGTGAAAGACTAAATGTGTACTTTGATGGATTAAGCATAGTCTGCATAAATCCAGATTACATTTGAAGCTGCCCATGTTTTCATGGGATGCATTGGTCAGTGTTTACCTCAGACCAGTCTCCAGTTTTCCACTGAGGACACAGGAACTCATTACAAGGTTGGACTGTGCTTTTCTTGTGGGTTGCACTTGGTTTCGTCAGCAGTTTCTGCTGACTTTCCACATGCTGCACTCCTACGACGTGTTCCTCCTCCACAGCTCCTAGAGCACTAGAAAACCAAGAAAAATCCTCATAGTAAGTCACATATCAAATATAATACAGTCCACACATTCTTTCAATATATTTAACAAGATCTGATTTGAGAGCGATGAGGTTTTTCGCACCTCAGACCAGGAAGAGAACTCCCATCCACCAGGGTTGCAGTCTCCATGGCACACCTCCTTGTCTTCAGGCTTGCGCTGGCTGCTGCAATATCGGTCGTCAACCTTCTGGTTTTTCCCATCCAACCTGCTCTGTTTGATGCAGTAAATGTACAAAGTCCTGAAGCCCGGACCACAAGTGGCTGTACATTCACTTTTGCGAACAACCTGCCACCTGTAAATTGAAGAAATGCAACAAAGTTAAACCCCGTGCAGCCTTATTTCTGGTTTCATTACAAAAATAAACTAAATAAATAAATAGACTCATTCTTGCAGGGACTTTTTGCCCAGAACAGAACCATACAGCAAATCCAAACTGTATGCTAACTGTCAATCATTTTGACGATAGTCGTCCTGACAGAAATTAAAAATCTGTCATTAATTACTTACCCTCATGTTGTTCCAAACCCATAAGACCTTTGTTCATCTTCGGAACACAAACACAAATGAAGATATTTTTGATGAAATCAGAGAGCTTTCTGACCCTGCACAGACAGCAATGTAACTGAAATGTTCCCAGACCTAGAAACGTACTTAGGACATAGTTAAAATAATCCATGTGACATCAGTGGTTTAACTGTAATTTTACAAAGCTAAGATAATAATTTTGTGTGCAAAGAAAACAAAAATAACGACTTTATTCAACAATTCTTCTCTTTCTGCGTCACCATCCTCCGCCATAATCGAGAGTACCACGATTCATGCGTGTGCATTCTTCTGTTTGTAAACAAGTCGCAGTGCATGCTTGTTCGATGGAAAGCAGCATGTTCTACAGGATCAGAAAACTCTTGGATTTCATCAAAAAAAAAAAATTGTTGTTTTTGAACGAAGATGAACAAAGGTCTTACATGTTTGGCATGACATGAGGGAGAGTAATTAATGACAGAATTTTCATTTTTGGATGAACTAATCTTTTAACTTCTTTCACACGCAGCCCGCCCGCCCGCACGCACGCACACGCACACACACACACACACACACGTACCTGAGTTCACAGTCTGTGTTGCATGGCTCAGAGATCACAGCTGGTTTGGGAGAGCCATGGCACCGCTGATCAGACACAACCACTCGATCCGACTCACGACTGCACAGGATCTTCCTCTTGCGCTCTCCTGATGCACATAACATACAGCACAAGACATACACAAGTTCAAACACATGTTCGTGATCTAGACAAAGAAAGAAAAAAAAAAGTTCCTCATTGCATTCTCCAAATTTCCAAGAAACACTGAACTGGATGACCCAGCCAGCATTAAACGTCTGGTTCAAGTTTACCGAATTCTAAACGGACTTTTCTGGCAAAAGTTTCACGAAAAAATACTTGTTGCTTCTCTCACACCCACCTTGGCACAAAAGACTGCAATCCTGCCACGGGCCGTACACATCCCAGAAAAACTGCTGAGGTTTGTCCTCAATGGGAATGTTGTAGGAATACCTGACGTCAGGGTTATAGAGGTTACCTACGGATAGCACCTAGTTGGAAAAGATCACATATAGGCCAAAAGTATGGTGTTACAAAGATTTTAAACACTTCACACATTGTTAAAATGTGAGGTCTCACAATGTAAGACAACAAAAAAAGTTCAATTGAATTCATTGATGCCATATTACCTGGATAATAATCTCCTCTTCTATGCGCTCAGTGCAGTTGATTCTCTCAACAACATGGTCAGAGCCGCTGTATTCAATAACAGCATTCCCTACTTTGACTTCCCTTTTAAACATACTGACCACAAAATCTCCATTGAGTAAATATTCTCCACGGCTGTTGGACAAGGCTGCAAAACAAAATGAAACAACATGCATACTTTATTTTCTTTATGTTCAAGCACAAAAAAAACTAATATATATTCAGCCATGCCACAGGATAAATAATCAAACGCTGTCTATTTGTTTAAACTCAAATATGTCTCACTACAAGACCTGTATGGCCTAAGGAATAAAACATGTTCATTTACAGTCAGATTTAGCAACAGTCAGGGCAGATTAGGCTTATCGGGTAAAGAAATCCAGCATTCCGTGAAGAGGCCACGTCTTGCTCTACTGAAGTCGATGTGCTTCACAAATGCACACTAATGTGATTATGTAGCTAATTTCCTGAGTTACTTTCCTCACTACTTCACACATTACAGTGGCCAACCCCTGCTCCTCATACTTAAACAAACACAAATGCACCAAATACACATAGGCATGCAAAGATATCAATAAACACACAAGCACAGCTCAGTAATCTGGGCTAGGTTTAGGTTTTAAACATAAAGGTTTGTAGAGTTCAGAAGCATTAACAATTGCAAAAGCCTCTTGTAAGTTAGCTTGCAGTAAATATTGACATTAGTTCACCTATGACATATCAAAGCCATAGGATTCATTTTAGATAAGGATCGATTATGATGAATATACAAATCAATTTTCCATTTGACAACTGCCTTGTAATGATGCACAAAGCATCAGCACTAACTGAATTATAGCATGCTCTATAGACTCTTGACATAAATATTACATTTTTTCAAGGGATGCATGATATTTTAGGGCCATATTTTTACCTGTCGATTTTAGAGATTATTAAAACTTGTCAGCCATTGTTGGACATTTAATCATATGCTCATTTGTCATTACATTTGTCAACATATAATCTTCATTTAAAGTTAATCTTTAAATAATTAAAATCTTTTTTTCATTAAGTACTATGCAGCATTTAGTATTTTATTAAATCGTATATATCGTATAAATAAAATTATATTTAATGACAGAATAGTAAATCATTTTAATTTAATATGAATATAATATGAAAATAATTATCAGCATCCATATTGGATCAGTGCATGTCTAATTTGTATTATTGCTTTTCCAAGTTTTCCACCATTTGTTATTGTATTTAATGTCTAATGTAATTTCTTGTCTTACCGAGGTAGTTATCGTCCTCTGGTTTGCCTGAGTTGCTGTGTTGTCTCACATCTATGTTTGTAGCACCGCTGGGAATATGCACAACAACATTGTAACCTGTAAAAAAAAGCTGAAATCAATACAATACTCTTCTAAAAATATTATTATAGATTAAATATTATTGTTATTTTGGTCTGTAACTGGGCTGAACTGTGTGGAACCAAAGCAACTCAAGCTAAATTAGAATTAAACTGCTTAGGGTTACTTTGACCAACATGGAAAGAACTGCACTAAAATAAAAGCCTGTGTCACCTACCATAATGCACTATGTTGAACGTTCCTGCCACAGTCTTGCAAGATGAGTTATCCCCACCACAGACTCCACACTTATCTCTCCTGGCCTTGGAGTTTAACACGTGATCACATCCTGCTTGCTGCAGAAACAGAATGTGGAATTAATTCAAAGGCCACTTGAACAGGACTAATGCTTCAGATTATGCAGGATATTCACTGATTTAATGTTCATTTACACACCACATAGACACAAATGCACCCACCCTGCACAGGCCCTGCACACAGATGTCGTTGGTATCAGGCCCACACTGCGTGCCATCAGTAACTCTGTCCCTGAGTTGGTAGTAAGCTGTATTGCCCGCCACACGACAGAATAGCTTACAGCGATCCTTCATTAGAACTACAGCACACACAGCCATGAGAAAGAGTTAATACAGTCTGACTTACTGTATTCAGGACATTGATAATATGTTTCTCAGCACAGCTATTCGTCTTTGTACCACACAATTATTAACTTAATCAAAATCTAATTGTGTTTGGTAATTTGATTCGTCTCAAATCACGAGGAAAATCTGGGGAATTGTTTAATGTGGGTTATACATACTGAAAGCAATTATATATTGGTCGAACAATACGTTTGAACTGAAACAATTAGGAAACTTATTCTATTGGGATATCTTCAACCAATATTGAGGGCATATGAGCTACTGGCAAACATCAAGGGAAAATCTATGTCAGTGTTATTTATTTAGTATAACAGTATTTCTTAATATTTTATATTTTTATATTTGTAGTTTTAGTTTGACTTTCTTAAATGCTTTTAAAAAAGATGTATATTTGTTATTGTTTCTTATTATTGCAGTTTATTAAGTTTGTTTCAGTGGAACACAAAAAAGAAGGTTTGTTGAAGGGTTTGTAGTGAGGTCTTGTAAGCTCCAATCACAACAGAGCAAAGCACCATAAATGTAGCCAAAACTACTGGTGTACGTTTAAGCTTTGTGAGAGGAACAGACCATGGGTGCGATAAGCTAAGTTGATTGTAGAGACCACTGGTGGCTTACGATGCTTTTGGGAAATGCAGCCCATGTCATTATTAGTAAAAATCTTCTTCTCTAGAGAGCTGTTAAATAATGAACTGCTGTTATTGGATCATTGAATCAGTGATTTGAAATTTATTAGAATTATTCTTTCGAAGAGGGTTCTTTTAATTGATTCAGCTTAAATATCAAAATAAATAATGTTCACATCAGATTTGAGTCACTTTTCAGAACTTAACAGACATGGTCACTATGATCTTTCATTTTTAAAACAGACAGTGATATTTAATATTAATGTTTAAATGTTAATTTCTGAGTGATTGAAATATCCCTTGATTTTTTATTCTACAACCCATGATGTGCCAGCTGCAACCATAGAACTAAATCCCTTACTTCCGCTATACTTTGGCACCCAGCGGACATTTGGAGGTAGACCATTGATGTTGAAGTGCCGCCCATCAAAAAAGGTACACTGTTCTTCCCTGAAGTCTTTCTTTAGCTTGGAGCATGGCTCAGAGTTACAGGAACGGAATTTCATTCTGCGTCCAACGCAATACTTCCCCCCATTTCTGGGCCTAAAAATCATGAAAACACATAAACAGAGCGCATCTTCACATTGAGAAAATGTAACTACAGTAAAAAATACAACTTTATTTCATAGAAAGTCCCTTTTTCTTTCTTGATGACGTTTGTGTCTGATTGCAATTAAATTGAGCAAAACCTGCTGTCTACCCATGTGCATTAAGTAAGCAATCTCTTTTGAAGAATATCCTTCTTCAGGATGGCTGTGATGCTGTCATTTGTCAAGGAACATTGAGAAATCTGGTGCCAATCACAGTCCAGTAAGAATGCAAGACTACAAAAAGCGGCAGCTTACACGGGTCGGTTGCACTCGCGCACAGCGATCTTGATTCCCCCTCCGCAGGTCCTTGAGCATGTGCCAAAGGGACTCCAGACACCCCAGGCCCCCTCTACTGGAACAGATTCATGCTCTTTATGGACGCACAGGCCATGTTTACAATGCTGCAAGCAAGGAGCAAACACAGGAAAGATGAGATCATTGCAGAACATCAGTGCAGCCTGCTTGCTATAAAGTCCACCATCTACAATGACGAGGAATGATGTTGATACACAGACACTATGACAATTCAAAGTGATTTTTGTTTCACTCAAAACCCTTGTCAAGCATCTAAATGATCAATTATCAATCTCATCTACCTTCATTTCAATCCATGGTGATTATGTAATAGGTTCTGGGACTTTTTGATGCAGAAATCTTCTCTGAAGATCCCTTTCGTATGATTCATGTCAACTTATTTTAATGCCAATAAACTTTATAGAGCAAAGCGTCAAGCTACAGCATAATTCCACCATCAAACTGCACGTGGGTCAAGCCTTATGATGCAATGCTAAGATTTAATCAGTTTCACCCAATGATTACCAGAAAATCCATATGTTATGGGTGGTCTCAGCATGAAAATCAAAACAAGCTGCAAGAGACCGGTCCTGTGCATATCTAGATATATCAAACCGCATGATACCACACCCAAAAGCATATGATATGCAGGGAAAAACAATGTATGGCAGCAATTCAATGTTGAGATACCTAGCTACTATGTAAAATTGCCCTTCTGTGATGCTATCTGCAACGCTTTTCATAAGGAGGTATTGCATTTCCATTCACAATCACTACCACAATGGAAGTCTGACTTGGGTTCACAATCTGGGAAACATTGTAAAACAGAGACAGGGGCAAAGCAGTATATCAGCGAGGATGAGTGTCATTGTGGAAGTGATTTGGTTGCTATTTGGAGGAAATATGTGTTTGAAGTTACACAGAAGAATCTGCTTTTCATCTGCAAAAACATACACAAAACTAATCCCATACTCTCCACAAGCAACCAGCCAAATGTATTACTGCTGCACATTAGAAAGCGCTACACAAATCATATCTTTAAAAGAACAGTTCACCCAAAATGACAGTTCTATCATCATTGATTCACCCTCGTGTCATTTAACACAAAAGCAGATATTGTTGGGATCTAAACAACACACTAGCCTAATGTCTAAATAAGTTCACAGTTGATTTACTGAGTGCTTACCTTGCCAGGAGAACACTCTGTCCCGTCGGCCCATGGCATGTGTTGGGTCCGGCAGCCACGCTGGACTCCTTCTGGACTGGTGCACCACAACCTTCGACACTGTGTCTACACAACATCCAAACGCTTACTGTTAACTTAAACAACTCTTAAACATGCACTCTTACTCACAAAAGTTGTACTGACACTTGTTTTATCTGCACACGTAATGTGCTTTGAATGTCACTTTGATATTACTAACAAGCTGTACTATGGATTCTCTTTATGGTTTTTTATTAAAAACATCTCCATAAATAATATTAGACAGCAGATAATACACAGAAGAAAACATCCATGTCAGTATGTTATGCAATTCCCAGAGGGATCTTCTCACCATATATGGACACACCTGTGTCCCAGACCCAAATATCAGCTCACATTGTTTATTGACGCTGTATATCTGTCCTGGCAGCTGCTGGGACAAACTGTATGGCCTAGAAACTGGCTCATCGAGCAAACACTCACCATACCCTGTGCTAATGATAAATGATCAACAAATGAGCTGAAGAAAAAGAAGACAAACAATACACAAACAACACAAATGATCTCAGTAAGTGACAGAAGACAAAAAAATTAATCTGTTCCGTTTGCTACAGATGACGTTGTTTCCATCTCAATTGAGTATGTTTAGAAGAAAACAAATGCAAGTTGACACTGTGACATGTGCGGCTCAACATCAGGAGTTCAAACCAATATCACAGGTTCAACAACATCCTGTGACTGTGTGGAGTGTAAAATGGGGTTTACATACTCGAGGAACTCTGTGATGTATTTCCGACTACATTTGGACCACATCCAAGGATTGGTGTAATAGTTGAGCGTAGGGGCCATCACATGTTGCTGGTTCTTGACTCCATCCTCCTTGCATTTGTTACTGTCATCGTGAGGCATGTTGAATCTAAGGGCATGATTGAAAACACACACACACACACACACACACACACACACACACACACAAACAGGACAAGATCGTGAGCAGGTTCAGGACACATGTAAGACTGACCAAAACCAGGTATTTTCACATTTGTACCACAATCCTACTATGTAAATAATGTTGTTGTTTTTTGAATTTGAAAATAAAACAAAGATTATTGGAGTACATTTGAAAAGAAAATACTATTTCAGTCTTTCTGCTTCAAAACTTGATGTTTCTTTGTCATTTTGGGGAATGTTACAAGCTATTTTTTCACTGTATTAAAAAGCTGGGCATATATATATATATATATATATATGCCACCCCTTTTGCCACCCTGCTCTCTAGATATTGCTAGCAATATTGCCAGTATTAAAAAACCTAAATCAGTTGGCCACCAATAAGGAAAGTAATAATCCCATGAGCAGCAGAACATATCAAATTCTGGGACAACCATAGTGGAGAGAGGTGGTACGCACTGCATAGCACTGTACAGCACCAAGACTAAATCCTCACTCAAGCACATGGCACTGATGTCACCACCTGCCACCGGATAAGAAGGAATTCAAAAAGAGAGTTTGTTTAAAAGCCTTTCAGAGATCATTTCCATATGAAGGTACATGCAAACTTAGGCGTAGATGCATTTGCCAATATCGTGGCATGAATATCGGCCTTTTAATTAAACATTTTGCCAAGCTGAAAACTGAAATAGGAACAGATAAGAACCGATTCCTGAAATAGGAATATCATAGAATGTTTGTTTTGCTGTACTTGACAATCATGAGACCGCTGTTTGTGCTATGACCTCATTTATTTAGATAATTTACCTCCAAGACAAAAAGCCAGAGCATAACTGAGTCATTTCAGCAGTGATGAACAGACCTTGAGAAGTTGCACACACTTTTATCAAGCTGTACAAAGGGCAATGACATATCCCCAAAACATACCAAAATAAAAGACTCACAACTAAAAACAGTAAAAAGGCAGTGAAGAGGCCTGAGAAACTTGCAGACTGGTGGACCTTGAAGAAGTGGAGTGTTTTAAAAGCAGTACTTAAAAGTAGAACACAACAGTAGATAAATGATTTAAAGACAACAGTAGTTCTACAGTAGGTATAATAAGAGCTCTTCTCAAGCAAAGTCGGTGTGACAAACAGCGTTTATAATGCAGGAGATGTTACAGCTCAAAAAGTATTTGGACACTTAAGCCACGCTAAAAACTTAAAAATACATTATTTAAAGACAATTATTTGGACACTTAAGCCACACTTAAAACTTAAAAATGCATGACTGTCATTGTGCTAGATAGTCAAAAATGAACTCAAGAGGCATTTATTTTAAAGGAGGAAGGTACGCACACATTTACAAAGTGAAATATTTCACAAAATAGTACTCACACATGGCCAAGCTCATGAGCGATGGTGAAAGCAGTACTGAGTCCATTATCCTCATTAATACTGCAACTTCTGTAGGGATCACAAACTGTACCCAGCTCAGCAAGACCTGAAAGTGCAAGAGAGAACACCGTAGTTAAACTGTCAACTTTAATATGATCATAATCACCATTTTCACACGAAGATTATTTACCTAAAGTGTCACACTTGTCCCGTGCTCGACAGATGTCCTGCCTAAAAACAAAAAAGGAAAGGCTTGACAAATTTGGATATCCTTTTATCTTGCATTTGTGTCTGTGTCCTTTGCTTTCTTATTTATGCATGCACTCGTGGCCTTGAAAAGTATAACCTAAGTAGTTGTAGCACCACAAATAATTACTTTGTTACTCAAATCACTTCTGTACTGTTTAGCTCAATGTTCACACCAAGTGTAAAGTTTCTGTGTTGCCAAATGAACGGCACTGAAATCATATTGTGGAGAGAGGACACAAAACATCACACAACTAGACTAATTGCATGAGCAACTTACCTATGAGTAATAGGAATGTGTAAAGAGAAAAATTGAAACCATTCCATAAAAATCTGTCTTACCTTGTGATTAGGATGGCGGTGTCGTGATGCGAGTGATGATTGTCATCCAGGTGGTTCTGATTCTGCTGCCATATGCAGAATTCTTTCAAACTGGCTTGTGCATTGAAAGAGATAGTGGGACCATCCTATAGAAGAACAAAGACAGATGATAACGTTTGAATAAGATTAAGGTTTAACTGCAATAAAATGCTTAAGTGCATTTTAAAAGCGCTCTCACCATTAATTACCACACTTCCACACAAAGAACTCTTACCAGCTCATTCTTTATGATGACCAACTTCACAATAACAATGTTAATCAGGTTTCCAATGCTGGGATCCTTATATATGGAGGAAACCTAAGAACACAGACAGTTGAAATCCATCGTGCGAGTTTCAGCTATTACATTATACACTACTGTTCAGAACAGTTTGGGGTCAGTAAGATTGTAAGAAATTATAATTTTATTCTGAAAGGATGCATTAAATTGATCAAAAGTGTAAATATATTTTCAATTTTACACAAATATGATATAACTCTTTTCACTATTGATAAGAATAAGAAATGTCTTTTTGATCACAAAATCAATGTATTAAGCCCCGTTCACACCAAGAATGATAACTATAAAGATAAAGATATTAGCGTCCAAACTAGTGAACGATATCGTCTAAGCGCATGTGCGTCTGCCACTTTAAATTCTCGAACACATTTTTGCAGGATGGATTCTGATTGGCTGTCAGTGTTTTTATCATTCATCAGCTGGAAAAATTGTTCTGGAAGTGATTCTAACGGTATTGTTTCTTTGTGCCTTTATCGTTATAGTTGTGGTGTGTGGACGCTGCTATTCTTCAATACCGTGAACGATTTTTAAAACTATATCTTTATTGTTATCGTGCTTGGTGTGAACGGGCCTTTAGAATGATTATTGAAAGATCATGCGACACTGAAGACTAGAGTAATAGCTGCTCAAAATTCTGTTTTCCATAAGAGAAATAAGTTACTTTAAAAAATATATTAACAGAAAAAAGAGTTGTTTGTTTTTTAATTCACATTAATTTTACTGTAATTTGATCAAAAATGCAACCTTGGTGAGCATAAGATACTTTTTTGAATGGTAATGCATATAAAAATTGGAGAACATAATCTAACCTGTGGGATCCTGTAATTTCAGTTTAAGACCCCTGCTTCATAAGAAAGTGATATTTTGTAATAATCTCGATGTAACTAAAGACACTACTGACAAAATATTTCAATCAAAATATCATCCCTCAAAATTTGAAAGTACTTAGAAGGGGGTTACATTTGCTGTCTTGATTTTTTTATTTCTGAATTTCAGTACACAAAGACCTTTTTGAACACGTGATGTTAACCTCAGCTGTAGAAAAAAAATGTTTTCTTGGCCATTGAGAACTAGCTTGTGCTGCCAGGTCCTGCTGAGAATTCAGCCTTTGCCAAGATCAAAATATAGGTCATCTAACCTCCCTTTGAGTTCCAACGAAAAAGCATCTAAAGCATGCAGTCCATGCAACATACCTGATTTGATTTGTGTTATATTCAACATTCATCAAGCCTGTCAGACATATTCACCCCATGCTAATAATCTGTCCCATAAGATCATAGTAAGAGCAAGAGCACCAGACCTAAAGCAAAACCAGACATAAACCCATCACACCAGGAGACTATTGTTAACCGGGCAGAACTTACGATGGACATCAGTGTAAGAATGTAGTGCTGGAGGTTGCTTCCATGATGTTCCACCATCTTGCTGTCTGCCACAACCATGACTTCAACAAAACGGGGGTAGGAGAGGAAACGCTTTGATCTCCGGTGTGGCTTGGAGTCACTGCTTTCATTAGCGGAGTTGTGCTTGTTTTCTGCGGAGGGGAAGGGGGCAGAGACGAGTCTGGAATTAAGAGTCTCCAGGTCGGACAACATGCTTGAGGGTGACTTTCTCTTCAGTCTGTTCCTGTGTCTGCGGTGTGGCTCTTTATGTCCTGCATTGAGGGAGAAAAACATTACATATTAAGAAATGAAGTGAAGTGATTATGCATCCAAGGAGGGTTAATACTTATATATATTAGATGATAATATGGATTGTAGACAGGTGAGCTTCCATAAAAGTGAATGCATTCCACCGCTTATGGTCAGTAAAAATTAGTTTGAACTGAAGAATGTTTTTAAGTGCCAATCAGTCTAGAATGATTTCCGAAGGATTGTGTGACAATGAAGACTGGCTAAAAAATTCAGCTTTGCCATCACAGGAACAAATTCCATTTTAAAATATGAAAAATTATATTTCACAAAAAAGTGTACTGAGAATCCTGAAATGAATCCTATTCAACTAGACAAATAAAAAGCCACAATGGAGCTTTCAATAAAACTCTTGCAAACTAAAATAAGCTCTTCTCCCAGCACTTTTGGGGGCTAAACGTTTCCTTTACATAACACAATACCAAAGAATACCAAAGGGGTAATTAAAAAAAACAAAGTTGCTGTTGCGTGCTATTGATATGCAGCAGCGTGCATTAGTCCAGTCCAAATTTATTTTTGTAACACTGAATTTACAAACACTTCAAACTAGCATTGCTTTACTAGAATGCATCTCAGCACGTGCTTTCATGGCATTGGGCCTCTCGAGTTTTCTTATATTCAGGCCACAGGAAGTGCAAGAGTCAACAGGATTTTGTGGCAGTAAACTAAGATTGGAATGATACCAAGAACTTCCAAATTTATTTTTCCTGTTCCACTGACTTCTACTCAATGACATTTCAAAATAGAAAAGCAAAGGATGCAAAAGAAACCATGCATAGCAGTATGAGTATTTGAATGCCAATGATATCATATCCGTTTCCATTCCTAGAAGCGTTCTGCTGTGCTTATATTCATAATTGTATTTAGATTTACAGAATTATAACTGGTTAATTGAATTATGCGTTAACGTACCATTTGAAAAACAACTACATAGAAACAATATGTTAAATGAATGTTTCTTGAATATGAGTCAGTATAATGCACTGGGAGTCACTGAATTCACTGCAGTGTAGGGCCGGTCTGAATACTATTTTTTGAGCTTCGAAGCTTCGGTAGTAATCAACACCGAATATTCGAAGCTTCAGAGGGAGGGGCTGAACATATTCTTCTCTCCAATAAAGATAGGAATCTCTGTGCATCTGTCTGTCTGTTTGCATTTTTATTATGTCGAGAACTTTATTATGTTCATCCACTCGACTTCACGCATGACGCGTGTGTTTGCTGCGGACCCAAGGGAGTGCAGTGTAGCATTTTGGTGCAATATGGACACGCACCAAATTAATCAGAGTTCAGAATTAATAAACTTTTAGAACAGCGCGAGCCGGAAGCAGCGCCCTTCACGCGGGCAGGGCTTATATGCTCCGAGAACAGACACTGCACTAGTGATACAAAACACACAGGTCTGTCAAGAGCATGGGCGTAACCACCATATACTTTGGGGGTCTTCCTGCTTACCTGAAGTTTCACATGTAGTTGAGTCATCTACAGTCTTTTTTGAGGCATCTTTTCTGTACACGACATGAGGTTTAATGTGTTCTTCTTCATAATGTGTACCATTGTAGCTATGAAGGGGCTCCACAAAAAACTCCCCTTCTGGTGACCTGAAAGTGCCAAGCTAAAACAAACAAAGTTTAAATTAGTCCCGGCCAGTGAAATCTATAGACACATTCTGTGTGTGACTGTAAATTGCCCTTACAACTTCCCCTAAGATTTGATTTACGCACAAATCCTAAGTGGCTGATGGAGTGATAAAGTGAACATACATTGCATGCATATCAGTGTATTGGCCTCAGGGGGGTAATGAATGCAGAATCTTGTTGATAACTATCAGAACATTCTGCTACACTTACAAAGCATAACGTTTTGAAATGTGAATTTCCTAAAAGCCAGTGAGAAGCACAATGGTAAATGCTCTCCTTATCTACAAGAAGAAACATATTGAACAGGTTTGATCACATTTTAGACAAATAGTTTGTATGAACCGGAGTATTAAGGGATACAAACTGGCCATCCCAAACAAGCCTGACAAATTTAAGAATACATGTGCAATAACTTTAACATTAAAATACCATATAACCATATAATCTCCAGGATACAGGCACTCTATAGCCTACTAATGGGGGTAGTTGTGTATATTATCAGGTAATCCAAAATCCATATAGGTTCAAACCCTAAAGGTGTGATAAATGGATCGTTTTGTGTCATTTTCTTCAATATGTTAAAATGGAATAAAAGGTTCAGTTAAAGCAACATGTTCAGTTGAGGACAATCAAGAGCAAACTCAAATGCAAACATCAGATTAATTGAAAAGGCTGCTAATTAGGGACACAGATCATTCTGCTTTCATGCGCTCGTGATAGCATTTTGAAAAATATTGAACATCTAATGCTTTCAGACAATCTCCATTGACAGATATTCAAAAGTAACCAAATATTATTACATTGAAATTGACCCCCCTTGTGTACACGTTCAGATTTAATTAAGCAAGCTAAAGCATTGCAGATGAAAGATATAGCCTAAATTAATTTTAGCATTATTTAGCATCACCATTTAAATGTTTTAGAGCATGCATTGCCTTGATGTCAAGGACCACGTAACGACGAGAGCACCACTAAATACGGTTTGAATAGGTTCTTTGAAACGATTCGGAAGAACCGATTCACTAGTTCGTTCCCAAGACTACTTTTGATCTGTGAGAAACGGAGTTACATGGCGCGAACTCGAACTCACGTTCACATCAACAGATGACATCTGAGTCCCATATATGGACTGCCGCTGACGTCAGCACACACTACTGCTGCCTATGCCACTGATGAGTGTGCGTCATCTACAGAGCGTAATTTAGTGATACATGATTGAATATGTTGGGAAATATGGTGCGCATGTAAAAAATTGGTGCGCATGTATCCGACTAACTAACCAAACTTTTCGTAAGTGTGCGAGTAATTATGTAACTACATAGGAAGGATCTGGAGTGCATATGAACATTTGCAAAGTATCCGAATGCATACCTACTGCAACCTGTATCGCATAAATTATAATTAAGATAATTATTATTATTAATAAACGTTTATTAAACTCACCAAACCGGAGCAGAGGCTTATTACTGCGGTATGCTCCTGCCCAGCGTTCACATGTCCTTTATAAAAGCAGTGCTGATACTCCGTGTCCTCCTCCTTCTTCTGAATTATAACCTTCACTGGATGCTCCTAGGATCGCGACGGTGTAAACTGGCGCAATAAATCCCGACTCGAGCGTAAGATTAAGGTAATAGTCCTGCCCAAAGGCAGATATTTGGTAATAGACGTGCGGAGTGGTCCAGTGATGGGAGATGTTGCCGGTTACTGGGTCGGTGCTCCGCTTTCTCCTCTTGAAGTGCACGCCCGTTGGCAGTTTGTCACCGGCTTCACTCACTCTGGCCGGGGTTACAATCTCATACGCGCCAAACTGCGATACTTTCGCTATGGTAGAAAGCAGAGATTGAATAGTAAAAACAAGTAACAACAAGTGAGTCATTCTATAGCCTATATGTAGTTTGCAGTGACAGTTAAAGTACATGTTTTGTGACATTTAAACATTTTTTTTCATACAAACTGTCTAAATGGTCAAGTATAATATTGGGTCTATGTAACAAACAGTAACATGCTTGACAGTTTACAATTGTAATTTGCCATTACAAGATAGCAGAAATACACTTCCTAGAAAGAAAATGTCGATATTTCTTGAAATACCTGCTTTTTAGTAATCAATAATCATGGTAACAGAGTTGACAGTATCGTTTCCTACTGATAAACATAAAGTGATGAAAAAGAGAACACTTAAACCTGTCCTTGAATAGTTCACTTTTGAGAGAGAGAGAGAGAGAGAGAGAGAGAGAGAGAGAGAGAGAGATTCTTAAATAGGGATATATATATAAGAGTAACAGGGTTGATGCATAACCTAGGAACAGCTTTACGTTTTCTTTAAATAATTCATTGTTAGCCTACACTACTAAAAATCTCCATCAATATTGTAGCTAACAGTGCTTTTCCCCTAAGACTCCACGAGATAAATCAGGTGTCAGTCAGTTTCTATTACTCGAAGACTCTTCATACAGCGCGCGGAGCTCTGGAGCAAGCAAGGCAAAGTCATTCATTCTCCGCGCCTCGGGTTCAGAGTTGAATGAGAGAGTAAAAGATCACGAAAAGAGCTCGTACCTTTCTCTGAACCTCGCGGTGTCCCTGCTGAAGCTAGTGCATTCGTAAAACCAGAGAGTAATGCTAAAAAACGTAGTCCACAGAAGAACAAAAACATGATTGTCTACTTTAAAAAAAATGAATGCAAGCAAGCCCGAGTTCAGTATTCCGCTGTCCCTTGAAGCAGCGCTCAGCAGGGATTTCTGCCGTACGGTTGCCACATCCAAAACCTTTCTCTTCTACTTTATAGACGTGACTTCCATGTCGCTCGGTCGGAGCTCTTGGTTTGCATGCATAATACCAGAAAGGGGTTCGATGCAACTGTGGTGGTCTCCAGTTTGCTGATTACTTTAGCCGAGACTTGGGCGTACTCTAAGAGACACCCCTCTCTCAGAAAGCCACTCCTGCCATATGTGTCGCTAATGCAACGTGCAGACTAAACTTCATTTTAAAATCACTGAATATAACGATCATGCCCACGTGCATTTTGTCCTCGTTCCTACCTCAGACTGTGAAGTTATGGCTCCATTCAGTTCCGTTGCCTGTCTCTCATAAGATAGTTGTTAGTCTAATTGACGTTTACATTAATGCAAACAGCTTTGAGTCAATACATATGCTGTAAACTTCCTCATTTAAAGACCACCTGATATACTGTATATTACTGATAAAGTCCACCATGGTTTCTATTGTATGGTAGTTTCCCACTTATTGGTCTGTTTTAGGCATTTGTGTCAGTCTCAACACCTGTGTCCCAGCAATGTGCATTTATATAACTGATAAATGTTTTTAGTGGCAATGCTGATACCAGTTATTAGATGATACCAGCAGCAGGGTGGCTGAATACCAATATAATGCTGATATTTGAGATGTAGACTATGAACCAATTAAGACATACCCTTGTATGCTGAAATTAAACATTTTATGCGAGATTCACTAAAATATACTTTAATAGCAATGTTACTTTGCACAGTGATGGCTAATTATGCAAGACTCACTTTTAAATCACTGCATGAGCAGTAAAAACATCTTGGCTCAATACACATTGTTCCGAACAGCCTCAAAATCATCCAGAAGGTATTCTCTATTTACAGTTACACTATCTTCTCTGGAGTTACTATAAACCTGCCGCTTCGTGGGATTCATTTGGGATATAGCCTTGGACAGAGCCAAGTGCAAACAGTTTTCCATTAGGTTTAGATGAAAAGAGTGGGAGATTCTATCTACACTGTAAGATTTCCTGAAGTGAAAATTATTTCAGTATATACACCAGCTGTAAGGCTCCTTAAAAGAAAGTATGAATGAGTGAGAGAGAGAGAGAGAGAGAGAGAGAGAGAGAGAGGCTGACTGCAGCACATTGATTTACAATCATGTAACAAGGGTGACCTTGCTAACTTCCTCTTGGCTTTGATGAGATGATAAGAACTAGAAAGCTTGAATGGATGCAGAAAGTTGGCTCGAGTGTTCAAAGAAGGATCAAGGTGAGTCACTGAATGTCCCTGCGCCACTATGCTAAACTGTATCTCACAATCATCTGATAATCAGACATACTAGATTTCTTTTTCTTTCAAGCTTGATTTTTTTAACGGTGCAATGTCGATCACCACGCTTAAAAAAGTTTGATTAGGTTCACTCACTGAGGCAAAGTCTTGTGCATTCTCATGAGAACAAAAAAATGGGGTTGAAAGAAGTATTTGCAGTTTTGATCCAATTAAATACAGTTTGCTAATAGATTGCACACATACTGCATACACAATTGCATTTATATGCTGGATAATTTCATCAAAAAGTAATTCAGAAACGTATGAAGCCTATATTAATGCCTCAGAGTAAAACATTAAAGAAGTACTTGTGACAAAGACAATGAAAAGCGGTAATCACAGGAGCCAGTGTCACGTTGTGAGATATAAAGCCCCAGTTGTGGAATATAAAGTTGCATTTATGAGAAACAAATTTTCAATTGTCAGACATAAAGTTGCACAATAAAGTCATTACCTTCATTATATGTTATCTGCGCTATGTTTGTACTTCTGTACTGGACGCTCCAGTGCAAACACTTGGCAATACAGCTCTTCAGATTCTGATTCTGATTCTGACTTACAAGAAATAAAGAGGCAGTTACAAAAACGTCACATTGTGTGATTACAATTATGAGAAACTATTTTGAAATTGCAAGATATAAAGTCACATTGTGAGATAAAGTTGCACTTTGTGATTATGAAAATCAAAATCTCACTGTGAGAAATAAAGTCACAATTGCGCGAGTCACAACTGTAAGAAACTATTTTTATATTTGCAGCTTTTTATCTCACACTATAACTATCTCATAATCTTGAACTTAAGTCAGTTCTGAGATATAATTGTTTTTAATTATTATTATTATTTATAAGGAGATGTTTTATCACAATTATAATTTGTTGAGACGGCTTCCATAGCAATGTGGATTGCGTAGCCTCAATATCATGTTTTTTTATGTTGATCTCAGACTAAAATATTTTAGGCCATACCCTTTTGCCAGTGTTTTTTTATTTTTAGTTCTTCAGAATAAATTCCCACAATCTTGCATAACAAAAAGCTTTCTTGGGAACTATCTCAAAATAGAAAAAGGTGTAGAAATATGCCTGTATTAGCACTCGATTTCCATCTAGTGCTTAGAATTGCTGAATCTTGCATCACCCTGGGGAAAATGTGTGTGTTTTGTTGTAATAATCTTTTTTATATCAAATGCAAAGCCGGGTCAGAGTGCTGACAGTGCTAAATTGAACACTTTCCGAGATCTACAGCAGCTGCTTGGGTTCTTTTCCAAAATCCAAGCACTTTACAAATCTTTTACTGCTCCGTGGAATGAGAACACTACAAATTAAGTAAAGGAAGGATTCATTAAGATTCACAGAGATTAGACAGGAGAGAAAGACTGATGAAACTTGTTAAGGTTGGAAAGACCTTTTTGTTTCCTTCGTAACAAAGCCCATCTGTGTTCATAAAACTTCTCCGCTCTTAAAAAAGCTTGTTTGCTTAGATGTGCTTAAGACCAAGTAAGGCTGTCCTGAATCATTCTCATTGTGTAATGAATGAGAGAACATTTTACATATGGCATCACATCTGCAACACTGACCATGGCGGGTACTTGGAAAAACGTGTGGGATTGTGCATCCAGATGGATTTAGACAAACTGATTAATATGAAATGTGACAGATGGTTTAAGAAAAGTAGTTATATTGTTGATCTGAGCCTTCATTGCATTGCATTGCGGCTGCCTGACCCATCTCCTCACATATCTTCTCGTGTCAAACATAAGGACAACATGGTGACCTAATCACTCGTAGCTGTGAGAGAAATTGAAAAAGATAACTCAATGCCCAAACTGCTCAAGCCTACACGCTGATATGAAGCAGCTGGACAAAAGAGGAAGAAGGGAGGGGAGCAAATGAATAAAGACCCACAGCATTAGCACGTGTCATGTCAAGAGAACTACTTTCTTTAGCTACACCTTGTGTGACACCAAACATTTAATATCATCATGAAGGATGACAAACATTTGCCGTCCTGCATGATAATACTAAATGTTTGATAAGGGGCTACATAATGGCATAATGCTTCTGATTACACATGACTAGTCTGTGTGTTATTGTAACATACTGAATATAATGTTCTGTCACTACAGCTCCTCATTTCCTTCTGGCCATTTCATATCTTATTATTAGCATTCATGCAATTAAACAAACCACTTCTTAGGGAGATGTTTTGTCCCTGAAGTACTGTGTAATATTAATTAACAACATGTACATACTTAGTATAGGGATAGGGTTAGTTGCTTCTAATTATGTATAATTTTCTGTTATTACTATAGTAAATACATGTCATGTGTGACAAGGACACTGTAATAATTTGATATAAGTTCAGCTTAACTGACAACACAATATCATGAGTTTGTGTGCCCATTTAATCTTAGCATTAGTGGTAAACGGATTTGGCTTGATGTCTGCAATGGAGGGCTCAGAAAGTCTATTCTACTTGAGCTTTGATAGCCCCCCGATAGACATAAGGATAAATGAAATAAATATGCATAAAGGCGAAGATGGGGAGGTGGAGGGATGCCGAAAAAACTAACAACGGAAGTGGTAAGAGGCTGTATACTTGGATATTAATTGTAAGGTTAGATGGACGTACTCCTCCCGAAATTACATTAATAACTTCACATCAATTGCCACAAAAATTCTTCCTGACTTGTACCTCATATTTAGGTTATAATGAGGCACGTACAACAGAAAGTTAATGGGGCCAATTTTTGGAGGATTTCAAATATGAATCTTGTAATCTTATTTTTTTATTTCAAACAAAATTAAACATTTACATTAATTATAATGTAAAAACATGAGTATTTGTTTGAGCCATAAAGTTGTTCTCATCATTTTATGGTTGGTTTAGGCTTTCAGACGTACATTGTCATGTAAAAAAAAAAACACACAGAGATTACATTTTTGTGGTTAAACTGTTAAAACAGTGAGCGTTTTAACATTTACATATTGGTCTCATATACGTTCAATGTAAGTGCATTTTGCCACAAGTGCTGTCATATAAGTTTCAACTTGTATTGCATATTCCTTTAATCATAGATTCTGAAAAACCAATCAGATTATGCCTCCCCATTTATTACACACGGAAAAACTCTTTATCCAAACTGTACATCTTTACATCAAAGCCATGTGCCTGTAGGAAGAGGACCCATGGGGAAATATGCTTGCCCCCTCCAGATGCAGTGGCATGGCCTTTTGTCATATCATATATAGTTTAGAATTCTGGGTCACAAACTCCATTCTCTGCTTGTCACTGGGATGAGAATGGTCAGGCCAGAGTCCCGCTGGCAGGAGCTTGGAGACCCGGGACTCACTGTGACTTCATCCCCTCAGCGTCTGACAGGATCGCAGCGGTGCGGCACTGGGGCCCCCGCTTGAAAAAAACAGGAGCCCAAATTACCTCTGCACTCCTGTTTGAACATGGCCATTCACTGAAAAAAGACGAAGGGAGGGGTGGATCTTGAGGGTCTAAAAGAGACTAGGGAAGAGGGAAAGAGACATGCTGAGAGAAATCCACTAGATTTATTACAAAAACTGCTAATTTCCAAAATCATACTTTAAGAATACAGTCAAATAGCTGAAATTCAAGACATCATTGAGCCTTCACTCTTCATTATTTAAAGACGGCATAAATGGAAACTTGGCTGTCAGACATATGAGCAGATTATTCTTCTTTTGTGATATTGTGCAGAGGCAGTGCTTCTAATCACTGTGATTTACAGCTTTTCAGTCCAAAACATCGGAAGCTGTCGTTGCATGTCAGATGATTCAACATTCATAAATGGAAGTCTGGCAAACTAGAGGGAAATGTCATTTATATATGCAATCCAGAAGAGCTCCTGGCACTATCTGAGTAAACTTGCCTGATTAGCCCACACCTCAGAGCAAATGAATTCGCAGCCACGACAGAAACAACTGCTATTACCTCAAAGCTTATCCCATTTTTGAATAACAATACTAAATAAATAAAAATGCATTTCAACAGCATTAAATAAACTGAAAATGGCAAACTTGAAATGTCCAAAACTCTGAAATATAGCTCCTTGTAAAACTAACCTCAATCTAAATAATTCAGACGAGACATCTGACATTTCCCAAGATGCAGAAGCAGAAAATCACCATGGATCTTCTCTCTCTTTCCCAGAAGCAATGCCATTCTGGCCACAGACTGTCTTTTGTGTATGGTTCAGTTGTGAACTAGATGGCTGGAGAAGTACAGGAAATATCATACGACAACAGACTGAAATTCCTATACTTGTATACCCTGAAACACTCATTCCTCAGGAAACAGCACTTTATTAAACAGCAAATCCTTCTCTGGGGCCAAAAACGTTATATGAAGCTCTAAATAGCCTGTTTTTATAGTGTAAGCTTTGTCAGGTATAAAAGGAATGTCGCTCTGATTAAAAGAGGGAGGATGTTGTGCCCTAAAAAAATACTATTAGTATAATAAAATACAATCAATCATACACCCTTCAGAGTCTCACCAGGAAACAAAGAGCGCCTATGAAAAAGTTTTTCAGATCGTCACAAAGTCTTGAGAATGAGCGCAAGATGCAGCAATTTGAGTGTGTTTTTAAGAATGCTGAATTTCAGAAAGAATGGTCCGTGAAGTTCATATGTCAAAGGTCAATGTGTTGTGAGAGTCAGCAGAGGCCAGAGGTAATTAAAGTTACTAACACTGTTGTTACATCAGCTACAATAATATCTACTGTTTCGTCCTCGACAGAATTCTATAGGCCAACAAAACTTCCAAGTCTGTCTCTCAAATTTTCAACAACCTCCTTCCAGTTTCGTAATGTCCTGTTCACAGCAGGGGTGTAGTCTAGTTTTTTGTTGTGAACATACTGTGATTTTTCCCTCCCTCACCCATCCCAAAGCGACACCCCATAAGCAATGTTACCTCTAAGCTGCGCGGACCCGCGGCCGTGCAGAAGAAATAATGTGCCGCACACACACAAAAATGAATTGGGAAAGTAATTTGACTAAAATCTAGAATAAAAGTGAAAGAATTGCAATGCATATAGAGATGGTGCCCGCTGCAGAACCTGATTTTACCAAGTGCGACATGTTTCTGGTCAACATCTTTTAGTTACATCAAGGGTCAATTCAAATATAAAAAGCACATTAAAGTTAAAAGTTACACACTTTTTTTGTGTGCGCTGTACAAGGTATAAAGTATGCTTTTGCTCAGTTGCCCGAAATGTCCGCCCAATAGAGAAAAGTTTTGCTCAGCAAGAAAAAAAATTAGAGGTAACATTGCCCATAAGCACCACTCACTAATGTGTACAGCATCTACATTCTGAAAGACTGCTTATGTGATATCAACATGTCAATTTATTATAAGCAACACAAGCCAATGACATTTACAGCTGGGGAGACTGGACTGATATTCTACTTTGTTAATCATCAGCCAGTTAAGAGTTACATTTTTCCTGAATATGGTCCCTGGAGCACAGGTTTTATCAGCTGGTAATTTTCAATGCACATTTAAAAGTGCCTGTTTTTATATTCCCTCGCCTGATCTTCAGTCCTTGAATCATGCATTCAACCAATTCATTCAAACTCACTGATTCATTGAGGAAAGATACAACTGACTCTTTATATGCAAGTTATTGATTCATTCATTCAAATGATTCGATCAACATCACTGATTTAGGAAAAAATTATAGATATGCTTAATGGTGAACTTTGCTTTTACTTTGTCAATTTAACTTGGAAATACTATGCCTAAAATGTAAGTCACTTGTTATTAACTTAATTGAACTGTTGTATAAAACCAGTATCCCACTCTTAAAGGTGCAGTAGGAGATCTTGGAAAATGCTAATTTTAGCCTGATAACACTGAAAATGAACATCCCGCCTTCCCTGTGTTCGCCGTCCAGAGCCACGCCCCCGAATGCATATATGCTCACAGATCAGAATACCAGAGATACCCCCCCCCCCTGCACATTTCATATGTATCATGTGTGACAATTGTTCTATTCGACCGTAACTGCCCAGTGAAGTGGACATCACCGGATATTCCGCCATGATTCCAGTAACTGAGGAAGTGCATCCCTTAAGACCGCTATAACCCAATATAGCAAGAATGCTTTTGTTTCAAGATAAAGGGATTTTTCCATCCTAATTTGTTGTTACAGTCATTTCCCAACAAAGAGCACAGTTTAGGCATGATGCATTCATGTGGCCATGTACCTATTCATTATTAGACTATGCATCTTGCCTGAAGAAATTGTTTAGGACAGGTAATTATCAATGATCAGACGAAGGAGAAATTCCACAAATAATGCTGTACTAATGAGGCTTTGAAACTTGGCAGGAAATCAAAGAGCAAATAGTTGCTTACCCCATAATTTAGATGACCCTCCTAGTTCAAAAATAGTTCCTTAATAAATTCAGTCCTATAGGTTTGCTGCATATGTACCAAGATGCAAATCCTAAAAAAACTGCTTAAAATCCTAAATTAAAGGCAGATTCTCTCTTGCAGCACACCACATAGAGTCAGTCTATGAGACATCCCATAAGACTTCACATTTATTTAGGCTTTATTTGAACTCTTTTACAAGGATACACTGGTGTCCCCCTTTGTAGTTTGCACACCAAATGTTATGCCAAATCCCTTCTGGGCTTGTGGTTTCCTGCAACTATCCATCTGTACAAGCTCTGCAAGCACTCAAAAGGAAAGCACAGATGAACTGATGTAAATTTGTGCTCCAACAATACATTTTACCTCCAATGGATGTTTTACTTGATTGGGCTGCACATCAAACTTTGAGCAAAGTATCTTATCTCATGCAGTCCAGTTTTACTCTTTCTGAAGTCACAGAAAAACGTCATTTTGTGTCTTCAACTTTGAGCATAGTATCTTATCTCATGCAGTCATGTTTTACTCTTTCTGAAGTCACAGAAAAACGTCATTTTGTGTCTTCAGAGAGGTAAACTTTGCATAAGAAAATCCCAACTACCCTAATGACCTACTTATCTCTGTTAGAAGGAGGGAACAGAAAATGAGAGGAGCCGTGAGCTCAACGGAAGCTACTGTAACTGATAAAAACATGAAAAAAGAAATGTTCTGTTTTATTACTCGGTGCTATCAAAGCTGCACAGAGGAACTTATAGGATCTCATGGTCACCAAGAGTAGTCTTGTTGGTTCTTCGACTACTTCAGTTCCAGCAACATGACCTGGAAAAGAGAAATTAAAAGATGCCAGCTATGAAACATAACATCGAAACCGAAGCATATTTGGACCTCCCTTGCTTCTATAAGTCTTTCTACTAAATGTTGTATACAAGGAGTTCTGTCCAATTCAGTGAGGTCAGGCACTGATGTTGGGTGATCGGTCTTGCATTCACCATTTCAGTTCACCCTGAAGGTGTAGAGTGTGGGCTTTGAACAAGCCAGTCAAGGTCTTCCAGATCAGTCCCAGTAAACTACACTTTTACCAGCCTTGCTGTTTATGCATGCTGTGAAAGAGACAATAAATGGTAAATGTCAGCCTTTGAACACTCAATCACCAGTTCCGCATCAAGAACACTGCACGTAAAAAGCTTCGGTTTTGTTCCTAAATTACATACCCCATAATTTTGTTATTCTTAGTCTAAATTGAGAATTTATATGAAAGCCACAGCAAAACAATCCCAGTGGAGAAGAAAATAGCCTATACTTCCCATATATTTCTGCCTGGAATTTCTGGAAAATAAAAGTGATTTATTGAATTAAAACAAAAAAAGTATTCCAAATATAATAATACTGTTATTTTTGACTTTCTATTCATACAATCCAGAAATAAATGTATAAGGTTTTCCACAGCTGTATCAACACTGATAATAAGAAATGTTTCTTGAACACCAGCATATTAAAATGATTTCTGAAGAATCATGTGACACTGAAGACTGGAGTGATGTGTTGCCAAACCAGTAATAAATTAAAATGTTAATTTATTATATTAAAATAGAAAACAGTTATCTTAAACGGAGTGTCTATTTACACTAACTCCGCAAACACAACACAAACTTGGCAAACTGTTTTTCTCCCTTTTCAAATTTCAGATCACATCAGAAAATCCTTTTATTTTTAATAAAATTGAAAAAATTCAAAATGTTGAAAATAAAGTATCGGGTAGGGTTAGGGTAGGTGTAGGGAGGGCTTTTGTCCCAATAAGGTGGCATCCATTTAATTATTTGAATTAAGATTTAAATTTACACTCAATAAGTTATTATTATACTGTTTTATAATGGTTTACAATATTGAGGTGCAGATAATTGCCACTATTTGCAATAAGTAGTAGTATAAATAGCAGAAAATCCTTCTATTTAACTAGGTATAAATAGCATATCACTCAAAATATACTGCCATTTTCACTTAGTGTAAATAGAATCCATTGATATTTGCACTTAGTGCAAATAGCCGCTGCCTATTTTAAATGATAATATCAATATGTAACAGCACTCTTTTGCTGTATTTTGATCCAATGACCCCAAGCTTTTAAATGAAAGTGTATATATAAAATATATCAATTCATCTGACTTAATATTTAATACATAATATATTTCTACAATTGCAGAATATATGTGAAAAAGCTCAATATTTATCATTCACAATCAGAATCATCATTATGATTGATGTTTATCGAACAGATTGGTGTAGCAAATGAGTGGACTGTGAATTCCTAACGGGACTGTGACTTCCACCCTCCCATCCTGCCGAATGAATGAGAGTCCAATGGGAGATTACATCTGACTCTGCAAACTTTCAAATTCAACTCTTCAACCAAGACCAATGTCTGAACTTCACCTATGAAGCTATTTTCATTCATTTCTTTTTGGCAGTGCTGTGACAGCGAGTGGTTCTCAGTAGAGTGCATGTTTAATCTTGAGGGGCTTGCAGATGTGCAACTCGGCTCTCTCGGAAGTAGCTTTAGATGTTTACGATTATTTTACTTCTTTCTCATCTCATGACCCCAACATTTTTAAGTGTATATAAATATCATCCCAATGGTTTGAAATGTTGATCTTTGTGGTTAGTTGAAATAAATATACTAAAGCATACAGTGTTTGAGACATACCTTAAGTCTTTTGCTGTCTAAATGTTGAAAATAGGCCACAGGCAAAATTTAATTGCCAAGACAGCAATAAAGTTTTTGTGAGAGCTGTTTTCCAAGAGTTTTTAAATACATTGTACTATGATCACTACCACTCATGCAATTTCAGTAAAACGATGCTGCTAGAAGCTTTTTAGAAGTTTGGTCAAAGCATGGCTCATAAAATGAAAGCTGGGTGATAGTTATAGAGAAAAGCAAAGTGCATCATAAATAAAAAAAGGAATTACTGCATTTAGAGGAATTTGACCCATTTAACCTCTTTTAAACACACTGTTTCTTATTTTTCAAACAGAACAATCAAAAGCATCTGGCTGAGCACATTTCTGAAACCCTATGGAAAACCAAACTGACTGTAACCTTTACAGAAGAGAAGAAAAAGATAAGTGCTTAGTTCACAATCTCCCAAAATGGTGCGTAATGTTGGCCTTGGACCATCATCATGTTGAAGAGAATCCGCAAAACTGTTCTGAAATCAATATAAGAAGGCATCGTTCCAAAATATTATTTAATACAGCATGGACAGAGGTACCAGATTAGACCATATGAATTCCTTTGAGAGCTATTTTCATAACAGCTCTTTGAATGATGCCACAGTCTTTGTGAGACCTTTTACAGGCTTATCCATTACTACGCTTGATTATGACATCAGCTTTAGAGCCGATATACTGTGTCCACATGCAGTCTAGACACGTCACAGTAAAAACACATGGCACAACAAGCAATGGGAGACGCTGTACATTTAAAAAGTCTGCTGAATGTAGAAACCATATGTTTTCTATGACCACCACAGTTGATCAGGGAGTATGAATTGAAAATTAATTCCTCAGATTCTGCAAAAAACTGTTGTTTGGACAACTTTTTTAGACATTGCATATGAGATGCCTGAGTAGGACTGATCCCTCACAGCTTACGGGTACATCTAAAAAATTTAGAATATCGTGAAATGAAGAGTTGAAGAGTTTTATTTTTGAATGTTGATGATTATGGCTTACAGATAATGAAACCCAAATTTTCTGAGACACTGAATTTTGGGTTTTCATTATCTTTAAGCCATAATCATCAACATTTCAAGAATAAAAGGCTTGAAATATTTCACTCTTCACTTCCGGGTTTCACTTTTTATACAGATATTTTAAACAGAAATGTCAGGTTTCTGAAAAGTACTGTATGTTCATTTCTATGTACTCAATACTGGTTGGGTCTGGTGTCTCTCATCTTCCTCTTGACAATACTCATAGATTCTCTGGGGTTCAGGTCAGGCGAGTTTGCTGGCCAATCAAGCACAGTAACACCATGGTCATTGAACCAGCTTTTGGTACCTTTGGCAGTGTGGGCAGGTGCCAAGTCCTGCTGGAAAATGAAATCAACATCTCCATAAAGCTTGTCAGCAAGAAGGAAGCATGAAGTGCTCTAAAATTTCCTGGTAGATGGCTGCGTTGACTGTGGACTTCAGATAACACAGTGGACCAACACCAGCAGATGACATGGCAACCCAAATCATCACTGACTGTGGAAACTTCACACTGGACTTCAAGCAACATGGATTATGTGCCTCTCTTCTCTTCCTCCAGACTCTGGGACCTTGATTTACAAATTAAATGCAATATTTACTTTCCTCTGAAAAGAGGACTTTGGACCACTAAGCAACAGTCCTGTTATTTTTCTCCTTAGCCCAGGTAAGATGCTTCTGATGTTGTTTCAGAAGTGGCTTGGTAGCTCTTTTTCCTGAAGTTATCTGAGCGTGGTGACTCTTGATGCACTGACTCCAGCTTCAGTTCACTCCTTGTGAAGCTCTCCCAAGTGTTTGAATCAGCTTTGCTTGACAGTATTCTTCTTCTTATTATTATTATTATTCTCAAGCTTGCGGTCATCCCTGTTGCTTGTGCACCTTTTCCTACCCAATTTCTTCCTTCCAGTCAACTTTGCATTTAATATGCTTTGATACAGCACTCCTTGAACAGCCACCCCTTTCAGTAATGACCCTCTGTGACTTACTCTCTTTGTGGAGGGTGTCAATGATCGTCTTCTGGACCATTGCCAAGACAGCAGTGTTCCCCATTATTGTGTTTTTAAAGAACAAGAGATACCCAGAATTTATACTGTATGGATGGTCATTTATTTGTTATTGTAATATTTTGAGATACTGATTTGTGACTTTCATTAGCTGTAAGCTCTAATCATCAAAATTAAAACAAAAAACTTTTGAAGTGTTTTACTTTACATGTAATGAATCTAAAATATATGAACGTTTCACTTTTTGCAATAAGGTACAAGAAAAAATTTACTTTTTCACAATATTCAATTTTTTTTAGATGCCCCTGTAGTTAAATAGGATATTTTGGTTTAAGGAGTAAGTGACAGTCTTGCAGTTAGCAGAGATGTTACAACTATTTTATAAATTAATTATTTGAATAAAAATAACCTCTTGTTATATTCAAGTCTAGAAATTATTGAACATATACTGTAGGGCCACAAATTACTGAACATATACTGTAGAACCAATAAGAAATAAAAAATGCAAGCACACATGGCAAGGAACTGTTTGCACATGCATATTAACATTAGACAATTTGAAACTGTTCTACGTTAAAGTTTTCTGCTATAAAACAATTGTTTTTTTTAACCAGTCAATGCTTTATTTTCCCTGTGTACTGCTATGACCATACAGGACATGAACTTCTATCAGCTGCCTTATTCATTTTCTCAGGAACTATTATTTCAATGACAAGAAGCAATTAGTGTTAGTTAGTTAGTCCTCTGCCCTGTATAGAGTACACCCATGCCGCTCATCTCCTCTCTCATGCCAAAGGATATACGGATTGGAAGTTGTATGGCCTCCTGGGATGGAGTTATCTTAACATTTGGGTGCATCGCCCCAGGTTTTTTCATTTTTTTCTTGCTTGCTAAGTACGTAACTCCCAGATTTCTGGTCAAAATGCAGAATCACCCCTTTAAATATTAATCCGTTATTATTTAGGTTAAATCTGGTAGGATCATGATTTAAGGAGTCATCAAAAGCCATTAAAAAAATTGTCAATTATGCAGCACAGTGGTTGTGGGTTAACAAAAAATGTATCTATAATGTGTTACTGAATGATTAATGCTTTACATCGTTAATGAAATGCAGATGTTATGTATTTCCTTCTCAATATCAGAGAGAGGGGATAAGAACAAAGAAAATCACAACCGAAACATTTTCCGATGCTATCTTCACCTTGATAGCCTAGCCCTCGCCAGATACCTAGCATACCGCACACAAAGCTCAGCGCAACAGCACCTCATTTTGAACTTCGGATCAGATACAGGCACTTCAAACAAAGATAATGTATTGAAGCACAGATATTTTGTCTCCCTAATGCATCCCTCCTGTAGCTCCCTTCAAATATGGAGCTTTTTAAATGTCTGTAAATAATATAATATTTGTATGTATTCAGTTGTCAAGAAAGGAAAGGAGCTGTAGAATAAATAAATAATATAAATTAAAATGTACAGAATTGTGTGTGTTCGAATGCCTTTTTTGTCTCAAGCATGTCATATTGTGTCTCATTCAATTGAAATCACTCTTGAGAATATCTTTAGATGAGCAAAATGTTCCACAATGTGTGTGGAGGAGTGAATTTCATGGCTTGAAAAACCACCACACACCCATTTTACACAATCTTGTTTTGTAATTAAGAGCTTTAATTAGAAGCTACCCTTAATCTCACAGTGTGTGACCACAGCCCTCAAGCACTCAGACGACCAAACAGGCCTGGAACAGGAACATCAACTCCTCACTCAGTACAACAGATGATTCACCTGCAACACCCTGTTTGGCTCAAGACAAGAACCTTTGGGTAATATCAGATGACCAGTCGTGTTAAAACCATTACAGTCTATTTTAGTGGGTCGTGGTGAATAAACATTCAGGAACTGCTTTAGAGAATGAGAAAGCAGTGTGAACTGACACAGCCTGATGACTAAAGTAGGGTAATTTGAATAAACGAACGTGTTTGCATACTGATTGGTTCTCGCTATGTGTTCTTGATGCGGATGCATTATAAATTCTTCCTTCCTGCCATTTCCCGTTCTCTGCTTGCATTGTGTGAAAGTTCTCCTGGTCAACAGGGCTCAGCCCACAGGGGTGCATTAAGGTGGTGTTGCAATGAGCGTTCAACAGCACTGGCTCGGGTTCAAAGCAGGCTGCCTGGGTCATTTTGAGTGTTGGTTAACCACTTTAAAAGAGCTGACACGCAGAAAGTTCAAAAAGCCTTTGCTGTGGGTTCTTGGACTTGCTGATTTTCTAAAAAGTATGTTTTTTTATTTTTTATTTTAGGTGTATTTCCTGTCACTGTATGGGGGCATGTTGAGTTCCCATGGTATCTTAAAAGCTTGCACAGCACTAGTTCCTAAGCGATAAGAAGCCACATACCATATTTCTTGAGAATTCGCTGAATACGTTTGGTTCTTTTTGGAAGACCGCAGTAATCCCAGAGCTGTCTCAAGTTGTCTTTTCTTAAAAGGGTTGAATAAGTGGGAAAATGTCAATCCGCTTTGAAAACACAATCATAATCAAGCAAATGCTTTAACAGTCGCTTCTAAGGAACACTTTGCATGCTTTTACCCTTAGCTAGGTTTTGATAAATACTTTTATGTCACCGTAAGATGGTTTAGAGGTGGTAGTTATTGGTCTTCAAAAATAGCAGTTGTTCAGCTCCATTTTGAAGACAATAACACCTCATCACACTCGAGCATGTTTATAGTGAGAAACTGCAGAATTCATTGACTACATTGTAGGAGAAAAGGCAAGGAATAACAACATGTTTGAGGTAAGAGCAATTATTCTCCATGCAAAATTGGTAAAAGATGGTTAACAGAATGTGCGTGTTCCTGCTCAGAAGGGTGATGTCAGAACGCAGCCACATTTCATGTCAAGAAGTGGTAAATCAAAAGAAGTGTAACAAACACAAGTGTACTACATTCAGAGAGAAAAAACACAAACAAAACCACTGAAAAGACAGTCAACTTGTGGCCAGATTATTTGCATGTCCCTGGAGCAAATGTTTGAGATAATGGTTCAGATTTATGGATGAAGAGAAGACAGAATGAAAGAATTAAGCATTAAATAGGTTGTGGGTTCGATTCCCAGGGAACACATACTGACAAAAATGTGTATAGCCTGAATGCACTGTAAGTCGCTTTGGATAAAAGCGTCTGCTAAATGCATAAATGTAAATGTAAATAAAGAAAGAGTCAACATTCAGTGTCATGAACTGTTTAGCATGTGATCAGTTCACTCTCAAATCTGATATTGACCCCAAAATAATTTGAACAGCCAAAAAGAAAAAAACAATTGATCTGAGAAATAAATCAGAATTGAGCAGTGTGAACGTATCCTGTTTGTGATAAGATCCATCCAATATTTTTCTGAATCCTGAGCTTTTCTTAAAAGGTTCTTGCCTGATTATGTTGACCAATTCAATCTGGGTTTGCATTTAACTGACTGAGAAAATAAATCACATTCATTCTCTCTTGCATCTAAAATCACAGAGAAGTGGAAAAACTGGCTTGCAAAATGCTTGCTTCAATTTTCAAGGCTTTTTGGGGCTGTTGTATGTCATTCAACACCTCTAAATGATGTTCTTTGTCAAGAATGATGAGAATGAGGTGTCTAAGAGCTTCGAGTAGATTTTGAGTCTATGAATGTGTGTGTGAGAGAGAGATATGTTCTGTGGGCCTCCAACAGCTGGTACCGCTGAGGTGACAAGCTTTTGGAATATGTCACTGGCATCTGTCAGTACATGACAACGTCTCTGGAAAATCCTACAAACAGATGTTTACCTCAACTTTTAGTCACGTACTGAAAAATTAACCACATCTCGTTATTCCATGATGTCCTGACATACAAACTCTCTGCAGACAAAATACAATAAACAACCCACAGAATCACAAATTATTCAAAGTGGCATATTCTAGAAAAATCTTGTCAGCTCCACTCATACACTAGAGTGTGTAAAGATTATCAATTCCATAGTCATTTAACATAGATAATAAGAAATGAAACTGCACCAGTGCCAAAGTAATGTCAAAATAATAGCTGTGTGTGTGTGTGTGTGTGTGTGTGTGTGTGTGTGTGTGTGTGTGTGTGTGTGTGTGTGTGTGTACCGATAAGTTATAAGAGTGTTTAAATATTTCTCTGTAGCATCTGTGTGGTAAGTAGACGATTATTTCCAAATATCTTTGAAGGAAAAAAATAGACAGATGGAGAGAAAGAATGAGAGTGAGGGGGATGAAAAGAAGCAAATGAAACTGATAAGAGTAGCCAGATGCGCCACAGCGAATTTCAAAATAGTAATTCTGTTCCAAAACCCAGTGAGCTGTACCACTACCTACTAGCTGCATGTGCAGCGGCCTCCTAAAGTAGAATTCTAACTGAAACAGAAGCGCATAGTCATCACTCAAAAGTGATTTGACGTGCTCTACATAGCATGTTGCACAAATAGAACCCCACACAAGAGACTCAATTAATAGTTGTTTCCAGCAAAGTTTGATGTTTTGATACTCGAGTAAGCAAATGTACCACAAACATAAGTAAAACACTGAACTATTTTTAAACTATACTTTCAAGTATTCAGTTACTGAACTAATTAAGACAACCCAGGCTCATTGGACAAATGTGTCTTTGGTGTCAGTTCTTCAAAATGATATTATGTTGCTTCTTGCACGCTTTGCAACACTTTTAAAGTGAAATGTCCAGTGAGTGGCACTAAAAGCACATTCTGTTTTATCCAAAACTCTTGCAGAATATTATTGCATTGGTTGTTGTATATATCCTGAGAGAAATGACATTTCCAGTGAGTGCTACTAAAATTAATGCTCGCATTTGAAAATAATGGAGCACCTATACTAAACCTAACCGATTGTGTTAATAAGAGCAAATGTGAGATAAAAAGCATTCGCTGAAGCAACTATAACATTTTAGCTTGCTTCTCCAACTCTCTGATCTGTTTTATCGTGACATGTTTTATGGGGCTCATACGGATCATTCTGCACCACAAGTGCAATGCTGTACCAGGTGAGCAAGTTTAATATGTCAAATATAAACTTGACATGCCTTGCCTTAATGAGCACTTTCAAGCAGTTTACAGTTATATAAGTGACAAACAAAGTTGATCGAAGCTCAGCTTTATGTATGTGCTTAGTAAGATGACGTGGTGACATCAATGCAAGTGCATACAGTGATCTGATACAGTGCACCTGATATAGAAATAATTACTACTAGAAACCAACAGCACAGCATGCTTTGGAACAGAGTGATAGTTTCCACTTGACATTGTATAGCACTACATATGAAGAACAGCAGTACCTTATTTTTACTCTTCACCACCTGTAATGTCAGAGTATTCTCTGTAACATAAACTATCTTCTGCCTCGTTGAGACGGCCCTTTCCAGCTGGGCTGGCATATTTGTCTCCTCTCAGCTCTCAGCTCACACACAAAAACAGACATATGTCTGTGCTATTCACTTCATCGTACAGGCTGATAGTACTAACATCTATGGAATGTGTTTTTACAATAACAGTCTCCCACTTACCTAATGGCAAAGAACAGTGAGCTGAGCAATGCCTCTGTTTCTCTTTCTCCACATGTCCTCTCGTTTCTCGCATCCCTTTCTTCTCAGTCTCCCTCCCTTGACAGCTCTGAAACTAAAGGGGATAGCTGTAGAAGATGAAGCATGACATGCAGGGAGGAATACACAGAAAGAGCATCATTGAAAAAGTAAATAATAATTTTGAATGCTATAATCTGTTCATGAACTGGACCGCTTGTCTGTCTCAGGTTGTAAAAGTCTTATATTACCCAGCAATGTCTTCAGAATTTGGCTGACGATGAGGAGAATGTGAAAAGGAGAAGAGAAACAAGCCTATTCAAAGCTTTATGGACGGTTATCTTATAATCTTTGGTAATGTTTAAAGTGGTTTGTGGTGTACTACAACAGTCTGGAAGACAATCCTTCAGGGTATGCACACAGCTTTAGATCACTTCGAGACACTCATCCTGACACCTACCCTCTTACAAAACCTCAAACACAAGCTCACATACAGACCACAACTCAAAACAGACATTCCAGCTAATTATCTGCCAAAGCCACCGTCTCACATCTTAAGTGCACCAGCAAAACCACTGAAAAGGGTTCACTAGTGCTTATTGTGAGCTGTAAGACATTGTTAGGACAGTGTGTTTAAAGGAGACAAACGTAGAAGCACCCTTGGCTGTATTTGAACAGACGTTGTTGTCTACAAGAGATTAAGCACTTGTGCATATGAACAGCACAGACCTCCCACGCTAAGTTTATTCATTTTTACATTTTCCTCAGATACATTGAAATTATCATGCCTGTTGCTGTTTTTATACAGCAAATGTTCTGTTGCATTTTTGTCCCAATTGCTATTCTACAACAATCTTTCTATGAAATAATAATAATGCCTTAATGCGATGCAGATTTGAAAAAATGCCTCATGTCAGACTCAGTTCGGGACAAATATATTGTATGGAGTTGTGTCTGTTCTTAATCCGACTGAGAACTCATGGAAGTATTTTCAGAAACAGCTTAACACTCCCTTGTCTGTCATTGGTCAAATAAATAGATAGCCCCATCTTAGAGTTAAACCATTGGCTGAGCTAATGTTGCTTTTGTATATCTGGTCATGATGCTCAAACAAACAGATAAAGCAATGTTTTGATGATAGCACCACAGAGTCAAACGGTTTACTTGTCTCTCTACATATCAAAGTTGGACTGAAACGTTTAGTACAACATTACATGCAAAGCTGTGCTCTGTGCTCACAAGATTTGGAAAAGTGAGTAGTGACTTCATGATGTCTTCCCAGAACTCCTCTCTCACATCCCTTTCCTTTGCATCTTCCTCTTCTCTACTCGCTGGTCAGTTCCAAACACACTCGGTAGCTGCAGACGTCACTGTGTTCATACGCATGCACAGAGATACGAGAGGACAGCGTCATCAGGCTCTTCAGCATCTGGGAAACGGCGTTGTTTGAGTGTTCCTATGAGGAATAGCTATAACTCTGAGGGAACGACTTGGATCTGCGTGATGTCAGCTTAAAGCAACATTTGTTCAGTAGAGATGTGTTTTATAGTAGTATGTACTTCTGTGCAGTGTTACGTTAGTGAGGAAACAATAACTGAACCCACTGCACAAAGTAATAGCAAAACAGAACATAGCAGCAAAATTAAAACAAAAATAATATAATAAAAATTGTTGAAAAGAAACATCACAAAATCTATTTTCCATGTACATTGAGTGTATTGTCTAAAATTTAGTTTCACCTAATTTGGTGAGTTGTAACACTGCCAGTTTAACTGCTTAGAAATGACACTATTTTTCAAAAGTTTGGTATCAGTAAGATTTTAATTTTTATTTATATATATATTTTTTAACAATACATTTTTTATAGCAAAAATGTATAAGATGAGAAAGTGGCAGTAAAGACTTTTACTTTATTTTTATTTTAAATTTGAATATAATTGTATTATATTATGCATTTCATTATCTACACATAAATGTGTACTATATGTGACCCTGGACCACAAAACCAGTCTCAACTCCCGAGACTATATTTGTAGCAATAGCCAAAAATACATTAGGATACATTAGAAAGATTATTGATTTTTCTTTTATGCCAAAAATCATTAGGATATTAAGTAAATATAATGTTCTATGAAGATATTTGGTAATTTTTTTACTATAAATATATTAAAACTTAATTTTTGATAAGTAATATGTATTGCTAAGAACTTCATTTGGACAACTTTAAAGGCGGTTTTCTCAATATTTAGATTTTTTTCCCTCAGATTCCAGATTTTCAAATAGTTGTATCTCGGCTAAATATTGTCCTATTCTAACAAACCATACATCAATGTAAAGCTTATTTATTAATAATAAATCTCAATTTAGAAAACGTTCCTACTTTTTTTTTTTTTGCATGTATTACATTATCACAGTTTATTTACTATAGTTCAGAAAAGGGTAATAAAATTACCTTTTAAAATTTGTATTAAAAATTACCACCAAAAAAGGACCTGTAAATTAGCGGCCCAGTAGTAACTTCTGAAGAAAGGAAGACTGAATCCTCTTCTGCTTTGGGCTTACATGGATGTCTTGTAGATATTCTGACAGCTTTATAATTCCATATAAATACATATTTATAGATTCTAATTTTGTAAATAATTTCACTGGTATCAGAACCGGAATGGAACAAAGTAAATACAAACATCGAGGAAGTGTTACCATTTTGATTGCATTGATCTTTTCTGCCATAGATATAGGTAATGTCCTGCAAAATTGTATATTACCCTTTAGCTGATTCACTTTCACATTCGCCTTTAGAAGTGCATCTGCCTTTCTTGAGATTATGATCCCTAAATGTTTGAATGAATTATGAGCAATTTTAAATGGTAGATAATAAAAAAAACGTCAATATCCTCAGTTAGGGCATTAAACTTCTATCCCAATTCATGTTTTTTTTTCTAGTTCCACAACTCACCTTGTAACAACTATTTGTAGCCTACTTGAATATTTACCCAGTTTATAGATTTCAAAAAGCAAATTTAATTTTTACCAGATAAATATGGGAACATTATATCAAAGCTTGAAATAAATATTGAACACATATCTAAACAATCCCTGGCCTGCCCCATATTACTGCAGTTCTCAATTTTTGGCTTTACTCCTCAAAGCTGGTCTACTCAGAAATGCTCTGTGTATTTTGGCTAAGGTTTGTGTGTATTAGCAAGTGTGTAATCGTTCTATTTTTTGCTCTCACAGCAGGCGTGCTGAATGAGATCTGTTGCTTGTCCCGAGAGGCACAACCAGTGGCCTTTGTTCTACAAGGCAGTTGAGCATGCTCACTTGGGTTTTCCCACAGAACTGGGCCGCTTGAGCACTCATAACATTCACAACGGCTCCCTCCCCTCGTATGCAACGTCAGTAGCATGTAGTCAAGTCACTTCCTCGTGTTAGCCCAACCTATTATTCTTCAGGACATCCTGTGAACACCTCCATATCTAGCATCACTTCCTACCTCTTAGCTGGTTTAACAACGTGTCTAAAGGCCATGAATGGGATGTGACAGTGCCATCTTAGCGTAAGTGACCCCACCTCAGTTTCATTGTGCAGGCCTTTCCACATGCCTCTCCCTGCAGTCTAGCATTGTCATATCAGAGACGTAATCATCCTGGAAGGATGCGAACTCCTCCCTACTAGTACTCCTTACTGTAATAGCTGAAACATAAACCAGATTCATTAACCAAAACATGTAGACGAGCTTTGAGATGAATTTGTGGAAGGAAGTCCAGGCAGGCAAGGAGAAGAGAAAGATACAAAAAGGAGAGACAAGAAGCTTTGCCAAATGTCCTGAAGCAGGAAAGGAGAGAAGATGACCAAGTTTGATAGTGTTGAAGAGGATGATTAGATCAAGGGATGGAGCACATAAATGCTGAGTCTTCTGGAAGATATTTCCTTTCTAAAAATGTTATCCTTAAAGCTTGTATGAAGACATCTACCTCTTTGAAAAAACTTACCAAGCTGGTTGATAACATCCATTTGATATTTGACATTCAAGCGCCCGCTGTTGCAGATCTACAAAGATAGACACGTCTTAAAGAACATTTACAGTGAGATCCAACTCTATGAGACTATACACACTGCCTCACAGCACAGTGAAATATATTTATTATTACTAAGTTATTAGAAATGACAAGGGTGACTCTGAAAGTGAGAATTCAGTTAACAGCTAAGACTAATATCTTCTGTGGACATCTTATCAAACTTATGACAGTCTCCAGATATCATTTTTGTTCTGCACTGCCAAGACATTTTGGTCTGTTCTGCTTGTATTTTGCTTGCTTATCACTTGTTCCGAGTCCAAACAGTCTGTCACTGTTTCACTGCGACTGATTAATCAACATTAGGGAGACCGGTTCAAATGACCCCTAGAGTCAGGCCAGTGTTACAAACGTCTGTCTGATGAATCTAGTGGAGGAGTGAGACTGTTCACATGTACGGATTCACAGTCCTGGCTTGTACCTCTTTTGTCAACTTGATGTCTAACACAACGGCTGCCAAACACTTTCAGTCAATATATTCCAACTAAGTCAAGCGTATAGCTTGGATTCTAATTGAACTACTCCTAAAAAAATCAGCATATCAGAATGGTTTCTGAAGGATCATGTGACACGGAAGACTGGAGTAATGGCTGCTGAAAATTCAGCTTTGCCATCAAATGAATAAATTACATTTTAAAATATATTAAAATAGAAAAATCACCTAAACCCCAAACTTTTGAATGAGCATTGCAAGTGTAATCAGTTCAGATTTCACCATATTTGCATACATTATGTAGATTTTCTCCACCAGAACAGCACAACAACACAATAAGTCTGCAGATTCAAAGTATGCCTTCTCATCACCTTAACCAATACTGACAGAAATGGATGTCAGATGGTTCAAGTCCTGGTTTGACTTGATTGCTGTTTCAAAATGGGCAAATCTGTTTCTAATATGTTGGTATTTCTCAACTGTATACAACTGAGGGGCCTCCAGCTGTAGGTGTCTGTCTCATTTGTGTATTTTCCTTTGCTGAAGACAGCTAGAGTCTCGGCGGTGTTGCTCATGTGCATTATCAATGTTTAACACGATGATTTCAACATAAGTTGCTGGATTTCAAGGATATATCATGTTCATAATTAACTAAATGAATAAAATGAATAGGATTGCTGTTGTGGAGAAACGGCCATTTCAGATATTCACCACAAGATGGCACGTGGGAAGTTATTGACCAGGAAATGCACAGAGGTTTCGTGCTGTCTTCTGACGGTTAACCTTGCTTTCAGTCTCATCTCTTCATTTCTGTTCACGTGGCATCATGTTTTCACTGTCTCTCCATGGAAAAGGTATTAAACCATTTAAAATGTATGCATATTTTGAACTTATTTTAGAGAGAGATATTAAATTATAGCCTTCCTAGATCTCCAGGGCTAAATACTAAGTAAAATCTGACTAATACAGTTATTATTTATTGAAATCAAATAATAATGCAAATAAATTGTTAGACATTACATCTCAGTTGTCTACTGTCTGAAAAATTCATACTCCTCCAAATGTGATCCATAAATAAATATTCTATAGCAATATGCTAAAAATATATATAACTATAATATATTTATATTTAAATTATAATAATAATATATTTTGAAATGTCCCAACAGTTTCCTTAAAAAGCATCTCTACAAAGCCTATTTTTAGTCAACAACTAGACAATCTTGAAAAGTAGAAATCTGTAATAAAGAAATGAATGATGATGATGGAAAAGTGTTCCCTCTCTTACTATATATATCAAGGTTCGACAAGTTTTTATATTTGTGTTGTGAATTAAAGTGGATAATCCATTGAGGCGCACACGTTTCAAATGTGTTCAAGGCTATAGGGTCAAACTCGAATTGTTAGTATTAAAGCTATAAAACAGAAATCAAATAAACTGATTAACACTGGTGAAGCAAGACCACATACATAACATTAAAAAATAATCTTTAACTTTTATTTAAAAAACTTCATGTACAGTTCATTTTCATGTTCATTTGTCTACTCTTACGATCTTTGGTTGTCTTTGAGATAATAATAAATAGCTATTTAAAGATGAAAAATACTAAAAAGGGAGACAACGCAAGGTGTTGTTATTTTAGAAATTGCTCTACGCACCAACTAATCTGTTTAACCCAATTGATGTAGACAGATTCAATCCACATAACCTGATGGGCAGAGATTAAGATAAGCATTGCCTGAACCACAATTCTGCTGACCACTCAAATATGATAATCTATAATCTGCTCTTTAAAAGCACCTGAGCGGAGTGTGCTCAATTTCCCAGACCAAACAAACCGTTCGTCATGAATGGCACGGAGGGACCAGACTTTTACGTTCCCATGTCCAATGTGACTGGCGTGGTGCGCAGCCCTTACAAGTACCCACAACACTACCTGGCTTCACCGTTGGCATTCTACTGTGTCGCCGCATACATGTTCTTCCTCATCGTGACCTGCATTCCCGTCAACGGCCTCACATTGTACGTGACCATTGATAACAAAAAGCTGCGAACCCCCCTGAACTACATCCTTCTGAACTTGGCCGTGGCTGACCTCTTTATGGTGTTTGGTGGATTCACGACCACCTTCTACACCTCCTTACATGGATATTTCGTCCTAGGGCGTGCCGGATGCAACTTGGAGGGTCTCTTTGCTACTCTCGGCGGTGAGATTGCACTCTGGTCTCTGGTCGTCTTGGCTGTGGAGAGATGGATAGTTGTCTGCAAGCCCTTCTCCAAATTTCGCTTCACGCAACTCCACGCTACCTTTGGTGTAGCTATTACTTGGATAATGGCCTGTTCGTGTGCTATACCGCCTCTGCTCGGATGGTCCCGCTACATCCCCGAGGGCCTGCAGTGTTCGTGTGGAGTGGACTATTACACGTTGAATCCTGAGACTGAGAACGAGTCTTTTGTCATCTACATGTTCGTTGTGCACTTCTCAATTCCTCTCATCATCATTTCTTTCTGCTACGGCCGTCTGCTTTGTACCGTCAAGGTCGCAGCGGCCCAGCAGCAAGAATCGGAAACTACTCAGAGGGCCGAGCGAGAAGTTACTCGAATGGTAATCATCATGGTCATCGCTTTCCTGATATGTTGGGTTCCCTACGCCAGCGTCGCCTGGTATATCTTCACCCACCAGGGAAGTCAGTTCAGCCCCATTTTTATGACCATCCCAGCATTTTTCGCCAAGAGCTCGGCACTCTATAACCCACTCATTTACGTCTTCATGAATAAGCAGTTCCGTCACTCCATGATGTTAATACTGTGCTGTGGAAAAGATCCTTTCCAGGATGAGGAGGAAGAAAGTTCTACCTCAAAGTCCAAGACAGAGACCTCATCTGTCTCCAGCTCTTAATCTTCTGCCTGAGGGTCATGATCGAGGCTATTTTCAGAATACACAATTTAGCGGTCTACAACCTAGGACAGTTACTTTCCTGTAACGACATCTGGGATCATTCTGGCATGTCAGGTTGTTTACTGATATTTCAGTGGACAGACATTTCAGTACAGCTCAGACTGTGGATGGGAACATACAACTATCCTTATTAGACAACAGCAGATCTTTACTAGTACTTTTAACTCGGTGTCAACAACAACAGAAAATATTCAAGGATGCACTGAATTACTCAAAAGTGACAGTTTTTCAATTGTTACAAAGGAATGTTTTTCATATATTTGTATTCATCAAATAATTCTGAAATATGTGTATATGTATATATATTAGAACATTTGAAGTGGATCAAAACCTTTCACCAAAGTTGTCCTAAAACCTAAAAGCGTTCTTGTCAGGACAATTTTGATGAACTTTTTTGATCCACTTCAAATGTTGACTACTGTATATCATGGTTTCTACAAACATTTTAAGCAGCACAATTGTTTTAACATTGACGATAATGAAAATGTTTCTTGAGCAGCAAATCAGCATGATAGAATGATTTCTGAAGGATCATGTAACAATGAACAGTGGAGTTCAGCTTTACTATCACACAAATAAATCACATATTAAAACACAAAACTGTAGAATTTAGTATAATTTGGTTTCATGAATTTGAGCAGAATAAATAACACTGCTACATGGTGCCAGTATATAGAAGTAATACGTATAAGTAAGATTATAGCTGGATATTGATCATTGCAACAATGTTACCTTATACCAGCTGCAAAATAATGTGCTAAATAGGACTGAGATAAATACAAAGGTGTTCAAAGAATCACTTTTCACTTTTTATTACATTTAAAGGGAATGTAGATTTTACACAATGTTAAACTGATTTACTGTACTTTATGTACTGCTATTAAGACTACAATATCAAACAGTTCATTGCAAAGCTGCAAAATATTAGAGTTAAGACAAACTCAATGACATTGACTGCCAAATGCAACTACAAACAAATGCATTGTCTGTAATGTGAGCAAACAAAAATTAAACATTTAAAGTGCAATCAATGTTTCCTTGATTTTCATTGGCACTTTAAGGTTTTCGCACCATGCTCTTTGGAAACAAATGCCTATGAAACTCTGTAAAAAAATGACCTTGAGGTAACTATGGCAACCCAGAAACCTCTTACCTCCCCTGATGTACAACAGAATACAAATTCAAACCTGTATAAACAGAAGAGAAGGGCACGAATGCTAGCGATAGAGAGAGAGAGAGAGAGAGAGAGAGAGAGAGAGAGAGAGAGAGAGAAAGAAAGAGAGAGAGATTAGATAGAGAGAGAGAGAGAGATAGAGAGATAGAGAGATAGATCGGGAAGTCAGCATACTTGTGTATGGAAGGAAAGCAACCGTGTCTGTAGCTTACGTCACTCCAGTCCTGTTTTTTTTATTCTTCAAAATGTAGGCCTTCTATTCTTGGATGCAGCAGTGGGACAAAAACGAGGTCAAAATAACAGCCATTCACACCAGGTAGCTCAACTAACACTATGTCATTCCAGAAATGAATCAACTACTTTTGTCTTGTGCCAGATATTAAAGAGCTTTCTGTCGCATGTTGTTCTTCTGCACAGTCACCTTTTCATGTGAGTGAAAATCAGGAGTTCTACCTTTTCGATATTTAACTTTGGACCAAATCGTACAAGAATAAACATTTATGTTGTGCAAACCTAAATGACATGAAAGTTGAATAAAAAGATCTTTAAAATGCTTTTCTGGACCAGTGAAATGTTTATTCTCATTCTGTAAAGTTATGTTGTTGAAGTGAGGACATACCAATTCTCTCTGATCCCTAACCACTCTATCCCTACTAAGGCTGCAGAGAACAAAGTACGCCTGATGCATTTCTCTTTTTATGCATTCACATCATTCTTTTTAAGCCAGAGAGGAAGGATCGGTCTCTTATTCATCTGATAACCCAAGAGCAGGAGTTCTCACTGTTTTTTTAAAAAGCTGTCGACTCCGTGGGTAGTGTATTGAATCTCTTTTCCTTCACCTTTTGAACTGCCAAGAAGATAAAGCAGTCTTTGTTCTCTCCTACTCTTTATTTTCCAGACAACTTGGCAAAGTGCTAGAGAAGAACCTAGTGCAGTTAAACAGTCTCTGCCTCCCACACGCATCCATCTTGAATAAATTTCGCAGGCCAAGTTATCCTCCGCTTGACCCGCTAACTAGCCTATTTCCTTTTTGAGCAAAGCTTGAGAATGATAAGAAAGACCATCAAATTGTGTATATATACTGTTTTATTTTTTGAACATTATCATCATAGTTTTTATTTCATTATCCCTTCATTCTTTTAAAATGATCACCTCTGAATGTACACATACTGCAAACTGTCAAAAATATACAAACGAATGCAGGCTTGTGCTATACTCTGGTCAAATGTCTAAAAAACAGTGGCACTGGGGAAGAGAGAGAAAATAAAAGAGAGAAAAGACATTTAAAGTGTAAAGACATGCACAGTATATGTCTGAGCACCACATTGACTGAGCTGCTCGGTGCATGAGAGGGCTCTCTGTAACAGAATATTTCATAATCGGACAATAGTCCAAAAGGCTGTCCTTTGTAAAACAAAATGAAAGAAAATCGAAAAAGAAAACACCAAGAATGGTACTGTTAGGCACATAATCGTTTTCTTTATACATAGTTGTCAATCTCTGTACTGCTAGCAGATTTATAAAAAGGGTCAGAAAAGAAACCAAAATGACGCTTTGATGGTAAGAAACAAACTCTCTTCTGCTGTTGAGAGTTGTAAAGATGTTCAACCATGAGAAAACACCGGATTTCAAATCAATAATTTATCATCCAGGGTCTGCGCAGTCCTTGGATGAAGGCTCGTGTGGACAGTGGGTTCTGGGAATGGCACACTTCATAGCTGACCCATCAGATGCTGAGGTCTTTAGGGCTCTCTTTGTAGGCATTCCTCCTTGGCTCAGGTATACTGTTGTTAGCTCTACTGTAATTGGATCTGAGCGTGCTATAATAATCACTCAGCTGGGATTCGACTTCCTCTTCCTCCTCATCGCGGTACCCTCTGATGGGAGACAGGTCTCGACCTAGACTCCTCGTCCGGTATGTGTTTGAAACCGGAGACTCATCTCTACGGTATCCATTCTGTCTGTCCCCACTTCTCACCGGGGAGCGGCCCCTCAACAATGAGTTGTAGTTCTGGAAGGCTGAATCCGAGTTGTGTGTCCGAACGTGGGGAAAGGTGCCGTCTCGAGAAGCCCCGCGGAGAAGGGTCGAGTCGCGATAGGCTCGCTCCATAGGGGAAAGGCCGTCAAGGTAGCTGGGTGGCTCTCTTGATAGGGTGTCTTCCAGATCGAGCCGGTCCAGGGACGCGGTCAAATGTGGAATGCTCTCGGATCGAGATGGAGGCTTCGGAGCAGGAGGCTCTTTTAAGGTCATATCCAGACCCCTGTCGAAGTCGCCATTGTAGGGTTTATCTGAGGAAGCTGCAGGACGTCTCGAGGGAGACTGGTATCTTGATCTTTGAGGTGAACGGTAGGGGGATCTACGGCGGTAAGGAGAGCTGCGGCGATTACCGGATCGTTGGGGTGAGCGCTGAGGTGAACTGTGTCTGTGAGGAGAAGAGTGGCGATGGTGGCGTCTATCTGGTGAGCGGCCGTTTCTCCGGTCGTATCGACTGTCTAAGGTGTTCTCAGCACTTCGAGCTCTGCGCCTCTCTGGGGAGCGGTGCCTCCGGTGGTGATGGTGGTTCTGATGGTGGTGATGGTGTGAGTCATCTTTGCTGGACCTCTTCTTGTCGCCCTTCCTTTTGTGAGCCTTTGAGGTTCCACTGTCCTTGCTGTGCCCTTTGCTCCTACTCCTCTTTTCAGGGGAGCGGTGTCTGTGGTTGTTGTGGCGGTGGTTTGACCGGTGGCCGTGCTCCTGTTGGCCTGACTCTCGCGCCCTCTTATCGTCATTTCGTGATGATTTGTGAAGGTCTGGGGGATAGCTGGACTCCGATGGTGGGTGGGGCCGACTTTCGAGAGGAGCTGCATTCACTTCCGAAACAGTTTGTGCACCGGCGCCGAGGCCGTTGCCGTCGTCGATGCCGTCTGTAAGATATGAGTAATTATGGGTGAACTCAGTTGTCACTTACTGGCTGAACAAATATCATGTTTGTGATGAACTGTGAATGTGTCTTGTCTTTATTATTACTATATTTTCGAAGCTCTTACTGGTTAAGTTGTTACCATGACTAGACTACCTTGCCCCCCATTAAGTACGTTTACATGCACTTTAAAAGTCTGATTTCAGTCACACCAGAACAACAGTCAAGGCTGGAATCCACTACATGTCTTTCACCCAGATTTTAGCAGTCTTGTTGAGGAACGCCAAAGCCAGTCTGCAGATTTGAATTCAGTCAGACTTGACAGATTTCACAGATTGATGTATGATTGGCACAGACTCAGATTTTCTTCAGATTATAATTCAATGTTTTAAGTCAATTTTAAAAGATGTTGCTTTCATTTGTCATGCATCTCCTAGCAAGCTGCATATTTCTACGTGGGTTTGTTCTGTTCCGAATGACGTGTAAGTCTGGAAGCATGATCAGTCACTCGGTGTATGATGGCCAGGTTTTTTTTTAGCCATTTTCAGTCCATAAGTGCATTATGCCTAGCATTTCTACTCTGATTTTTCAGATTTTTGTAGTGTAGTGTATTCCAGCTTTTAGTTATTTTATGTCGAACTGAAATAGCACTAGTCCATTTTTGTGAAGTCTTGACTATTCCCCAATACTTCTATGTTAATCAAATTACAACTGGCCATGTGCTTCGTGCTTCATAGGCAGAGGTGATGTGTGACCTTTATCCAAATATTTGCCATGTACTGATTACTTGTACAGAGAAATTATAACTAAGGACAAATCTGCCTTAACGGTGCATGTTAACGTACTTACCGATTCTGCTCCTACACTAAATGTGTTCAATCAACAATTAAGAATAGTTTTAGTGCTGATGCAAATGATGAACTCATGCATTTGATGCTTTTAAAATGCTGTTCAAAAGTTTAATATCCAAACATAATAAACTGGTTTGTGATAGATATGTCTATATGATTAAAAAATGGATGCAACAAACCTGAGGCAAAACTTGCAGACAAACCTGTCTGTTCCCACGAATCTTTTCTGAAGTTCAAAACTAACATTCTACATGTAAAAGCCATTTTGAGCTAATTTTTTGTGTGTGTGAGAGAAACCTAGCATGCTGAAGTAAGACAGGAATCCAAAGAGTCAAAGAAGATTTACCTGCACCGGTTAATGGCTTTGGTGGGTGGCAAACGTCGACAAAAAAAAAGCATGACAAAACAAATAAAACAACACCCACTAATAAGAAAAAAAAATGCATTCACTGATGAGGTTTTCATCCCGTCTGTGGGGATGTCAGCAAACTTTAAATGCAAGAATGAACCCACTCATTCAGGTCACAATGTCAGGAATGGCCACAGCACTGGCAAAGCATTCTGTGTAAATGAGCTTGCAAGGGACAGTACAGTTGAGTGGAAGCCACAGCACAGAAAACTGCCAGATATGTGATGAGACGGAACACGTGATCTACAAACCGTGGTCTGATTTTGGTAGAAAGCAGGCTCTCCTGTATTTTCAGATCTCATACAACCAGCGACTTGGGGAGCAACCATCGCTAGGGGTGGAAGGAAGAGCCCAGAACAACAGAAAAGAATAGATAAAAAAGAAGAGAGAGAAGCAGAGTATTTAGATCCCTTAAACAACAGCCGTGAGAGTTATGCTCTTTTGCAATGGAAACAGTGTTTATTTTATCAGTTACTCAAAGATAGAGATTGTCCATAAAACGCCCCCACCCTTGAGTGAAAAAAATCAACAGTAACAGAGAGAGCCGGAATCAAACGCGCGCGCGCACACTCACACACACACATCCTCAACCCAGCAGCAGACCAACCCAAAGACAGTGAGATGTGGATGCCATAACAAGCTTATGTGCACAAACACACACACCATATGAAGCAGTTTACATTGCAAACAGAAAGAAAACAAAAGTGGTGAGACATGGAAGAGGAAAACAAATGAGAAAAACAAGTACAAAATGGTATAAAAATATACAACCTCACAGAGATATCATGTTGGTGCAGGAAAGGACACATTATATCACATTCTGAACTTGACAAAATACATGAATGAGCATCTTTAAATGGTCAAGACCGAAAAAAACAAAAGCATAAAAAATAACTGTGGCAAAATAGTATGTGAATTTTCCATAAATATTATGGAAATTGACAAGGAAAAAAACACATTTAGATATTCACTGACATCATGCGGCACTGACATTATGCTCAATAAGTGAGTTGCTTTCTGTCTGTAAATTAAAGGATGTAATGTCCGATAACAATCCGCTAGAAACAACAAAACCAAAAATTGATAATGGAACGCAGAGTTCACGAACCATCTGCAAAGTTCGCAAAGAAGCAGTTGACATGTACAACGTGCAAAAAGATTTGTGAATATGTGGAATACAGTATTGTGAGTTTTTACCGAAACGGCTGATGATACCAGAATGCGTTGTAGTCATAGAATCTCCTTAAAGACCCTTTTCAGTAGCTTACATTCACCTTCAATAAATATCATAAATATGTTACAACTCACTGACATCGTCATGCCGCCCCAACAGGGGGCATGATGGAGTTTAGCATATTTTTTTCCTCTGAAAAACAATAAACTTGTATCCAGTTTTAGAAACGTTAATATTTCTGCTTCCTCGCTTTGCGTCTTTTTTTTTTTATTCTTGTGAAGTATGACGAAAAGCATGTGCCACAACCACCACCCAAAAGCCACATATCCCATAGTCCCCTAGGCTAGCCCAGTGCACAGAGGCAAGAAGGGGCAACAGCAGCGAGTGGAAGGCCCATCACCCAGGAGGAGGTCAGAAGAGAGGGCCAGTGCGCAGAAAAGAAGAGGTGGTGGTGTTGCCGACCCCCGTGGGGGAACTCCTCAAGGGGTGAAGACAGGGGAGAAGGGGATGTTCTCGTAGATTGACCCACCATATTCTGGCACAGAGCCGTCCCCCCTCCTTAGGACCAGGTGGACTTTTCGGCCACCGTTTTTGATCAGTTCAATGGCCCGGGCGTGCTTCATGCCCTTGGTGCTCTCTCCATTGATCTCCAGGATCTCATCTCCAACCTAGAGAGATAAAGAGAGAGAGAGAGAGGACGTGGGGAGCATAAAAATAAGGCAATGGAACCTATATTTAGCGGTGACATCCAGTAAACACCGGCATGCATAGAGAAAGCTAAAGATGAAGGGGAAGGTAGAATTTCCTTTGTGCTATTTTCCTCTCTGCCTCTGGTTAGCTGTCAGAGCTTATCGTCATGGGAATATCGTTTCCACAAAAATGGGTCTTTGGCTGACAACTCACTGCGCTTCACAGAGTCCCTGCGCTACTATCCTCTCATCTAACTTGCAGAGCTTAGCATAGCAGCTCTGCATTTCATTTGTTAGCATTGGAGCTAATCTTATTTACTTAAAAATCCATCGTTTAAGAACACTTCCGAGATGAGTAAATAATATATATAATATTATAACCTAAATAATAAAATATAATAATACATTTAAATATAAAAATGCTAAGTATATTTGTTATACTTAATTAAATATATATAAAAAAGAACAAAAAGACCACTCATATTAATAACAGCTACCCATCATAACTAATCCTTGGGCTATTCCTTTTAGGTGATATAATGAATAAATCCAGATCACTCAGTTTCAGATTCAAGTATGATTAAATCTGAATATGTGTCCTCAGTCACAGCTGCACATACCCTCATCTTTCCGTTTCGCACGGCTGCTCCGTCCTCTGCTAGTCTCAGCACATACAGGTCCATGTTGTACTCTCGACCCCCTCTAAGGCTGAAACCAAAGCCTTTATTGTCCCTCTCCAGATCAACAGAGTAGAACTCAGCATCCTACAACACAAACAAATACAAGCCAAGATCAGTGATGAATTTATAATTGTGGATTTTTTTTCATCTAGGCTCCCAAAGAAAATGAAAGCCTCCTGCAGGAAAGTCACATGCATTTGATAGCAGATGCATCAGAGGAATAGCTTAAATAATTGATCCGACTCGGAGGATATTTTAGGCAGGGAGGGAAGGGCTGCACAGGGCCATTGTGAGGTACCAACAAACACAATAAAAGTTAATATACCACGTTAGAATCAAGGTACCTCAAGTGTACAATGAGTCATAATGTGCATTTCACAAATTTGCTTTGGAGTTTCAAAAATGTAGCTTTTGTTTTTGACAGTTTGTCTAACTACTGGCATGCCCTCTCTCGGAGGACCGAACATCTAAAGGAGATGGCAGCGTGTGTACCTGATTTGAAGGCTGTGTTGGAGCTGGAGGAGGTGGAGCTTGTGGGGCTTTGAACTCAAAAGACTCCTGTTTTGGTTTGGTGTTGTTTCTGAGGTAAAACACAGTGACAAAACATTTGTAAAATTATGAGCACGGACATAAAGTAGCCAAAAAAAGATTTAAATTAAAATAAAAAAATCTCAATGTCACTGCAATAAAGACTTTTTGGCTAAAAACTTTTTTTGTGCTCACAAAAGCGACATTAATTAAAACACAGTTTCAACAGTAATATTGTGAAATATAATTACAATTTTAAATTACTCTTAAATATCTATTGTAATATTAAAAATCTATTCCTATGATGGTAGCGCTGAATGTTTAGAATCATTACGTCTTCAGTGTCGTGATCCTTCAGAAATCCTACTAATATGCTGATTTGCAGTTTAAGTAACATGTTATTATCGAGGTTGAAAACATTTGTGCTTAATATTTTTGTTTCTGGATTTTTTAGTATTTAAATATTTTGCAAAATTATAAATGTCTTTACTTTTTCTTTTATTACATCTTGCTGAACAAAACTATTGATTTTTTTCCCCAAAATTATTTAAAAAAACCAGTAAAAATGTTTTCCGAAATGCTCTAGCATCACTTGGTTTGATATTTTATTACGCAATGAAGTTTATTAATTTGTAACTTTTTTAACTGTGACTTCAATGTACAAAATACATTTTGGAGCCAGTTTAAATTTTTATGGAATGGTCTGACGTGATTTGTCTTTCATTAATAAATAATGAGCACCCATTAAAAATATGACATGAATTGAATAACTTCCAGCTCCGTGTGGCTGTATGGCAGGTGATGTTGAGTTCAGGTGTGTGGTGCGTACCTTGGCTCAGGTGCAGTTTGCTGTTGAGGTGTGTGTGTGGTAGTTATGGTTGCAATCTTCTCAGCGTTGGTCAGCAGCGATGCATTGGAGGACTCTGCGAGAGGAACATCACACATGTTGAGGAAGATAGAGAAGCCCCACAGTATTACCCATAATGCATCTGCAGTGTGTAAGAGTACCCTGTGGACCAAGTATCAGAGGCCCATTTTCTATACATCAAAACATTAGCACTAGTGCACTGTGTAAGCGCACTCCAGCTGGGCAGCAGGAACAACGGCACATTTATCATTCCGGCTGTAGCTTTCGTCTCACAGATTACATTATAGCCTAATGCCTGAAAACCATGCAGAGCCCAACATCCAATTCCCCTCGTCAGTCTGTAATCACATATCACCATCTACCCCCACATTAGCAATTACAACAGCTTGTGCTGAAGGGACAATTCATCCAAAGATGAATATTCTCCAGCATTTATTCATTCTCACATTAGTTTTTTATGGAACATAGATGAAGATATTCTAAAGAAAGTTCATGCTGCATGTGATCAAAAACACAGTAAAACGGTAATAATCTTATATTATATAAAAATATTTGAAATATAAAAATTATGTTTGAATGTATTTATTTTATTTCATTTAATTTATTTAATCAGGGACAATGCACATTAATAATACATACAATATGTAAAATGCACTAGATTTAGCCAACACTGGCTAATTTTCATATATTGAATTTTTATTTTCTATAATTGAACTTTTTTCCTATGATGGCAAAGCTACATTTTCAGGAGCCTTTACTCCATGCTTCAGTGTCACATGATCCTTCAGATATCATTCTAAGAAGCTGAATTGCTGCTCAGTTATTATCAATTATTTTGGTGCTCAAATATTATTATTGGTTATTATTTATAATTATTAATTTAATATTACAAACTATGATACTTTTTGAATTCTTTGTTGAACAGAAAGTTAAAAACAGCATTTAGTTTAAAAATACATATTTTATAACATTATAAACATCTTTAATGTCACGTTTGATCAATTTAGTGCATTCTTGCTGAAGAACAGTATTTTTGTATTGTATTGTAGTAGTACATCACGGTTTCCACAAAACTATTAAGCAGCAATAAAAAGCAGTTTTAACACTGAAAATAAGAAATGCTTCTTGAGTACCAAACCAGCATATTAGAATGATTTCTGAGCAGCCTGAACATCTATTAAAACATCCCCTTTTGTTTATTTTTCTGTGAACTTTTAGTTGAATTGATCTTGGATCGCATCAGCCTAACTCCTAAGTCAGCTGTCACTAATGAAATGCGGGCTGCTGTTGCTTGCACTCCAAGCTGCTTTAATTCCGCCCCACTGGGCAGTCACTGTGGGAGAGAGGGGGAACTTTGATGAGTGCACAGCCCGTGAATCCCACAGTCTTAAAATAGCCCTTCCCCATCACTCTGTTGGGAACAGACTTGCTGTTCTCTCTTTCCTCATCTCAGGTTATCTTATTTTTTCCCTCTTTTCTTCACTCAAGAAATGCATAAATTAAGCAAAGAAACCAGAAAAAAATGCTACAGTTTAGTAACTGCAGTAAAGTTACATCCAGGCAAGCCAAAACCATTATATAAACCTCACAACGAACCATCTTCGCCTTCCTGTACACAACCAGACGTACACACCCACAGTCTGTCAATTTTGTAATTCCCATAGTAGCCAGCACTCTCCTCCTGTCTGATTAAAGTGTATGAAGAACTCTCAGACAGACCCCAGTGTATCTGGCATCACGTATGAGAGTAAAGGCTGCACAAGCTACCTGTAGCAACACACTCTCCTCTACTCGCACTAGACACTTTCACACACCATTGTGTGTCCATAATCCCACAAAGACTGATTGTTATATATGACTGTAATGTATGTATGTTTACTGGCTCATGCACCACAAATCACCTTACACTGTTCCCCAGCCAGCTGCTTGAATGTCTCTCTTTTGCACATGTACAGTATTTGAAGTCATCTGCACAGTTGTACAGTTTGTATTTTTGTACAGTTTGTTTTTTGTTTCTTGTTTTTTTAGTTTATGTATAGGTAACCACTTTTATATATAGCATATGTATAGTCAAAGCTGACAGTAGGTTAGTTTGTGTATAGGTTTATACTGTTTTACTTCGTGTTGTATATTTGTATTTATGTAGCACCGTGGTCCTGTGAGGCACGACATCTCGTCCCACTATATGTCCACACATGTAGTGGAATGACAATAAAGCTCAACTTGACTTGACTTGACTTGACTAAAGCCAAGACTTTTCACTTGAAAAGGCTCTCATTATTGCATGCTGCCTTCCCTCTGAGGAAAACACTCAATGTAGAGCATAGACACAATGGCACATGCAATATAACATGTGCTGTTATACCACAGGCCAACACTAATGTTTCAGTTGTGTTTCAGTGTCTGTTCTGGCTCACTTTGTAGGGAAGATGAGACTTGATCAAAGAAAATAAAATGCATAGTACAACTAATTGATATTGGTTTATTTTTAGTGTGAAATGGGACCTGGGTTCAAAAGCCAATCTGAATTTAATACATGGAAGTTAAAGCCAAGTCATAATCCCAGCTGAACACCTCTGGTGTGACTTTAAATGCAGACCTTGAGCTAAAAACTCATCACCAAACACCAATGAATTGTACATTCATTATATGGGCAAAAGTACTGGGACACCCCCTTCTTTACTTCCAAACTGTGGCAACAAAGAAATTGATGTACTTAAAAATTGTATTTCCATCTCTGTTGCAACAGTCTTGAAGTGTATGAAAGGACTGTACCATATGTACAAGTCATTGGTGTTTGGTGATGAGTTTTTGGCTCAAGGTCTGCAGTTAAAGTCACACCAGAAGTGTTCAGCTTGGATTAGGACTTGTCTTTCTGCAGACCAGTCAAGTTCTTCCACACTGACTCAATCATCATTTCTCTTCGATCCTTGCGTTATACACAGAGACACTGTCATTTTACAATAGAAAAGGGTCCAGTCCAAACTGTTGCTATAAAATTAGAAGCACACAATTCCCTTGAATATCATTATATGCTTAAACATTAAGATTTGTGCTCATGGAAATTACTAAAGTAGTCAAACCTTTCATTAGAAGCGGGTGACCCAATACTTTTGGCAATATAGTGTATCCATAAAAATAGAAAAATATATTTTTCAATAAATAAACATTTTACTTTCCAAGTAAAAATATATAAATGTATTTTTGGACAAAATAACAATTACTTAATTTTCAAAGCTGCAATTTTTCCTAAAACTTTCATTTAAAAAAAACACTTGCTACTAAAATCTCCAGGGAAACATTCAAATGTCTCTGCACGACGGTGTCTGTTCCCCGTTTAACCCTGTTGGTGCGCCATCTGTCATTATTACAACAGAACGATACGAAGGCGTTCTGCCTCTAAGGTTAAGAGCGTGTTGAATATTTATTGTGTTGATCCCTCGCAGGTTCTTGTTCATTATTCTTCTTCAAATAATGCTGAATGTATCATCTACATTATTACTGCGAGGCTCGCGGGAACAGTATGCTGAGAAGCCGTGCTATTACACATATTGCACACACCCACATGCACAAATATGCTCTCACTTCAGCAAGCGAAGGGAAAGAGAATGAGAGAGACAGAGAGGAACTGACCGTCTCCTGGAATGATCCGCAGCGTCACCGTGTTTCCAGCCTCTTTGATCAGGTTGACGATATCCGAGTGGGACTTATTGGTGATGGAGCAGCTGTTTACAGCCAGGATCCGGTCTCCGACTTTTAGTTTCCCACAGCGGTCAGCTGGGCTTCCCTCGATGATGCGACCTATTTTATGAGGCATTGCCACACATGCGTTTCCAGCTTTTGGCCAACAGTGATTGAGCATGTATGAGTTTTAATGAAGATGATTATTTTGGTGGGGATGGAGAAAGGGTAACCGAAAGAGAGAAAAAGGAAAGAGAGAATGTGAAAGGGTTAATACACCAAGCCACCAAGCCAAAGTGCCAACATTTTTCATAGAATGTCCACAGAATGTGCCCTGCAAGCAAAACACACCTCGTGACAGACAAAAGCATGTTACTGAATAGACAGCAAAGTTTTTGGGGAAGGGCAAAAGCAAGAATAGGGAATCTGCAGAATTTGACTATTAAAAGGCATTTGCATGCTACAGTAGATCACCTTGAACATCATTTCTGTAGCACTCTTCAGATCCTGTGAATAATCACCTCCACCACTTTTGAATTATTCATTACATGAAAAAAAGGTGTAAACTCTTGAAATTCCCTCAGAGCACACATTGTGATGAATTATGAAAAACGACTGGGTAGCATTGGGACTATTCAAGCTTGCATTTTGTGGTTCCCTTTAGCATGACAGGTGATGTTAGCCGTTTTGCAAATTTTTGCGGAATTCAATCACAAAAATATGTCAACTGAAACAGACTAAGAACCATTCGAACAGAACACCATTTTGAATGAAAAAAAATTGAGAGACCCGAGTACTGTGGTTTTATAGCCAGAAAGAAAAAATAAATTGTATACAGCAAATTGGCCCCTAAAACACGTTTTTATTGTGATGAACCAGGGCTCAGCATCTTTTATATATTTGACCTATCAATTAACCTGTTTTTAGGTGACAAACCCTGCAAAATATATATGTTTGATCAATCTAAACGCTGTGATGGCATGTTAGCACAACTATAAAATATTCATTCAAACCTGTCTTGTCACACTGCTGTGAAGATGATTTGTTGTTTGATTGTAATGCTATTGACTGAACTCTGTTTATGCTCTGAGGTCCTCGTTCACCGTTCATCACTGTAGTAAACTAGCGCCTAGCACTGCGTCCTCGCTGTTATTCCTCTCACACATGGATCTGTCATTCTACTCTACCGTCACAATACTCTGAACAAAGCTCCCACATGGAGTAATCACCAAGCCTGCTGGATCCAGTTCTCACTTACGTGAAGGCTGCCAACGGCACTATTGTGTGTTTAAAGAGTGGAAGCGTTCTGATGAACACGGCAAAGAAAGATCTGAGTCTGTAAACATGGGAATGTCATACTAGATTTGCTTTATAACTAACTTGATCTCTCTATCAACTACAATTGTTTAAAAATACTGATGGCAAGTGCTGCTGGGAACTGCTAAGACTAAGCGGTGAGATATGGACTACCTAAAGGCTGTGTCACTAACTCGACAGCCATCTTGTGTAATGGAGACAGGTCTGGTTTTGGGAAGTAGAACAGAAATAGAGCCCCACGCAGAGAGGGTGGAGAGCGACCGCTGCTTCAGGCAGGAATTGCAAACACTTCCTTTTGCAATAAGAAAACCGCAAGACATGCAGATTGGCATAAGGAGAATATGAAGAACCCACATCCACCAAAAATGGAAAACCACAACCAAAGTGCCATTCAGAGGCAAAAAGCTCCCAGAAAATTTGAATCTCTCAGTCATTTTCTCTTTTTATAATATGAAAGATGTGAATATGCAAATATGGGATTACTTCCTTTTTTCCCATTTATGCATTTGACAGACAACTTTATTCTAAGTGATTTATAGTGCTTTCAAGACGTATATTTCATCATTTGAAATGTTTTCTGGGATCAAACTCAAAACGCAGGCATTGCTAGTGTCATGTTCCACCAACTGAGCTACAAAACACCTTTCTTTTCTTTTTTTACTAAATTGATAGGCAGTCAGACAAAATCTGCAGACTCACAATTTTATGTGCTGATTTTGAAGAAAATAAACCCTGCAGAATGGACCCTTTTTACAGATGTGATTACACGTCTCCACAGTTATTAACATCGTAAATCTAGCAAAGTTTTTTATATTTTAATAAAATAAAAAGGTAATAATCATTTACAACACTATACTTTGTGTTTTATTGGCTTGGTATTAAATGACAGAATACTGGTTAATGTTGCCGCATGAGTGTTTCTCATACAAAGTCTCAGAGAGCGACAGCAAATTTGATACTTGCGGCAAATGGGAGCACAAAAAAATATATCTGTGGTAGTTTCCATTTACCACTAAATAAATTTAGCAAAATATGACTTTTGCTTCTGAGAACCTCGGAAATGTGAAAAGGGTCCATTCTGTTTATTTAATATAAATTTAGACTAAAGAATAAAATACATTTGTAACAATTAAATGTAATGAATTAAATAAATTGTATAAATTAATTATTTCATAAAAAAACATCCGAGTAATCTTACCGAAAGTGCTGCCCGCTTCAGGCCTAGACACTGACGACACAATGACAAATCCGAATCCCTCGTTCTCCCCGCGCTGGATCTCCACATCGTAGGGCTGGATGGCATTGGGGACCACCGTGTTGTTGCTGCCACCCCCGCCTCCGCTGCCGATGCCGCTGGTGGAGCCCGAGCCGGAGCTGACCGTGTTGAGGGAGTTCTGGCTGCCCTGCGGCGTGCGCTTCTCCTCGGTCAGAGACGGGGCCTGTGTGCTGCTGTGGTGAGAGGAGGCCGGGGAAGGAGGCATCTCGCCATCCACCTTTGCCACTGAAGAGGAAGAGGGTTGGAGGAGGGTTAGGAAGATTTAGGTTCTGCAAGTCAAGGAGAAACCAGCTCCTCGTCAACAAGCTCGACAGGCAAAGGCTTGGACTCAATCACGTTTATGATTTACACACCAAACAAACTTCTGAATTGCTTGAACAGGGCATTTAATTACATTAGCCAGCTGATCTCAGATAATTAAAAATTAAGCAATCGTCATTTCCCTGGAAGTATGACATATCTTGCCCTGCTCTCTTACAATGGTTAGACTGGGACTTGTATTTAGGTAGGTGATCTTGGAGGAATTGAAAAAGGGTAACTTATACTTGGAGACCTGACATATGGGCCTCAGAGGCCCGCACAGATTAATTAGCCAGAGTCAGCAGGCGTACCTCATTATCATGTGCCATGAACTCTCATTTAAATAAAGTCTGTCTGATAGGAATGGATAATCAGACCGCAAAATCCTGCATAATTTACAATTCCACTAGTCATGCTGGTCATTGCATTCAGGTTGTGGAGTGCAATAAGTGCACATTTAAGATGCAATTGACACTTCCTCTGGAATTACCTCTACCTAATGATATGTGTGACATATGACACTGATAGAAAAGCATTGCAACTGCCGTATCATGCAGTGGAAAAGCACCAAAAGACATGCTGGAGTACTGATGATCTTTTCTAGTCATAAGAAATTCCAGGATTCAAAATTAACATGCACAAAAAACACCATTGATTTGTACATGGTGCTCAGAGGGTGCTCATTTTGTTAGAAAAATAAATAAATAAAATAAATAGACAAAAAAGGTAAAAGTTTGGGATTTACACAATAATACTTTTTGGCTAAAATACATTGATTTTCAAATAAATGCTGTTCATCTGAAATTTATATTCATTAAATAATCCTGGATAAAATACATCATGGTTTCTACAAAAAAGATGATATAAGAAATTATTATTTTTATTCTTGAGCACCCAATCAGCACATTAGAATGATTTCTGAAAGATCATGTGACACTGAATAATGGCAACTGAAAATTCAGCTTTGCTATCCAAGTAATACTTTACATTTAAACATATATTAAAACAGTTATTTCAAATTGTAATAATATTTCATACAATTACTGTTTTTACTGTATTTCTAAACAAATAAATGAAGCATTGGTGACTTCTTTTAAAACCATTGACCCAAACTTTTAAACAGTAGTGTATAAAAAAATAAAAATAAATGAACTAATAGTCAGTAAGTGAATAACTTTATAAGGAATGCATGGTTAGGATAAATGCCAGATAATGCTATTTTGAACTTTGCTCATATAAGTGACATACAGTTCAAATGCATGATCCAAATCAATCCTGTTTTTTTCTCCAGAACTTCATGTGATGACATACATTAAGCCATTGAAATAGAAATAGACAGAAAATAAAAAACGAGGCTTGACGTTTTTGTGATTGACTCGAGCTCATCTCATCATTATTTCTGCAGGTGACACATTGACCTGTCTGCAACAATGCAATAAAAATAGCTGAAATCATTCTGGTTTCATAGGGACAAAATACATTTTTCAATAAAAATGTAAAACTTTTCATGACTAGTAATAAATATTTATAGCCTGTAATTTTTCTCAACAAAAATCATATTTTGGAGCCTGCTTACATCCATATCCAGTCTTGCGCCTCATGGTCAGGTTGACGTGACCCTGTTTTGCAGCTTGTTGCATGAGTTGAACGACTAGCTGATGAGATTTTCCCACAACAGCCGTTCCATCCACACAAATAAGCTCATCTCCTGATCGCAGACGCCCATCTTCATCGGCAGCTCCATATTTCACAATGTGGCCAATATAAATCTGTACAGCCAGGAGAGACGGACACAGAAAGACAGTTAACAAGAAAAAAATCCTCACAACTCACAAATCTGTCTTGGCCAAAGTGAACATAACTCCTCGAGGTTAATCACTTTTCAAACTCAGGGTGTCAATGTCGTGTCAAGGGGATTCACTTTACTGAAACACTGACATTTCTGCTTATTTTATGACTAATTGTTGTGAAATGTTCTCCAAACAGTAAAACCACTATGGAATTTTTACACCCCTTCACCAGTCGAAAAGAACAGCACTGCAGGCATCTCTGTATTTCATTCTTCAAGGAGTCTGAAAAACCGTCTCATCAGTTCAAAGATGTAACATTGCCTCATTAAAGGGAAGAACTGGTGGTCTGAGATATATTTTCTGACTGATTGAGGCTGTACTGCACAGATCAAAGCTTTCGTCAAACTACACACACAGGGCAGATGCTTTCACTGGCCACAAGTTTAGCCAAAAGCTGAATGTTTGTAATGCACAGGGCACACTTCACACAGAAATGGGTATCATGCACAAGCTGTGAAGACTGAATCAGAACTCAGCCAAGCTTGGACTATTACATTTGGAAAATATTCAAAGGGTCTATATTTGTTGGGCGCCTTTGGAACTGTCAAGCAGCACAAGTGTATTTATAACTAATTAATAGAAATGAATTAATAATTAATGTTACATTTTTATCAAATATTTACATGACAAGCAAAGCAGAGTGTTAACCAGTGTTGGTATCCTTAACTAAAACAGAACTACTAAAGATTTGCTTTCTTATAATTGTAAAAAAGCTGACATATAAAAATATAAATATTAGATGAAAAACATAGCTTGAAAACTTTAAAACTACTAACTTGACTAATAAAATAAGTTTAAGAACTAAAATGACTAAAACAGAAAAAAAATCAAAGCTAAAATAGAAATTATAAAAATATTAGACAATTATAAAATGTTTATGTTTATTATAAAAATAAAAGCTTATTCAAAATAATAAAGTAAAATGTATTATTTCAAATATAACATATATATATTCCAAGTAGACAGTGTAACAGCTGCATACATTATAATTAAAAAATAGTTAGCCAAATTTAATTAAAATAGTTTTATGTCTAAATAACAACTCCACCTAACCACAAGACTGATTAAACAAATAAATAACTATAACAAATATCAAAACTGACACGTACAATACTTGCAGAACTGCACAAATGATGCCTGCACTCACCGGCTCGCCGGGTTCATTGCCTCCAAGGATCCTGAATCCAAAGCCGGTATCTTTTCTCCACAGGAAAATATCCTGCTCTTGGTAATCAGGTACTGAAAAGGAGGAAAAATAGCTTGAGACCATGATGATCAATTGACCTGCAGAATGACGCACAAGCTTTAATTTATAACCTAAACCTCCCACTTTCAAGAAAGGCTGCTGGTTCAAGGTGGTAGAAAAGCGAACAATGTCACTTTAATGATTGCATCTCGCATCTGGATTTTCTTCTAACTGGTTCAAGCCAATGAAGGAGTAATATAATGACTATTCTGCTCAAATGAATCCGCATAGCACAATCTGATTAACAGGTATTCCCATCTGGGAAAATGATAAGCACTGACACACGTGCTTAAATCTAGATTACAGATCAAGTGAAGCGGAAGACAGAATCCAGAGGTCTTTTGAAGCAGCTGTGCCCTTGAGCTTTACACCTGAGCACCGTCTCCACCACAGCACTTCCACGTCAAATCAGTCAGGACGAGCACCAGCAGAGCTTCCCCCTCTTTTAGACTTGAAGCTCTGCAGACATCAGCAATCTGTCGGGTTTTACATTATTGACCCTGTAGCTCTCCAATGCATCACATGATGTTCTGTCAGGGAACATTTGTGCCTGTTAAGTAAGAGAGAGCTGGAAACCGTGGCTCTGAGCGGAAATTTCTGACGCAGATTTCCCGGAGATCTTTTTAAACAAGCTTACAAGCCCATTTAGCACAAGTTGATATGATTCTTTAGGGTCTTAATTAAAAGTCTATAACATACTTTGGTTAAAATTTCTCAATGGTAGTGTAAAAACACCTTTTTAAACCTGTCAAAATCAGCTCTGTTTTTAGCAAGCCATTATAGTGATATTGCTATAAATGCTAATGAGCTCTGCTGACCCCGCCTCTCTCTTCCGTAGCATGACGAGCAGACTAACTAGCACTTTATTAGGAAAGGCGATTTACAAAGATTCATAAAAAAAACCTTACACACTTCTGCTATAGATAAAGCTGGATCACGAATGATTCGCACAAACATAGATGCATTTAGGCAGATCGGGGATCAGCGCATTTACTTCAAAGCGAAAATAACGTTAATCCTCTGCATCTTCAGCAGGCTCAGATGTCGGGAGTAACTGATGACTGCTATATTCATTATTACGTCCAACAACAAAGCACCTCAATCGCTTAATCGGAGACTTCTTGTCTTCCCCTGGACCAGAGTCGACACAATGTGGACTGATGACAGCACACTCAGGTGGGTCTAAGGTAAGATGGCCTTGTCAATCAATTATCATGGGAGGGGCCTGCGCAGAACTACGTAATTCTGACAGGAATCTCAGAACAGCCTGATTTGAGAAAGGGGATTTTAAAATAAGGATTAAAAAAAAAACACTGGTTGGATTTTTATCATTATAAGATGTATATGTACATACACTTCCAACACAGATTTATGTTCAAACAACTTGAAAAGTGAATTTTCCATCAGATGACGCCATTAAGAATGGGCTTCGGTTTGCGTAGGCTAACAACAAATGCTCTGCGTTCGTGAATCTACTACAAAGCTATTGTAATGCAGCTGGACGTGTGGAGCAGATGGCAGATACAAGGACCTCCGTCTCCAGTCTAACCAGATGCACAGCAATTTACTGTAACAGAGACGGGAAGTAGAATGGCTCCACAGACATACAAAATGGCTGCTGCATGGGCAATTTTCCCATACTGTTCGATCTCCATTAAGCAGCAAGGACGGTTGTGGCAGACTCTGCAAACTGTGCATTAAGGCAAAGACAGAACTTCAACTTAGATTAATTTGTGTTAAAGCCTCCCAATGCAGCTGCTCACATTTATTGGATGGAATGTTCTCAAGCTGGTCCAAAAATGCCAAATGGCAACGATTTACCTTTTAATCCGTTCAAGGACAGCAACAGTGTAGTCTGATTATGGAACTGACTACCATGAGGTGATTATTTTAAGTGATTCAGAAACATACACCAGAACTAGTGGAAACTACTGATTTGGATCTTGATTGGTGAAATCAAAAATGTATGGCACAATCAGAGTAGTCCAATTCCCAAATAAATGACTCCAAAGAGTTTATACTTTAGTATAACCAGTGAGGTCTGGTTTTTGAACAAATGACTCTGAAGATTTGTTCTTTTTAGTGAATAAAAAACATACAGTCTAACAATGAATTATTAATTACTTCAATAAGTTTGTCCTTTTTTAGTGAATCAAAAATATAATACAATCAGTGTAATTGTCTAATTGAGGAACAAATGACTTTAAAGACTGTTCTATTCAGTGAATTATTAAAACGTTTGTAAATGCATGTTTTCATTATTGTTGTTCATTATTGATATTATATTATCTTTTGATTTTATTTTGGATAAAATTATCTTTGGAACTTACTTTTTTCCCAAAAAGGAAAAGTACTTAAAATAACTGTTATTGGAACCATTTAAAGGAGCCGAATATTTAAGAGGTGGAACTGTTAAATTATTTGCGACCCCACGTCCCAACATCATCTTTCATAAAGGACTTGCTAATGAGAGACACTAACAAAAGTAGAAACAATGAAGAAACTCCAAGTTAGCAAAATATTCAACCCAGACATTGGAGCGCTCCATTCCACGGCCTCTTAACATCCGCTGAAGGATATTCCTGTTAATTAGCCCCTCTGCTCTGGCACACATGAAAGTAGTATTGGATTCACTGTCTTCCACCACTACCAATTATATGCACATTTGTCAAAAGATGTGTTCTAGAGCGCGCTGGAGCGTGTGAATGCACTGATGGCAGGGAGGAGTGTAATTGGTCAGAAGTGCCTCGCCGTTCACGTTGGATTCTCACTGGCGGTGAGCGAGTAGGTGAAAGCAAAGTGAAGGAAACAAGGAATGGGAAAGGCTAATGAACAGCTTTAGAAGTACAGATGATGAGCTAATCTGAACACAGCGCTCTTATCACAACAGACATAGCAGATCCTAACTGACGGCTAATGGTTTACATTAGCTTTGGACAGCTATTCGAATACTGAAAGACTTTGATGTTAATGGACTGCTTGGCGGTGTCAAAAAAAAAGTGAAATACACAAATTACTTAACGTCTGCTACTTAATATAGAGGACTGAGTAACCATGAGTGATTGAAAATTGTAATTTTGTTTAAGTATAGATTCATTATTAAGGCAAGACCCTCAGTTGAATAGGCTAAAATATTTTACTCACCATACTTCCTAAGTTGATTGATTACATTAAGAATTATGTATTACAAGTTTTCTGCTTAAATATGTAAACAAAGCGTTATTTGGATAAAGCCAGGTTCAAAATTCTTGTTTCATTTGGTTGACATTTTAGAGTCAAATGTTACTACCAACAGGGAAGGCAGGGAACAAACTCTACTTAGAACCCTTCAGAAAATGAGATACTGTAAAGTTTGGTGTATGTAAGTGCTACTGAAGTGCAGAATTCTGAAAGCATGCATTGAAATTGAACTCTACAGATGCAAATAAAGAATAATAAAAATAAACACATAAAAGTGTATTAAGCATTTTTTCTTTCCACTAGCCTGAAAAAAACATGTTATGAAAAGCCAGACGGTCAAGAATCTCAAAGTTGTCTGTAGAGTCTTGCCTTAAAATGAGTGATTGGCAATAATCTTTTTACACCAATGTTAGATGATTTTTTTCTCCAACAAAACATTTTTAAGACCCCAAAATGTTAATATTCAGCTAAATGGCAAAGCAGACTAATCATACAAGAAATCCAGCCTGTTCCCAACCAACCAAACCTTATGTCCCATTACCAACCAAATATAAAGAAGAGACCCAGTGATCCACTGCCAATGCACCCGCCACCGGAACCCCATATTACTTACGCCTACTTTCATACATGCTCCTGGACTGGGCCCAGATTTTAAAGGGATCTGGTTTCTTTTGGAGAGTTCCGTCTACTGGAGGGTCCTGTGGCAGGCTTGGCAGGGGCTGGGAGGGGGGCGGTGGGGCCGCAGACTCGTTGAGCAGGGCCTGGGAGGCGTGGAGGGGGGAGTCAGTGTGGATGCTGCGCTGACTGGACACACTGTGCTGAGAGCTGCCCTGACTGTCCTTGCGCTCCAACTGTTGCTGTGGTGGGGAAAAAGAGAGAAACATGAATAGAAAAGAAAAAACACCACAACCTCCAAAGCGCCTTTAAGATGGACTGCATGAATTGAATAAATGTGAAGCAGGCAAAAAAAAGAAACATGAATGAATGAGTTGAAGGACAGAATGACGCACAACTCTCCTTACATCAGGACAAAACTCTATCGGCACATTCAATTGCTATTTTAATATTCTGACTCAACTATCATTCAGCCTCACCCTCTCAACCAATACAGTACTACTGACATCATAACCTAATATATATACATAAAAAAATATGATTAAGAAATATGCCATACTATTTCTATGTCACTAATCAAATAAGCAAATTAGAGTGACTGATCATGTGACTCCTTTTTATAGAGGGTCAGATGTTCCAGGATGCTCATTCTCAAATCAAGCTGGAAAAAAAGGTTTTGCTGAAATTTGCAGCTTGAATGCTGCTGTCATTAAAAAAAAAATAAAAAAAAAAAATTGTTCTGACAATTTATTTTGTACAATTTACACTTTAATATTAAAAATATATATAAAAACGCTACAAAGATATTTTCACTGTTTTTAAATAAATTCATATTTTAATATTCATTACAAGAGATACAACGTAATTTAATTATAAAATGCCACTAGTTGGGTCGTGTTATGACATTTATAAGGTTTCCTCTTCTGCAAAAGTCATCTGAAGTTCTTTTTAAACCCACGCACACACCTCTGCATCCTTTTGCATCCCAGCACAACCTACGATTCATTACAGCAGACATCCAGAAAGGAAATAAAGAAGAAATCCAGCAATACAAATAAAACACAATTCAATAAGTAGCTAGTAAATCCATCCAAATAAAACAGAGGCCATTTGAGATTTAAGAGATGCTCGTCTGGCATTGAGAAGTCATACAAGGATAGACTCCATTTCAACAAAGTAGAAAAACCCAAGGCTGCCATTTTACCAGAAGAATGCTGATTATTGTTTCAACTATCCATAGACTCACTGAGAGCTCAAACCCAACATCTATCATCAACAGGCTGGTGGAACACAAAAGATTAAAAATAAAAACACTTTAATGCTATTCTGTCCCTGAAGCTCAACGGATGGAATCCTGTTGTTTCATTGTCTTTGGTAAATCATTAGAGGACTAATACAGGACACCCATGTGACCAATAAAACCAGCCCACCTCCCAGGGGGGAACACCCCTCTCAACCCCGACCACATGGTTTCAGAGTCCACCTCCAGAACGTTTGTATTGAGGTGCACATCAGACTCTCTCTGCCAGAACAGCGACACTAGACCAACAGAACACTAGACCAATGACACAGATAATGAGCAAAAGGATTCGGAAACAATGTGAAGAAGAATAACAACAAAAAAGCCAGACAAAGTGAGGGGAGAATGAGAATAAAACACCTGTACTCACCAGTTTGGGGCTCTTCTTTGCAGGTGCCACCCCTACAGAGAGCAAAAGAGACAGAAATATTAATTGTGTGCACACAAAGATTTCACCTTCCCCACAGGCACAATTCTGAAAGCAATCCCAAGACAGATGGATGACTCCAATCAGGGCGCGTGGTGCGTCGGCAGCCCCCTCTCTCTTTCCGTTTCTTCTCTCGTTCCTTTACTCCGAGGGCAGCGGAGACCATCCGCATCAGAAAACCGACCCCCATTACCCTGATTAAATGCTAACCAGACACTATATACTTAAAGGGACAGTTTGACCAAACCGAAACGCTGTCTCGTTTACGTAAAACACAAAAGGAGATATTCAACAGAATGTTTTAGCTACCCGTTTCCATATAATAAAACCGAATGAGCAACTGTGGTTGGTCACCGTTCGCTTCCACAATAAGGAAAAAAGCAGCTGGGACATTGTACAAAATATTTCCTTTTACATTCTACACAAGGTTTGCGGAGTACATGAAGCCAGAGATCTAATTTCAGGGAGAACGATCCCTTTAAACCTGCCAGACACTGCGCGAGAGATGAAGACAGAAAAAGAGGAGAGCGACAGAAAGAGAGAACAAACGAACGAGACACAGGAAGAGAAACAGAGAGGAGCTTATGCCCAGACAGGTGCTAAGCTATTACCCATGGAGAAGGAGTCCAAGATATTGAACATTAAATTATAGGCAACGGTCAGTTCCCCTCTTACTGAAACCATCTTCCAGCGTCCCTGCCCCTCGCGATGTTGTTGCCGAAGGATCCTGCATCTAGATCCAGTCCTTGATTCTCCTGTCTTTTGAGCTTCTCTTTTTTCTCTCCCTCTTTTTTGCCCTCCCCCTCCTTGTTTCGATGTGCATCACCCTCGCTCCGTCCTCATGTGTTTGCTTCTTCTCTCTGTTTCTCTCTCCCCGACGCAAGCATTCTCGCGCTCGCTTTGCCATCGTACTCCCTCCTCCAAACACCGTTACCCTCCCACTTCTACATGTGCCGATGTGCCATCGCCCCCTCCCACGCCTCCATCAGAAAGGTTGCATCTGAAAGGCTATGCATAAATTATGCATTAAATAGATGCACGTCATTTATAGCATAAAAAAACAGTTAATTGATTAAAAAGAAACGGATGTCTCGCATGGTTTCCACTATGGCAAGATTCATTGGTGAGATCACACCAAACACGAGTCTGCCTTTGATTTCACAGCTGGGTGTGTGTGTGTTTCACTGCATGGTGCTGTAAGGTCCTAAGTGCGTGTGTGTGTGTGTGTGTGTGTGTGTGTGTGTGAGAGAGATCGGTCCTCTGATTCCGGTTTAGCCTGTAAAAAAGTCTGCTTATTGTGAAGTAATTCCCTTGAGAGCAAGTCGTCTGCGTGTGAGCACGCCCACGGTAACAAACATGCGCACTTGTCCAGCCTGTCCTGCACACATCGCTCTCTTGAAAAGTGCTTCTGCTTTTTATTTCTGATACATCTCCAGGTATTCAATCTTCCATCGTCCTTTCTGTTGCAAATTGACCTACCCCATCAAGCCCTGCCTCCAACCAGACTCATTATCCCCAAAAACAAACACGCTCATCCACTGCAGTCTGCCGTCTCCCTCCCTTTCCTCTCTATGCCGTCTCCACTACAGTCCATTAATTGTTAAAAGTTTCTGCAGCATCTCTACACACCCTTTTTACAAACACACTCTCCTCATTTTTCTCTTATGTATTCACTTCAAATCTCGATCCACAACGTTTTGTTTGGTAGTGCAGTTTTTCTGAAAATGTCGCAATCATTTGACCTCTGGTCTTTTGAAATACATTTTTTTTACAAAGTTATTTCTAATAGAACTAATTTAAATAAATTATTGTATAATATTAAAGTGATAAATGTGGATTACTGTGATGTTTTTATCAGCTGTTTGGACTCTCATTCTGACGGCACCCATTCGCTGCAAAGGATCCATTTGTGAGCAAGTGATGTATTGACACACTTCTCCAAATCTGTTCTAATGAAGAAACAAACTCATCTACATTTTGGATTTAGGGCCTGAGGGTGAGTCCATTTTCCGCAAAATGTCATGTTTGGGTGAACTATTGCTTTAACTGCCTTTGAGAAATGTATAAAACTGTAATTAAAAAAATAACACTGATTATATGTAGGCCAGAAATAATTCATACATTTTTGAACTATCATTAAAGATATTCACTACATCCTCTCAATTCAATCGATTTCAATTTGTAATATTGATTTAACTTAACGTTGAAGATTTCTATGACCTCAAGTCTAATTTCAGTAATATTTTCCCTGCTCAGAAATACAATTTCACAGTTGCGCAGCAACAAGAAAGCATTATAAAGTCTGTGAGTTTAAGAGTGGATCTGTGCGGGTCTGATTTTATAACCCAGTGAGTGTCTAGAGGTTGTTTCTTATAGAGGAGAGATGCTGCCTAATACCTTGCAATCAATCAATCCATTTCACTTTACTGGGCACATAATGGCTTTATCTGAATCCCATAAAGCAGTGCTGCTTGCTGAATTAAAAGCAAACAAAGTGACTAATGCATTAAAAGTGTATGACTCTTATTGTGATTGCTTCTTTACTCTTGGACCGGTTTCAAATTCTATGGTCATGCAACTTGAGGTAGTTTCAAGACTCCTGCCATTTCCGCTCCTCCTTCCTTCGTGCAGAATTGATACATCAGAGCTCAACCAGTTCGTTATTTATTCAGGGCAGAACAGCCGAGAAATGGCAACTGGCACTGGTTATATTTCAGTTCTGCACAATTTTCAGATATTTAGAGAATTAAGTTGAATGATTCAGCTCATGCCTGAACTCAAATTATCAATATTGTTGGTGTGAGAAAGCAAGAGCTCCCTCCATAACTGTATTGAACATGCCATCGGAGGTGAGCAGGAACACTGGTGACAGGTCAGCGTGAACCACGTCAGGCACAGAGGAGACTAATAAGAAGGATTAGCAGGAGAAGATTATGATGCACTGCATGTGCACATGCATGTGCATAAGGGCATGAAGAGAGTGAAGGGTGTGTACTGGACCCCCCTTCCTCGGTCAGGCTGATGGGAACAGATTCTGACGGTCAATACCATCTGTCAGTGATGCAGTCTGACACGCAGAGGAATGAAAGAGTCTCCCAGGAGCTGCCGCAACAGCCTCTGGTGTGATAGCACACACAAAACCATTTTCATGCAAGACTATTGTGCAGTTCCAAAAACTTGTCAGATCCCTATGTAGGCAGCATTCTAGGGCATCGCAAACACTCCCTGAGTGAAGCCTGTTACAACAGGTAGACAACTGTCTTCTGAGATAACTAATTTTAGTCAAAGGGCAACATTCACATTGCATTTTTACGACCTCTATGAACCAAATTGGTGGACAGAGCAGGAGATACATTGATTATAAATATACTTAATTTAATACTTGAGAGTTTAAAAATAGTGCAGAATAATTAAAATGTATTATTTAGCTCAATAATGTATTTTGATAAGTTCTGGTAATAAATACAAGATGGTGGATGAAGAGCAAGAGATGCTGAAATACAGTGTGTCAGAACAGAAAAATATCAAACAATTGTTCAATGTAAAGGCCTGTTCACATCAAGAATGATATCTATAACCTTAACTATAATGATAACTATATTACACCCATGCCACTAGTGATAATGTTCTACTTATAAATGAGCATTGCAGTAATGTCACCTACTTCTTTAAATTCTCCAGCTCTTTGAAGTTGTTTGGATTCTGATTGGCTGTTAATGTTTTTATCATTCATCAGTTGGGGGGGGGGATTGTTCTGAAAGCTATTCCAACGAAATTGTTTCTCCATTTCATAACAATTCTTATAGAATTGGAACAATTATTAAAATGTTATAGGAAGTTATCATTCCTCGGTGTGAATGGCTCTTTATTAAAATGTATTATTTTACCCAATAATGAACTTTGACAAGTTTTGTGGTAAATCCAAAATGGCATATGAATGTAGCGAAATGCAAATTCTAAATACACTTCATTCAATACTGTAAAGTTTCAGAAAAATTATTTTAATGTATTATGGTGGACAAAGAGAAATTCTGATTATAAATATAACTCACTCCGTACTAAACAATGGTTTGAATTCAATTGTCTCCCGTGCAAACTGCTATTTGTGTAATTGCTGACAAAGTCTAGTAATGCATATAGTTCTCCAGAGTCCGGACAGTTACAAAATGGCCTTCGAATACAACTCCCTGCTCACTAGGTATAACACAGCTTATTGTGTGTACATTAGAATAGTCTTAAACTGACATGGCCAGCAATTGGAGGTGGCAGGGCATGAGGTGATGTTAAAATGGCCCTGTGCATACTCACACACACACACACATAGATTCAGCTCTGATGGCTATTGTACCACTTCCTCCATTGCTTGCGTGGATTCAGTAGGTCCACACAAACATGTCAATCAAAATCATTCAAGGGTAACACGTAATGAAAGAATAAGATGCAGAGTGGACTTGAAAACACCTGTCTGTCCTCACTGCCTGCTGGTATTTGTTCCAGAATGTGATGCGCCTGCATGTTGTGTGAGAGACAGATACCTCCGCTTTATCATTTTAACAGAAAACCCCACCGCAAAGTGCAGCAGAGCATCGTCATGGAAACAAGGTGTGAAATCGTGTGATTGGTGGGTTCTATGCTTCACCCCTTCAGCAAGCCAAAGGGTGAGCAGTCAGGGAGAAGACACTCCTCGCAATCATCTAAAAACTGATTTTTCACCAAAAACCTCTTGATTGAATACAGAGCCAGGCCACCACTTCTTTTGGACCACTGGGTATTTGTCTGCAACTCCATTCATTTTTGCTGCTAGACAATTCAGCAAAAATGTATGCAAAAAGTACAAAAAACCTCGCTGGAATGCTTCCTTCCAAACATGAAATCAAATTACTTTCCTACACATCACTAATCGTGGTTGTTTATCTTCCCCTAGCTGTATTTGTCCAACCAGAAATGAAAATTAGACAGCAATGCCGTTTCATCCTTAAAAGACCAGCTTATATTAACTTCCCTGCTAGTTTAAGGGCCGTTCACACCAAGAACAATAAGTGTAATGATACTACTAATGTTTGATAATCTTTCTAAGTCTTTGGCAATAGGAAAGTCTAAAACACATAACAATAATAACATGAAGAAACAGCATAGTCGGAATCACTTTCAAACTTTGATAAATGATAAAACATTGACAGCCAGTCAGAATTCCTCATGTCTTTAATGAGATGAAGCGTTTAAAGTGGTAGACGACATAACCTCAGACTGCATATTTCATAAACAGAACATTATCATCCGTTGGTGTGGATGTCAATAAAGTTATCATTATTCTGATGAGCTTCACTTTATGATAACGACAGAAACACGAAACGCTTTCTGACAATTCTACTATGAATTGAGTGATTAAACTAACTTGAAAATGTATTAATATTCACTTGGAAAATTTGCAGTGACTTTAAATCTTTGAATTTAGAGACTTTATATGGAAAAATAGACACAAAAAACAACACTTCGTACAGAGACAAACTCCAATTTGCTTAGCCTAACAACATAAGGACAAGCCAAAAGCTATTTCTCCCAAAGAAGTCTACAATGTCTACAAAAAGTTATTTGCTAGCATTTCCCTCCTCGTAATGACAGTCAGTGAGAACAACAGCCCAACAAATGTGTGTTTCTCTCTTGGAGCGAATAGTTTAACGTTTTAATATTTGTTTTGCGTTTTCATTTCCCTCTTGGTGGAAATAAGCCTTAACACGTGTATTTGGATGCTTGGAGTAGCAGCTAATGAGACCAGACTAGCTGATGCCTCAGTAGAAGCCGGTTTCATATTTGCTGGGGAAATCGAGATGTGTGCTGCCAGTGCTGATTGATGACTCATAAAGGCAGCGGATCAGATAGCAGTATGCACCTTTTCATTTCATCACACGATCCATAGCCAGAGCATCCCTTACTCTCTTTCTCAAAGCGGCAGATTCTGATAAACACCAGCAGGAGGAATTGCAATGAAGCTAGAAGTGGCCTTCTACATGTTGCAGTACTAGTGATTCCACCCTGACAACAGTACATAAACATTCACACTTCAGGGAGACAGAATGGACCTTAGGGCCACTGACTCAAAGCCACGATGCATTCAGCTCACAAACACCCGTTGTGTTGAACTGATTACCCCGGGCAAAACAGATGCATAAATCTCCTTTAAACTGAGCATTTGCAAGTGTGACATTTAGACCTAAACAGCTGAGAAACGTCAAGAGAAAAAAACTGACAGTGGTCAAGACTCGAGGAAAAAAAGTCAACGATGGCAGCATAAAAACTTGGAAGCTACAGGTTTGGTTTTATGCCCTCTCAAGCGCCACATAGGATCATAATTAATGCTTGGTTTTAGTAATTTAATAAGTAATAATTGAATAATTAATAATTTAACAAGTAATATTTTCTTAGTTCAGTTAATTTTTTGGGCACTAAAATTACCAAAAATTATCATTTAAATAGTTTACAGATAGTTTGAAATAATATAAAATCTTTAACAGAAGAAATAATGTAAGTGCTCTTATAAAATTACAAGTTTCACATTTAGGCTTTAAAATTGCAAGATTCTCAAAATAACATCATAATTCTCATTTTTTTATATTTTAATTGTATACATATTTATGTGGTTAAATTATCAAATTATATACAAATTAATACAATTAATTAAAACTATTTAAACATTCACTCACTTTTGTGGTAATCAACATTATACTGTGAAGACTGTTGATTGAGTTTAACCTGCATTTAACCCAAAATAGTTATTTAAGGAAAACCACAGTGTTACAGTGCAACAGCCTGGTTTTAATGTGCAAGTAAAATGTTCAAACAATGATGTAGAAGTAATACAACTTTAAGACCACCAACCAAACCTGCTGGACCAGAGGCACAAACACAGACACAAGCTAAAATGAAGATCAAGTGAAGCCAAGCCATCTACACGATCTAGATCTATATAAGAGTCAATTATCCAGAGAACAAGCAGAGCCACAGTGCATTCCTACAAAGAGAAATCTGTTTTAATAGACCAAACATGCTGCAGTTTCAACATGTGAGTATTTGTGTGTATATATGTGTTTATAGAAATGAAGAGACATAAATCATGTTTCTACCCATTAGCGGTTTCTTCGGACTCTACTCTAATTGGTAGACCAGCGATGGGTGACTGTTGAAAAGGAATGGTGTGTGTGTGTGTGTGTGTGTGTGGGGGGGGATTTGCTGCATGACATCAAGGCCAGCAATTAAAGGTAAGATGTGAGCACAGAGAATACTTAAAACATCCCATACATATTTTAGAGACATTAGCGAACATCTTTGGTGTGAACTTGAATTACCTTCAATGACAATTAAAGAGATTTTAACATAAATGTTTTGATCTTTTTACCCTGAGGCCCACATATAATCTTAGTAAAGGTATTTTGCAGCAAAACAGTCATGGTTTAGTATTAAATTATCATTACACACCGCTCTCTGACTTATATATATATATAAATAATTGTAATATATATTATTATTTTTATTTTATTATACATTTTTATGTTTACATCTGAAATACAGCAGAAAAATATCTCTAGTTATACATTAAAAATGAATTGGAATAGTGTAAGCCACATGGATATAAAACAGACCATTTCTGTCCTGCTATCTTATTCTGTGTAATTCATAAATTACACTACAAGATATGTGACGTCAGTTCAGTAGGCCGTCAAATCCTGGAGGACAATTTGGCTTTACTGAAATAGTAAGGCGGCAGCTCTATTGATGAGCCGTAAAAGATATAAGCACTGCACACACTTTTGTTCATATGCTGATAACTGTCTCAAATGACAAATGGAGATGTTTTAAAACAACAGGCTCTGGCCTTGCAACTGGCATGCGGCAATTTCCTGGCCCTGTTAAAAGCACTTACACAAGACAGATAAAAGCGCTTTCAATTCATCAAATTAATCATCCGAGTGCCAGGCTCTGACTGAATGCTCCGAGAACAGGGAAAACAGGATTTTAAAGTTCTGAAAGACCTGGGGATTTGTGTGTGCAAAACTCTTGGAGTAATTCTCTCAAACTGCACATTTCTATTAGAATTAACTTATTCTTTAACAGTCAGATGCTGGTATTCAGTGTTTTCTCTCATTTTACACACACACACAAGTCTCTCCTTTCTGCTTAGTCTGTCTCTCGGTTTCTTTCACTCTCTTTTGCCTTCTGTAAGGCAGAGTATTTCCACCAATAGCAGGTAACTGTTTTCATTTCCATCTCAGCTTCCTCCCCCATAATTCAAGACAAAGAGAAAAAGCTGTGTGGAGGTATCATGATGGTTAACAGACAGCTGACAGGCCTCAAGGGAAAAGAAGTCGTCAGAGACTTCATATTCATGATCGGCACAGACCTCTCACCAGAGAGTGTCTCGGTTTGGACACTTTCCTGTCATTCTCTCTTCATCTGCGGTGCATGAGCTCTCATTCAGGAACTCATTCTTCCTTGTTTGTGGTGCATTTTATGTATACTTCCTTCTCTACACTCTAGTAGCAAGACTTTTACAAATCTGCATAAAGTCAGGTCCATATTGCAGGACACTGTTCTCATTCCATGCACAAGAAAACAACAGCAGAGTCAGAAAAAGTGAGAAAGTTAGCAAACTATATTTGAAAAAGCAGAAATATGTCATCAAAAATCTCCCACGTAAACAGGAGAGGTCAACCAGAGATTGTTACTGTATGTGACGTTTAGAAGCTGGACAATCTAAAATAGGGTGATTTGAGATTTGTTTGATAGGGATGCGTAATATACACTAATGTTTAAAGTTTGGGGGTATAGTAAGATTATTTTTTTTGTATTTAATACTTTTACTAAGCAAAGATACATTACATTGATCAAACATGAAAGTAAAGACATTTACGATGTTACAAAAGATTTCTTTAAAAAAATAAATTTTCTTCTGAATCAGTTTTCAACATTTATAATAATGAGAAATGTTCTTGAGCATTAAATCAGCATGTTAGAATGATTTCTGATGGATCATGTGACACTGAAGACTGAAGTAATGGTTGCTGAAAATTCAGAATTCCACTGACAGGAATTAACTAAATTTTATTTAAAAATTATATATTAAACCAGAAAATAGTTATTTTAAACAGTAATATTATTCACAATATATCTATTTTTTACTGTAATTTGATCAAATATACACATCCTTGGTAAACATAAGAGAATAAAGTTTTTAAAAATCTTCTCGACCCCACAATCTATTTAGACAAAATAGTACTGAATTTTATATCGATTATCAGCCATTATATAAAAATAATTATTGCTTAATGGCAACTGTCAGAATTTTATATCTGTGCAGTCTAATGATGCCATAAACCCTGTACACTTTGACTAATAGAGCTTAGAGAGTTTTTCACTTGCAAGAGCCTGTTGTGGAAGCATTCTTTTCTGTTTTTTTATAACATTTAAAATCATAATTTCCATGTGAGCTCACCTCTTTGCACCAGCATGGTCACCTCACTGCCTTTGGGGCACTTGCTGAGCAGATCGACCACCTGATTGTGTGTCAGGTTCTGCACATTCCTCTTGTTAACCTCCACGATGATGTCTCCCTCCTTCAGACCTCTGCATCGTGGGTAATCCACTATCTGCTTCACTCGCTGGCCTCCCCCAGACGGGCTGTCTGCTATTGTGAAGCCAAATCCTTTGTCACCCTTCTCCATGTGGACAGTAATGAGCTCGGGCTGGGTAGCGATCGAAGATGCCAACGTCACGTCGCTGGGATAACCGTTGGAAGCCACCTCCCCTGAAGGGCTGTGGGGGCGAGATGGGTCGCTGGAGCCGTTCAAACTGCCACCACCACCTGTAGTTTCACTCCCGTGGCTTGATGGCGAGTTGTAGCTTTCTTTTCCATTGACAATGATGGGTTCCTTGTCTAGAATGGCCACAGAAGTCACTAGGCTGGTGTTGGGGTCATCGGGGTCAAAGGGTAAGGGGTAGCCACGGCAAAGTTCAAGGTCCACCATAGAGCCAATAGGGATGGACTGGAATATCTTCACAACCTGCGCATGTGTGTAACCCAACACGCAAGTGTCGTTCACACTCACGATAACGTCGCCTGTGGAAACAAAACAAAACAGGTGTTGGCCCAAGAACAAAGACTATCTCAAAGATGTATGTGTTCAGTCATACATCAGTTTTCAGTCGTACCTGTTTCCATCTTTCCATCCAAAGCAGCTGGTCCATCAAGCACCAGACTCTTAATCTGCAGGAACTCGTCTGGTTCGTCTCCTCCTACCACGGTGAAGCCAAACCCACGCCTACTTTTCTTCAGCTTGGTGTTAATGAATGTCCCCTTCAATTCTGCAGGGTTCCTTGTGAAAAATGGCTTCCCTCCTGCGGTAAGAAAAGCATTACACTATTCGTGAGCTATGGGAATATGTGAAAGTAAATCTGTTGGGCCCTCTATATGAGATGGTTATGGATACCTCTGTGTATTACAGCACAGCAAATCCTGAGAACATTTTGAGTTTCGAAAGCTGTACAACAAAGTTAACTTTACCGACCACAGTGTAATTAAATTGCCTTGACAAAAGCAGCATATTTTTGTTTATGTCTTCTTGTCTGTCTGTCTACCCATATACCAACTAACTGACTGTCTATCGGTCTGTAAATGTCTGTCTGATGACTACTAACTATTTGACTAACTGTCTGTAAACTGTCTAACTACTAACTAATCTATCCATCTATCCGTCTAACTTTAAGCTATAACTTTAATGTCATGTCAACATCCAAGTTGAACATTCCTTAGCATTACTGTCACAAATGAAATTACCAGTGTGTAGTTCTTTGAATTTTGTGAAATAACTGTATTGTGCATTATCATAGTTGTACAGCAAAATGGCAAAATGAATGTTAGTAGATGCATCAGCTGGCAATCAGTCCTAGATCAGAGCAAAAGTGCTGTTAGTACAAGATACAAGTTAGCATGAGAGGAGAGAATGGAGGAGGGAAACACAGAAGATAATGTGATTGGCTAGATAGATGGCGTAAGATCTGTTCATCATGGTCTGTTATGACAGAAGGATCAGAGAGAACTGCAGAGATACCCTAAGGGGAGAGACGCACTGTACACTGAATGCAAATGACTGGACATGATATATATGTATACAAGAGGGAAAACGTGACAGACAGAGAAACAGAGCTGTCCATAACAGAATAAAATCGAGTCCAAAAATCTGAGACCACTAGAGGAAATTAATAATGCATAATATTCTTAAAGGTTTAAATTTGATTTTGAATCCCAGACTTTCAATATGGACCTATTATATGCCCATTGTATATAATCTTAAATGCGCAGTGGTGTGTGTGTGTGTGTGTGTGTGTGTGTATATATATCTCTTGGTCCAAGGTCAATTTTTTTCTAAAATACTCATGTCCTTTAAAGCATAAGCTTTGGCTGAATTTTCATGCGTCAAATCACTACTGATACAATCTTTTGAAACGACAGCATTTATCTTCACTAAATCAACATTCTTGACTTTGACCATAATGCATCTTTTGAAACATTATAGAAAGCCACCATGGTGTGAGGTTCAACACATTATCTTCTACAAAAAAATAAATTTGCTAAATCTTTCAATAAGCAGCTTATTGTTGAGTGTTCAAACAACACAGGGACGGAAGAGACAGAGAGCTGAGGGAAGGAAGACTTGGAAAAAGTGAATAGGAGTGAGTGAATAGTGAATGTCCACAGAGGAATACGCCACGCACGGTTGTGTATGTGTTTGTGTTACAAACAAATAAAGGAGGCAGCACATACGTTTAGCCCCCAGTTGGGATGCTAGTGGAGGGGCGGAGCCGGGTTCTCTGTAAGTCTCTTGGTGGTTAGCAGCATAGCTCGCTAGCGGTGCTCCTGTCGAATGCTCCTCTATCCATTCTGAAAGAGTGAAGGGTGCACTTCCTTTTTTGTGTGTCTCTCAAGCCGGTTGCATTTCCTGTCTATTCAAACGAATACTGAGGCTGTGCAGCTGCCAGCTTTACACCTTTAGAGCCCCCATGGTGTCCTAACTTCCTCTAGATGTAAAACTTGCATATCGTCAGTAATGTATCACAATCAGTGACAGAATATGAATACTTTTGAACTTGAGGGAAAAGATATTAGGTGAGTTGGCTGGGAACAAGATCAAGGACATGTCCCAGCATGGCAACCTGCATTTCAGTAGAACTTTCTAGACCACTTATAGAACGAGTAGCCTTTAACATGAGCTCATAATACATATTCTTAAGGGTAACGTTCCAAACTTGTATGACTTTCAGAATCAAAATCAGTTTATTAGCATAGTTGTGGCATAGGAGAATCCTTTTCTCTTCTGGAACAACACGAGTGACATTTTATTTTAATTTTTTCAGAATTGGTGAGAATTATTGGGTGAATTATTATTTTCAAAAAAGTAAATGAAGATTGATGAGCTAAATTTTACTTTAAAGGCTACTTTTTAAATATTTAATATTAACATTAAGTAAAATGGATTGCAAAAAGCATTTCATGTTGAAATTAATAATGAATTCTCCTTGTTATTAACTAGGAATAAAAAAAATAAAACAGGTTTAACAAGAAACACAAACTAGCCTAAAATATTATTAATTATTCATTCAAATTCATCAAGTCTTGTGTACTGAAATAAAAAACACCTGTATCCCACTTGATGTTAGACTTGTCTTTTTGTTTTCTTTCAAGAATTAAACATTGATGAAAACAACCTAAAGCACCGTTTTCAGCAGTAATGAATCAGTGAAATAGCTCAATTAAATAAATTAAAAACTTAAGCCATGAAAAGATTAACTGTAATCCCACTATTCCAAAACCAAAGCGGCAACAAAACTCTAAATTAAAAACATGGACAAGATCAGAAAAGTATAAGAAAAGAAAGAAATGGAGGCATATTGGGCCTGAAACGAATCTTGCATATAGCGCTCACCTTCAGCGGGCTGAGACTGCTCCAGCTGCTTCTTTCTTTTAGCCTCCAGAATTGGGTTTTCATACTGCGTCTTCCTGTTAATATGACTGGGAGGTGGAGAAAAGGGAGAGAGTGAGAGGTGATAAAGATGATTGAGCAAAGGACACAGTCAATAACCGAACCAGAGGGAGAAACGGGAAATAGAATGAGAGGGCAGGTAAAGGTTGAGCATAAGGAGAGCAGGTAAGCAGACGAGAAATAGAGTGAATTAATTCAGAGAAAAGGCAATAACGGAGGCTTAAACTATGTCTGAAAGCCTTTGCATTCATTTAAAATTAATTTAAAACTGATGGGGAGAAAGTGTGCTATTCTCTCTCATCTCATGTGCTTAAAAGCAAAATCACTCCACCAGACTAGACAAGCTCAATACACACAGATCAAAAGACAAAAATAAAACTCCATCACCACATTTCATCCAGGTCACTTTCCAAATAGCCTGCGCAATTTACTAAGTAAATACTGCTCAAAACGTACGTAAACATCTCCAAAGACAAAACCGAAAGGCTTCCTGCCTCTGAGGTATCGCTTTGAAACAACATCAAAACATATGAATGCATTCATATTTATGCGCTACAAACCCAAGGGTCCCTCAGAAGAGGAGGGAAAGAGAGAGAACAAGATTTCACAATGGTAACAGTAAGAAAGTACAGCCGAAACAGAACAGACCCGATCAAAAAGATGGCACTTGCTTTCATGTTTCAGGATGATATGACATATTAAAGATGATTTGAAGGTAATATTGATGAGTCACTTACTCAACATAATACACCCCGTACACTGGATCATCAATCTTCTCCCAGCCTGTGGGCAGTTCTGGAAAAGAAGCAAAACAGAAGACATTTTCAGCTCATTAGAACTAATTTAATGAGGCTTTTATCAAGTCCTTTGTAAAAAGATGTCTTGATTTTTCAACCAATTAAAATTCAAGAGGTTTCAAACTAACAAGCTAGACGTTTTAAAACTATAATGACCATTTTGAGCAGATTATATAATAATCATGCAAACTGCATCATTTATCTTTTTTAAACATTTATAACTGCGCTGCAGAATGCTTGATTCTAATTGGTTGTCAGATGTTCTAAGGTGTTGGTTATTGTCATTATCACTTTACTAAATCACTGACTTATTTCTATGTCAAAGAGATGTATAGTCTACCACAGGGAAAAAAGAAAACCAAAAAATGTTTCCTTGCATGATGAACAGAATAAATGCATCCCCTACTGTTAAAGTGATAGTTTTGAGTCTGTAAAAGAGCACTGAGTGACTCATTCAAACTAGCAATGACGGCTTGATGCTGAATCAGAGTTCTACACACAGAAGCGTTCAATATTATAACAAGATAAACACACGAAGTAGAGATTTTCATGAAATGTAATGTAAACTCTTCAAGAAATATCCGAGGAATTCCATATTAATCGAGACATCTGACTACAGATACAGAAAATGCTATAACAGTATAAAGTCTGTCATGTGTCTCCAAAGACATATCTCTCTGGCAAATACTCCTTGTGATATTTACATAAACAGCAGATATGTTCCCCGGCATTTCCAAATCTCTTGACCTGGCAAACAACAAATACGAAATGCACCGAATATTTCAGGCTAAGTTTGACAAGTGTGCAAAAACAACAGAAGATACTCAGAGATCTGATCGCGACACTGTTAAGGCAGAAAGATACAGAACATGTCTTCTCTAGAATAATAGAATAATCATGAAAAGGCTCAGCCGCGTTTGACATTGAAATGTGCTTTCATGCATATGAAAATATTGCTTTCTTTACCATGGCAATGCCTGAAATGTCGTAGTGCCTGGAACACAGAGCTATTGCATTAGCATAGTGTCTGCAGCCCACAGGAAATTCATCACAACACCTCCCATAAAGAAAACTTGCCAGTGCCAGTTTCTAATTGGCAAATGAAAGCAGCACACATTTCTACTGCTAGCAGAACTCATTATCTCTCCCGAGCAGCAATAGCAAATACGTCTATTTTAATGAATCTATAAATGTCAACCAACAATAATTACTAACAAATAACGATCTACTCGTGAATGATTCTCTCAGCAGCCTCTGTCTCATACATCTTCACCCTTCCTGATCTTTCCGGAGTTTAACATAATTAATCAACGGGTGTTTCTGTCGAGTCAAATTCACACCGTAGGATTTGCACAAATGTGTAATAGACAAGCTGTTGCTAAATCATTGCAGTACTTGATAAAGTTTAACTGTGGATTTTTTTAGATGTTAAAATAATTGGCTGTGGAAAAAATAAACACCTAAAGTCGCTATAGCCTAACTAAGCCATTTGTAGGTTAATTTGCCCAAAAGTGTAAACACTGTAAATCTGTAAAACATTCAAAACACTTGTGCATCCCAGAATATACAGTATACACTGTGCACTATGTATTTATCATCAAGCATTAGAGTCGAGACTTATCTGGAAATCTCAAGTGCACTTTTTCTTTGTTAAATCCTCTGTAACTCAATACCAGAATCACATACTACAAAATGTCTTAGAACAGTGCATACTTAGAAAAGTATGTGAATTTGGACATACCTATTAATCGGTCAGCAACAGATCACATTGCAACACAGGATCAACCAATGGCATGAGTTTGGGGGCGGATTGTGTGTTTGTCTGACCAATAGCAGGAAGGAGGAATTTTTGGGGGAACCTTTTTAAACAATTAGTATTTTTGCAACTAGATTATTTGCTAACACATTACAATAAAATCCCATTACTTTATGATAGTTGATGCATTAACTAACAATAAACTGTAAAAAAAATGATTGCTAAAAAATTGTCAAATCACTAGCAGCAGCGGCTGCCACACAAAAAAAACATGCAAAAAACATGGTGCATTATATATATATATATAAATAACTGTAATATTATGTTTTTGTTTGGCAGCCGTAGATGCCAGTCATTTGAAAGAATTTCTGAGATTTTTTTTTTACAGTGTAGCTAAAAATGAGCAATACATTGGTTTATTACTCTTCATTAACATTAGTTAAAAAAAACCAGTTAATTTTTCATGTTAGCTCAGCTCTTTTAAATATTATGAACATATAACTTTTAATTTGATTTGATTTGAATAATCTATTAGTATTGAAATTAAAGGAACACTCCACTATTTTTGAAAATAGGCTCATTTTCCAACTTCCCAAGAGTTTTACTTCAAGTGCATCTTAACATAGACCGTTAACATCTCGCTCAAAAATGACCAAAGAGCTTTGATATTTTTCCTATTTAAAACTTGACTCTTTTGTAGTTACATTGTGTAATAAGACTGACGGAAAATGAAAAGTGATTTTCTAGGCCGATATGGCTAGGAACTCTCATTCCGGCTTAATAATCAAGGAACTTTGCTGCCGCTATGGGTGCCGCAGGCACAATGATATTACACAGTGCCTGAAAATAGTCCCCAGCTATATCATAACTAGTTACCTATTTTACTATTATAGGACTATTTGACTATTTTATTTCATGATGTAACTACAGAAGAGCCAAGTTTGAAATAGGAAAAATATCAAAACTCTTTGGTCATTCTTGAGCGAGATGCTAACGGTCTAATTCGATTCAATGATCTATGCTAAGCTGCGCTTTAACTGCTACCGCCAGACACTGAGATCGGCTGAAAGGATTCGAAAACGGTAAAACTCAACCGTTTAATTCTTGGGGAAAGGGAAAATGAGCCTATTTTCAAAAATAGTGGAGTGTTCCTTTAACATTTTCATTTATAATCTGTTTACATTAAATAATGTCAACACATAGAACCTTAATGTTATCCCTTTTTAAAAATAATAAATATAAAGAATTCTCATCATGAAATTAAATTCAACAATATATAATAATTTATAAATTATTATTTGATATATATTGATAAATATATTGATTGATGAAGAAGAGAGCGTGCGTTAATGCTTCCCAAAAGCAACGGCTAGCCAGTACGTCCTGTCCTTCCCCACATCATTTTTACTGCGACTCTACTGACAAATTGGCCATTAATCTGTTTGCATCCCATCTTCCCTCTCTACAGGATCAAGTCTCTACCATGCGACCGGATACTCTCATACCTACTGCCCACATCCCGCAGTCACGGCATCTTTTTAATGGCTCCGATTTCTCAAATCAATAGCTATCGACTGTGCCCTTCCAATCAGCCCCGGACACAAACACAGGGCTTCTCAAGGCCACTGCCTGCATCACCTAAACTGTTACTAAAGATGAATCAGCCCTTCAATTACAAAAGGCACATTGAACAGCAGAGAGAGCTCTGCGTGTTGATATAGTGTGCTTTGACGATGGTAAAAACTGATTAAAGCAACAAATTATTCAATGATTTGACTGTCACCGTTAGCTCGACATAATAGTTTCAGATCTCATGAGCTATTTGCATGCATAATGAAAACCAAACCACTCCCAGCTGCAAGAATCCGGAGTTAAACTGCAAACGCTTCAGTGGTAGAAATAGAAACAATGAATATTTTATATCATGCAGTGCCAATGACAACACAAATGAACATTGTTTGAAAGTAATGAAATGTGTTTTACGGTCATTCCAAAACCAAAACTAGACTTAAGGCAGTGCAGGTGCACATGTTACTCTGTACTGATCTGGGATCAATGTGAGGTGGGTTCTCATAGTAATGTTCAGGATTTGAGCGAAAAAATCTGGCCCCAAAGCAGTACAGATGGATCGATTTAACCCCCCCAAAAGAAATAACATGCAGGTTGTGTCTCGACAGGTTTGCTTCCCTGTGGAATAGTGACCTACCTAGCTCATTGTCCAGTTCCTCTGTATGTACCCCTTCTTCTCGAGAGGGAGTGAAAGGGGAGCAGGTGTGCACAAAGTGGGGCGAGAAAAAGAGAGGAAGGATGTCAGAGAGGCAGAGAAGGTTAGTTGATAAAAAAAGCTAAATTACAGCTTAAAGCTTTATAATTATGCCACCATATTATATACACAATGGAAAAGTTGTTTTAATGCAAATCATAAAATGAGTGCCCTCAAAATGCTCTGGATTGTGGCTGAGTTAATAAAGGATTAGGCTACTGCATGAGATTTGTGCAACTAAAATCATATTCTGCATAATCATAAAACTGCTCTGGAAATCACTCCAGGTTCCACTGCACAGGAAAATGCAGTTCAGGTTCAAAGGAGCTATTTGTTTTTGTGTGAGGAGATTCAATATAATCCAGACCCTTCTTATAGCATTATAGCGGCTGTTTTAGTCATTTTGTCACAGCACAGGGTATGAGATTGGCTGTTATAGCTATGACAGCTCAAGAGCGCCATCTACAGGCTACGATGAGATTACAATGGATGATGTGAGGGCTTGAGCATGAATGCTTATTGACAGGTCTGAAGCTGTATTTGCTATGGTGGCACAGATATTAGATTTACAACAATAAAAGCTTATGTATGCACAACACCACAAAAAAACACTTGCAAATGAGCATTATGAGTGCATGTCACAATAAAACTGATATTTGCACAAGAAAACCGGACAAAAACTCAACCACATATCCATACCATCATCTTCACATTCCTCCAGGGGTTTCTGAGGTTTTTCCAGGCATCGGGGATCTATCCAGGATGTCGTCTTTGTGTTGTGGCTAAGAATAGATGCAGAACACAGACAGTGAGGCATTGTTCTAAAAGATGCCTGCAGAACAACATCCTGTGGCTTTTTTCTGCATCCCAGCGGGCAGGAAAATGTATACTAAAGATACCACAATGTTTGATACTTCCTGTCTTGATATCTGAAAAACTGCCAGTAGCAATATATAAACTTAAAATAAGAAACACAAAACTACTGTAACCTCAGGTATTTTTAGAGCAATCTGTCAGTACATAACAATATCTAAACATAGCGAAACCAAGTTGCATCTTTAAACAAATGTGACCAAAAAAACTGTCTTAAGTCTCTGGGGTATATTTGTAGCAATAGCAACAATACATTGTAAGGGTCAAAATAAATTATTTTACGCCAAAAATCATTAGGATATTAAGTAAACAACATGTCTCATGAAGATATTTGGTAAGTTTCATACCATAACTATATCACATCTTTAAATAGTACAAATAGTTGTATCTCCAAATATTGTCCTATCCTAACAAACCATACATCAATTAAAGTGTATTTATTCAGCTTTCAGATGATGTATACATCTCAATAAAAAATTGACCCTTAAGATTGGTTTTGTGGTCCAGGGTCACAAATGATCTTAGAAACAGCGATAGTGCTTCCGAGAATGAGGAGAATTTGGGACAATTGTGTAAAATGTATGCATTCCATAGCCTTAAATTTGAAAGATCAAACCCATGATCTTAGAACTTTTCTTAAATCTAATGTCACTTCAGTATGGAGTCCCAAATGTGACACCCATTTTAGAAATAAAAAATAAATAAACATTTGACACCAACAAGCAATCATAAACAACTTAGCAAATATATTAAAGTTTAAATATTAATAAATATTACTGATATTAAATATAAAAAATAATCTTCAACTTCTCTATTAATCTTTTGTATTATTATCTGTTGCCCTAATTGCAATTTCCATACATTTTACCATATTTGCTATTACTTTAATACAATAAATTGAATTAATTTAATTCAAAATTACATAGTTTAATTAAAAATATAAAAAATATACACGTTTATTTAATTATGAAATATAAAAAAAAACTTATTTTCATAAGTATGAAATATAAAACTAAATTGCTGCTTGGTTTTATATTTTGCATTATTTATGCAGACATTCATGTATTTTTCAAGTCGGCAGAGTCCAAAAACTTTAGTGGTCACAGTAAATGTCCATCTAATAAAAGTATAAAGACAGCTGGTTCTTACTCTATAAAGTAGACCTCTCCGTTCTCAGTGTAGGCCATCTCCCAGTTTCCGGGCAGAGCCCCCAGAGGGTCCTCTTCCGTGGGATAGACGGGGTGTGTGTGTGTATTCTGAGAGCTCTCCGTGGTTGACGCCGAGGTGTTGTTGAGCCCGTAGGGTTGAACTGGGTCCCGGGAATAGGGCCGCACGGAGGGGTGGTCGTCCGGTTCACTCGAGTCTCCTGCATGCACACAAATACAAACCCTCTCAGTTCAACATAAGGCTCTGGTTAAGAACTGCATCCTAAATGACGGTGGCTTTTGCTACAGCTAATGGTTTACACTTCCTGTAAACTCTGGAGTGATCAAACACCATTCACACTCTACTATACACAAATACACATACCGACACCTGGCTGTCTGACACTTTCCCACCCACACCAAAACATTTAATCACCAACATCCCCTCAAATAAATAAGAGTTAACACTTGGGCTTCTTGAAGAGGTGAGGAATCTAAACAAATCAACTCTCAACTACATTGCATGGCACGCCTGACTGAATTAGCGGCTTTAAATCAAACCACTCTGCCAAATGAAAGGCATGAACCTGTATGAATAGGACAGCTTATTGCCTTTTCTAAATCAAGGGCCATAGAATTAACTTGGATATTGACAATAACACGCAATAGAAAAAAAATATTATAATACAGTCAAATATACTCTTGAAGTAAAATACGCGATTACAGTCCTGAGCATGCTTACAGAAACGAGCTTGTTTAATCAGAGCAGGCATTTGCTGCTATTTACAGAAGTTGTCAGACCAAACGGTCTGCTGTTGACACCTAGTAATAGTGATGCGTCACTAATGCGTCTCTGCTGTTTAAACGTTTGAGGTCAGTAAGATTGTTTTTTATATATATAAATTCATACTTTTATTCAGCAAGGGTGCATTAAACTGATCAAAAGTGAGAGTTAAAACATTTATAACTACATTAAATATGTTTGAAATACATGCTTTACTTATGTACTTTCAAAAATCCTGGATAAAAATGCTTTACATCCACACAAATATTAAGCAGCAACTGTTTTCAACATTGATGATAATATGAATGTTTCTTGAACAGGAAATCGGCATATTAGAATGATTTCACGATGTCACATGATCCTTCAGAAATCATTCTAAAGAAGTAATGATGCACAGGAATAAATTATATTTTATAATATATTTAAAAAAAGTTTTAGTTAATTTTATTAATTTAAGTTAATTTAACTATAAGCATATTTAACAATATTACTGATTTGAATGTATTTTTATTAAATAAATAGTGAGCATTAAACGATTACATGAGCATTTGAATGATAATACACTGCCAGTGCGTTATTTCATAAAGCACAAAAAACATCTGCACAAAAAGCACTGCTTCTAAATATAATCATACTTTCTAAATCACAGCATACATGACATTTAGAATGCTCAATGTTACTGTAGCTGAGCAGCTTTATTAAGGAAAACATGCCAAGTTCATTGCACAATTTTAGTCCGATTTTTCACTCACTGTCAGGTTTTGATAAATCGTCAACAAATGCCCAAAATCGGAGGCAAATCGGTGCTCGTTCACAAGAGTGACAATCGCACAGTGTGAATTATCAAACACGCGATCTGAGGGAATCGCCGATGCTCCGCCGATATTTGGCACGGCGATTCACAATCCTGCTGTGTGAATGAGTTCTGACTGAAAAACACATCAGCGACGTCCTACAGCCAATGAGAGAGCAAGATACAGGGCAGCCTGAAGCTCGGGGAGGACTTTTTTTTCTTTTTCAAAGCCATTACCGTTAGCCACAAACAAGGTATTTCATTATTCACATTTCAAACAACTGTATTAGAAAATACAGAGCAAATAAAATACAAATAAAAATTTCCCAGAAGAAGTATGTTTGCTAAGTCATCTTTGTTCATTATTGTGTGTTCGGGGAGGAGTTATAGACCATAAGATCAGCGTGATCTTGCATTATCACTTCTCGTGTGCGTTTGGCTGTAGTTTGCGGAGCAGACAGAGTTGTCGGCGATTCTTTCTATTGTAAAGTCATGCAGTGTGTGAAACCTCCTGTCGCTGATCCATCGTGCAATGTGAAAACAGCAGTGACTGAATGCTACCCCAGATAGTCGTGCAGTGTGAAAACAGCATTGATCCGATGACTCTGAAAACCGTGCAGTGTCAACTCAGCATTAGATGTGTACTACTCAGATGGGGAAAATGTCCCTTGTTTCAACATAACGATTGAATGACATGTGAACAGGCGGTGCGCTTCATTGTTGTCCAGTACACAATGTGCACATTTACATTGATCTTTTGCTATCTCTGAATATGATTCGAGTAATAGAATTGCATCACGAAACTGTTGACTCCTGTAATTAGTGCTGTCCACATTTGATCAGATCTCAGAAGATGTCAATATCTCTCATCGAACAGCAGCTATATCACACGGCAGTATATTTCATAGACAGACGCCTTCTAAGAACACCACAAAATGTAACCCATCCAATACTTGAATACAGAGTGTGAAGGTTGTGCACAACAGTCAGATAAATAAATAAAGACAAGGAGAGTCCATCTTGGTGTTTTCGAACACAAACAAAACCCTTCTACCACAGCCAGATGGCGCTCTTTCCCCCTTCCTCCCTGAATTGTAATGGCGAAGGAAGAGGAAAGCAACAAAGAGGCATCACTCATCCCTTCTCCCATGTGCCAGACAGAAACACAAACAAATGGGCTCGCTGCTGACCTGTGAAGCTACTGTTCATTTCAGGAACCTCGTCATCATCCTCAGTCTCTGTAGGCACTATTCCAGCATTTTGCATCTCATTGTAGGACTTGGTTCGGCGTGGGGTCGACTGCTGGGAACCAGGAAGGCTGTCTTGCAGAGCATCGCCAGTAATCACTTTCCCACTAGGGGGCTGGCTGGGCGGCTTGGGTGTTCCATAATAGTTACCTAGGCAACAAGAGGATATTACCAGCATTCAGAACAGGAGGGTTAAAGGAAATGCAAGACATGATGATGTGGGGTTTTGAAAATGCTCTTTTATGAAAATGACTGCTTGTCTATATGAAGTTTGTGCGAGGGAGATAATGGTGTCAGTGTTGGACGGTAATGAGCACATACAGCGGACAGAGCTGTCTGTCTGAAAAAAAAGCACTTCACATCATTAAATCAGAGTAATACATTTAGAGTTCAACCACGCCAGGCCGAGTGATAAACCTTTATATTAATAAAGATATTTATTTTGACGAAACAACAGCAGCATGGAGTAAAAATAAAGATGTCAAGATTTGAACTATTGACAAAAGTGTAATTTGTTAGGAATCTAATGATTAAACACTCATTAATTTTTATCAATTATAATACAAATATTAGATGATAAATAAACCAGGAAATAAATAAATACATTTTAACTAATAAAACGTTTAGTTCTACGAAACTTTTATAATAAAAAAAAAAAAAGTAAAATAAAATGTTACAATTGAATATATATATAAGAATTACTATTTCTAGGTCAGGTCACTTATTAAATAGGTAAATGTATGACATTGATAATCTGAAAATATGGGATGATTGATCGCATTTGTTCCGAACAAATACAGCATTTAACCACTGCACTAGTGGAACTTCATTTTTAGTTTTATATATTGTTACTTTTGATAAGAAACAAAGTCCCATCTTTTAAATTATGTCCATTTTATCAGGAAATTCAAACATTAAATGGCGTCTTGATGCTCTTTGATATGGTGTGACATCACTATATAGGCACATCATTTCAAACTGCAGCGTGCACGATCATCCCTTCCTCTTTACTTATAATTTTAACGTGAAATAAACGTGAATGAACATCTCATGCAATCGCTCAATCAGTGTTTCAACTGTGGAAAGATGTCGATAAAACCGCTTGTAAAAAAAATGTCAAGTAGCATTTCATTTACCTTCATTTGGCAAGTCATTTGTATCCACAGCTCCTTATTTAGAGAAGAGCATTTCGCAAAATATTCAGCTATAGACTCATTGTATTATACTTTACCTTTTATAACATCACTATAGTGATGTCTTAATTAGGCTATTTAATTTATGTTTAAATAAATCTGTTGTTAAACAAGTTATGGCAGCCACTGTGTAAATGAATATATTTCAACAACAAATAGAAATTGTATCATTTAGAAGTTAATTTAAAAACTGCATTATGTGCAATTTACAATTTAGCATTATTTTAAGTTGAGTGTTGATTATTATATTTAAAACAAAATTATGAGTAATTCAATTTAAATTTGGGCCCTATTGTTAATTGTAACCTTGTAGTAATGTAAACAGGCTCCCTATAGTTTAGCATATGCTGAGGTAGATTTTAATTTTTTTCCTTATAATTTAATTTATTTAAAGAAATAGCTATTTCTTCAGTAAACCACTGTTTAATTAAAAATAAATAAAAATAAATTGTTTTTATTCTGACAATTATTAAACAAGTAACATTGTAAAATATAATGGCCAATCAAAAAGCATGTGTTTAAACTCTATAGATAGCAGTTTACCTTCAAAAGATCCGATCTCCAACAGTGTCCCACTCTGTTCAAGCTTCAGAAAGTCGTCCACTGACAAGAAATTATAATCTACTCCTGGCACCTCTCCGTCACGAGGGGTGCGGGTTGTACCTGTGACCAGCAAAAAAGGAGAAAGACCCCATAAGATATTGACAACATGAAACTGCTCATTTATGCTTAAAACCACATATACACAATGTCTATGATTACCACCTCCATCAGGGCCAACAACAACCACATGCTACAGTCTACAGGCTCCTGGAAGCCAAACGCTGGGTGTGAAATCAGCGTGAGAGAGCTTTGCACAGCTGAAGATGTTGTAACACCTTGATGATAATTGGTTGTAGGAGAGCAAAGTGTGGCTCCAACCCCCACTGTATTGCTCTAACTACATATTAGATTAAAGCAGCTTTAGGGATCAAAGAGTGCATACGGCTGCTCTGCCTCCTCTATCACATACCCTTACACCCCGTTTATACCTTGTATTAAAATCCATCCCTGGCCCATCACAAATGGTCAGTACTAAATACAAGTGTAAATAGGATTCAAATACAACGGCAAAAGACCAGCTACTGACCTGTCAATCAACAACACACTTAACGGTTTTAAATGATAATGAAACTCTGAAACATGTGCCAAGATCCTCAAAATATACTGTTTTTGTATTCATGTAGGTTTAATTCGGTTTAAAAGCTTCTGATTTCTACTATACTTCAAATAAGTTTTCAATGTAATGACTATAAAAATGTCATGGTGTAATCAGCAAATAAAAAGTAACATTTTCCGTACCCTTGAATAATATATAAATATTTCATATTTGTTTTTGAGGACCTATGCAATTGTTTTATAAAAAGTTAAAAAGAACAGCATTTATATAAAAAAAGAAATTTTGTGTTACAATATACAATGCTATTTTTCTTTTTTATAAATGAATACTGTTTCTCGGTAGGTGTGTGTTAAATCAATAAAAAGTCATAGTACAAACTTATATTGTTAGTATCACAAACAATAGGAAACATACACATACATGTATAGATACAGACACACACACACACACACACACACAGTATATATGTGTATATATGTCGCATATAGCAATAGATTTATTCAAAAAGAAAATATTTATGGTCAGAACAAAATAAAAAAGAGTGTAACCATAGACCAGTAAACAAGGCCTCGTGTATTTCCTTCTTTTCCTTTCTTTCTCCACACATTCTATTTAAATGGACTCTGATAACCCAAGAGCATGTTTATTAGACACCATGATCGATCATGACATCATCCACGCACACAACACTCATACAGATATGAAGTGCATTTGCCCCTTGCGTTGTACCTGTAATCAATATCTCAGCTGTCATAAATCCGGTCTTATCAACACAACCATATTTATCTGCACTTGGACACTGGGATCTCTGCAGCTATTTGTGACGCTGGAGGTTAAGACGGTGGCCTGGCAGTCACCGCATGTTCCACGCGCTCGTCCCGCTGCGTGCTGTATCTCCCCATCACTTGATGGAGTTGATGAATAGCTGATATAAATAGCACCCCACGATGGGAGATGCTCTTTGGCAGCCATCTTAGTGACACTGGTGATAAATCAAAGACGTGATGATAACTCAGTTTTCTCAACAACCTCACAATGTAATATTCTCTTTGTTAACAGGCCACTTGAAAGTGACTAGTGTACAACACAAGCCCCAAAAAATGGATGCTGTACAAAGCTTGTGTGTCACTTTTAATGGGACTCGTGTCTTTTTAGCTGTTACATTTGGATGTAAACATCTGAGAAATGTGTTTCTGTTATGTGTTCCGTAGAAATGTGTTCCGTTTTATAGAAGAGCAACAATTCTGAGAAAATTCTTGGTTTCTTAAAAACAAAAACACCCACTACTGTGCTAAAATTTGGGGTCAGTAAGATTGTTTTATAAATATATACTTTTACTCAAGGATGCATTCAAATTGATCAAAAGTTACAGTAAATACACAATTTTTCTAAATAATTTTTTCCAAATAAATGCTTTTCTTTTGAAATGTCTATTCATCAAAGAATCCTGCACAATTGTTTTTAACATTGATAATAAGAAGAAATGCTTCTTCAGCAGCAAATCAGCATATTAGAATGCTTTCTGGAGGATCATGTGACACTGGTATAATAACTCATGAAAATTCAGCTTTGCATAACAGGAATAAATTACAATTTAAAATATATTCAAATAGAAAACAGATAGCTTAAATTGTAAAATATATTTCACAATATTACAGTTTTTACTTTTGATCAAATAAATGCAGCTTGAATATAAGAGACTTCAAAAACATTAAAAAAATACAGACTGATGCAAAAGTTTGAATGGTAGTGTACTGTATATGTTAATGCTGGCATTGATCTAATAAGTCTAATGTTGAAAATATCTAATATCTTAATATATACCCTTGAATTGGGCCAAATTGCTCTATATTTCTTGGAAAAAACTATACAATATAGTCCCTTGTCTTCCACAGACAAACAGAAGATGCTGTTGGTCGAGCCAGATGTTGACAACTCGGCCTGCTCAAAAAAAGAGAAATGTTTCGAAAGCAACACCGAGATGTGAATCTAATTTTTGAAGAAGACAAACAACAAATGGTTTACTCGTAGCTTTTACATATCGCCTTTGTTATGACTCAATGACAGTATCAGTGGTATATTTTTCACCTTCACCTCACTAACTGAATCATGCAATAATGCCCCCTAGACCTGCTCCTATGAACAATAAATAAATAAAAACACTTGGGTACATTTATAGTATACACTTTACACAACATGAACAAATGTGAACCAATGTCACTACTGCAAGTAGAAAAATATATTCACAATATATAAATAGCATGACTGTCACATGATGATATATTTTCTTGTTGCTAGGGACAACCCTTGAAGGATACAATCCCCGAGAGCCTCATCTATAATTTCTGAGGGGATCAAACCATTTCATATCACACACTATGCCACCCAGTGAAAATCGTGTGTAAAACAACGACCTCAAAAATAAACATTGTGAAGGCAAGCACCTGTGTGAACTTGTATATCAGTTATGTAATAGGCTTGCATTGCTAAATAGATTTTATTGTTATGTATTATTTGAACTTTGAGCCACTTATGTATTTGAGCAAATTATTTTATATAAATTTTTAAGAAGATATTTAAGAAGAATGTTGGTAACCAAACATATCATTAACTTCCACTGTGTGAAGAAAACACCTCAAAATATTTCATTTATTTTCCCCTTTTTTCCGACATTAAGTTTTATGACATTTCCACAACTTTTTCAGTCATTTGTGAAAACTAGGTAAGAACTTTTGATTCGGATCGATATGCTAATTAATCATTCTAATACAACGGACAGCTTTATTGGAAAAATTAAAATCTACTCTTGTGGAAATCATAATAAATTTGTTTCATGTTTCTTGAATGAATAGAAAGAACTGATTATATGTAACAGAAACTTTTGCAAAGACTTTTGAACGGTTTTCAGAAATGTCCATGATTTCCCTACAATTTATAGCCTATTCATTTCCATGACTTAAAAAACCACAATGTAAAACTGCTTGGTATTTACAGCTTTCCTATGACCGTTCAATTCTGAATGACCTTAAAGGGTTAGTTCACCCAAAATGAAAATTAGTCTGTGTTTTACTCGCCTTCGAAGCATCCTAGGTGAATGTGACTTTCTTCTTTCAGACGAAAGAAGAAAATAAAGGAACTCAACATAATCAGTTTAGATTCTGCTGTTAATATACTTATGCTAGAACACTGAAAGCTCACCAGGTGCCCAAGTGCTAAATGGACCAAAGGTGAGGAGCAGTGACAACAAGCATCAAAATCTGCAGCTGTTCGATCCCAGCCTACACACACTCATCAGTTGTGGGTCAGCGACTGCAAACAGAAGGGGTTACTGTCAACTGAATGGCATGATCCAGGGCCCAAAAGAGAAACAATTATCTAATGGGGGTTTACAACCCTCTGCTAAATGATAACCCCCTCACTGACATACATGTGTCACAGGCTGTAGCTGCTACCACATTGGCTGTTAGCTGTATTTCCAAGCAGTGAAGTGTATGTGTATGTGCAGCAGGAGAAATTCTCTCTCCGGAAAAGAACAGTGGTGCTTCACAATGAATCAGCATCAGAAGTTCCCACAGTGCAGCCTGGGTAGATGCAACACATCCACACATATGCAAACTCTCTCTCTCACACACACACACACACACACACACACACACAAATATAACTTCAAACTTGGTATATTATGCGTAATGTGGACAGTGCTATTAATGGAAGTCATCATCCATCTCGGAGTAAAAAAAAGTAGTAATTGTGAATTTATAATGGAAGCTTGTTTCCACCAAAGAACAAAAAAAAGTAAATAAGTGACTGTGACTTAATTGTGTTGTGAAGTTGGGAAGACAAATTTGTTTTACCTTATTTATGTGGCGGAAACAAACAAACAAAAAAATAATAGTTACATGTTAACTCAGGATTCTGAGAAAAAGTTGTGGTATACACACTTAAGAGTTGTGAGATGTAAATACAAAAATTGCAAGAACAAAGGCAGAATTGCGAGTTCACATCTCGCAATTTAAATCTCTCTATTTAGACTATTTCTGCAGACTTTATTCTCCCAACTGGAATTGTGAGATAGTCACAATTACCTTTTTTATTCTGTGGCAAAAATGGGTGTGCATTTCTCCACATACACTACATATTCTCACTACAGGCACAGTTCTCCTACCATTTCTGAGAATACAGCTCTATTTATATTTGAGATACATATTTATATAGCAATCTCATGCCTTACATTTACCTGTTTTTTACTCATAGGTGGAAATGGGAAATTCTATAATTTTCCTTCCCAAAAGGGAAGACTTAAAGATCCATCATATTTCAAAATGTTCACATGCTTTCCTCACAGAGGTGGATTGTAAACCATTTTTTCAAAAGGGTAATTTCACAGAAAACAGGTTTTTCCCTGCTCTTCTGATATAAAGATAGACAAGAAAGTTGCGCAACACAAAGACGATTTATGGAAACTAAGTTGCAAAAACAGGCTTTCTGTAGTCGTCACAATTTTGATGTAACAACTATGAGGGAATTAACATATTACCACCCACATTAACACATCAACGGCTATTCAGTATTCAACAACACGCTCTCTTAATGATTGACAGTGTGAACTACACCAGTAGTTTTCATATGCAAAGAATTTAGCCAATCATAACAAAGGTCATTTACATTTAGATGCCTTACATAAAGGTAGAGTTACTTAAAACAGCCTGTTTAATTCTAAAGGTCACAGTAAAATGGTTTCGTAAAATACAATTCAGACAAAAACCTGGGCTTACATTTTAAGTGTACTTCAGCAAAAATATACAATGCATCAAAGGTGCAGATACAATGCACGGCATCCTTTTGGTTGTGGTAAGATACATGTAAATGTTTTCAGCAAAAAGAAAGGCAGTCTCTTCTTGGCCTATGGGTATAGTCAAGGTCTGGAAGGTCTGGCTGAGCTGTTGACATGCAGTCTGATTCTGGATCAGTCTGTCAGTCAGTAACAACTGAAAACTCTAAACTACTTGAGCTTTGACTCGCTTATGACTATATATGCTTTGTCTGTCATGTTGAAATCTTTCTTAATAATTGACATTTCTTTTTAGAGTAGTTTCATCATAAATGTCATCATTTACTCATGTCATTTCAAACCCAAACTACTTTTGTCCTTACTATGGAGCACAAAAATGCTTTGCAAATACAATTATGAATGTACCTACATACAAATTCACTCAATATTAAATAGTCAATATTAAAATTCTATAATATTGTACTATTGTGTCTAAATAAAATAAATCAATGGCTTTAAATGCTATACAGTGAATGTAGGCATCACAGCATAATACATGTACAGTATGAATGTACACTTCAAGCTAATCAGTATTATTAAATTATTTGCATTTTTAAAGTTTTAATTGAGCGTTAGATGATGATAAACGCATATAAATGCAAACAGAGGAAATGAGCATGCACATCTAAATATCCAATGCCAATATATATTAATATATATATTAATATTAGTGCTGTCAAACAATTAATTGCGAAAATAAAAATCCAAAATAAAAGTTTTTGTTCATATAATATATGAGTGTGTACTGTGTATATTTATTATGTATATATAAGGGGTGGGAGAAAAAAAAATTGCGATTCTCTCTCCAAAGATTCTGGATCGATTCTGAGAATTACAGAATCGATTCTGAGCTTAGTTTTTAACCAGATGTGTGATGACGCTGAGTTTGCTTTAGGAAAACCGGTATTATGCTTGCTTCCAATTCCTCACACACATACACCACTCGAACCTTTTGTAAAATAATCTTTCATAAAGTTCGGAAAGGTTGAAGCGAATTACAAGGACATTCACGGGCTTCATTGCACAGGATGCGCTGTGAGAGACGCACGCTTTGTTTGATATTACACTTGAAGTGTGCGATCTCGCCCGTCTGTATTTTCCTTACAAATGCTCTAAGAAGTCATAATTTATGCGATTACAGTAGACTTATATATTTAAAATATGAACCTCACTAACAGAAGGCTGCTTTCAATTTCAAATGCTGACGCGCTCTTTGTTTGTGTAGACTGCTCATGCATGCGGCTGTGTGCGGCTCGGTGTAAGTGGTTTAATATACTTGTGTCTTAAAATGGTTTTATGACGCAAGATGAATGTAAACACAGCCAGTTATGTCTTAAAAGATTAAACGGGCAGGACAAACCACATTACTTCTTATATTTCAAAAGAGATCCATGAGTGAATGCTGTTCCTGTGGCTCAGTGGTCAGAGCATTGCGTTAGCAGTTCAACTGAATGGACTGTAAGTCGCTTTGGATAAAAGCGTCTGCTAAATGCATAAATGTAAAATTAATGCAGCTTAATAGATCTCCCGCTGTCTATGATGTCATAGTAAAAAACAACAGTAAAGATGAAGAAAAATCACTCACAGTTCTTGAATAGAAAACGTTCAGATAATCTTAAATACTGAAAGCACTCTTTGTTTGTTATATGTTTCTATGCTCCTCTTTATTATTTGCTACTTGCTTGTAATGTTTTGAAGTAAAACTATTTTTTTTAATTTGTAGTAAAGTACTTTTTACATTTTAAAAAGTACTTAATTATTTATGTAAGGATTTTAAGATTCTCAAGTCGGTAAACTAATTAATTAATTAATAAGGGGGGGGAGTAGATCAAGAATCGTTCTGGAATCGGATCGTGACTCCCAGAATCGGAATCGGATCGGATCGTGAGGTGACTAAAGATTCCCACTAGGGCTGTGACGGTCGCCGTGACAACCGTGTCACCGCAGTGGTCGGTTGTCACCGCAGTTGTCTATTGCCACCGATGGTAGTGCACGAGACGTCACACACTCTATAACAAGCATGATACAAAGTTTTGTAAACAAGTGTAATAATAGTAACAGTTGCGAATTGTTTTATTTAGACTATAAATCTATGCTAATTCACAAATGACCTAAAAATCTTGTTTCCTTTAGATTGGCAGGTTTGAGTGCAGGAAAATACAGTATATTCTGCATAGGGCTGTGACGGTGGCAGATTTTTACCACCGCGGTGGTAATGTGTACTATCATGGCGCGGTGTTGTGATATATATATATATAAATAATATATATAATATATATATATATATATATATATATATATATATATATATATATATATATATATATATATAAATAATATATATATATAAATAATATATATATATATATATATATATATATATATATTATAAAAATAAATAAATGAGGCTCAATCATCTATTAACAAACGTGCGTGTTTATGTTAGCACTTATGTCAGAGAACATTCAGCCTGCAAAACACTAAAATAAATATGAAATAAATAATACAGTTAAATAGGAAAGTAGCCTTAAATAAGAAAGTTAAATACACCGGGTCTACCTCACACGAGTGGCGCGGCGAGAACCCATTATAATCAGTGATGCTGTCTACACTAGATGCGCGATACAACACGACAAATCCCTCACAGTAAACTGCCTCGTCCTATTTATGACCTGCTGACACAAAGTTCAAATGTCCTGTAGACAGACTCAATCTGTTGTGTTGCGACGCGGCGGTTTAGACACGGTTCACTGTTCTGCCACCAAGCAAGCGGGCCCGTTAACTCCTCATCTGCTGCACGTGCTCTCTGTGGAATAGGAATCGCGGCGTATGTTGCCACATTTCTTGTTAACATCTTCAATTTACCGCTGTCTCGTTCGTATTTGGCCAGTTTGGAGGAAGCCTCACCAATACACACCTGACCAGCCGGGCGTTTGTGATCACATGAACTTGAAGACACTTGTACAAACGCGGATGGGTGACATGAATGGAAATGATTCTAGATCGACGATTTAGTATTTGGTTCCCCAACAAGGTCAAACGCACGCACACCCATGTGTGTGCATTTATAATCATAAAAATATATCAAAATATTCAATATATATATATATATATATATATACATACACACTATGTACTGTTTACATACATAAACAGTCACTGGCCCCTTTATTAGGTACACCTTGCTAGTACCGGGTTGGACCACCTTTTGCCTTTAGAACTGCCTTAATTCTTCGTGGCATAGATTCAAAAGGTGTTGGAAACATTCCTCAGAGATTTTGGTCCATATTGATATGATAGCATCACGCAGTAGCTGCAGATTTGTCGGAAGATGGGTACACTGTAGTCATAAAGGGATGGACATGGTCAGCAACAATACTCAAGTAGGCTGTGACATTTAAACGATGCTCAGTTTGGTACTAAGGGGCCCAAAGTGTGCCAAGAAAATGTCCCCCAAACCATTACACCACCCCCACCAGCCTGAACCATTGAGACAAGGCAGGATGGATCCATGCTTTGATGTCCTTTATGCCAAATTCTGACCCTACCATCTGAATTTTGCAGCAGAAATCAAGACTCATCAGACCAGGCAACGTTTTTCCAATCTTCTATTGTCCAATTTTGGTGAGCCTGTGTAAATTGTAGCCTCTGTTTCCTGTTCTTAGCTGACAGGAGCGGCACCCGGTGTGGTCTTCTGCTGCTGTAACCTATCTGCTTCAGGGTTCGATGTGTTGAGCATTCAGAGATGGTATTCTGCATACCTTTGTTGTAACGAGTGGTTATTTGAGTTACTGTTGCCTTTCATCTCTAACCAGTCTGCCCATTCTCCTCTGATCTCTGACATCAACAAGGCATTTTCGTCCACACAACTGCCGCTCACTGGATATTTTCTCTTTTTCGGACCATTCTCTGTAAACCCTTGAGATGGTTGTGCATGAAAATACCAGTAGATCAGCAGTTTTTGAAATATTCAGACCAGCCCGTCTGGCACCAACAATCATTCCACGTTCAAAGTCACTTAAATCCCCTTTCTTCCCCATTCTGATGCTCGGTTTGAACTTCAGCAAGTCGTCTTCACCACATCTAGTTGCTGCCATGTGATTGGCTGATTAGCAATTTGTGTTACCAAGCAATTGAACAGGTGTACATAATAAAGTGGCCGGTGTGTGTGTGTGTATGTATGTATATATATATATAAATACACTCACTGGCCACTTTATTAGGTACACCTTGCTAGTACCGGGTCGGACCCCCTTGTGCCTTCAGAACTGTCTTAATTCTTCGTGGCATAGATTCAACAAGCTGATTAGCAATTTGTGTTACCAAGCAATTGAACAGGTGTACCTAATAAAGTGGCCAGTGAGTATATATCAACTTATCACATATCAATTGATAAACTAAAAATAATATATATATATATATACAGTATGCAGATAATATATATAGTTCTGATATACCATGTATTCTAGTTACAGCGGACTGGGACTGGATCATGAGCTACAAAAAGGACAATAACATTAATCATATTATATGTGTGACAAACTGACCCAAATCTATCACCAGATCACGGAGTCAGTGAGTTTAACAGTCTGGTTCAGTCTGTTTTGTGAACAAATCATTCAGACTGTTTGTGCAAAATGGATCAAATATTTCACTGAACACACCAATATGAGTCATTGAAAACCTAGTTTGGACTGTCATATGACATTAGAAGACAAGCACATTCCTTAAAATTACATATTAAGTATTCCATGGAAGAACCAAAGTCATATGGATTTGGAACGGCATAAGGGTGAGTAAATCATTAAAGAATTTTAATTCTGGGGGTGATTTAATCCTTTAAGTGAACATGTAGTTAAGGACAAGGACAGAATCTCTGAGCCGTGAATAGAATTGGAATGAGTGCAGTGATCTGGCAGCAAAAACAGAGGCTCATTCATTCTTAATGAAAGGCTGGTACCTATTTTAAGGTATTTCACATCAAGTGTCTCAAATGACACAAAGTTTCAAGATTTTTATGCCCCAAAAGGAATAAAAAAGTATAGAATTCATTCCAAGATGTGGTAGTTTTCTGAAAAGGGTAATATTACAATTCAACATTTCCATGCCAGGTCTATCTTTTTTTCACAAAATGGAGCCTGATCTCTCTACACATCTTTGCGTATGACATAAATACATTCAGTGGGTAAAAAATAGCTGCATTGTGAAGTGCTAAGCCAGCAAGGAACCTGAAAGCACCAAAGGCAGTCATATTTAACATCACACGTTCTAAAATACATCAGAAAATCAATGTCATGTGCACATCCAGTACACAAACAAGCTCTAAAAATAGCCATGTCTAATAGATCAGTTTATTTTAGCAGCTGAGGTTCCATGAGCACTGCAGTACTCCGCTTTGTGTTCCTGCAGTCCCTAGTTCAGGTTTCTGATATGACTTACACTCGACACATCATAGGACTTCATACAGGTTTGGAACGACATGAAGAATAGTAACGAAGGTGATTTTGGTTCTCTAAGGTGATTTTGGTACTCATTGATGGCACTAATCAGAGCGCACGAGAAGAAAAGAGAAAGTGATGACAGCAAGCGTATGACCAAGTCAAGAGGACATACACACTAGAGGTCTGCACGGGCTCAAAACTGAAGCCCGAACCCGGCCCGTACCCGAGATTGTCTGACCCGACCCGACCCGACCCGAGCGGCACGGTTAAATTTAGAGCCCGAACCCGACCCGAGATCCCCCCCCCCAACGAATAGCCAACAAAAAAAAAAAAGGAAAAAGGCTGCATTTCACGATTGCATGCAAAGAAATAGATTAATCAAGGCTCTGCCATTTCACAAACATTTACCAGTTATGAAAGTTTGTGAACATCAGGTGCAGCGGTCGACACATTCTGCCGAGTTTATGCATTTTGTATGGACAAGAAGATAATTCTTCCACCGTACAAATTATGGTCATTTTTTGTCAGTTAAGGCTCGTTAGCATTCTGTCTACTTTAAATCAGACATAAGATCTTAAATAAGATTGTATTTATTTGAATGCATTAATCATTTATTTGAATTAGCGAGAGAGAGAGAGAGAGAGAGAGAGAGAGAGAGAGAGAGAGAGAGAGAGACCGAGAGAGGGATGAATGTTGCGCGTGCATGTGAACCTGCGTCTGCGCGTCTCTCTCTACAAGCAATGAGGCTTAGTTACTTCAAAAACAGCGATTTTGCCGCCTCATTGCAGATAAATATAATGTTGTGACTTGCAAGTCAGTAGCCTGTCAGCTATTTTACTAATAAAAGTGTCCGTGATGTTTGTGCTCTGCGCGATCTCTGATATCTATGGGCAATGTGTGCGCGTGCGCTATGAAAGCAGCAAAGCCTCTGCATATAGTTTTGGCTACAAACCCGAACCCGACCCGAGCCCGAGGCTATCCATTAAACATTAACCCGAAACCCGACCCGAAACCCGACAGTATTTCGGGACCCGCGGGTTCGGGTCGGGTAGCAGACCTCTAACACACACACAGAAGGTTGTTCTAATTTTATGTTATCTTGCCTGTAGGGTTGCCAACCGTCCCTTAAAATACGGAAAGGGTAAAATGATGCGTCGAATCAAATCAATACGGGATGCTATTTGTCAAAGGCCAACGTATTTTACAAAGGCCAACACATAGATAAATCAACAAATACATATTTTGCACTATTTATAACAGTAATAGTAATTATAATGAAATCAAGAATCTAATTTACGTGTGATTGCATTTTGGCGTCTTTGTTTCCATAGCGACGGAGTCTCCAGAACGCGTGCCGTTAAGGCCCTTTCACACGACCGCAGCTTACGGTAAACCTGCACAGTTTAAAACAACCAGAGCTCACATCTGCCCTTTGAACACAAGGCTCTCCAGATGTAGGGCTGAACGGAAAAGTTATCAATGGGTCTGTCCAGTGATGAACGCGCAGTTTGCAGAGAAGCATTTCAGTTACTCACATGAACTGTCTGACTTAAAGGGATAGTTCCCTTATTTTGCTTCGCTGAAGTTGGCAAATCTACTTACCTGAACATTTAAATGTGTGTCTGGAATAAAGAAAGTGATCAACATGAATCACATAAAAATGGTACGCAAGCACTGCTTTGTTTATGTTTGGCTTTGCTACTTTCAGTTTCTCTTTTTGAATATTCTCTTTTCTGTATGTTCTGGCATTAACCCTAATTTATTTAGCAATTCCAAAAGTTTCAAGAACTGTATGTTGTTCAACAAAAACCTAATATATATGTATATTTCCTATCCATATCACAAACTGGTTAGAGGTTACAAATCAAAACCCTCCTGGGTACAAATCTCTAAGTATGAGCAAAAGAAATAGCTGTAGCAAAACATTGGCAAATGGCATTGGCAGAGACAGTGGCACAAATGACTGATGATGAACACCATGAAATAAACACACAAATTAAAAAGCAAACAGCTTTGAATCATAAAGCTGGATGTAAGCTTTAGGTTCACATTAGTGTAACAAGGCTTTGACTTCAAAACTCTGGTCTCTGAGCCATCTTAACTCTTGGTATGTGTGTATGTGCATACTAATTACTCAATGAGGGGGGGAAAAATCACAGTTGCAAAGTGGACAAAAATAGTAAGCCTGTAGGATTCAGCAGTGTCTGATGACTCTTATACATAATAAGTTTCAAAATTAGCATGCATCCATATTCAAATCCTTAAAGGTCAAGCAAAGGTGTGCAGCACAGTGAAACTAGCACCCTTCCCCTTCCCAATCCAGACACAAAGAAGTTCAGTAGCTTCTTTGTTTTCTTTTATAGTAGGTCAGCTTCACCTCTCACAGCCACAACACAAGTTGCCTGGCATTGTGAAATCAGACATACAACATATTGTCCAGTTATAAAGCGGATCGAGGTGTTTAGCGGGAGGTATTGCATTCCTGGAGAGCAATACTGCAGTAACTGGAGAGGTAATCAATCAGACGCAATGCTTTAAGTGACTCTGAACCTCACCGCGTGATTTAGTTAGCGGTGTAGCGTAGGCTGTTGTTAACGCATTTGGAACCGACTCATTATCATCATCATCATTCTAATAATAGTCAATACCAGCATTCGGATGTTTGCGCATTTCCAAAGTTTCAAAGGGCCTGTGGATTTTGGTTTGAAATAAAAGTGTGATTACAATATTTTTTACAACAAAAACTGGGTTAGTTTAAGATGCTAAATCTTCAGCGCTCTTCTCACAGAAGCAATTTCAGGCATTTTCTGATGCCCTCCCAGTTAAATACATAAAAACTAATTGAAAAATGCTCTTGTAGGCTGGGATGTGTTTGTTCTGAGCTGAAGCGGTTATCTGCATGGCTTGATTAAATTTTTCATGAGCCTGACCCAGTGAGTAATACAGGCTGCTCTTGCTCTCTCGTTCTTCTCCTACTTCCTTCTTTTTGCATTCTTGTCATCTTTCCTTATTCCTGCATGTGCTTCTCTCTATAATCTCTATAAAGGCACTGACATGACTGGAAAAATGATGAAAAAAATCAAATGAGTGGCAAAGCTTTAAACTCACAAGTGCATGTTTGCTCAATCCCTGTACATATCATATATCAGTGTACTAATAAAAGTTGGTGTTTTAAGCAGATACACAAAATGAAAATTTACCACAAAATTTGAAACAACAGATTAAAAATGTTGTATATAAAATGCTTGTCCAATTAAATGAGAATGTCCCTCTTCATTTACCAGCTACATCTGATAAGACTTAACAATAATAAATTCATCGTTCACAGATGTGACGACTGACGAATAAAACTAAAACATAATGGCTTTAAGAGGGAAGTGCCCTTTGATACCACAAGTTCCTGTTTAAAAAGGAAATGTAAAAAAATAATAATAATGGATTCAATTGATCCCATTTTCTAAATGAACAGAGACTTTTCTGAAAGGAACATATACAAAATAAACCAGAAAATCAATTCTGAGTAATAAAAAGCGCAAGTAGAATTAGAAATAATGTGTACTTAATGTGCAAGCATTTTCTAACTTAACTGTGGTTCAGACAGAACTATTAGACCAGTTTTTCCCCACACTGGAATGAAACGTGGCTCTGGATTCACATCGCATAAAACATGTTTACATGATGAATTTTTGCAAGGCCACAGTTTCCATTAAGATTGAAACCCTGAGCAGGGCTACACATACATTGTGGCTAGAGTTTCTTTGTAAAATAATTTAACAAACACCATCAAATTACAATTTACTTTTAATCTTTGACAACCTCACTGAACTTATTAAACCATCTGTTGCCCATCCTGACGGACATGAACTAGAAGAAATAATATTTGAAGTACAAAAAAGAAAGCACCTATACTTTGTCAGAAGCATTAATCAAAAGACAAAGCACCAATAAATGGCATGTCCATGCTGGAGGCGACGTCAGTAGAGTTCAAAGGGATATAAGATATTGACAGTCTTGTCACAGCAGAGGCGTTTGAGAGACCCTACTTTCTCTTCTGTGTGACTGATGCCCAAAAGCGGTTTACAGATCACTACAGATTTATCAAAGCACACTGAATGGCACAATAGTTAGCACTGGTAATGCTAATAACATTTCACACTACACATACACCAACCGATCATTGGTTAACTAGCATATCTGCACATCCAAATATGACCAAAGCTTTGTTAAATGACTTAAAGCAATAAGTAAGTGCAAATGACTATTGCATTAAAGCAATTTTACCACGGTAAAGCAGTGTTCTTAGGCACAACATGAACCAGAGTTTAAAAAACAATCATAGATGTAACACAAGGATTTAAGTAAATGGCAGCAACAGCAATATTATGATGAGACACCACAGTTCAGTTCATGTCATCTCTACAAAAACAAGCTGGAGTATTTAAATTTTTTTTAAATCTAATATGTTTGGCCAGCATTTTAGTAAACCATTTTGAGCCAGCATGAATTACACTAGGCAAAACAGAAGGTTGAAGAGAGAGACATGAGAGAAGAATCTTGGCATCTCAAATCTGGAACCGGGAGACACTTTAAGGGAAAACTCATGATCAGGAAAGGCTCAGGGATGTGCGCCCATGTTGATGTTGACAGCCAGCCCTTCCGGCTCAGTGGGAGAGAGAACCATCTGTCCTAGCAAAGGGTTAATCCACAACACAGATCCCCGATTCTAGCATTTATCCACCCCACATATTCCCATTAACAAAATGGAGTTGGTTTCTGAAAGCATATCCTCCCAAAAAGACCTCCACTTCAAAACAAAGCATGGTTTCAGCATTCATAGACTCCATCAAATCCAATCTAATCATTCCAATGACGTCTGAGCCAAAATGACTGAACAATGCATCAAGACATGCCAAATAATGCTTTGCAGAAAATACAGATCAATGCATTGATGGGCTGATTTGATATACTAAAACTGAGCTCACAAGGGAAACGCCATGCAATACGAACACACACAGCAGGCCTATTCCTGTTTCAGATTTCCTTGGCTCAAACCTTCATCAGGTAATCTACATAAAACAACAGCCTGTCATATATGAGCCAGAGAATGCAGCTATTTAATCTAAAAAGACCACTAAGACAGATAAACCTTCAAAATGGGCATTTTTTCTGAGCTTACATGAAAGGCTGAGAGAAAAAGAGCACGAGAAAGCCTTTCAGGCACAGATACGGCTGGAGACAGCGGCTGCAGCGGAGAGACAGACATAGGGCTGGTGTAGATGGGAGGGGGGCTGGGAGAGAAAGACGCCTGCCACACTGCTAAACTCCAAACATAATGTCCTCCAACACGTCAAGTGACCACAGCTTAATTCAACCTGATACTCACTCAAGCAGACAGGCACGTACGTGCATGCTCCAGTAGCAAACGCGGACCACGGCATCTCTGGTGCACCATTTTGCCATCATCAACGAATCACATCCTCTCACATCCCTCAAGACGGGCACATACTCAGCTACATTCCCCAGCTTTCTATCACTCTTTTTGCATCCCTAATTCCCCACCCCCACTGCCAGACTCCGAAGCCAAAGAGTCCAGGTGATATTTTGGGGGGAAAAAATGGCCAAATTACCTCAGCGGAAAACCTCGCAGCTGCTACCTCCACTGCATGCAATCCACTCAAGATCTTGCACAACAAGATGAAATCCAATGGAAAAAGAGCTGAAAATCCCTGAATCCTGTTCCGGTGAGCATCAGACGACGCATGTATCTCAGCTAGCGCTGCCCAGTCTGTTGTCCCTCCTCCTCCTCCTCTTCCTCTCGATCTCTTTCTCTGTAAAGCAGTCGTACAGCCCAGCGTTGAAGCTCAGCCAATGTGAGGGGCTCGCACAGCAAACACCATCTGAGCTAAACGTCTTCAGGCTCACACTCATCCACCTCCGCCCGCCCGCCCGCCCACCTCTCTCTCTCTCTCTCTCTCTCTCTCTACCTCATCCCCCCTCCTTCTCCAACACACACTTCCAGACAGATACACACATGGCTCCTCTGCAAACAAGACTTTTGCACACTCTCTCTCACTCGCACACGTACATACACAAATACGACGTGACTAAGGAAATCAAATGGTGGGCTAGGATGTGGATTAGAGGTTGAATGAGATTTAGCAGATAAAAATCAGGCTGGTCAGGCCAGCCATGTGTATGCATACAATACTATTGTTTAACTCCAACAGGCCACTGGGACATGCGGCATGGGTGGGGGAGAGGGCTTCTGTGTGTGACCACATTTTAGCCAGAGTCATTTCCCTTCTTTTATTTAGCCTCCGCAAAAAAAACAGACAAAGTACTGACCTATGAGAGTCTTAATTATTTAGTCTCAAAAGCCCTTAAAGAATTTGAGCTCAAAACTGACATTATTTATATTTTCTGAATAAGTGTTAGTGATGTTAATGTGAATGATTTATCAGATAAATGTATTATAAAAAGGTTAAAAAAGTAAAATACCCCAAAATGTCTTTTCTGATTATGTAATTATCCCCATGTGCACAGAGAAACATAATAAACCATGATCCTAAGAAAACCCAAAAGACAAAATTAAGTCCCACCCTACATGATTTCCCACTAAATATAATCTAATGCATTATCTAAGTCTCACTATGGAAGAAAAATAGATTTTCTTTATTCTGTGGAACACAAAATAAGATGTTAAGAATGTCTTAACTATTTTTGTCAGTACAAGGAAAATTGCAAGGGCTCAAAACAACACTGGATCTCAATAATGGATTCAAATACATTTTTCTTGATATTTTTACAAACCACAGAAGTCAGTCAGTCATACAGGTTTGAAATATCTTTAAATGTTTTTTTTGGTTTTTTATCACCTTGGACTAAAATCCATTCATTTTAGTTTAAAATGTGCATGTGAACTTTAAATATTATGTTCCATAGAAGAAATCAAGTAATATGATACTTTATTTCATAACATTTTAATTTTGGCAGAACTGTCTCTTTAAATATTTTTGTTGTTATATTAATCTCATCACTTTGGGATAAAATCCCCATATTGTTCTGCATCTTTCAACATAAAGCTTAAAATGTGCGTGTGAACTTGAAATTAAATTAAATCAAATCAAAAGAATCTGGTTTTGAATAGCCGTTTGACCACTAATAGCCACTCAGCAAAATTACTTCCCTCATCCATCAAACAAGTCCCATAATTCTCAAGCAAATCTTTCAATCTTCCTGTGTTGCCCTCAGAGTTTAACGATTGCAGTGGCAAAACGACAAACACGCATCTCCAGATGAAACCCTGAGGAAATAGGCCAGAGGTAATGACAGAAACACCGTGTCCTGAAGCCTGTCTATGAGCTGCTATTTCTGGGTGGAGCTCAGCGTGAATCATCTTCTCAGCCCCGTGGAGCTGTGTTCGGATTTAAAGCTCACCTTTTACATAACATCACATTTTCAACCCCTGAAGAAAAGCAGAATCACTTTGTTGTGTGAAAATGGAGGTGAAGGTCTTAGTATGCATGTAGAGCTGCATCTTTAGAGCTTTTCTGTGATGGGTACATGATTAAAGGGACAGTTCCCCTAAATACGATGTTCTGTCAGCCTCATGTTTTTCCAAACCCTTTCTTTCTTCAGTAAAACATAGAAGAAGATATTTTGAAAAATGTCTCATTGAAAGTCAGTGCAGTTTAAAGTTATTTCTCTTAAAAGTTCTTCCAAATAACTTCTTTTGTTTTCCACAGAAGAAAGTAAGTCGTACATATTTGGATTGACTTGAGGGTGAAAACTCATTTTTGGGTGAACTCTCCCTTTAATTTAGGAATAGTTGGTTTATAATGAGTTCGTTGCGGAAGGAAAGTATGTGTAGATGCCATTCCATGTGGGTGAAGTACAATTGAACACAAGGCTGAAGACAATTTAGTTTTCCTAGAGTAATTCCAACAATTAATTCTGAAGGACAACTTAAAAAGGGGGGGGGGCAACTTGCTGCAGAGTCCCAGTCTTGGTCTTTCTTGTTCTGATGGAGCACATGAATGGAGTGGTATCTGAAGAGACATTCTTCTCCTTTTGTTCCTCAAACCTCTTTTTAAATCCACCATCCAAAGTAATGCCCCCTGGACAGGCCTGATGCCGGTCTCTAGTTGGTCCACTCTCACGGTGATCAACACTTTCTGAGGGCGCGTTTGACTTGCAAATGAATTCACAAAATGCCTTTGAATTCAGAATGTCAAGTGCTGTGAGTGAAGGAGCATTTCAGGCCAAGAACAGACGAAGACAAGGTGTCAGCCAAAGAAAACGTGGAATGGGATTTGGATTCTGAACATTTAGTTGAATTTCTCAGTATACCGCCCACATATGCTTGCTCAGTGATATCAAGCTTGAGCTGACATATCAAAATGGAGCCTGGAAACACAGGGCGAACCCAAACAGAGAGGACCAGACACTGGATGGTAAAAACCACATCCTGGATTAATCTATGTGACATAGCACAAAAAGCAAACCATCCAGACTTAGGCTGTCAATGCTAAAACTCACCCGAATGTTTGTGCTCCCTAACAATATCCCTTGGCTCCCTGCAGATATTACCTCTCTTCTGTCTGCTAATCGTAGCTGACTTGCGACCGAGGCACTCTTCAGATCTACCGTCTCAAAGTCTTCGGTTGAAGCGCGATGTTTGTTGGGAGACAGAGTAGCACACAAGCTAAATGCTAATTAGCAAGCTCACACAGATATGGGTGGCAGTGAATACTACGTTAACACAATTAACTAAAAAGAAGATGAAAAGTTGGAACTGCATTTGTTTTCTTGCATATTCGACTCAAAAACACCTGTTTTTTGTTGAAATAACGAAAGCTACGAGTCACAGAATAAACAGACACATTCTCTCAGATGCAGAGATCTACCTAGCAACAATGTTTGGGATGTCTAAAATCATAAGACAGCATATGACTGGGCAGTAACCTGTCAGAGATGGCATATGAGGGATCCGTAGTGTGCACTGTGGTGCGAAGGGCAGTGACAAATTGGATTTCACTGCACCGCTTCGACGCTGGATGCTTTTGTTCAGGCAGCGAGCTGATCGTTGCTCAGTACATCAAGGGTGATGACCATTCAGTTCACCGTACTCCCTCTGCCATATCATCATTCCATCACACACACATATACATGTATACACACGGTCACCGAGGAAAAGTGAGGTCCGTGCCCCAAAGGGAATCTAGACAATGGCTTGAAAATAAATCATACTGATGAGAAAGTTCCTCAGTCAGGAGCCATCTGTCCCTGTGAATGAGATGTGACTGAAGGGTTCAATTATTTGCTCTTTTTTCGGATTCTTTCCCCTGGCTCAACCCCATTACAACCCCGACCCCACCCCCACAACAACCCCACCCCCAATCCAACCCTTTAGCCTATATATGAGGCATCCACCGCACGCACTAAGCCCCAAACATCACCCACAAACCCTCTAATCCGTTGCCCGTATCTCAGGAGATCAAGACCGAAAGCGTGCAGAAAAACAAGACGGACTTGCCTCGCCGTGGTGCAGCCTCTGGATGGTAATCCTTTCTTTCTTTCTGGTGAGAAAACGCAGCAGCAACCTGTCTTCAGCAGCAATCCGGCTGTCTGCTACCGAACAGAAAAACAAATGGAGGGATGGAGGGAGCGAGAGAGCCAAGAGGGGGTGTGGAGGGGGGTGTGGGGATGCAGGAAAGAGGAGGGGAGCAAGAGAGGGCAAGCAGGGGCTGGCTAACCACAGGGAGGCTTAAATAGACTGATAGATGAAGACGAGAACAGAGGGACTGAGAAGGAAATGTGAAAACACTGAGGGAAGGAGCGCCGGTACAGTGGCATCTGTTATGTTGACTGTGTCTGCGATGTGTAAAGCTGGAGCGCAAAATGAGGAAAAGACAAGAATGAACAAAGGACACAGCCTTTTGTTCCTCGCTATTACATCACAGGACAACAAATCAGAGAAATCTAATGTACTCGGGGCCACGAAAACATTTCATATGCACCTGTTTCTAGCTGCGAGAGATGAGGTTTGGAAGAGAAACGGATGGGGATAAACAGAATGTATTATTCAGACAAGCACTCTGAGATACAGAAGCAGAATGACATGTGTAACCGACATCTGGCTTCATAGCTTACATCAGGACATTTCCCATTTGTTAGCAGGTCATTTTGCTTCCATCTGTCTCAACAAAAACATTTTTGTCTGCTTTCTCATAAAGAAAGGTTGCAAGACACATTTGTTCATGTTTTATCACAGTTGCCAAGAATGAAGTAATTTGGCTGGACAGAAATGTTCAATTTCTGAACATTTAATAATAATAATAATAATAATAATAATAATAATAATAATAGTAGTAGTGAATTTATAAATAATTTGACTGAACAGAAATGTTTTGTACATTTAAAATAATAATACAATTTTTTTAAAATATGTATTGTAAATTATAATATAATATTAATATATTCATGTCAATAATATTAATAATAATAATTAACAAATGATTTGTCTGGTCAGAAACTTCTACTATAGACATAACATGAATAATAATAATACATTTATTATTATTACTACTACTATTACATTTGTTCATCATATATTTAATATTTTCACAAATAATAATTATAAAAAAATATCAAATATTATAATGAAACTAGCACAACTATGTTGTCTGGGGAAAATATTTGACCCCAGAATGTCACAACTGGTTAATCAAAATCAAGTATTCCAGAGAACTGTGGGGAAATAAATAAATGTTACTGATCCAGTAACACCACTTTGACTCAGTTTGAGAGGAGCTAGTCTGGACAGACATACATTAATGACAGCTGAATCTGCCTCTGTATCTATTATTGTATTAGTGACACGCAGTCCTGTCTCAGGGTCACATGCCGTTATTGTCACTCTTCACCAGCCGGCTGTTATACCCCCAACACAAACATAGACAACACACACACATGCATCTTTATACACACACTCCCAGACTCTGGCCACCTGATGAGGCAACTAGCTGCTCGAGCCATCATTGCACAAAGGAGACAGCTGCACCCCTCCAAATTCCTCATGCATAAAGCACCAACTGACCCTCACACATCCAAACAGCCAGCCTCACATTCACAAACGCTGATCAATCGTGACTCATTGCTGTCATGTTCACCAGCATCACGTCATGTAAAATTACCAGGTAATTGACAGCAAGATACCAACTGCTCCATTAAACCTTATATTAAACGCACATGCCTTCATTAAGACATGTTTGCATCTGCTGGAACCATCTAATCTATCTATGAAGAAAATAAATGATATTACACAAATATTGTATAAATAAATTACATTTCATAAAATTCATCAAAATATATCATGGTTTCCACAAAAATAAGAACTGTTTCAGCATATTAGAATGATTTCTGAAGGATCACGTGACACAGAAGACTGGAGTAATGATGATAAAATTCAGCTTTGCCATCACAGGAATTTTATATTTATATATTTTTAAAGAGCAAGCACATCAATCTCAAATGGGTGCTCGACTAAAAAACAAGTAGAAGCATATTAGGAATGCAAAGTCGGCAACACCAAAGCTCCCAAAAATATCAAAAGATATTATTATTAAAAAACTATCACAAAGCGTGTTACGAGTCGAGCACGCAGGCTCTTCATCAGAGGTCTGGTGTTGCCGACTTTGCATTCCTAATATTTATATATTTTAAAATCAAATTGTTTTAAATAGTAATTTTATCAAATAAATGCAGTCTTTGTGAAAATGAAAGATTAAAAAAAAAATTAAACCATTTATATACCTCAAACTTTTGAACTGTAGTAGTTTTAGACTCGAGTTAAATCTGTGGAAAAACCATGCAGTGTGCATGGTTTTACATTGCAGTGGTTTTACATTACAGCGCATGGCTTTACATTGATTATGACCGGTTTTCCTATTGACATGGTTGACTGGATCCAAAGCCAAGTTCACATTTTGTACATATCATTAGGGGTGTAAATCGGATGGTTCGTCACGGTTCGATACGATATCAATTCTCATACCCAGCGATACGATATTTGCAGATACCTTAAAAAATTCTACGATTCGATTACAATTCGATTCAATACAGGAGTATATCGATAGATATATCGATAGGATATCATATACATATTTTAAACATTCATTTACATTTTTATTAACTCACAAATGCAACCAAAATATATAACATGAACATAAATCTAGAAATGCTGCTATGGGCTCAGTGCTAAAAATCTTTTCTACAGATAACCAAATTACAAGCAATAGCAGAAAATAAATACAATAGAACAAAGACACAAGTTCAATAAACAGTGCTTTTCAGGTTTTAAAAAAGGTGCCTTTTTTATGCTACAGATATCGATATTTTACATGTGGCATCGATGCATCGTATCGTCATACATCGTATCGATATATCAATCCATATCAATGAATCATTACACCCCTACATATCATGCAATCTAAATTAAGTGTAGTGACCTAAAATCATCTCCATCCACTCCTATCCTCTTGTTTATCAAGTTGCGACAGATAAATTCTAACCCCAGATCAGCATGAACTGCTGTTATATGAATAGTCCCAATACCTGAACTGCTTTAGAAGTTGATTCTGGAGCATCTGGACACCTCCCCCCGCTCTAGTTTCACATAGATGGCCTCCTTCACATGTCTCATCTGTACTCAACATTCACGATCAAAATATCATGTCTTTAAAGGTGAAGCATGCAATTTCAGTGACAATAACTGTTCATGAACGAAACCCAAACACTCTCTCTGTCTCCCATTGCTCAATCAAAATAATTCTGTTTGGCGCGGATAATGGCAAAAATGGCTCACTTCATATTTAAACCAATGATTTTTGTCTTTCAATTTGCACACATATGAACGGGTTTGATTTCTGGGAGGCCACGTTATGCCTATGTTTCCGTATCCATGAAACAGCGATGAAGTTGAGAAAAGAGATGGAGCCTACTGTTGGTCCATCCCTGCCATCTGTCCCTACAGCTGTCTCATGTCTATCAATCATTCTCAAACACACACACAGCCACTCACTTTCTGTCACATCAGAGTGTTTAATCTGAGACAGTCTACAGCTCTATTAACCAGAGAAAGATGCAAAACTCACCATCCAAACAGTTTAAAGCTGAGTGGGGATTTCCTTTCAACTAGACAAGCATTGGGAGTGCTGCTACAAATATTATGACTTATCAAAACTATTTTATGCACAAAGCAGAATGTCAGCAAACCTATAGCAAAAAAAAAAATCCAGAACTGCCTTGCTGTTTCTTGCCTCATGAAAAGCTATAGCTCTGTTTGTTACATGCTAATGTCAAACTCGTTATACTAAAATAAAATATTAAATAAAAATTATCAAGTAAAATAAAAAATGTGTATAATTACATTCAATATTTCTTCCACTTTGTCTGTGATGTTTAATGTTTTTAGTAAAACTTCACAATAAAAGTAAATTTTGTTAAGATTATTAACATCAATTAGGTATGATGAACTAACAATGAACATACAATAACTTCTTCTATTTGAATTTATTTTACAATGTCATTTCATCCTGTGATGGCAAAGCTGAATTTTCAGCAGTCGTTACTATAGTCTTCACATATCCTAATCTTCATAAATCATTCTAATTTTCTGATTTATAGTTGAAGAAGCATTTCTTATTGATTTCATACTGAAAACAGTTGTGCTGCTTTAATATTTTTATGGATTTTGTTTTCTTCAGGATTATTTAATGACTATAATTTAAAATTAAGAGCATTCATTTAAAATATTAATATTTTGTAAAATGATCAATGTCTTTACTGTCACTCTCGATAAGTTTAATATATCTTGGCTGAATAAAAGTATTAAATTCATTTTTTAACTTACTTTAAATGGTAGTGTATGGATAAATTATTATAAATTAAGATTAACAATAATTTCTGTGAACATATTTTTTGTGGTTATTTCATGTTAGCTACTGTATTAACTAATGTCAATGTATAGGCTACTATAGCAATGTAAAATGTTAACTTTTTTCCTTGCAGTGTATTCAATATAAAACTTATTTCTGGGATTAGTTATCACAACTTGAAATTTAACCTAAAAAAGTAATGTTAAGTAATGTATATGTTGTTTCAGAAAAATTAAGTCTTCATGCCAGACTTCAAATAAAGTTAGCTAACATTTGTTTAATTTAGTTACATTGGATATTTAAGATATCTCAATAAACTTTAAGTTTAACTTTAACTTTTATTACTATGAATTAGGCTACTACTACTACTATTACCATCTTGTGCCCTGCAATAATCATTTACTCAAACTCTCTTTTATGAGATAAAGGGAAAAAAGAGAAAATCGCCAATCATTTCGGCCAAAAAACAATCTGCATCATTGATCGCCATCAGCTACCCTGGTTTCTAAATATTGGCATCGGCCAGAGAAAAACCCTTATCAGCCGACTTCTATTGTTGACACTTAAATTAATTTTTGTTTAAGTTTTGCCACTTTTGCACTTGTTATAAATGTATTTTGAATGCAAATGGCACTTTATTTTTTTTATTTGTGTTTATTTTATGCATGTTATGTATGTTTATTAAAAACAAGTTTTGTAATAACCAATTGTTCCAGTCCGGACCTTTGACCCTGATGAAAATTCAAATTTGGACCTTCGAATGTAGACTTTGAGAACCCCTGCTATAGACAGACATACACAAGGGCAAATCTCTGGACTTCTAGAAACATCGGCCTTATAGAATCAAAACACGTCCACTCAACTGCACACATGTCCAGTACTCTCTTCCTCTACACAGATACAAAAGCACAGACTATTTCATCACACCTCTCCAAGAACACGTCTGCCACATACTCAATCGAAAGGAGGATTTCTGTGAATATTGACGTGTCCTTCCTTCCACTGCCTCAGAAAAAACAGTTCAGCTATCACTTTGAGTCACACACAGCTTCTGAATGTGAACTTTAGCAAAAGAGTGAAGTAGAGCAACTCATATAGCAGAGTGCAGTATAGAGAAATGTAGAAATAATAAGTGTACTCACAAGGCACAGCGTGGCGGTAGAGGTTGTCACGTATGGTTTGCTGAAGCTCGTAGTCAGCAGAGGATTTCTGAAACCTTTGGCTCAGGTAGTGCTTCAGGTCTTTATTGAGTTTATTTCCTGCAAAACAAAAGGAACATGTTATTGATTCTGAATCATGCGCAGACTCAACAGATATCTGTAGTAGTGTAGTTTGCTTCTGACTCACTGTTTCACCACCAATGGATTAAACTTCCTGTTCGTGGCTAACAGTGGCTAAAATAATTGTAGCAGGTACATATTTGTGATCTGAAGAGGATTTGGGATGTTCCTACACTCTCAAAAATAAAGCTACAAAAGTTGTCACTGGGGTGGTACCTTTTCAAAAAGGTACTAGGGGTGTAATGATACGTGTATATCGTACGGTTCATGGGCAGCTCCAAATGGAAGTGATCATAGCTATCCCTTTGGAGTGGGGACTTTGGAGTGAGCAGGGCACGTGCGTGTCATTATGTAGTCATTTGGAATGCACTTGGAGAAGGGAGCGTAACTTCCTCATCTCCAGCTGGGATGTTCCTGTGACAACGCAGCACATCTGAGTACGTCAGCAGATTCACTGTTTAAATGTCAAATGTCTTTTTATTGTTGTTAGCATAACTTTAAATAAACATACATTTTATATTTTAAAAAGTTTTTTAAATATGCTATATAATATATATAAAACTAATATATATATATAAAACTTTGTAAAATATACCATTTATTTTTATGCCGGTGTCCGTCAGTGAATCTGCTGACGCACACCGTGTTGCGTTGTCACAGGAACATCCCAGGTGAAGATAATGAGTAAATTACTCTGTTAAAATTGTACTGTTCAAAAGTTTGGGGTTAGTAATACTTTTTGAAAGAAATTAATACAATTATTCAGCAAGTATGCATTAAAAACATTCCTAATTCAAACAAATACTGTTGTTTTCTATTCATTAAAGAATCCCCAAAAATACAGTACAGAGTAGTACAGTGTAAATACAGTCCTACAAAAATATTCAGCAGCACAACTGTTTTTAACATTAATAAATCAGCATATTAGAATGATTTCCGAAGGATCATGTGATACTGAAGACTGGAGTAATGATGCTGAAAATTCAGCTTTGACATCACTGGAATGAATTACATTTTAAATATATATTAACATAGAAAAGTTATTTTAAACTGTTATAATATTTCACAATATTACAGTTTGTATTGTATTTTTGATCAAATTAATGCAGCCTTGGTGAGCATAAGAGACTTCTTTCAAAAACATAAAAAACACCCATTCTTAGAATGGTTTACAATTATGTTGTTGGATGCTGGATAGTCTAGTAACTATGTTTCGCAAACCGTAATCAAATGAAACACATTTGTAAACATTAATTGTGGTACATGGGTGTGAAACCGTAATCCATGAGACATTAACACATAGTAGCGCACCTCCATTCACACTCATGGGGATACCTGGCTGCCACCTCAACCCAGTGCAAGCAATAGAGTGGGCCATGTGAAACATTTCCCACCCTCAGCTCCACCATCTGTTTAGAAGACACAGATCGCTTACCCAGCACCATTTCAAAGAGATGCCAATAGCCAAAAGCTGTTTATGTGTTAATGTGGTTCCGCTGGGTGCCCGCACCAATGCCAGATCAGTCGTCGGCACTGCCTTCCCACAAACTCTCCATTTCTCACATGTACAAGTGACTCAAGGGACTTCCCTTTACCGGATTAATGGGAATATTGCATTTCTAGAGAATTCTTTGAATGGATAGTCTCATTAAGGCCTAATGATGTAATCGGTTTCTCTCTCGCTCGCTCTGTAGTCTGTCGTTGATCAAATGAAACTGCATTTTAAAACTTTATGAACATACATAATTGGTTGCCTTGGCGATACTCAGTGCTGCAAGTCTCAAATTCCGCCCTCTGCCCTTGGAAGTTGTTCTACGAATGACATAAACAGCACAGACTGTCAGTTAATAATCTTCTGTAAAGATTATGCTGATCTGGGCTCTTTGAGGGTGCACAGTAGACACAAAACCTCACGATCACCATTTTGTATACTAAAAGGAAAACAATTTTTCACAATAATTTCTAAATCTATAGCTTAATCCCAGTTTAGAAGCATTACCTTGTCATTAATGAACTGGAATATCTAATGCGGTTTCTCCAGTGTTTTGTATAGAACCAGGTTTAGCCTTGTATAGAGCACTGACTGAAGAAATAAAAGAAGGGCTAAGAAATAAAATGGAACAAAAAGCCCAAATTAACCATCCAATGAGATCAAAACAGTTTAATAAACTCAAAAGTCAATATCACAAGATGTAAACAGCCTATTAAAATGGACAAAGCAAACTCAACAAGCACTTGCTTTTAAAAATGAGCACTTACAGCAATTTTCCCTGAAACATAAACATTTTGCAGAAACGATAAAAACTATTTTCATTTTTTTTTTATGCTTGGAGGATAAGTTTTAGGTTCTACAGAGAATCTGAATCTCTTTGTCCGGTCCTATAAAAATTATTCAATACTCCATTTATTCTCATCATAGTGTGTTCAAACAAATAATAACCATAAACAATTGGTTATAGCTTTAAAATCGTGGTCTACGAATCCAGAGCTTTTATGTCTCTTTAAAGTCAGCATGAAATGGAAATTGACCAGAACAATTTCATAAATGCATGTTATTGATTGCATTGCGAATGATCTATACATGCATACTTTTAATTTTTCAATTTTGACTGTTTAATCTAAACTGCAGGCTTCTTCTCTGGTGCCAGAATTTTTCCATTATTTAGTCCCTCTCTTGGAATCGACAGCAAGCTTGAGATCTGCCTCCATCAATAACGACAAATAGGACCAAGTCCCAAACCATCCTTTTTTTTCTTTAGCGATAATCTGTTTCACTCAGATGCAAGTCACAATATGGAATAATCTATAAATATATATGGAATAAAACTCTTGCACTATAATGAAAAAAATGCAACAAAAAAGCAAACAATGCTTTTAATTTCACAAAAATAATTATGTAAAACATTGTGGTCTATGAATCCAGAGCGTTTACAAATCTTCAATCGTTCAGTAAAATGCAAGATTCAAAACACAGCAGATATGGCTGCACACATTACATAGAGGTAAAGATGTGCATTTAATACACAGTTCGTGTTACCGACACCACGTTGAGCAGGCTATACAATTAGCTGCAGAACAAGTAACAGTTCTACCAGGCAATGTTCAAGCTAAAAGGGCACAAAAGAGCTCTTCTCTTCTAATTGAACCTCTGGAGGATTGTTTCTTAATCTAGCCACATCCAAGTCTAAAAATACACTTCGATGCGAAACCCATTAGACTGCCTTTTCAGAACTAAAGCGGGAATAATGTGCGAGTGTGAAATTCCTGTTGAGTTGGTGTGTGCAGTCTGGCGTTGATGTTAGCGGCGTGGCATACCGCTGTGAATTAATCCCTGCAACAGGTTGCGAGTCATTACTCAAACCTACAGCAGCCAGACTACACACCCACCCCCCATCCATCATCCCAAACTCACTTTATTCCAATTAGCTGCTTACTAGTCGGACTCAATGGCAACAATGCACTCCTGGTCAACCAACAAAAACCAGAGGAAATCCAAGATCCATGACTCCAAGAGAGGGATGTGAAAACAAAAAGATTGTACTGTAGGGAGATGCCATGGGATAGACTTTATAGGAAAGACTTGGCTTATTTGACATTTTTCTTTGGGGGTTACAGTGGCTTATGGCACTACTACCAAAGTACGGTCATGGCCAGTAGTTTGTGTGGATGTTCGCTACTAATGTGGAGGTTGATAAGTACAAAATGAGTTACTATTATGTGGAAGACGTAACAGGTCTACCACAATCCTCATGTCTATAATCTATAACAATGACTTTCAAACAGAAAGAAGGGCCAAAATAAATGTTTTAGTAAAAAAAAATATGAAATAAAATAAATGTACTAATGTTTTATTCAAAGACAACTGAAAATAACAATAACCAACCAAACTAATATAATATTACTTTCTGGAACTGCATGTTCAGAATCATACATGCATATGCATTTTCTTTTACTGATATTATTAGAGATAAAATAAGTTGTCAATTTGTCGGTTTGGCCTGATGAGAATGTCAGTGATTTGCTAAATGTTCTAAAGAGCAAAGATCCTTGAATAATGCCTTGAATTACTGTGCATTATTTCTTCTGGTGAATAAAAAAAATGAAAAAATGTAGTGTACTAAAATGTTTAGGGAGTCATATTACACAGACCATGCACTTTTTACACCCAGCGAGTAGATTAGACAAGATATAATCTTATTATCTGTATTGCGAGTGATATGGAAATGGATTTAGTGCAGAGTAAAAAATGGCTCTAAAAGCACCTTTTCGAGAAACAAGTGTTTTGTAAAGAAAATATGATTACAAGATATTTTTCAAACAGGAGGAGCAGCATAACTTAAAGCCAATAATAAGTATATTATTCAATTACCAGCATATAGATAAAAGCGAAATCAAAGTAAAATACCAAACACAGTAAAATGACCGCAGAACACAAAGGAATTATCAGTGTTTTATTAGTGGATTATTATTATATTTTTGAGCACTCAACACATCCTGCAGTTTTCAAACAGCTGTGTTATGAGGCCGGCAGTTCTGCTTCATTTTGCTGACTCTCTGCTGATTAATGCAGACCCTCCAGACAGAAATTACAATGATCCAATGGTGCACATCTTATCTTACATAGCTGACTGCTTTCTTTTTGCCTAGCGTGTCCATAATCCTGTGTGAAGATGAACAAGTAGCAGCACTGAGTCTTTATTGCTATTTTACTCTTCCACTCTCCAAAAACAGGCCAATGAACTGGCAGTGCAGAGAGAAGGATAAGTCACTCTTTGAGTCTGCGTATACTAGGGGTACACCATGTGGTGTCCGAGCCCCAAATCCCTCCTAAAATAGATAATTAGAAAACAAATTGCAACCGAATCAACTGCACCTGGCAGGGATATCGATAATCTCCCGACAGCGAGCAACCACATAACACGACGGCCAAAGCATGCTGGATTAATTCCAGCAAGTGTGTATCTGCATTTACACAAGTGTGAAAGAAAACTTTCTCAGTAGCCAATTACCTGCATCTCAATGCCCATCAGAATAAACTAAAGCACCGTGTGTTTAGAAGAGATTACTGGATCTGAAGAAGCATCCGGCATTCAGAACAGTGAGATGAGAGAGAACGAGTGAGCGTGCTTGTGTGTGTGTGTGTGTGTGTGTGTGTGTGTGCAGGACCTGGTACCACTCAGAAACAGCATTGCCAGCAGATGCCAGCCCTAAGTTCTAGGAAAAATGAAATCCAGTAACTGAACGGAGGCTTGTTTTACTCGCTTGGTTTTGGAGATGGAAAATGAAAGAACTGTCAGATTTGCACATTTCTTTGGAGTCAAGCTACTTTGTGAACATTTTCCTCTGCTTGTGCATGAAATCAGGAAATATAACTTTGTTCAGAAAGGCTTTTGGAAAAACTGGAGCCTGACAGATAAGTAAAGAGAGTGTCTGACACACAGTCTAACCAGTGCTGGGCAGAAGACTTCTGAAATGAGGAAAGGCGTGAGTGTGTCTTTTGGTCCAGCGTAAATTCACGTTCCAATTCCATCTGAACATATTTCAGGTTAAAAGGTGTATGGAGAGCAATTTAACTTACTATTTACATTTAATCATTTAGCGGACACTTTTATTCAAAGTGACTTACAAATGAGGACAATAGAAGCAATTAAACAAAAGAGCAACAATACATAAGTGCTGGGACAAGGTCCATTTAATCTAACACTGTACACAAAGTAATACAAAGAGAAAACATAGAAGAGAGACATTATCAGAAAAGAAACAAGCTTTGCATGTTTAAAATTTTGTAATATTTTTTGTTGTGTTTTTGTAGGTATGTAACATTACGATTATACTGTATACTGACATAATATATAATGTGTGCAAAATGTAATCATTTATTGTTTATATTAAAAATGTAATAAAATCTATAAATCTACATAAAAATTCAAATTCTGAACAGTTTTCAGGTTAAAACCACAGGCAAAAAAAAACCTGACTGTATATTTTAATATGTCAAAATATAAAAAATAAATGTATATAAAAAAATATTCCTAAATATCTTTATTTTTATTGAATTCATATATTATATGCATACTACTAATATAATTAATTTATAATATAATTTGTAATACTTATATAATATAATATCGTGTGTGTGTGTGTGTGTGTGTGTGTGCGGCGTGTAGATGCGCGCGCATCTAATAACAATTCATTACATTTTTTTTTTTTTTATGTATTATATACTACAAATTAAATAATTATAATAATATAATAATATTTAATATAATTATATTTGATATCTATTTATATTTCAGACAGACAGACAGACAGACAGACAGACAGACAGACAGACAGACAGATAGATAGGGCTGTTAGTGTCCTCTAATGAGCTGCTCTGTAGATCCATGTGTCCAAGAATCTGTGTGAAAAACAGGTATGAGGTTTGTAAACAGGCGTCTGTTTTATATTCTGCTCTCGTTTCTTGCTCAGCTCTACACTGCCCTCTCTATTTCCCTCCATTACTCCTGGCCTGCATCACACTGAGCCTTGTCGCCATGGCAACGCTGATCAGAGCAGCACTCATCCAGCTTTGAAGTTTAAGTGTGCCGCCCCCTACTGGTGGTTAAAGTAACAAGCACACACAATACATATTTAAACCTGCAGTTACTGTTTGCCTGTTTAAACAGTAAATTATGCACTCTAGAAATCATTTCAGATTTTTGAAGAAATTAATTTAATAAAATTGTATTATTATCAAATTAAAATTAATTATAAAAAATATTATTACATGAATTAATAATTACAAAATTATAAAAATTTATAAAATTATAAAATGAAGCCACTTCACCACCCACGAGTGTGGGAATACTTTAGTCAACTGTAGTCAACAGTATAACTTACAGCGTTGCCAGTTTATTCATTAATCTTTATTTTATTTATTTTTTGTAGTGGGGGCTAATGAATTTAGACACCATTTCATTTAATGGACAAAATAACCCCGATTAAACAGATAAAACTAACACACATGGTAATAACATTAAAAAATAAATACATTTATCCAAAAGTGTGATTAATATTTACATTTGGTCATTTAGCAGATGCTTTACGCTTATTTAAGCGACTTACAAAAGAGGACAATGAAGCAATCAAAACCAACAAAAGAGCAATGATACGCAAGTGCTATAACAAGACTCAGTTAGCTTAACGCAGTACACGTAGCAAATATAATTATATTATATTTCACATAATAAATAAAAAGAAAACAGACAGAATAGAAAAAGAATAAAGCAAGCTAGTGTTAGAGGCCTTTTTGCTTTTGTTAATTGTATAATAAATAAAGAGAAAAGGAATAGATAGAATAGAAAAAAATAGAGAAGCTAGTGTTAGTTTTCTTAAAGAAAACAAGCAGTTTGTAAATGAATAGAGTGCATGTCTAAAAGGGGCAAGTTTTCTAAGGAATAGAATTAGATTAGAGATTGCTAGAGTTAGAGGGTCAAATAAAGATGGAAGAGATGCGTCTTTAGAAGATTCTTAATTAATATTGAGTGTGATTATATATTACTATTATGAAATTAAAACATGATGGCAAATGAGGAACTTTTTTATATGAATCAAATTACTTATTGTCCAAAGTTCACACCATTATTTTTAAATAATGTAAATGTTTTACATAAGAACCATTTAATGTGTTAATGTAGCAGTAATATTTAATATAAGTGTCACAGTGTCATTCATTTATGAGGAGGAGCATACTGCTTTGCGCTGAAATTTATGACAGTCGGAGCCCATCGGCGTTCATCCTGAGGATTTTAAATGACCATATGCGATAAAAAAGACAGAGACACTTTACAGCCGCATCTCTCTCCAGTATCAAGTCAAATTGTTTACCACATTCCAGATTGCTTTTATCGATTCCCAGCACTCTGGGCAGAAAATATGCCTCCAATGATTCATCTCAGACATGCAGTGTTGATCAGATAGAGCTGTCGTTTATATTAGTCCTTTCTGACTGCAGGCAATTTGCTGTGTTTGTGAATAACTGTAGGGGTTATCAGAGTCTTTTATGGGTGAGAGCGTCCATGTGAATGCATTAACATCTTTGGTGGATCTCAAAGCAGCACAAAACTCAAGCAAGTTTACACTCCCGTTCAAAAGTTTGGGGACAGCAAGATTTTTTTTAAAAGACAAATAACACTTTTGTTCAGCAAGGCTAAATTAAAATGATTAAAGTAACAGTGAAGACCTTCATAATGTTACAAAATCTTTCAAGACCTTTTCTGAAAAATGTGTTATGATTATGAATTATTAAGTATCACAACTGTTTTTAACACTGATAATAATAAGAAATGTTTATTGATCAGCAAATCAGCATTAAAATGATTTCTGAAGGATCGTGTGACACTTAAGACTGGAGTAATGATGCTGAAAATTAATTAAATTATTTTAAAATATTTATTCTATAGTTATTCTATACACACACACACACACATATATCCCTTCTCTCACTCAATCTAGTCAAGCATCAGACAACCAAATTAAACTTTCACGCCGCCAAACAAATCAGAGCCTTCTGATAGGATTAACTGAGAAGCATTAAGACTCTGAACACCCGGTGCGAAGTAACACAATTAATTAGCACAGCCTATTAACACTGCTAGCTTGCATTTATGCTTGATAGGAACGCCTGTTAAAGCAGCTTAGCATCATTGTTTGTCTGCCTACAAATATTTCCTCATTAGGCCAAACCTTACATGTGCGTTAAGAGCTGCTTCAGGAGTCTGGCTCTTTCAGGACATTACAAAAGGAGATTTATAAGACAACCAGTACAAGCAGGTGGAAATGGATTGACCTGGGATGCATTTATCATCTACAGGGTCTTCAAATGTGCCCATCTGGGATCTTCATTAACCCTAATACTGACCACAGAGGTCACACCACACAAAGTTTCCAGCAAACTCTTCTTTTTTTATTTGATTTAATTTGAGTTTAACTTTTAGTTAATATATCAACATAATGTGCTTAATTTGAAATAATAAACAGAAATTATGCATGTGAAAAATGTACAACTATTAATCTACACATTTACTACAAAATGTTTTATATTTTGTATATAATTGACTTGTTTGTCAATAGTTTTTTATATATATTTTTTGTATTATTATTATTTGCATAATTTTGGTATATTTTCAAAGGATTGTTGCTTTTTGGTATAATGTACATTTTGAAAGAAATTACATTTATTTATTTTTTAAATATGGTTTACATAATTTTTGTATAAATCTACTAAAAAAATAAAAACTATCCATTTATTGACCATTTAAATGAGTACCTGCTGCAGCTACGTGATACTAAATGTCTCGCACACACCTACATATCATTTTTAAACCCTTTAGGGGACTGAAAAGCAACTACACATATTACACCTCCTCTACCCAAAGGCTTTCTCCACGGCACAAAGGACTACTGGACTTTCTAACGCACCGCCGACAGAAACAAAAGGCCCCAGTCCTAATAAAACACTGAGTTGAGCTTGCACCGCTGAAGGCATATCCTCACTCTCCTTACTTCCTCTCAACGTCCGCCTTGCTTTTGTTCCAAGGCATCTTTCTTTCTCCTCTCTTTAATTGTTCCCTCGATCCATTCATGTCCTTCTCTTCCTTTTTTAATCATCTTGATGCATGTCACTTTCTTTTACCCTCCGTCACACTGTCTCTCTCGCTTCGCTGCAGTTTCCGTCTCGCCCCACCACTGGGTTTGATTAAAGCCTCTGTGATATAACCCACTCTCACCCCACGCAGGGACAACAGTCCCCCCGCCATGTACATGGCAGCAGGGCAGCGCTCAAAAGTCAATAAGGCACCCCTCCACCCAACCAACACACACTTCAGCAGTGTGGCACCACGCCAACCATGCTAAACCCTACCAACCTGTCTCGCTCTCACTCTGCAGCAATGATTTTTCATTTTACTGATGCGACACAATAACTAAATAAAGCACGTGCTGTCCTCACGGAGCCTCAAGGAGAACGGCTCTGTGACTAAGCAGATAGCAACCGGCTGAGCCAAGACCACCAACACCATCTTAAATCTTTCCAAGACCGTCACTAGGGGGCATGTGTGAATACGGTCCAAAGTTGAAACGCCAGATTTATTTGTTAACAGGGCTAGTTAATGTATTATCTTATGGGAATAATAAACGTACAATGCTCAATTTTTATTCAGTTAAAGCATTTAGCTAATTTGAAATTAAATTAATTCCATTATGCTATAATTAGTTAAATAAGAACAAACAATTAAAAAAGGTTAAATAAAAAAATGTAATTACACCATAAAATAAAATAAAGTTACATTAAATTAAATAATGAAATACGAATAAAATTGTGTATAGAATAAAATCTAAGACAAAAAAAGGAGATAGAAATAAGAATGTAAGAGTAAAACAAAAATCTAAATACATAAAAAAAAAAACTACATTTAGTAGTTTAAAAGCAGTCTACTACATTTAAACAAAACAAAACAAAACAAAACACACAGACAATTCAGAATGGCTGTTAACAGCGAAGTATGTTTTTGCCTGCAGAATAATATATAATAATGCATCACCAAAGATTTCATCCATCTATTTAGTTGATTCCACCAAGGACCCCCCGGAAGGACCTGTTGGTAATGCTCTATTGAAAAAATATATATATAGTATAACATTTATAAAAACCTAATTGAACATTTGCATATGGTATATGCTAGGCTAGTGTGTTGAGTCATTGTCAAGGCACTGACAAAAACAATTGCTTCACAATCTATAGTTTTTTTATGTAATACAATGTGAAAGAAATGAACCACCATAATAGCATAGTTCATCATTAAATGACAGAGAAAGGTCTTCACAAAGGGTCATTTATTGAGAAAGTCCAGATGGGACGTTTCAGGTTTCAGAATAAGAATGAACCGTCACCTGTAAGTGAAACACACTCCTTCACTGTTGTCATTTCCTACGGCTACACCTATCACTGCCACTATTAATACTGGGATTTTACTCCCACTATCCACCTCCAGACTTTTCCTCCCTCCACCCTTTGCTTTTCCGGTCATTCTCTTATCCTCGGGCTGGCGTTGACCCTTGAGCCGATGGCCATGACCTAGTTTCTGCAGCGGTGATGCTGAGTCATGGGCCAGCAGGATGTTACTACGACAGAGACGGGCAAGGTGATGTTACCCACATCAGGGCCTCCCTCCACACGCCACATATGCCTCGGTCTATATTTAGTAACACTAGTGCATGCACACAATTGCCCTAGTCTGCTACATTTAACTACACTTAGTGTGTGTGAGAGAGAGAGAGAGAGAGAGTGCGAGAGCGAGTGAAAGTGAGAGAGAGAGATTGCATATATATACACATAAACATAGGCTTAGGCACCTTCCCAAAAAAGTATTTGACACACTAATCTAACAGTGGCCCAAATCCGCTCCTCTAGAGCAATGCATACTGTGGCACTTTACACAGCATTCTAGAGAAAACGTAACATTCAACACACAGCAGGGTTTATGTGTAGTGTTTTAAATGAAATATATGACTTTATAAACCAACCAAATGATACCAAAACAGATGAAAACGAGCAAATACAACCCAAATCACATGAGCTATAAAAGAGAGCTTCAAATCCTAGATCAGTCACAAATCTAGCCCTAAGCCTCTCTCACACTGTGGTACATGAATGTGTAATGAAAGGGAGTCTGAATATGGTAGCTCTTATTTTTATTTGCATACTGTAGGATGTCAAACATAAATAAAAAGTTGCGAACAACACATTATAAAAATAAGGTCAACAATAAAGATGGTAAAAATCTTGTTTAGAATACCGTCAATATTTCATGTTAATATGGTTTGAAAAATAATTTGTGCTGAAATAAATTCATATTTATATATTTAAATTGATCATGGAGTAATGGCAGTTGAAAATTCAGCTTTGCCATCAGAGGAAATAAAATGTTAATAATATATTCAAACAGAGAACAGTTATTTTCAACTGAAATTTTGCTGTTTTTATTCTATTTTTGATCAAATAACATAGCTTTGTTGAGTAAAAGGTACTTCTTTGAAAAGCATTAAAAATACTGACCCCAAACTTCTGAACAGTAATGTATTTCATTTCTTGAATAACTCATGAAAATGACATTTTTAGTGAGTCTCAAAAGCATTATAATCTGAACTAACCTTGCCTTGTCATAAAAGCAGCAGGATACCTGATATTTTAAGAGACGTATCACTGAATGTGTGTATTTATTTAGTATATATTGAATTTCAATGGATATTTTTGAATAAATGAATAGATAAGGCATAAAAATAGCATCACATCATTGTCCCATAAAAACAGTTTCAAGGTTGTTCTAGGAAAAAAACATGTTTTGGTTAGAATACAAAAACATTCAAAACATACCCTTTGAGTAGCCAAGGGATTGTGAAGCACATGCAATTTTAATGCCTAGCCTTCCCAATTTCATTTTTTCCTAAATTTTCATGCTTAAAATATCAAGCGCCCATATGTGCAGAGTCTGTTAACGGCACACACCCCGAGGGGCTTCGCAATCTGTCAAGCCAACCATCCTGCACTGATACAAACAAAGGCACGATGCATGACTGCGCTGATCACCTGCGTCACGTCACAGAGATGCTCTGCAGTTCAAGCTTATGGTTCTTTTTCACATCCAACATCATTTCAATGCATATTTGGGGAAGTTTATGCAAACACACTAAATGAAAATGCAGACGTTTCAAGGTTTGTCTATGCTGTAGTGGCTGCAGACTCTCTTGTACTGAGAGGGAATTAATCATGAAGCTTTCTGCAGTGCAGCCTCCTTCATCATTCATTCCTCTGCACTGTGACTAAACGCTTTCATGCTACATGTCATTAACCTCTTTATAATAGGTTCTTCATAATATGATCTCCATTTCAATATAATCTACCCTCATTAAAAGAGCCTCGGCGTTTCAACTTTTCTTCTCTGGAAAATATCACTTCCTCTTCTCCAATCTCCACCTGTCCTAAACAATACACACATGTTCAGAAATGATCCAGTGCAGCCCATATTTTACTGGGTAAAACCAATCAACGACCTTCTCTGAATGGGCCACTGCTTTGCATAGAGAGGGGACTGAATATTATGAGCCAATAGAGAATTCAAATTCAAAATCGAAAGGATTCATTAAATGACTAAAGGCTTGTAAATGATCAAGACTTTATTCTGTCAATCTCAAACAGAGATATTCACACGAGATAATCCCAATGCAAGTAGGATGTGGGAATCACCAGGGGCCAGGTAAAACAAAAATTGCATAAAAAAATATATATAATAACAATATTATATATATATATATATATATATATATATTTTTTTTTTTTGGTAAAATGCTTAAATATCGGGAATAATATCGGTAAACCGATATATTGGTCGATCTCTAGTAACAGGTATGGAACACAAATAAAGCTATGATTAATTCATACTGCAGCTAATAGTGCTAAAGAGCACAAGCTTTGCCAAAGAAGCGTGCAGTGGGGCCATTGTATAGCCACTTTACTGCCGTCTAATGAGATGAAGGAGCTCACGCACAGAGAGAACCAGAGATAATGATGCAATTATCCAACAACTCCACCTGGCAGCGCTCCAGAATATCCAGACTCCACCCCACGCTCGACCGTCCCTCCCACATACTAACAAAACATTTTCACTCACTCCTCCATCCTGCCCTCCATGCCTTTAACCCTGCAGCCACTAAACAGTCTGAGCCTCCACACTCTGGATAATGGAAACAAGACTAAACACTCAAATGAACACAGCTTGGATTTCTGCAGGATAAAGTGGAAAAAGATGGTCATAAGTGCCGAAAAAAGAGAAGGAATAGCATTAATATACACATGCACACACACGAGGACCATATGTGTTGATGAACCATTTTAGCTGAATTCATCACTAATACTTCTGCTCATATTTAGGGTCAGAAAATAAACCTGTAACCCTAAATATGACCTTTTGGGAATATTAACCCATGTCATTTGAGCTATGTAAAGGAATTATTCCATAAATAACGCTTATTGAGGAGAAATGTTGTTGATGTTTAAAGCAATTTGAAATGATTTTCACTCAGAAATTGCTTATAAATTTCACAAAAAATTAATGAAACTTAATTTAGCATTTTCTTGTAAAACGTACTCCAATAATCTTTGTATTATTTGCTTCAAAAATATTTTTTTACAAATGCAACAAAAACATTTTTGCAATAAAACATAAAATGTAGTTGACAGCTCAAGTTGTCAGTCAATTATACATTTTGAATTATCAAAACAATGAATATCATAACCATAAACATATACATTATAAACATATAAAGAACCATTCAAAATTGTGGGGAAAGTAAAATATTAAACCTTGATAATAAGAAGAAATGTTTAATGAGCACCAAATCAGCATATCAGAATGATATATGAAGGACCATGTGACAGAAGACTGGAGTAATGATGCTGAAAATTCAGCTTTGCCAATCACAGAAATAAATTGCATTAAAAAAATAATAATAATGAAATAGCCATTTTGAATTGTAGTAACATTTCATAATATTACAGTTTTTACTGTGTTTTTGATTAAATAAAAGCAGCCTTGGTGAAAACATAAGACTAAGCACTTAAAAAAACTTATGACCACCAATGTTTGAACAGAATATATACTTTTGAATTAGATATTAGGGTTGGGGCGATAGACAATGCCATCGTCCATCGCCGATGGCATCGTGACCACACACCCCCCCCCAAATCCGCCGCATACTAGAACAGTGTTCGAAAAGAAAATGATGTGTGGAACCTAGGGATGGGTATCGTTAAGGTTTTAACGGTATTACTACTCTTATCGATACTGCTTATCGGTCCGGTACTTTAACGGTATTCTTATCGGTACTTTTTGTTATTTATATATATACATACATATATACATACATACATACATACATACACATATATGTATGAAATATATATTTCTATGATAGATTAGCAGCTTAATTAACATGGCTTTATATTCTGAAATGTTAAATAAATATTTCATTAAATAAATATAAAACATCAATTTGTAAATGCACCAGTGTGCAGGCATTTTTAGTGTTTTATATACATAAGATAAGAGAGTAAGAACATGAACAAAGAAACAAAGTTAAACAAACTGACAAATATACCATTTGTCATACCATAAAACAAATGTAAAAAAAAACAGTGCTTTCATTTATCTATGATGGTCTACTAACATTAATGTTCAGATAAGTAATAGCTACAAAATAAATCTAAAAGTGATCAAATATAAATGAACACTGCATAGTTTTCACTGTATGTATTGATAGATTAATGCTTATTAAAGCTATTACTTTATTCAGATTAAGAGCTGTGAGTGATTTTCTCTGTGTTTTGTTCTTTGATTAACATTGAAGAAGCTCCAATCTGTCACTGAGACAAAATATTGACACACAATTTTCTCCCGACTGTTCTCGTTCACTTTAAGATATAAACTGTGTTTAAGTGAATACTCTCCAAGCCGTCCGTTTTTACATGCTTTGTGTGTATTTGATCGTTTGGACGCGCCCGACGCTCAAAGTGTTCTTTGCTTGTCTGTTTTGGAGCGCACGCACACACACACACGCGCGCGCAAACACACACACACACACACACACACGCGCGCAAACACACACGCACACACACTTCAGCCTGAGGAACAGCGTCTCTCGTGTGGATTGTACTTTCAACGTTTTATTATCAAACATGTCCAGCAATTTAGTAACTGTAAAGACGGCATTTTACAACAATCGACAGACGATTGATCTGATTCTGACGTTAAGGTTTGGTCAGGGAGGAACGAATGCGCGCCGCTGTGAAGAGAAGGAAGTTATTCTAGAAGAAACACGGCTATAATCTTTAGAAGCTAAAAAAAACATTAAATAAACTCAGTTTAATATAACAGCCACAGGCCTAAAGTGTAAGCATGTTTTAATGGTTAGTTCTCTTCTATCATAAACAGGGCTTTCATGTTGCGCGTGCTGAACTCATCCACGTGAGCGATCTCGCTTCTATTTGGGAATAGCAAAAATGCATCATAGACAAGAGTTTGAATATTATTGCATATAAAAACAGCTGGTGACTCTGGCGGGATATAATTTGCAAGATAGTGTATATATATATAGCAATAATAAATGTATGTGTGTTTTCATAATTTCTCCAGTACCGATAACAGAACCGTTAACATCAGAGCTTATCGATACTCCGGTCTTTCATAATTTAGCCCCGAGACCGATTAAATACCGGGTTTCAGTACCCATCCCTAGTGGAACCCCTAAAGGGAATAATACGAAATGGGAGGTAAATATAAATTTCATTACTTTCTCTCGCAGTTATATCATTGGGTATTTATACTGTATATAAATTGCGGATTAATGCTTCGGGCACACCTCCTAACAACCCCTCCCCCGCCTCCCGATGTCATTGTCCATCACGATGTTTCACTGTAGACATCGTCCGATGCCAATTTTGTAGGCATCACCCAACCCTATTAGACAGATGTATAAGGCCTTAAAGGAATAGTTTACCCAAAAATGAAAATACTGTAATTCATCCTGAATTTGTTTCATCCCTGTACAAGTTCATTTCTTCTGTTAAACACAAAAGAAGATGTCTTTTTTTCATACTATGGAATACAAAGGGGACATCAACTGTTTGGTTACCCATATTCTTCAAGATATCTTCATTTGAGCTCAACAGAAAAAAGAAATTCTTACAGGTTTGGAATTACTTGAGGGCGAGTAAATGATGACAGAATTTTCATTTTTGGGTGAACTATCCCTTTAACTCGGAGAAACCGTTTCCTAACTGTGAACATAGTACCTCAGTAACATCATTGCAACAACAGAGCACCTGATCCCACTTTTCCTCTAGAGAAAAGCTACAACCATCCCTCGCTTTAATGCCAGTCTTCTCTCTCTCTCTCTCTCTGCAGATAGAGAAAGACGAGATCCTAACTAAGCTGTAAGCTCTTTAGCTGAAATACTTCATGCCACATTAAGATGCTGAATCTTCAACCTTCGCTTACTACTTTACCTCCTGCAGCTCATATGCCGGCATGTGCCATCACGTGCTACGTTAACATGTCACAGCAGATTAGCATTTCTCAGAGGCTCACACACTAAACACATCCAAGTACTTCCAAAGTGATTGAGTTTTCCAGATGCCAAAAAAATCAAACCAAGAAGGCAGACCTCTCCCTTTCTCCAGATGTGCACAGCAGTACATTTGTGCTGAATTTGGTAAAAAAATTAAATAAAATAAAAACATTTGTTCCACCCATTCGCGCCTACCCCGGACCACCTACAACCACCACACAATAACCAAACTGTGCCAAATGGCAGAACATTATACAAGGCTCCCAACACAAACGCTTGGGAATCAACGTCAGGAGCTGTTTTGGGATTAAAAGGTGTCTTAAGCACAGATGCAGTTTTAATCTTGCTTTGAATTCAGAAAGTTGGTTCAAATAAAACCTCTCTTCCCAGAACATATATTTTTCAGCACTCCATCTCATTCAGCGCCTCGGTCCTCTGTGTACTTGTGGGTACAACTTGAGTTAGACCTCCCTAGTTGTGTGGCAAACTTACAGAAAGTTGAATTCCATTGAAAGCCATCAGAGGTGAACGCAGAAGAAATGGGGTTGTAAACCAGACAAAGATCTAATTGGGAAGAATGTGATTTTTTACAGCATTGACACAGCTGTGATAGAGATTACAGGGAGATGGGGGTGGGACTGAGGGAAGGAAAGACAAACTTTCCAGGTCTCCCTCATTCCACACTGTCAGCACACTGGCACACTTAAGATCTTCATTGCTCTTTTTGAGCTGGAGAACCGCAATCTCTCCTCACCACCAACACCCTTCAATATATATTTACATTCGAGTACACCACAGCAGTTTTGTTTGGATAATGTTACTTCTTTGTTTAAAGGGATAGTTCACCTGCACATTAAATGTCGAATGTTGTTTAAAACTTGTAGGACTTTTAAATTTTCTCTGTGAAACATATTTTTCATATAATGAAAGTCAGTGAGATCCAATCATTTTTTTAAACCCCAAAGACTTATTGTATAAACAAAAAAGCTGAAACATGCGTCAAAATGTCAAAAGTTTGGGTGGACTATCTCTTTAAGTTGTCATTGGAGCAATTTGGAAAATTCAGTCATTGGAAAATGTTCTGAAATTTTCATATGTGTTTTTTTTTTTGTAGCTTGCTACAGATGCGAAAGCAGAAAATCGAATCTAATCCAATTAGTTTTGTTATGACAGACGAAAGTTTTAGAGGCAATGTTTAAAGGTGATTGACAAAATGTGAGGCCATATTTATTTTTCAATGTGCGAAGATTTCAGACTCAATGGCCTTAAAGATTAATTATGGCAATATTCTAACTGTGGCTACATTTTTTCAAGGAGACGCTGCATTTATTTGATAAAAAATTTGGTAAAAACAGTAACACAGTAAAATATTATTATAATTTAAAATAACTTTTCAATTTGAATATATCTATAAAAAAAAAATCGTCACAAAATGAAATTTATTCCGGTGATGGCAAAGTGGAATTTTCATCAGATCCTTTGTAAATCATTATAATATTCTCATTTCAAGAAACATTTCGCATTATTATTGATGTTGAAAATAATAATATAATAATATTAATAAAATAATAATAATACATCAATAATATTTTTGTGGAAACAGTTTTTTTAGGATCCTTTGAAGAATATTAAATTCAAAAGAACAGCATTTGTTTAAAAATCTTTCAAAACAATGTAAAACTTTTACTTTTGATCAAATAAAAGTATTAATGTCTTAAAAAGTATCTTGTTGTACTTTAACACTCTGTTTTTAAAGGGACATGTCAAAACAAAAACAAAAATTCATTGATCTTTTGAGCTAACAAGAGGTCTAAGCAGTCAAAATGCAAACTGTTACTTTAAGAATTTGAATCCTTTTATGCAAAGAGCACATTTACTTCAAGGAACAGAAAAAAAGCACATTTAATCAGAGAGAGAGATACCAAAAAACTACAAATGACGGTTTATACTGCCAATATACTTGACTTCTAAGTGAACCACAGTCCTCCAGATAATAGGAGGATGACATGACCTCTTTAAAATGAAAATAAAGAGTTTACATATTCCATAAGGACAAAAAAAACAAATCACTGAAAAATATTGAAAGATCAAATCCAGCGTGGCTGGGAAGTGACTTGACGTCTGAACACTAGTACCTGTGAACTCTGAGTGCACCCTTGATATATTACAGCACCTGAGTGTGTGTGTGTGTGTGTGTGTGTGTGTGTGTGTGTGTGCGTGTGGGAAAGTCACAGAGAGAAGTTTTGACAGTGTGTTTTCTTTGATCCCGTGGAAGTGAGGTCTCTACCGAGGATAATTTCATGGCTTATCAACTCCATTTACAATTCTTGCTCAATGATGACCTCACATGTCAACTTCAATCGAAACCATGTGTGCCTGTGTGTGATAGAGCGGACACCGACTGAGCCAACAAAAAACAAAGCAGAGCACACACTCGGGAGTCCAATAGTTCATGTAACTTGAAATGAGAGGTGTAATACTAGACAGGTTCTCCAATGGAATCCGTCTGTTTTACAAATGCTTTCATGCACATTGTTAAAAAGAACTTTCATGCTATTATTTCATTCAAAAAGCTGTCGGGCTCATTTTTAATCGGCGTGTTGAACACGTTAAGTGTGAGGGACATGGTGATTGATCGCACGGATGTGAAAAAGCACGCAAAGATCATTGTGGCGACAGCGCAGCAGAGCGGAGGCTGAGGAAATGAATCTGTCACGCAAACAGCAAAGAGCCCCAGAGGCTGACAGCGTTCCTGTGCCCTGAAGGGACGATCAGAGGGACTGACAATAAACCCCTAAAGAAAGATGAAAACGGCTATATTTCAAGAACGGACATGTGTCAGAACATTATTAAGATATTCATATTAATAACACCAATCCATATTTAGCAGGCCGATAGATGGACTACTTGTCTGCACATCACAACACTTAATAATCAAATATAATCAAATCATAATCAAATATAAACTTTTAATATTATAACTTATTAACTTTTTGTAGAGTACAATTTTAGCAAGATTGAGTTTAGAGAATTAAACAAAAACAGTTACATATACATATGTATATATAAAACAATATTTTGCATTATATTAAGACAATGAAATATATATTAAAACGAGAGAGAGAGAGAGAGAGAGAGAGAGAGAGAGAGAGATATGCATGGCCATTTATTATGTCTAACTCCAGCTTCCCGTTTCAACAGGATATATGTCAACATAAGATAGAAAACTGCATGTCACATTATGTGTGTGTGTGTGTGTGTGTGTGTATTGTTGTTGTTTTCAATACAAGAACAGTCATAGGAAGAATAAGAATCACCGTGTCACTCTTTGAGGGCAGGTCCATGAGCTCAGTTTGAAGCATTGAGAAGTATTTTTCTGGGCTAAAGCTTTTTGACACAGTCAGAGAAGATGTTATTTTCCCTGTGATGTCATGCAAACCATCCGACATCACTTGGTGACGTTCCGCATGGCCTTTTAAGGGGGCGCGGGAGGGCCGTATACACAAACATGAAAACATTTCTAAGCGAGAGAGACATGGGGTCTGTGGTAATGTCGCACACATTTGCTCAAGCAGGGCAGCTGAGACCTAGGGCAGCGGTCCTGAGTTTATATAACCGCCCTCCCCTCTCCAACAACACATGCCTCACATGCCAGGATCCAACCCCGCCTATCAGACAAGCAGAGGGAGGAAATAGAGGGCTATCTCTCGGGCGGATCTCCAGCACGGTCTTATGTCCTCAACCTTCACTTCTAATTATGCTAAGAGACAGGCAAAAAAACAAAGACAGACTGAGTGAGACCCTTGTGAGGCCTTTGTGAAGGCCGTCCATCTCCCTATCAGATGAGAGATCTTCCTTTCGGTCTGATTAAGAATGCAGCAAGTTATGACCTGCAGGGATGATCGTCCAGCCCCAAGAACAGATCAGTCACAAACCAACTGTTACAGTATAGCATATACACACACCAGTCTGAAGTTTCTAAACTTTCTAAAAGAAACTGTTATACCGCAGAGAGTTCAAATAACCAGGCACTGTAAAAAATGTAAGATAAAATATCTACAAATTGGTTAAAAAAGTGACAAATGAAGTCTGCATCACAAAACATTACTCTTATTAGTTAGCGGTTTAAAAAAATGGCTAAAAAGTGTCTCAACTCTAATAAAAATCTATATTACAATATTTATATAATATTGCATACTCATGCAAGTGTTGTTGATGAATGATGGATAACTTAAATTAAACCGATTTAAAATATTTTGATGAATAAAATTAAACAAATTAAATGAGAAATTATTAGAAATTAGAAAACAGAAATACTAAAAATCAAAAATGAATCAAGAAGAGACAAAAGCACATTAAAAGCAAAAAGCAAATTATTATTTTTTTTAAATAAAATGAAAAAATAAAAAGGCTAATTCAAAATGTTAATAAATAATATAACAGCATATAAATAATACTAAAATAACAGTATGTTACGTATCAAAAGGTGTTACCAAGAGAAGACCTGACTCTTGTGCTACTACACTGATTCTGCTGTTTTGTTTCCTTTATTTCATTTTTTTTTTTATGTCATTATTCAATACAATGCAAATTGAGTTTCACTTTTTGATTCACTGGAGTAACATTAAACTGCTGAAAGGAAAACAATCATATATAAAAGCTTTTCTTAAAATTACCATCAACAGGGAACAGGACCACCATTTATGGCAGCCATTAGCCATTCATCACAGGACCTTTTCCAACAACATTTTCACTGACTCCTTTTTTTGATGACGGCACGACTCCTGATAAGTGCTGAGAACGCAAAAACGGTCTTATAAATGACACACTACTCAATGAATCTGAAATTCACATGAATTAGTAGTGGGTGGGAATATTGCCCCATCGGACTTGCATAAACTATGTTAGAGGACCATATGCAGTCAGGGAAGACAGAGTCAAGTCAGAGCCAGCAGAAAATTCAGCTCAGTGCTGACTAAGTTCTTCGAATTGGAAATGCCCTGGTGCAGTAAAACGGACTGTATGCCACTTTGAGGGTTATTGTTGGCCAACCTGACCATTAGCATTAGGCCTAGTTGAGAGACCTGCTGGAGAAAAAGTTTCTATTTAAGAGTATATTTATATTTTTATACACTTATATACAATTATATAATAAACTTTGATACACAACATTGATATTAAATCAGCATACTGATAATAAAACAGAATGATTACAGTAGTAATGGCTGCTGCACCATAGGAATAAATTATATTTTTAAGTATAATAAAACAGAAAACTGTTGTTTTAAATTGTAATAATGTCACAATATTCCTGTTTTTTCTATTTGTGATCAATAAATACAGCCTTGATGAGCAAAATATACTTCTTTAATAAAAACATTAAAACCCTTGCTGACCCCAGACTTTTGAATAGTAATATAAGGATCCCCTTAAAAGCAACTATTATTCCTTAAATATATCAAATCTGGTTCCTTCATAAGCTCGAAGATGTAAAAATGTGACCTAAAAAAATAATGGATGGCAATGTCTTCAGCTGAAAGGTTCTCATGAAGTACAGCAAAATAAGGCTTTGAAGGAAGGCAGCATTGAATCCGCTCTGACTGATAAAAACAGTTTGGAGAGGAGAGCTGCAGGGACGGGCCAGTATATGTCCAACAACATCCTCAGAGACTGCAACTAAAACAAAATAAACACGGAGAACAGGCTAAAAACAAGCATTTACAAAACAGGGTCACTAATATGCTCTAAAGAAACCAAAAGTCAAGTGCCCAGATACAAAAATAAAAGCAAGCATGGCCTGCATGCTGTTCTTTTTACCCTATGAGAAACAATCAACTCATCCGGTAAAGCGAGACACTGCAGATGTTTTTGTACAATATATGGCAGTGTGCCACAGCCTGAGGGACATCCTTCAGTGCAAGCATTGTTTTCCAGCTTGACCCACCTTAACCCAACCCACCATTATGTGATCCAAGGACTTCTGGACACGAATTCTTTACTTTCTAATGATCCCATAATTAAAAAGAGGTATATTTACACCCATTAATACAGCTTCATTCAAATGGTTGCACATCAGTATGATCAATGTTCAATTATTATTTCCGCATTCATAAAAAAGGCCTTTGCTTTATTCTTATCTCTGAACGTTCTTATCTAAACTTCTGGTCTGCTTGCATTTGATCTGTTTATATGTAGACATATCATGTGTCAGCATTAGATGAGATGACACTAGACGGATATTAATAAGAACTAATAAATAATAAAATAATAAAATCAGAGCGAGAATGAGAGAGAGGATAATACATTTCGAAAGCTCCACATTATAGCAATTATTGAATTAGATCAAACTTCTAGCTCCCCGAGGGTCTGAGAACAAGACCACTGAAAACCCCCCACAGATGACAAGACCTCTGCTTTAACCCTTGCATGGCCCCGAGTCTGTGCGTTCATCCCCTCTGTTTGACTGTGACACAACTGCTGAAAGAGTTTTTGTGACCTGCTGCAGCTAATTATTTTCAGGCACAGTGTTTAAATATACTTGTCCCAGAGAGAAAGAGCAGAACGAGAAAGAGAGCAAGAGAAGGTTCAAACGGTTAATAAAACACTGTACAGCCAAAAGTTCCACTGCTTCCATTAAAAGAGAACATTTCCATGAGCTGTCCTTCACCGAAATGTCTGTGAACAGTCAGCTTGAGGAACATCAGGGTGTGCCGGTCTCTCTGGCTCTGTTTGAACTCATAACAGCAAAGGTGTCAATGGAAACAAAAGCTCCAGTCTGGCCTGTTCTATCAGAGTCTCAGAAGGATGGTAAAATAAACTGCGGAGGCAAGCGTTTTTATACAACGCTTTGTGAAATTGTGTCTCTTAAGGGGCTGCAAGGGGAAAACTTGAGAATATGTTCCCTTCACAGTCTCCTCTCCAACATTCTCGAACCTTAGGAATCCTAATAAATGAAATAAACAATACTGTGAGCCAGACGGTGTCCCCATGCACCATTTCTACAGCTCACTGTTTTATGATCACTGGTGTTCTGCACTCTCTCTGGATGAAATCAAGTCATTAAAATTATTTACCACTAACATTATCAGCCACAAAGGTTAGAATGTAATATAATGTTAATTTTTATATATTTAAAAACCCATATGCACTTAAAGGTGCCATAGACTGGAAAACGTACTCGGTTACTATTGTAACCTTGGTGCACTGAGATATGGGAACGAGTACTGTAAGTACGGGAAAATCCCTTTTTTCCCCTTCACTGAAGCCTTTTTCAATCACGCAGTTATAACTGCACGTGATTGGTTCATGTAAGGTGAAAGAAACAAACGTGATCGAAAAGGGCATCAGTGAAGGGGAAAACATTTATTTTCCCATACTTACAGTACGAGTGAAATATCGAAAGGAAACTGTGTTTACCTTGGCATAGTTGAATAATAAGAGTTCTGCACATGGAAATGACATACAGTGAGCCTCAAACACCATTGTTTCCTCCTCCTTATGTAACTCTCGTAAATAAAAAAGACCACTGAAAAATATGCAAATCCCAACAGAACACCGACTGTGACGTAACCGTTGGGATCACTAATAGTTACGCCCCAAAATTTGCATTACGTATACCAGGCCATGTTCTATGCCAGCCGCCAGCCGAACCATCAGAAATACTACAGGTAAATTATGGTGAAAAAAACAAGCGAGGACAACAGCGAAAATGGCAGATCATGGAAATAAATGTTATGTTCCAGGCTGTGCATGGGATGTGAAGTGCAGGGATGGGTTAGTGTCTGTATTCAGAAAGGCACAGAAAGCAAATAACGCATTCTAATAAAATAACACGAGCCACTAAAGGGACATAGTTAGCTCCTTGCTAGCAGTAGCCTGTTAAAAGTACTGCCGCTCCATAGTATAAACAGAGTTTGTGCGATCGTGAATCTCGAAAGCAAAAGTGAAATTAAAAGTCAATCGTGTTTTTGAAATTAGTTTCAGTGACCCGCATATTAATAGCGGTGGCCCTGATGGCCACATATTATATACAGTATACTTTCCCAACGATATAACAGCTCAAGAAAGTATTGAAATATACATTTTCCTCCCTGTGTTTCCTTCATGTGAGCTAGTGAAATGAGCCGCACTGTCAAACAGCCAACCAGAGCTCAGCATTGAGCCGCACTGTCAAACAGCCAATCAGAGCAGAGCTCAACATTGAGCCGCACTGTCAAACAGCCAATCAGAGCAGAGCTCAACATTATCATTCATGACCCTTCCAAATAAGCCAATAACTGACCGTTTCATTCTAAGGAGAAATCATAGGATTGTAAATTCACATGTAAAACCGTTTCTGGATAATATTTGTCATTACCTTTGCTGCATACCGTCTATGTAGATATCAGAGAAAAAGGTCAAATATTGTCTCAATGCATTCTATGGCACCTTTAAAAAGATCGCAACACATTTAGGATTTGGAGTAATATCCAGACAATGTACCAACATTACAAAAAGAAAAACTGGTTATACACATTTAGAACCAGGGTTTGTATTCTTAAGATTGCAATTCTTCTTATTTTCTAACTTTTACATTTTTTGCATTACATATTTAATAGCTGAGAGTACTGAGTAGGAATGCAGTTGTCATTCATGTTAATAACCAATTTCTCTAGGAAAGAGTGAATGGCAGAGAGAGATCAAGAGCAAATGGGGATCTACTATAAACACGATGGTTGAGCAGATACTAGAGAACAGCCGTGAGACTCTTTGTCAGTGTGTTACTGCATGCAGAGCAGATTATCAGTGAGAGTGCTAAAGCAGGCAGGTAACAGCACTGATCACTCCACAGGGAGCTGGACTCGAGTCAGATGTCTCAGGAATGGACTCAAGTACTACAACACACTGACTAATCCACTTCCTGCACTGCAAACACACCACCTTGCCAAATCCCCTTAAGATGCTCAGATGCTTAAAGCTACAATTAGAGACTGTAGGATTAATTTAATGAATGTACTCTACACTACACTCTAAGAAATGTCCAAAAAAATAAAGCCCAGTGTATGTTATTTGTTTCTCAGATATTGTTCTTTAAATTCAATAAGCATCAGCTGTATACTAACGCTTGGTTTTTAACCACTGAAAATGGGTAATATTCAACCATCTGGACAGGGTGCCACATTGAGATCCCAATATCTCTGGAACTAAACCGTATAGGACCCTACAAATGAAGATGTCAAAATAAACTTTTGTTAAGACAACAAATCTAAAAGGGCATTATGATATCTTTAATACTTCTTGAGTTACAGCCATGCAAATGTTGGATTTTTTTTTTTATTGTCACCTCTGGCATATAATGCAGCAAAGATTTTACTAATAGACCTATACCAATTTCTGTGTAAAAATAAAATAATTATGCTGTCATCTTTCTGAAATTTACATTCGTGCATCTTTTTCCTTCTCCTGCTCATCGACTACACATTCTGGACTGCGCCACCCAAACTCCATATTCTGAAGAATAACACTTCTTGAGGAAGTGTCAAACACTGGTATTAAGAGAACCGAGGGGCTCTGGCTTTGTGTACAACTCTGGAACAGGAATTTTCCACTCAAGCTTTTGTGGAAGAAAGCGACAAAGCTCCAGTTGAATAAACAGAGCTAAAAGCACTCCTCCTGTGTCAGATTCTTAGCACTGAACCATGCGCTACCCATAAGATAATTAATTTAATACTAATTCAAAATAGACTGCTTATTGTACTTATAATGCATATTCAATAGCAAATCTGATAATCTGTATTTTTCTGTTCCATATTGTAATCATTGGACATTTGTATAAAAAAAAACATTGACCACCAGATTTACAATTTCTAATGAACAGATTTATTTCATGTAAAAGATGTTTAAATATTAAATATTTCTTAGATTATATCTAAAACAACCGATAATAAATAAGTGATATTATTAATATAATCTGTTTTCCTAGTTTTTATTACCATTAAATGTGTAAGTATCACAGGCCTTGGTAGCAATATGGACATTTTATGCAGATAAGGTTATGCATAATCAAAATATTTAAGCTCTAGAATATTTAGTACAGAGATGTGTATATAATACATTTCCCACTATCTAGGAGAACTCAGCACAGGCATATGTGTGGATTAAAAACCAAAAGTGTTTCAGATGAAATCCATATCAAGTTTCATAGGCCCCTGACTGTATTCTTCATTTCTAAATCATTAAACTCGACAAGCTGAATGAGAAACAGCACAGTCAAGATAAGCTATCTTGAGTCAACAGAAAGATCTCCAGACTTGGCATTGGTGTGCAAAGTCCGACCTTCTCCTGTATCCAAACCAAACATTAATGGCTTGAACAAAATGCTTCTTCCTCCTACGCGACTCATAATTCAGGCCATAATCCAGAATGCTGGACAGATTTCAATCAGCAAGTCCTTTCTATCAGCTGTCAAACCTTTAAATCAAGAGCATGTTGTCTGTAGGGAATCAATGGTGCATCAACTTCGTGGTTTAACTGGATATTGAGTCGTACAAATTGTGCAACTTAAACTTGCAATGCATTCAAGAGGTCAAGGGAATTCATAAAGAGGGATTTTGTGGGTGTATGAATAACAAAATACCACAGATAGTGTGCTGTCTACTCAGAATGATCTTATTCCAACCTGTGATAGTCAACGTTAACCCCAGCCATGTGTGCCGGAGATAAAGCATCCCACAAGCTACAATTAGCGCCTGGTACAGCTCACGCAGGATACAGAAGGCCAACCGTTGGTCACGCAGCAGGCATGTGGAGCTTTCCTTGTTCCTGAGTCTGAGTAAATGAATGCTAGATGCAAGGAGAGACGTCCCCACACTCAGACAGCTGGAGCGGCATGAGCTTAACGCCATGACGCTGGTCAAGAGCTGATAAGGCTGGGAAGTCCTCCATGTACTCTCTCCATTAGCGGCGCTGACTAAGCCGCGTGGCTTTAAACTCTCACATCGCCGAATGTTAGACAAAAGCACCAACCGGGGATTGGACAGACAGAATATTTAACAAAGACAGAAGTGGCAATACAAATGGCTAAACAAAATTGCAACCCTGAACATGGGCGATGGATTTAAAGAACAAATGAAAGTTTGGAAATAAACCGAGTCATCAGGGGATGGTCTAAAGATACAGTTGAAGTTTAGTTAGAGATATAAATTGAAGTAGTTCGTTTCTGCACCACTAGCATCACAAAAAGGAGCTTCTTAAAACATAACATCTGCTCGACAATCCTTATCTGTGATTGGTTGAACAAACAGATAGCCCCGCCCCAAACTCAGACTGTTGGTGAAGACAGCGATGCTTAAATCTACAAATACTTGCTTGGAGAACAGAAGATATTTTAACAAAATAAAATACAACAAAAATGACAAATTCAGCTTTAGATATATTTAATGTTTCATTAAACACATATTTAATTAATTAAGTTATTCTGTGCTTCGAGATTTTTCTTCTAAAGGATCTCATATTATTAGAATAATTCATTATTTTCTGAATCCTTTCTTATCAAAGACAAACATTGTTTTAATTTTTTCCTAATATAATCTAAAAGAGCACTAATTAGAGTTAAGGCTTTAATTATTAATTAGAGCTTATTTAATTATTGGCGCATGCTGACTAAAAACGGTTTAGTCAAGTAATCTCACAGGTGGTTAATTACAAATTCTCCTAAACATGCGTCTCGGACTGTTTGATGCAATCTGTGATTAAAGATTAAAACAATAAACACTTTTTTTCTAAAAGGATTTGACAGATAAAAGCACACATTCATTCATAAGCCCTTGTTACTAACAAAAAACATAAATCACTCATCATAACACATTATATACTTTAGTTTCTGTGCTCAGTATAAGCTTTTACATGAGCAAAATAAAGTGCTAATGTGTGTGTCACTGCCTTCAACACAAACCCACACTGCTCTGCTGTCCGTGTCTGTTCCAGCGAGCACATCACATGTCTAACTGTGGAGATTCATGTCACTTGATGTGAAATAAAGGGGCAAACAAATGGAGAAAGAACTCAAGCGTGAATCTCCTTCCATCTCAGCTGCTCTCAGTTCATTTGAGTCCTGCTAACACTGTTCTCTGTTACAAGCCTAATCCTGGCACAAAAATGGAGTTTCTTTGTGTGTGTTCAAGCAAGAGTGAGAGAAGACCTTGTGATGGACATTCTTTGGAATACCTCAGCCGGACACATTCCACATCTCCAACAAAGTCATCTGCTGTGTGTTTACCAGCCGACTCCACAGCCAAATACAAATACAGATGGACCATTTCTTGATAAACAGCTTCAACAGATACATGTGTTCCTGCCGAACAAGGCATTGCATTATATGTGTTTGCCAATTATGTAACCATAACAAATCTGTAATTTAACAAATGGAAATATCTCTGTGAAGTTATCCACTTTTAGAAAAACAAATAGCTTGACAAACAAAACATGAAAATAACTGTTCAAGTTATTCAAGCTCTTCAGCAGCAGCGCCTTTTCCGGGAAGTGTCTGAAATGTCTGGATAAACAAGGTAGAAAAAGAGGTTTAGGAGGTAAAAAAAGTGAGGTAAACAAATCACTAGAAATTTGACAGGATACAAATACTTAAAATACGTTTGAGAATGACTGCTGTTTATGAAAAAGAAAGTAAATACATTTGAGAATGACTGCTGTTTATGAAAAAAGAAAGTAAAAGAGATTGAAGTGATTCCTGGTGTTTTCCACAAACAAGCATTTTTGTGTGTGTGTGTGCATTTGTGTGTGTGTGTGTGTGCGTGTGTGCATCTGTCTGTCTGTCTGTCCATGTGTGTGTATGCATGTATGTATTAGGGCTGTAAAAATATATATATATATAATATTCATTGAATTTAAAATAAAAGATCATTTTGAAATTAACCCATTCGAATGCAAAACGTTGCATTCAAATTGTATTTTAGGTGTGTGACAGGCTGCCTTATCAGTGGCGCACGAAATGCGATGAATTAGGTAGGTGTCATTGCATTTGAATGCTTCTTTTAGCCTATCCAGTTGAACCCACTAGTATGTATGCATGTTTTTGTTTAGTTTTTTTTACAAGATTTGTTTACAAGATTTGTTTTTTGTTTTATACAGAAAATGTATTTAAAATATTTAGTATTTCTGAGGTTCAGGCACCTCTTTCAAGTGCTCATTAAAAGGAGTATAAATCCTTCAAGGTCTATTTTTCCTAAATAACAAATGACTAATGTCAGGCTATTTAGTGAAAAGCCGTTAACTTCAGTGGGAGAAGATAGATGAGCACATTTAACCTTCCACACTCAAAACACTCACATGGCATTACTGATTTCAACCATAATGACTTATTATTGGACAGATGTCCACAGTCCATCCTAAAGACACGCACTCAATGCTAAAAACGGTCTCATTAATTGCCAGTGTAACATCCTGATGCAGGTTGTTCGGGGCTGGTCTATAAGTTGGCTTGACATTTACAGACTAATTGCTTTTGGGGTTTCAGGAACCATTTCAAAATGCAAATAACTCTACCCACAAATCAAGACTCCGTCCCTCAGAGACGACAGAGAGGGTCTGAGAGCAAATTGATTTGTTGTGCTCACAATGCACGGTGACATCAAAATTCAGAGATGTCTTTTGTCTGTACCTTGCATGTGCTGATACCAACTGCCAGCAATACAAACCCTGCCATGGTGATCAATTAGGTGCTTTGACACCTTTAAGATCATTAACATTCATTTTGGTTCCTGTGAAGTGTATCATAATGACGGCAGACCTCTGGAGGTGGGGCAACGGGACGGGACGCCTCTCCCAGGAGGATTTAGAGAAATGAGCGCACTGGTCCGCCCCCTCATCTCTCAAACTCAAACAAACAGCCAATCAGACAACACCACAACCTGAACCTCTCCACCTACAATCATCCACTGAAGGAAGTGGATGTTAATCATTTTTACAACACACAAATAAACCATTCAGAGATGCTTCATCAGTCTTTCTCTAGAAGCCCAGCCGGGACAGGCCACTTAGCCCATCTACTCTTTGGGGCAGGAGGCAGTTCAGCTGCTCTAAATCACTCTCACTATCAAGGTTTACCATTCATTTTGAATATCTATTGCTATACAATTATTTAAAAGGACAAATAATTACTAAGGATCTTGTAATATAATACATGATGCAGTCAAAATAGAATACAACAGGGATGAAAATCAGATGTTTAATTATTTTATTCAAATTCAATACATAAGCACCAAATCAGCATCTTAAAGTGATTTCTGAAGCACCATGTGAAACTAAAGACTGAACATTCAGCTTTGCATAACAGGGGTAAATTATATTTGAAAAACTTTATTTTCTCAAGTAAAACTTGTGCATTGCATAATGGAAAACTGTATGCCTCACTCAAAACTCTTCTCTGCAATGCCACAGTAACTTTTACCATTAGGATTTTCAATAAAAAGTTCACTGAATATCTTTATTGGAAGCATATTTTGTTGCAAATATCATGAAATGTCAAAGCCTCGAAATATGCAAATAAAACATTAATATTAATAACTTTTTTAATTATGGATGCCAATCTAACATTTTAATGTATGTGATTCATTATTTTATAAAAATATGCAATAGAATTAGCATAATTAATCATGCTCCTTAACCCATGTGCAAATTTGGTAATGATGACTACTGTCTACGTGACTGACAGAATGAAAAATTGAAATGTAAAATGAAATGACTCCAGGTCAATGATGTGCTTATGGTCAAACAATATAAATATATTAACTTCTAAAACCACTTTTTCTATTCAATGCTTCGCTTGTCTTGAATTATTTTTATTATAGTGCTTTTCTCTGCACTATTGCTATACATGTGCAATTAATTTGATCAATATCATATAATTCATTTATTTAAAATGTTGTATCTGTTTATCAGTATATGAATTGATATTTCACTCATTACAGAAAATGTAGATGTCCACTATTGATTTTATACCTCTGCAAACCAGAGCTACTCTAACATCACATCAAATGATAACACAATGTCTAAACAGTATCAAGTATGGTATAGATCATCAATCAGCATATTTTTATCTTTTTATCATCATCATTTACATAGGAGCAGATATGATTCCTCTATCATATTTTACTCAAAAGACCCCCATTTTTATGTTGCCACGCCTCCAGGACGCCCTTTATATGACCCTTTAAAGCAGCGGAATATATTCCCATTAGAAATATGTTTTGTGCTTACCACCAGCTACAGTCCAGGGACAACGGCATGATTATGAATTCTGACTTAAACCCCTAAATCCACGCAGAGGTAAAGCAAGGGACAATAATGAAGCTTGTCGGCTCTGTCCACTATCCTCAAGCTAACTTTGAACTATGAATCCTCTTTTGCATAAGCTTTATCGACATCTGTCCAGAGTGTCCGCACAACTCAACATACTGATCGTAAGCTCACCATATGCTTTGAATGGCTGACATGGTGTCATTTTTTTTAAATCAGAGCTGTGTGCATGCTCAATGTATGTTTTTATGCTTTCTTTTGAGAAAAAAATGACAAAACCTGTGAGGAACAAGCTCTGATTAATTTTACATTTACTGCACTGCAGATGATAAGTCAGTACAGCTGAACCACGATGGAATATTTCAAAGGACTTGAAAATAAAGTTATTATTAGGATAGATTTGTTATGTGATGATTAGAGTGAGTCGAAATTGAAGGCTGATGTATCAAAACTCTGGAAACTGGAGCGCAGACAGAAACCAGCTGTAGAGGAGAAGTCAGACAGACCAGAAACCGACAGAATGAATTTGTGAATCATGACATCAGACCACACACACATTCCCCCGTAGCAGGTTCATCAACGTGGCATTGTTTCACGTTTACCTCCACTCACATTTCCTCTCGTTCTCTCACACTGTAGCACACCATCAAAGCTCGCAAACAACTTCTATGGTTTAGTCCCTCTCCAAACCGGATTTGCCAACTGATTCTTCATTACGCCTTCTCCATAATCTTCTCCTGTTTATGATTTTAAAATCAACACGAAAGCAAAACTGACCCAATTTACTTTCTCTATGAACGTTCCAGGTCTTATTATCAATGATTCATTAAGCCACATTATTTATCAACCTCTACTTCTAAAACAACGTTCCTTTTCAGCTTATGTCACTAATCTCTCTAACATATAATTTCACTTTTTTCCATTGGAAATACATATGATCACGGAAGTAAAATGGGCTGCGAATGACATTTTGTGATGATTTCTGTCTTCAGGATTTATTAACAGGGAACTACTCTAACACTAAAAGTTTACTTGAATCAAGCTCTTTAGTTTATTTGGCCTAGGACTTTAAAAGGGCTTCCCCCTAAAATCTTACTAAGAGCTTTCCAAGCTAGATGAACTACACTACCATTGACCTGAAATACCAACAAAGCCATAACTTCCCATAAAGGGAAGTTAAACCCATTCCTTGACAAATGAAAAGCTTTTAGGCCACTAAAAGCCAGACATTACACACTTGATAACAAGGAATGGTGGTAAAAATACCTTGCAAATCGTAAAGGGAAATATCTGCCTCGCCTGGTCAGCAGAATTGATAATGCAAAGAGAAGCGCAGTGTAAGAAGAAAAAGATACTGTCAGACATAATCTATCGGTTCACATGAATTCATTCTCTTCAGGTGCCATAGTCCCACTTTTCTATTTATTCTGAAAGAGAGACTCTGGACTGAATCTGCATTAGGGTTGTGACGGTGAGGAAATTTTCCCACCGGTTAATCGACCTTTTGTCACACCGGTTATACCGGTATCACCGTGGTGGGGGGGTCGTTTGAGTTTCCCCTCTTTTGCTCGCTTTCCTTTTGTTTTAAATACCCTGTAAGCGCCGTGCGCATTTTACTTTGACTTCCATATCAGCGGCAATTCGGTGTCAAGCAGTTGTTTGTTTTTAGTTATTTTAAGTTTTCCCTCTTTCCCTAACTTTCCTTTGCTTAAATAGCTTATAAAAGCACGGTGCACTTTTTACGATAACTTTGAAGAAATTCAATTCAAGCAACAACAAAATGCAACGTAGAACATTGAACTTTTATTAACAAAATTAATCAAATACACCATGCTATATGCCTAATATATTATTACAAATAACATACACAAAGTTTAAATATACAAAATTAAAAATCAGTTAAGAATGAGGAACAAACAATTATTAAATGAAGAACGTTTATTAGCAAAACGAATAAGAAAGTTTGCAGGGACGGCATACTCCTTGATGTCAAATAATGGGGAAAAAATCACACTGTTTAAATAAAAATCAGCAAATACTGTAGAACCAAATAAATGAGAAACGAATGTAAAAAAAAAATATTACATTATCACTTAGATCAGGGGTGCCCAATAGGTCGTGATCATATTTTGGGCCATATCGCCCAGCCCTAAGGCCAACACATACAATTTTAGTCTGCACAAAATTGTATTTATTTTATTCGTCTTGTCAAGAGTCTTGAATTTATTGACAGAAAAATGTCAATACAATTTTGCTGCCAACACGGAATAAAGTGTCACAGAGAGAGAGAAAAAAGTTATATAAAAATTGTAATCCTTATTTTTATTCGACTTGTCAGGATAAAATTTGTTTAGGCTAACATTCAGCCTATAACACAATAGGAAAAAATGTTGCAGAGGGAAACACTTTTTAGGTTTAGTCTAATAGCTATTTTATTAGTCTTGTCAAAATACTAAATTAATTTAACATCTTGCTGTTAACACAGTGAAAAGTGCAGCAGAGAAAAATAAATAAATTCGACACAGTCTGTCATTTAAAATGATAGGATAAGCATAATACAAAAAAAGAAAAAGGAAAGACGAGTTGAACGTGCTTCAAGGACATCGCATCCACACTTTGCTCCATCCTTATTCTGCTCTGTCACTCATCACAACCTGCCAGTTCTGTCTGAGAGCCGTATATTATATATTCTAGCCTGCTCTGAGCATCGTTGCACATGCTGTGCACAGTCCCCGCAAATAAAACGAAGCATTGGTTCATGCGTGCGGCGCGTGTATAATGGTCCGAGTGCAGGCTGTACCGGTGCTCGATAAGAATAAAGCCCAGGTATGCTGTTCTGAAAGGATTTCGGAAACGGGATATTGTTAGACCGCCCATTCCCGTTCAAATTGCACCAGAGTTACCGACCGTTACCGCATTGTATTCGGGAAATGAATCCAGCGGTGCAAGAAATCTGGTCAAGACAGCCACGGCAATGCAGAACTAGACTGTTGTGATGCAAGACTCTCGTTCGTTCGGTGTGCACTGCATTGAGCAGCTGCATTCAGTTTGAATTGTAGTGTCCTCTAACTAAACTAAATTATTTGTATTACTATTAAAAAAAAATAGAAACGACGGTGGGGCGTGGGGCCGCGGTGGGCAAGTGACGTAATGGTGTTGCGGCTTAACACCGGTATCACCGCCAGCACCATCTATCGCGGCAAGCCTAATCTGCATAAAACAAAAAGAACTGAGAGAGGAGCAAGATTACACTGACTGGATATAACAATTTCTCTTAACTTTTATGACACAACACACTGAAAGTGAAATACTGCTGGACGCAACTAAAATCACAGCCAATCAGAATGCATGGATACAAACAGAGGAGAAAAGTATGATCTATAAATCTACTGCTCAAAATTTGGGGTCAGTAACATGTTGTATACGTTTTCTATCAACACTGACTGCATGGACTACAGGAGATCAGCTAGAAGATCATTAGCTCTGAAAACACACTGGCATACCTTCAGCAACATCTTTCACTCTCCTCCATTCCTCATGTCTAACTTGTTATTCCTTCTGATCAATTGTTTTTCCGCTCGCTTTCTAATTCTTTCTCCATCAAGCAGGAATGAGACAATACACAGATGATCAAAGAATGGAAAAATATTTACATTTACAAATTACATTACATACAAATAAATTTCTTTGTCTAGAATTACTAAGATACAATGCACACAAGATGGATGCACTTTACATCTGAGGAACCGGAGCGAGCAGGACATGCGCATTTATGTGTCATTTAAGGAGGTGATGCACATGGAGGCCAAAAGGTTGTATGATCTATCAAATCTGGCTCTGATTAAGTTCAATACAGTATTTTTCAAAAGTAGAAGAAACTGAAATTACCAGAGGCCTCATTTTCATTGAGCTTGTTGCTGGAAAAAACACATTTGATTTGATTTCAGGTATGAACCCTAACACTTCTGTTGGAAGCACAGGTGCGCGGGTAAGAAAGAATCCCCCAGTGGGTGGTGCCCGGCTCAAGCACACTGTCCCGACTGCTGGGGTGTATATGCCCATCTGGCACAGACAGATTCTGATGACAGTTTTTGCCCACTAATGAGTTGTTTATAACCCACATTCGGAAATTACATCCTCGAAAAAAATTACTTTGTCCTGTTTTTCAGTTCCCCATGTGTTCTTGTACGGGCCATTTGAGAGAAAAACTGAGACAAAACAAGACAAGAAAACCAAAGCACAAAGAAATAGGTAAAGAAAGTCGAAGATTAAATGTGCAATTTTCATTCCACTTTAAGAAAACGTATGTGCAATGTGGCTATGTTGTGTTTTAGAGTTGAAGGAAATGTCTGGAAGCTTAATGGAAGAGGTTTCTAGTGTACTATGGCACCACAAAGGGTAAAAAGAAAACCTGCCATTGGTCAAAAAACATAGTCCTGCCCAAACTCACACCATTGGTTAAGCCAATGTTGCTGTTTTGGATTCATCAGGGTGCTCCAAAAAATTATTAAAAAAGCTTGATGGTTTGGGTCAGTTTTTACACTTCTCTGAGAAATCAATATAGAAAAGCCACAAAAATGTGTACAATGCATAACCAGAAAACCAAAACCGATTTTGTCCCACACATAAGATAGCTAGCTGTTGTCAAAACTAAAAATTATTATAATACATAAAACTAACATTAAATACTAAGGGCCAGATTTACTAACAGCTTGTGTCAGCGCGAACCCTCATTTAGCAATAAAAACTACTGTCATGATTTACTAAAGAAACGTAGTGGGAAATTAGTGCTGAAATGGCATAGACACTGTTATTTTTGCGACTCAACTTATTGAATATGCATTTGTAGGAGTTTCCCTTTCGATCTGCAAATTTATGGGAGGAGAGTATTTAAATTAATCATGCAATGCGATTTAATAAGATTTGTACTCACTAGTATTTGCGGCATTATTTAACACAAAAAACATGTCTTAAAGCAGGGGGTAGATTTGGCTGGTCATTACAGAAATGATGTGGCTGCATCTGTGTTCTTTAATGTGCACCTTGTCAGTAGATCACCTGCAGAATTTTCCCTTCCCATCGCCGCTTTTATAGAATTGCGCTCTAACGCTAATTTGCCCCATTTAGTATATCTGGTCCTAAGATGTCAAAACAGGTCAAAATAGTGGGCCTAAATAGTAAAAAAAAAATGGCACTAGTAAAAATCTGAGACTACATTTTGAGGACATTAACATCCTGTGGTGATCAGAACACACCCAAAAAACAGGCCTGATTAACCAACACCCACTCACAACACTACACCAAACTTTACCGTATCCAATCCAATCCAGGAGCCAATCTCCTGTGTTGATGTGGAGTATGAGCAGTAAGTGTTATTTTGGGTCTCTATAAGAGTGAGACAAACAGCAGGCAGAGGAAATTATACAGACAAATAGCTGCAGAAGACACTACTGAGGATGCAGCGCAACAATCACACAGCTGACGCTCTCATAGTCATACACACGCACAACATGACGAAACACCCCAACACACCAGAAGGTGAATACACTCAATTAACAGACACTAACACTGTGATGAAACACTAGAAAGAGAATAGCATGTGATATGTCAGCAGTGTGCCAAACACAACAATTAAGGACTTTTCTGTTGAACACAAAGTAGAAATCTCACAACCTCTTGCCATACTCACACTTACAATGACTCAAACTAGAGGCTGCATGCTGCGCTAAGGGGCTTTCCCACTGGGAACCTACAGAGCAGACGAATCCACAACCCCAGTGAATTATATCGGCAATATCTACTGCCTTCTGCTCAAGGGCCTGACAGCTTAATGATCTCTCCCACTCCCATTTTACACAAACGCACACACACACTCTGCATTACATGCACACACGTCAATTACATTACACACCACAAAAAGCAATCGTGATGCAATCCCCTCCTTGCTCATAAAGTATCCATTTCCAATAAGCTCTGTGACATATGCCTGATAGTAAAAACAAAGAGTCACTTTACTGTTACTGTACACCACATACACACTTAAAATACATGAGTGACAAGAGTGAAGAAAGTGAGAAAGAAAGAGTGAAAAAAGCTAAATCAAACAAACATGCTGAAAAGAAAAATACAAAGAAATAGCAAGAAATGTGTAAAAGGAAAAGAAGGAATAAGCACAAAAGAAAGATGTAAATATACAAGATAAAAAGCAAAGGAACAAGAAAAGTAAAAATTGAATCGAAAAAAAAGTATGAGCAAGAGACAGAAAATAGCAAATGAAACTCAAAAAAGGAATAACAGAAAGAGAAAAAATTGAAAGAGCTAAAAATAAAGATGATCAAAAATGATCAAAACAAGGAACAAAAAAACTCAAAGTTAAACTGAATGAGATCAAGAAAGATAAAGTAAAAGTGAGTCAAAAGAGAAAGAAGCAAAAGAAAGCATAAAAAGCAAAGCAGCACAAAGGTTTTGGGTTCGATTCCCAGGGAACACACATACTGACAATACAAATGTATAACCTGAATGCACTGTAAGTTGCTTTGGATAAAAGCGTCTGCTAAATGCATAAATGTAAATGTAAATGTAAAGCATGGTAAAAGCGCAAAAGAGAGAAAGTGCAAACAAAAAGTAAAACGTGACAAAAGTGCAAAAGAAAGAGTGAAAGAAACAAAGCATGAGAGATAAAGAAAGAATGCAAGAAAGAAAGGGCAAAAGAAAGTTTAAAAGTGTAAAAGACAGGAATAATACACAAAAAAGTAAGTGGGAAAGAAGGAGCAAGAGTGTAAAAGAAAGAAAGTGTGAAGGAAAGAGACTAAGTTCAAAAGAAAAGAAGAGCCTCTGTAACAAGGAGATGGACACATGAGTGTCTTCAGGCTGACAGCGGCATGTGACTCATTACAGACAGAGACTGGAAAAGAGCCTTGTGTTCCTGTTACAGAGTCACCACATGAAAACAAACACAGCTCTAGTGAGGCACAGAACAGCTCGACATGAACTCAGGTCAACAAACACTTGAGGAAGAAACTCCTGAGGAAGCCAGAGTGGGACAGGTAAACGAGACATTTCTGCCTCTGCTATTCCAAGGGAACGCTGCTCACAGCACAGGCACATATTTGCTTCATGCTTCACAGAGCTGACAGAGCGGGCGGCGGCGAAGGGATGAAAAGGCTTACAGCACACATCCTGCTGCTGTATCAGAGACAGAAAAACACACAGCGGGCGGCTGACCGGCCTCCTCCGGTTCAAATGTGTGTAGCGACTGCCAGAGTTCGGCCGCTGGAACCCATCATCTGCATTGAGTAAATACTACTAAGAGCTCAAAACAATCAAGACAGTGACCTCATATCTTATAGTAGGACATCATTTTGAATGTTTGTATGCTAGTAGGGTTTGCATAAAGCTTGTTTAATTGAACTGTGCTTGCCCACAAAAATACCTCACTCAAAATAAACATTAAAACATTCTTGCATGGCTTACAAAGCAAAGCTCACAATTAAAAGCACCACAAATTCATGGTTGAGACATGAGAAAGGAAGTCTAACATAATATAATTTTCCCAGATCTGTTTTACAATAGGGCTGTTTGTGTTTGAAAGGCATGACCTCACTGTTTGGACGTCTACAGTCCACCACTGGATTCACAGCAGCGGTTGCTGCACATAATTGGAACCGCCTCCAGCGATATCTAGCTGCACATCAAGCTATCGCTGTTCTTTACATCACCACAGATTCATTCAAAACCTGCATGTCTACAATTTTGATCTCAAAACAAGTGAGCTGACCCATCTACAGAGAAAAATCCAAGCTTTAGATCTATCTAGCTATCTTTCAGTGTAATCATGTTGATATCAATAATGTGCAAAACTTTAAAACAGTACTAGTCAATACAGTTATGGTCATATCATGCATCCCAAGTAGACATTTGTGATTAATATAGACCCAGTGCACACACACTGTATTCAATGCAGGTAATTTAATCTTCAGTGAAACAAGCTTTGTATTCTGTTTTATTGCATGAGATGTATATAATATTATAAATTGCTGGCCAAGGATAATTAAAGGAAAGGCTGTTTTCGACATCAATCAGTGTATGAGTCCATTAAGATTCTCTGGTGGGCCATAACGCTTCAAATCATGAGACCGATGACTATCCACCCCTCACATCAATATTTGAGCCTCCACTCAGGTGGGTTTGTATAGGGAAGATACAGAGAAACTGAAGCCACTGTCCTTTACAATCCAGAACCTTCTGGAAATGTCATTTTCAAATGAAATGTCATTTTGTTATGTAACCACTAAGGAGGAATCATTAAGAAAAAATATCATAATTTATTTTCTGCAGGATATTATGGATTGTTAATATGCAAATGTCCTGAACCTGCCTCTCCCCCAGAAGATTAACAAAAGCTCTCATTAATATTTCAGTGATTTGAAGTATGCTTGACCCTATTAGGAGGACTGGAGTGACTTACATAAATGTGACACAATCACTACATTCGTCTGGTGCACATTACAATTTGAAGAAGATGTTGAATAAGGTCAAATTATTAATTTAGGTAATAATAATAAAAAATGCAGGATTAAGAATTTTTTCAAGAAAGAGATTTTCAATTTTTAAATATGCAAACCGGGGCAAAGACATTTACAAAACATACTCCAAACCTGCATGTTTTAGGGCAATATAAAAATCAGACACAAACAGTGCTATGTACATTATCGAACAATTAAATTAAATTAAATTAAAATTAGCCTAAATAAAATTCTTTTTTTCAGGTCAAAGTTCATCAAATCTAACATGGTCATCTAACCCACAGAGAACATTCAAATGGTGTAAAAGATTGCGCAACAAAGGATGTGATGAATTAAAACTGTCATAATGGAACTTGCACAACAAGAGTTCTATTCCTGACTCTTTCTACACCTGTTAACAGGTGGAATGAAGATATTTGTCAGTTTCACCCAAACCAGTCTGACGGGTCTCGCCCAGAGAGCAGGTGTGTTACATAAACAGTCCGTAGTTAACTAGTGGAGCAGTCCTGTAATCTCTGGTATTCAGGGCCGAACGCGCGAGCCACAGCAGTACAGCTCAGTGCCAGTACAACATCACAATCTACTCCTTGTTACCTCCATTTAAGGCTTCAGATTAAAGGATGAGGCAGTGGAATTCAGAGGTATTTTCAAACATGGAAGCACAGAGCAGCTTCATGTATGAGATAAGATATGTGAACTATTACTCACAAGAGATAAAAACAAGGACACAAAACCGAGATGATGTCAGAAGAGACCAGTTAGGCAAGATTCCTGATGTTCCAGAGCACGTAGTGCAAACAGAGGGCATGGAGATGTGTAAACATTCACCGGAACATTCTAGAGCTCTTCTACTGAGTGTTAAATCAACAGGTGCCATGTGAAGCTTCTGGCACTCTAGATATTTTAGTCAGCCATTTCTCATTTATTTGCTTTAAGGAGCCAAACTCCCTCCTGATCCTCCTTAGAATCAGGTATTGACTCAAAGGAACAAACAAACTACACAATGGTTGTTTTTTAAACGTAGGACACGCACAGCAAAAAGTGAAGAGGAAAATATGAGACACACAAAAGGTAGGAAGTAAAGGAATCAGGAAATGTTATGGAGGAAGTGACACTGGTCAGGGCTAAACAGCAGAAAGGGCTCATCGTGGTGTCTCTGCCTGGACTTTCCTGAACTTTCCCAGCATCTGTGTTTCACAAGCGCTTCAGTATCTGAGTCAGCAAACAGTATTAAATTGAATGCAGCTTATGCCAAACATTCTTCCCCCACCTCAGCTCTTGAACTTTACTCACGTTTTTTCAGCAAAGAATCAACAAATTTACTTTAAAATACCAGAGACTAAATTTAAAGGGGACAATTATCAATTGAGCCGTTTTGATTTTCTGAGCAGTGTGACCCCGCCCACAACCTCTGACGGACTGCTCTGTATTAGCATATTTCCGCACTCAGCCAGTTGTATGCTGTCCGTCATTTTCTCCGCACTCGAACAGCTGTGTCAAGTACAACAATGTCTCGTAAACAATGCAGCCATTTTAGTTGGATGTTAAATGTGCATAAGAGTCTTCCAACATCAGTGCCACTGAGGACTGATGTTGGTTTTGATGGTAGTGTGCCACCGAATACACAAAAAGCAGAAGTGAGGGGTTGGGTGATTAGAGCTCATTATCGTTTAAAAAGACATGCACTGAAACAGATCGCTGTGAACAGAGCTGTTTTTGACAAGGTTAAAGAGATGTTGTATTAAGGAATTTTAACTAAAGTAATTTGCAGACATTTCATGAGGACCATAAATAATCATACCAACTCGTGGAAAATAGGCATCAGTGTCCCAGTTAAAGCGCTTTAAATAAAAGCTCTTTAAATATCTAAAAGCCTCTACATTTTTGCACATCTATACAGACCTATTTAAGCTATATATCAGCATTTACTGCACTTATTTGAGTTTCAGAAAAGTATTACGGAGCAATAAATTCAATCAACTGATTGAAAGCATCTGTTAATGACTAAATGAATTACAAACATTTAAAAAAAAGAAATTATTATTTAATTATTGTACAAAAATATTACCATAATGTATCAATTGAGACAGTGTTTAAAGGACAAAAAAATAGAGAGAGACAAAGAATGGTATTTGGACAGAATGCAGGCTGGACTCAAACCAGAATTTCCCATATGAGCACCAAAGCTCAACATGATCAGACTTCTTATAATTATAACTATACCTAAAAATAAAGCCATTCAAAATGTATTACTTGAATTACAATAAACTTAAAAAAGAAATGTATATTATTTTAACTCATTTTCATTTAGTTTCAATTAAAATAACTATAACTAACTACAATTATATACATATTAAAAAAGTATGAACATGACAAAAACAGCAACATTACTAAAACTTTAAAGCTGCAGTCTGTAAGTTTTGCCTCTTTGTCGCCATCTCTGTTGAAACACTGGTATTGCAGCCAGGTGCGGAATTATCTTTATTACGTGGGCTGTACTCTGGCACGGCTTCAGCACGGATTAATCTAATGTTTTGAGGTGAATGTGTGGCTGTCAGTCACCGCATCGGTGTAAATCAAACACTTAGTAATCAGAGATACTAGCCTACATCTTAAATATAAAACCAAAATCAGAATTTTCACTGTATATTGTCATCTGAACAAGTAACAAGTCTGCCACGTTTGTTCTGACCAACTGAGGAAAAAAGCATTACCATAAATCACGCTACCAATGGTGATTAAATCTAACGATCAGTTAGCACATATAACATCAAACCGTGCAAATTTTGTATTATTGTTATACTTTATTCTCAAATTATTGATGTTAACAACATCAGCGTTGCGTGAATATGGGTGTAGTGTGTATTAACGTGCAGATTTACATTTCTGTACAGTCTAATATCTAATTTCATACCATTTGAATTTCATATTAAGAAATGATTTTAACCCAAAGAGCAAACTATGCTCCCTTCGAAATGGTTGTCTTTAAAATACAAATCTTGTGTAATCCCAGGCTATCTGTAATCAGAAGCATTAAAACTGGAATATAATTTAATTTCATTCAAACGTGTTTCATAAACACATAATCCTTTATGGATGACAATCCGCCATCAAAATGATACATTTAATTATTGTAGCTGTTGTGAGAAAAGGCTATAAACGATCTGCCACCTGCAGGATCCTCACATGCGATAGCCTTGTACAGCCTGAACAACTTCTTTATATTTAAAGACGTGACGTAATGATGCAGTGCCATGCTCGAATTTCCCATGAAGACCTACCCGTACCACTCAAATTAGAAAACATTATTATAAGCTAACCGTTGTGAATCGGGCTAAAGTAAGGCGATAGTTTTGAACACTGGCTGGATATGTATTTTCTCAAATATTGGTTTTGGATCATTTTAAACCCAAAAAAGTTACGGACTGCAGCTTTAACTAAAAATGAAAGCAATATAAAAATAAAAATAAATTCAAAATAATAATAACATTTGTACTAGTATATTAAAGATGCTTACCAGAATGCATGTGATTACTGCTAGGTCACAGCTAATGCTAGTCAGTGCAAGTTGGACTCAAACCAGCATTACCCATATGAGCACCAAAGCCCAATGTTAACCACTCAGCCACTTCTAAAGCAGAGGCCTTTCTGAATGTATGGAACAGACCTGGTGATGCATCAACCCACAGGTTTACTTAATGAAAAGTGGGGTGTCAGTGAAAAAGAGGGAAAGGAAGGCTAAAGATGAAATGAAATGAAAGAGTGAAGTAGAGATGCTGCAGTCTGCACTTTTCATATGAGGACAATGCGCTCCACAGAGAGATCTAATTGCAATACCTGGCAACAGGACTTATTCAATTAGGTAAAGTAGGAAAGAGTTTGTGTATATGCAGTGCAGCTCACTGATGTAACATGAGATGAATTCAAGGTAAACGTCACCAAACTAAACATGCCGAGGGAGGTTAAAATATAAGCCTTCATAAAATGAAAGGGATCTTTTACTCAAAAATGAATATGTCATTCAATATGTCAATATGTTAATACACACTATACCCAATATATATCATTACTTTTTTCACCCTTATAGTGACATACAAAATAGTTATAAAAAATCCATACAACTATAGTCTTCTGATGTCATACAATAGCTTCCTGTAAGGAAAAGTACAAAGTGTAAGAGACAAATCAATCGGATTTGTGAACTGGATTAACCAGTTCATAGAATGTAGCTATGAATGATTAATTTATAACCTATTTCTCTACTTTCGAGAAATCTAACTGCCCCAGTGATTAGTGAAATGTCAAATAAAAAAATACATGTAAAAAACAAACACATTTTGAAAGTCAACCTATTTTGGAAATGACCTCTAAAAAATTAGCAAAATGTGAGAGAAAAAAACACTCCAATTCTCCTCTCTAATCCCAGCGACTCCCAAGAATCACAATTTGTCTCCGTCTCTGTCAATGACCTAAGAAGAATAAAACTTCAAAGTCTGAACTATTTTTTCCACCACAAAAAAGCGACAGATGGAGAGAATTGGTTCGTCATGCCTCTTCCTCCCTTCCTCTCAGAGGTGCTGAAGACAACTTTCTTTTCTTTCTCTCTGTAATGAAGGAGAAGAGGTCTAAAGCTTGCCACTACAGAGAAAAAAATCTTGCTAAATTAAAAACAGACAGAAAGAAATACCGCAAGGCAACTTTAGACCTTTAGCCTAGCTTAAATTATTCCCGCCCAACTATCCACAAAGAGCAAGAGAGGGGCAGATTGACAAAAAGAAATGGCTACCAGACTCCAGGAATGACCTGCTTTAAAGCTGTTGGTGCAATTACAGGCCATGCTAGTAAATCAGTGCCGTATAGCTTAATTTAAACTGACTGCTATATTAAAGGGATAAGAATAGCATCAAACGCTAAATGCGCCACCCTCGTCTTCACGCTTTTCTGCCGTGAAGTTTGAGAAATAGAGATGACAGAGTAGTGAGAATACAGTAGGATAGTCGTATGACAACATTGAGCAATTTTGTTATACAGTTGATTTTGCAAAAGTGTTACTTTGTTTACTTAGCAACTTGCCACATTTATATATCCAATCAGAATTTTAACATCATATTTATCAGTTTTACCACGTTAGTTTTACTGTTTTGAGTTTTTGTTCATAAACTAAATTGTTACGTTAACTTGCTAAACATGTTAAAATAAAATAATGAAAATTATTTAATAATTAATTTTATAATTAATAATTAAAATATAGAATTTTATGGGAACACGGAAATTAAATTAAACAATTAACCAGATCATGTAACCTACGGTTGCTTAAAATAAAAAAATATGAATTAATTTATAGTAAGAAGGACTGCATTGTGACTTATTTCATCACCTGAGTGAGAACACGGTAAAACTGGGTGGTATTGTGTCAAAATTGGTAGCAATATATATATATTTTACTTTCTATAAAATCTAATTTATTAAAATAATCTGAAGTTTGCATCTATCAAAGTTCAATAAAATAAAATAAACGTATGGTTGTTTAAATAAATAAATGGATTTACAGTAAAAACGTCTGCACTGTGATTTATCACATCACTGTGATAAATAATTATTTACTCCAAGATTTAAAACAAAATTATAATTAAATTAACAAGATATGACAAATCGGTCCAATAAGCATGTAAATAGATAACAATGAAGAGAAAAAAAATAACCCGGCTGACTTACTGCAGGCAGAATATGATGGATCTCAGCAGACAATGAGAGCATGTGTGTGTGTGTGTGTGTGTGTGTGTGTGTGTGTGTGCGTGTGTGTAAGCTTTGACCCTGTCAACTGGGACAGCACTGTGCTCACACAGTCACATAAACACCACAGAACCATGACTTGGGTAACCATGGCGAGAAAAACAGCCAGAGACACAACAGAAAAGCATGGGAAGACTAATTAATGAAGATGAACAGTGAAAGAAAGCAATTAAAAAGGTGTTGATGAGAAATATGACTCTCTCAAACACACACTACAATGTAAGTCACACACACACAAAAAAAACAGCATAGAATCCAACATTAGTACAAGATCACACACGTCCCTCATTTGATAGACGGGAAACAATGACAGCAGATGTCACGTATAGTGGCCCTCTCTGTCAGGATTAATCCTGCTGTAAACATATGGCAGCCTCACCTCCACAGCTGCATACTGTCAAACGCTCCCCCGTCCCACCATAAACATGCTAACAAAAGGCATCGGGATGGTTTACACACTTCAGTCATTACATTCAGCACCACAAGGGTTTCGAATCACGCAAGTATTTTGCAGATGGAGCTTTTTGCAGTTCAAACTGAACATTTGATTTGTTTAGAAAGCAAGACGGTTAGTGTGCGAGAAATGAATTAAAACCAGAATAACTGACAAGCAGGGAACGAAGAGATCACAGTGCCTGATTTCTTTGATTTAATAACTGAAATGTGCAGAAAAGTATTTACATCGGAGGCGGAATGTTCCGGGAGGGTTTGTTGTGGGAGAGATTCTGACTTCCTTCTGTAAATACTAACACATGGTTATTAAATTGAATTGCTTGATTCGTTTTCTCTTCCGAAAGTGGGGTGCATCCTTCCACGGGTGGGTGTACAGTACACATGTGTTTGGGTGGGTGTTTAAGTACCTCCTGCTGAAACATTAGTCTGTCTCTGAACCAAATTCCTTTTCAAGCAAGGCCCATGCCACAATATTTAGACATCAATGCTTCTTTGTATTTTTTACATCCTATTTAGTAAAATTTGGAATTAGCTTTCATATTTTATTTTATTTTTGTAATTTTAATTTTAGTGAATATTTATTTTAGTTCAATGTTTCTTTTTCACTTTATTTAAATCTCAGTTCTAGTCATTTAGTACTTCAACTTAAAATTATTTCAGTTACACAGAAAAATACTGCTGAAAAAAATCACTCAGAAATTGATAGTAAATTTCATTATTACAAAGAAACATAAGTATTTTTAAAAGAAAGCCTTAGTATTATTTACTAATTTTCACTTTTTAAAATTAAATGTTTTTATAATATATTTATAACATTTTACTTTAGTTTTAGTTTTACTACCAACACCATTTTTCGCTGTGTTTAACAAGAACAACACAGACAGAGCAGTTTGAATTTTGGGAATGTAGCACTGATTGTACAAAGCTGAAGTAAGATTTTGAAATCCATAAGATAAGAGTATTCTAAGGAGATATGTTAATAATTTTGGTACTGTTTACAAAAATCAGAGTGCAAAACTAAGATGTAAGCTGCATGAATTTACATTTTAAATCTTTGGAATAATGCGTTTTGGAATGAAAAGTACTCGAAAAGAGCAGGAGCATGCGAATAGCTCATGCATGACTTACTTAGATGAAAAGCACAAAAAAGAAGGCACTCAAGGAGGCTGCATGGCCAGTTGCCGACCATATCGGACACAGGGGTGGCAGTGTGTAGTCTGTCTGCTATTGTTGACAATAAAAGCCTGTCTAAATCCTCTTGAACTAGTCTGACCCCCTCCAAACTCTCTGAGAGACACCCCATACTCCTTTTCTTGCCGTTTCTCTTTCCGTAATAAGGCCATACGAGCAGAGGCAGAAAAAGAAAAGGCCTTTTCTTTAATGAGATCTGAGTATTCAGACCCTTGGGCTTCGGCTGAACAGAAGTGTGCTGAAAAAACACATCATGCTGGACACACAGCAACATCTCCAGAGACCCTGGGATGATGAAGCATAATCCAACCGAATATAACAGGGCAGGGTATTCAATTCGAGTTCGAAGAGGTCCAGTCTGAACGTTGCTTTCCCAGCATAATCCAGGCAATCAAATCTAACACGGTTTCAGTAGCCAATATGGCTTGAATGCTACAAAATCAAATAAGCACTACAGGAACATTTACTGTAAATGTCAAGCATGGTATTTTTCCCCATTAGTCCCAACAATAGTCGTTTCTACAGATTTAAGAAATCATTTACTAAAACTCTCAGCCAGATAAAGATTGTGGAGAGTTCGTATATGAACCATGAACTGCTAATTGGTGTCCTCAATAATATAGGGATCTGCTAACGATTCTGAAAAAGGCCAGGATTATCCCGAGGTTAAGTTCAATTTAGTGCTTGTGTGAGAAACGGCTCTGAAAACCATCGGGAAAAGAGGGCAACGACAGCAAAGCTGAGGATATGCATGGCTGATCAGAACATCTGATGCACACAAGTATATTTCTGCAACCTTTCTCCCTGCAGGAGGAACAATCAAATCTTAGTCTCTCTTCACAGATGCCACTTAGTATAATATTCTCTAAAGGAGATATTCTCCAGGTTTTTTCCAAGTTTCATCAATGTCAAAGTTTGTGACCCAGAGCAAAGCTGGGAATCAAGACACTGGGAATGTTTGTTATATAAATTATTAAACATTTTTTCTTCCTCAAAATGAGAAGCACAGCCATGCATTGAATCTGAATCTGTATCATAATGATTAAGTTTGTACAATTCTCATTCTTAACATCCAAGAGTTCCCATGTATCATAGTGACAGCAATATAGGCCAGATTTCCGCTATCAATCTGCCTTATATAAACTGATGAAACCCATGCACAACTTTTGAAACTGATCACATGGATTCACATCTGACAGATGATGCTTTATTCAGCCATCCAGCAGAAGTGAAATGTTCTAACAGACATCACTCACCACAGGCTTGTTTGCCTTTCAAAGCATCTGCTGATTCACAAATCACAAATCTTTCAGTTCTTGTGTGACTGGTTGACAATCGACAGTCAGGCTGTCTATAAATGACTTACTAATGGAAAACTGGACCAGAAACATAAAAAATCTAAATCTCTAAAATCTCTCATAAAGCACTAACCAAACTTGTATGGCTTGCTGGACGCCTTGACTGTGATGTTGTGAAATATGGGGCAGCATCACTAACCGAAAAGTGACAAAAACATTATGATTGTGCATTTTACCAATAAACAAATGTGCTGGGAAGAAAAAACAACAGCAGAACATAAAATGATAGAGACTTGATAGTAAACGAACGAGAGAACAGAGATATCTGATTTCACAGGCTTTTATTTCAGTATTTATGTTTGAGTATTTAAAGGTGAGATCTTGTGAAATGTGACCAGCAAAACAAAGACAAAGGAGTTTTATCTAAGAGCCACCCGAGCCTTCCCCAGAAAGCTCTATTGAGACAGGTGAGCTGTTGACACGTCACTGAACACACACAGGCCCTGAGTATCTGACATTCAGCTCAATGTTTGCTCATCTCTTTGGCAACCTGGGCTTAAATGGAAGCAATCACTATAAATCTCCAACACTTACACACTCTTATAACAGGAAATAAACTACAAAAGCACATTTCTGCCGAAATAAAGTTGTAAATGTGAGGAACAAGGTCATAAATGTGACCCTGGACCACAAAACCAGTTACAAGGGTACATTTTCCTAAATTGAGATGTATACATCATCTGAAAGCTGAATAAATAAGCTTTCCATTGATGTATGGTTTGTTAAGATAGGATAATATTTGCAATCTGAGGGTGCAAAAAAATCTAAATATTGGGAAAATCACCTTTAAAGTTGTCATAATGAAGTCCTTAGCAATGCATATTACTAATCAAAAATTAAGTTTTGATATATTTACAGTAGGAAATTGACTAAATATATGTATGGAACATGATCTTTAATTAATATTCTAATGATTTTTGGCATAAAATAAAAATCAATCATTTTGACCCATACTATGTATTTTTGGCTATTGCTACAAATATACCCCAGCAATTTAAGACTAGTTTTGTGGTCCAGGGTCGCATATGAAATATAAAAATACACATCACGAGTATGTGTCCCTTTGAAATTACTCTATGATACTGACACAGCAACATCCAATTTGATCTGCGAATTAGAAATTCTGTACAACATCCTCCACAGGTCAGTTGTGTCACACCAGAAGCAGTAAGTCACAAGACTCCATTAGCCCACGTGGACGGAAGCTCTCCCTGTGGATAGACATACTGTAGCTCGAGGGGGAAAGTGCTTTTGCCCTGGAACAGTCATGCTGTACAAACACTAGTGTAACCAATTCCCCTTACTTACCACTTATATTAATAAACATGTCAATGTTTGAGTGAACAAAATCCAAGGCCCTGTTGATTTATATAAAGACCACTATTAATCTTTGGTGATACTAACAACATTATCACAAACTATTTGACTTTTCAAATGTGTTCTGTGTCAAGTTTAAGCTTGCCAATGACAGGTACAGAGTTCAGGGGTTTAAGCATTTTTAACAGTCAGTGAGGTTTGTCATTGAAAATGGCATCCTGGTATCTCTAGGTTGTGGTCTGTGAGTGACCACTTTCCTGAGATCAAATGATCATTCCTCAATAGAGGCACAATCTGAACTCTATCAGAACAGTTGGATCCCTCTCCAACTTCAGAAACCATCTAAAAATACAACTCTACAGACAGCATTTGATTCACTTGCTTTAGCTGAATCTGTGGTTCTTGATCTCTTGGACTCAAAGCTCCCCATTGTCCAACACAAATACATGCTTGTCAGAAACTGGTAGCATTGGTATTAAATTAATAAAGCACTATTTATTTTGTGACCCCAGAACTTTTTAAAACAGTGCGTTTAATAAAAACAGTATTTATTGAGGGAAATTAAAATAAATATGCTTTCATCATTTTACATCTTGATTTTACCTGTTTCAGCATTTTAATTTAGATTACTTTATTTTATATATACCTATACATTTATTAACAAATACTTTGGAGTCATTCTGATAACCAAAATACTACATAAAACCTAAATGTCATTAAAAACCTCATGACCAACAGAACTGAACTTATACTAAAATGTTATTTTTACAATAAAAAGTCTCATACACCTTAAAAGTATCATGTGCTACATCCTAAAAATGTACACCTTGGTGTACACAAATGTATTTTGCGTAACCATAGGTGGATGTGCACACATGAGATAATTTCTTCATTCTTTCACTTTACTGGTCTTCCCTTTCTTGGAGCACTAAAACAATGGGTAGCTTTCCTCGTTGTTTTAAGCTGTCCTGACTCACCGGCCGTGATAGGAAGCGGAGTGTGTTCCTCTCTTTCTCCTGAAGAACACAAATGTTTAAACTGAACTCAGGAAAAGGAAATAAACACTTCACATTAAATCTACCCACTGAGGCTTACACCCCTCCCATCAACTAATTTACACCCCAGTAAATCATTCAGCCGGCCATATAAAAACCTACAATATGTATATACGAAATGGAATGGTGCTTGATATACAATGTGAAATGCAGCAGGACTGAAATTTGACTATGCAAACAAGAGAAAGTAAGGGCACAGCCTCGACAGCCTGATGTGATCCAGACACTAAATGCCTTCATGGTAACCCTGACCACTGGCTTAATGGCATTTCACAGTTCCATTTTTATTGGTTTAGGGTAGATTAGCATTATCCCTGTGCAAACCGAGGCTGTGGACATGCAATATACATACAATGCATTTTCTCCCCAGGCATATATGCTATAGCCTAATCCAGCCCGTGTCAAATCCCACACAGAAGCTCTCAGACAGAGAGAGATGTAGAGCAGTGTGTCATTCTACCCCTTTCAGAAAGCAGCTCAGAGTGGGAAACTGATTTAGGATCAGCATTTGTTTAGAGTAATCTGATACAGGATAAATTGACCTATTGTGAAATGCATCATGATAACAAGTCAACACCCAGTCTGGACAAGATGCAGATGAGTTTGTTTGTTCATCAGAAGAGCATTACACCACTTGTTCACCCTCTGCTGTGAATGGGTGCGATCAGTATAAGAGTCCAAACAGCCGCTAAAAACTTCACAATAATCCACAAGACTTCAATACGTCGCTTCTGGACAAAATATGAATCTAATAATGCTTCCTCCAGTAAAAAAGTCCATCAATTGCCCTCTCACATCAAAACCAACTGACATATTTCTTTAAAATGTTAAACTGTCTGTTTCACTTGTAAACTGTGCTTGATGTATGCACAAAAATACTTTTTAGTAATTTCTTTATTACAAACACACAGCTTTCCACTTTTAAATACATTACTTGATGGACTGGAGTCCTGTGGATTACCGTAATGTTTTTAATCAGCTGTTTTAACTTTCATTCTGACGGCACCCAATCATTGTAGAGGATCCATTGGTGAGTAAGTGATGTATACGTAACACTACACATGACTTGAATTTGGTGAAAAAGTCAAATATTTTAATTCATAAGTTTTAAAATTGATTTGTCATTGTATGCACAAATTGCATTTTGAGTAAATCAATACATTTAATTAAATAATGAGTATCATGTCATTGACCCATGCATTTTCCTCACTTTAAGACTTTTAAAACTGGCATCCCATGAAACTTTCAGCTCTAAGTGCCACAACTCTGCTGACATCACCGATAACACTGTTTTCTCAGCTGAAGAGTAAGAGGCTTATTCCATCAATCAATACAACTGCGTTGAAAGGTATTCCTATTACATATTACCTCCAGAGAGAGCTGCCAGGGCACATACTGTTAGTAAGGTCACCACAGGACTGAGAGTCTTAATGTAAAAATCAATGAAGATTAATGAGTGAATTTGTTGTGCGCTGCATTAACTGTGCCGAAGGTTATGGACGGACTGTGTGCTCATTATTAGAAAATGTTATATAATAATGGCCTACACAAATGAAAAAGGCCATATGACTAGAGTGAAGACCCAAAGGTGATTGTATGAACAAGAGCGTACAGAGTCTTGAATCACGAGAAATGCACTTCAAGCTCAGCTTAATGCATTTCATATCAATAATTCATCCTACAAGTCTAAAGCATGGGGAGTTTGAGAAATCATCAGCTTGTTCAAGACAAAAAAAAAGAAGACTTTGTTCGCAAACTCAGAAACACAGATGGTATTTGTTGCCAAAAACATTTTCATAATTAAGGCTGGTTACAACAAAAAAATCCAAGACAGCGTGATAGATTATAAACGGTGAAACTCAACACCAGAATGTATATGAAGAGTGTGTGAGAGTGAGAGAGAGAGAGAGCTGGAGCTGGGCCCAGTAGTGCTCTGGGAATGCAGTCCGAGTTGATTGGCTGGTTTCCTGATATTGTCTGAAGTCATTTGGTGAAATAGGCAGAAGCATACAGAGCAGCATAACTCAAACCATGTGATGAAGCAGAGGCCTGTGGGGAGTCACCACAGCTTCAGCACAATGGACAGTCTGTAGTGCCTTTACCTGGGAATTACAGCTCACTCATCAAATCCTCATGAAGGAATAAAGTCAAATAAAGGCACACTAGCGCTTAGAAACACGACGAATGATATCACGTGTGATTTTATTTAGCGAGTCATGCTTTAAACTTATCAAAGAGCGTCTACAAAGGTTCTTCCTCATATCCGACCTTCCATGAAATGGATTTAGTCAAGTCGCACTTATTTAAACTTGACTAAACCTGGGGCAAATCATTTTCACGATGCTTAAGAAGAACATAGATTAATTCTCTCATAACTGGGAAATGCATTGCATGACGTCCAAAACAAAAAGTTTATGAAAATAAATGTGCAAAAAATAGGCCTCTCTACTTGTCCAAGTCACCCAAATTATCCAATATTTTCAGGCACAGCTGTTCCGTACAATTCATGAATTGTTTGTTTACAGTAAATACATCACATGGGGAAAGAAAAGTGAGATTGGAGCACTCTTCTTACCTTGCCTCACAGTTTTCAACCTAATCGGTCCTTTGCAGTTCTTGATCACTGTCAGCACATCATACAGCGGCAATCCGGAGACAGAGAGCGTCTCCACTTCCAGCAGTAATTCCCCCTCGGACACTTTCCCGTGTCTGTACTGTATGGCGTTCCCGTTAACGGGTCCGATATAGGCGAACTCACCATTCTCCGCTCCGCCGAGCAGCTGCACGTTCAGCTCGCCGCGGGCGTCCTTACAGATCGAGCTCTCGTTAACTTTGTTGGTCCAGTGATTCTTTTTCTGTACCACTTTGGACATGATGAATCAATCAAATCCGTCCAGAAACAGGTGGTTCCGCTGACAGACAAGAAAACGCAAGTTTCATAGAATGAAATATCCCACGCACACGCGGTAAAGTTTCTTTTCCGTCTCCTCGGTCATCAATGCAGATTCTTCGCAGCCCAAAAAAAGAAAAACCAAACTCAAGCCATTGTCCGGCTGTTCACCGAATGAAATTCCCACTCCGACCGCTTCTCTAATTAGCCTGTATTGTTTTCCTCATCTTCTTAACATGTTTGCCTTTAATCCTCTTGGTTGCGCTCATCTGCTTGTGTTTTAATTTCATAAACCTCTTTAACTACACTTCTTTGAGTCTTAAGCTGTTTCCAAAATAGTTTTTTAACACTTCTAAGTAGAATTCCTGAATCGTCGGTGAACGTTTCCTTCTGGTTCACGGCTCCTTTAAACAGGTACAGCGTTGACGTCTGTTTTGATACATTTCATCCTGTTCTGCCTGCTCTCAACTAGGGATGGAGCGAATGTAACGAGCGCGCATGCGCACTATTGGACTTCAGACTCTTGAAGGGAATCCTCAGTGCGTCCGTCACCAGGTCCTAAAGTCCGCCATTTAAAATGATAATATTTACAAACCTAGCTGATTTTCATTAAACGCCTCTCGTGCTATATATCTTCCAAATGCTGCAATAAATAAATGCAAACATCAATATCATCGATATCAATAATCGCATCTAGCCTTTAAAAGTGGCTATACGATTGTATACAGTCAGCGTGTAAAACTGGTTAATTGTAATGAAATGAATTGAAAATATCTTCACAATCACTGTACTGGGCCTGAACCATAAATCATTAGCCTAAATTATTTCCAGATTAGTTTTGTCTTTGTTTAAGACTTGCTGTTTAAAAAGATAGGAATTTGTTTCCTACACTCTTGCACAACCAGTTGTATCTGTTTGCCAGGACTGAGTGTTGTTTTGTGACGAAATTTAGCCTAGCATAAGGGCTAATATGAATTCATCCCATTCATGAATCCTTGTTATTAAGGTTCAACCTGTCTTCCATGTCTGTTGTTCTAAAAAAAAGTGCCGTATTTTCCAAAACGCTGTTTATAGTGTCTATTTATTTTGAAGTAATAGCTATCACAAATGTATTGTTCATAATCATTTGCAGATGTAAAATGCAGCAACAGCAGTATTTTGTACAAAATTATTGTTGGTTTTAAGATTTTCATATTTTCAATATTTTGTACAATTATATAATTTAGATATTTTATGTCATATTTTTTGTGTTGTTTTTCTGTTTCAGGCATGAAACAGTGGTATTGAGCCATATAATTGTTTTTATCAATGTCAATACTGTCACGATCAACCATTCCAGCATTTCTATGCAAATGTATGTGTTTTTAAATAACAAAAGTCCCTTTTCAATTACTCTATTTTTCTTCACCTCTGTCACTTATGACCATAGTCATAAAGTCTTTTTTTCTGCATATGTTTGTCTGACAGCATGTTAGAGCCTGACACGTGAAGGGCCGTCGCCAGGATCAGATGGGCTTCGCTGTTCATCTTGGGAAAAGCAAATGAGCTCTGTGATCCTAAAAATAACATTCAAAGTACTCCTTCTCCCTGGAGACGCCAACCATTGGCCTGGATGGGACAGGAAACCGAGTGCTTTTAAGCTTAAACTGTGCAACTTCTCCTCCAATCGTCAGTGGAGCAATCAGATGCTCGCTGCATTCACGCCATGCCAGCCTGCTGCATCTGGGATCTTTGAATGATGATGTAACGTGTCTAACCCGATTTCACTCCTGAAATAATCATGAGCAACTTTGAAGTGGTAACTAAATGCTGTTTGGCTCCAGCGAAAATCTGATGTCCCTCTTGTTGACCTGTGCCAGCTGAGACCTAAAGCTCACTGCACTTGCGTGACCAAAAAAATGCTTTGCACCTTCCTGTTTCAGAAAGGAAATAAGAAAGGTATACACCTGACCTGATGTGGAAGTAGAGTTGTGTATTTGGGTGTGCAACTTACAACAACATCTCTCTCATTTTGCCAGTCAAATCCTCTCTGACCTGAGAGTGGGCAGGACTTTCCCAGTGCTGGCCTTCTACCATCGCCCTGCCAGAACACGTCATTTAAGTCTGGATAGATGATGCACAGTGACTGTGACCCCTGCTTCTCCTTTTCACTTGATTCCATCTGCCTTCCCATTCCTTCCTGCAAGCAACCCCTATTGCAGAGGGCGAACTATATACATTTTTCTCCCTCAACCCCTTTCTTCGCTATTAGCTGATGAACAAGTGGTTTGCAAATCATTGCAATTTGTCAGTCTAGTGTTTTTTTATTCTATTTGAATTAGAATTAATTTATTATGTAATTTATAAGCTGACCAACAGAATTACTAGTTCTCCACACAATCCCTTTGTGAACTTTCAAATTCGGTTTCTGCATTTTTTTGTTCTAGTTTCTAAATGCAATATTTAATAGCCTACGTTTGCACTGATTGAAACTATACTTGATTAGGGGCAAGCATCACTATCAACATCAGAGTTAATGAATTTGCTTATATTGCTTATTAATAGTTCATGAGTTTCTGAAATTAAATCTTGTCTGACTGGAACAGATGACATAAGTATTTCTCAAATAGATCTTTCTTATATACCCTTAATTTTTCACTACACACACATAAAATCAGTTCTTCAGTGGTTCTTTGTGGTAGTTGAGGTGCTATAGCAAGTCGATAAGTGGTTCTTTGGTTCATAATCACAGGCAAACCAATTTAAATCCTTTATAGCACCTATAAAGAACATGTTATGGTTTTTCAGCGGTTCTTTGGGGTGGTTAATGTGATGTTTAGCACCATCTTTAAGATGCTATGTAGTATGCACCTAAAGTGGTTCCCCTATGATTACAAGCCAAAGAACCACTTTTAGTGCTATTTAGCACCATCTTTTAGAGTGTGCATTATACACATTGGTGTATTTATTTATTTATTTACATTTTTTGACAATGGAAACTTAATGTATACAGCAGTTTACCTTATACCATTTGTTAGGAGATTAAGATCTTTAAATTGATTTTTTATTTATTTATCTTCAAAAATTAAAATTCTACCATCATTTACTCACCATCATTTCGTTACAAACTCGTAAGACTTTCATTCATCCTCAGAACACAAATTTGTATTTATGTATTGACATAAAGAACCAAATTGTTCAAGCTTTATGAAACAAAAAGTTCATAAATACATCATAAAAGTAATCCATATGAAATTAATGGTTTAAACAAAGCCTGTATAGACATAATTGCTTTATATGTTGAACAGATTTAATTTTGATTTTAATTCAATTTTAAACACTGATAAACACACATACATAGAGCACTGTCAGGTTGAGTAATGGGAAGAGAGCGAGGACCCAATTGCAGGAGGTAAACAGGCTTTTTAATAATAATAATAATAAATAAAACAAACAAAAATAACCCCGTAGGGGAAAAACAGACTGGCAGGCAGGCAAGGCAGGACACAAGGCATACATCAAACGACGACACCCAACCCGGAACTGCTAACACAAGGAGATTATAAAGGGAGCAAATGAGGAGGGTAACGAGGGAAAGCAGCTGGGGAAAATTAATCAATAAACAGGTAACAAGATGGGTGGGGTCAAGACAAATTGACATGAGAGCACATGGCACACAGAAAACTAGGACAGAAGCCACATGCTCACACAAAACAAAAACACAAGCACATGGCCAGCAAATAAATCACCAGCCATGTGCAAAACAGGACACGAACATGCAGCTAATGAGAAAACTCATAAGCCACGTGATCACACAAGATATGACAACATGAAAGCACGCAGCCAATGAAATACACAAGCTGTGTGCCACACAGCACAAGATATAACATGAATGCACGCAGCCGATAAAAACATGAACTGCGTGCAACACAACAAAACACACGTGGACAAGAGTGCGCGGTGCAGAGCGAACTAGAGACCGCACACTCCCACAAAGAGACAGAACGCGGAGCGCGAGTGTCCGAACCCCGACACGAAACCAAAAGTCAAGACATGAGTGCCGGGATCCGAACACCACGCTCTAACATGAAACAAGACACGCAGACGAGAGACATGAAACCCGGACATGACGGGAGTATCAGGGCTCTGTCACAAAACCATGAATAACACTAGATCGAAGTGACAGAACCCTGACAGAGCACATCAAATGTGATAAACTGAAGCTCAACTTTGTTGGCTTGACAAGATATTTTTTTATTTGGTGAATTATTCTTTTAACCTGTAGGCCTATGTGTCAGACCTGTGTCCTGTCTTGTGGTGTTTTCTGTTTCGGGCTCCCCTTGACCTAGTTTTACCTTGTGTTTGCCCATATTTGATTACTTTCTTGTTCCTGGCCCAATTTGTGTCCAGCTGTGTAATTATCTTGTTTACGTTTAGTATACTTAAGCCCTGTGTTTTCCTTAGTCTATTAAAGTCGATGTTGTGTTCCTGTGTGTCTCTGCCCTACCTTGTGTACCCCGTTTTGGATATTGGATTAAAGACTGTTATTTTGTGTTTACTCCTCATCTCCTCGCTTCCCTTGTGTTGTTTCGTGACAGTATGCAAATGTCAAAAAAAAAAAATACATATGTCCTATACAGATTTTGCAAGGCATGCCATGATGTTCAGTGCTGTTCAGTCATTGCTTAGGGTTTTTGCATTGCAAGCATGCCCTCATCTATAATGGCCTATTGACCTCAGAGAAATGAAGAGAAGAAGAAACATAAAACTGTGACATACCTACCAATTTTGTATAATATATTTTTTTTGTTTTACTTAAGTGATGTGATATAGTGTTGAGTGCAGCATTCATATCAGATGTAAGAATCATATTAGCAAGCTAAAAAAAACAATAATACATTCTAAACTAATAGTAAAAAATACTGAGTGCATATTTGAATAATTTAAATAAAATATTTTAACAACAATGCATATGTGTTGTAAATCAGTTTTACCAGAAACAGGCAAAAATGTTTATTAGTTATTATTTCAAGTGTGGTTATATACAATATCAACACAAAGGTTAAAACTGAGTAAACAGCTTTTTCATTAAGTGTAATATGGCAAATTTAAATAATATAGTTATAACGTTGATGCAATATTTAGAGTGTCCAAGTAAACACATTAATTCAGTGATGTCAGCCTCACTTTTCCCGCACAATCTTTATTTACTAATGTAACCAGCTGACCAGATGCACACTTGAAGCCCAAGTCTCTCCGTCTTTGCTCATCATCTATCTTATTCTTTCAGTCTCTCTTTCTCTGTGGCTGCCACCCTGTTCATTAGCTTAACATGAATGCACTCTGAGTGCTATCCAATTGCTGGAAAGTATCATAAAACCCTTCAAACATCCTTTGGTCAGAATATGATCCACTAAAGCTCTTCAGTGGGTGGATTAAAATAATTCACTTTTTTTAAAGTCCAGTTTGATTTCTGGATTAGTTTGAAATGTTTCACTGTAAAATCTGAAAATATATCCTTTGAAAGTCATTATCAAGGCACAGTTTAAAAAAAATCCCCATTGGAATTCATTGGCGACTAAATGAAAAGAGGTGCATGCAAAACTTTTCTATTAAACCCAAATGGTCCCTTCACAGTGATGTGCGTGGGATTATAAATAAACGTTCACTCAAAGCATGGATAGACGTTGAAATCAGCCTTGATAGGCTACACTCAACAAACAAGATGGATAAAAGCCTTTTGTTCTGTTTTAATTTAACTGCTGTCCTTGACTATGCTTGATCTTTCTGTTTGAAGAAGAATGGTAAATGCCTAGATGGGAAATGTGTGACCTTGCTTAGCCTTGTGACTTTGGCATTGAGTGTAAGTGCACAAAAAAATGAGAAAAATATTTTTCTTCTTACACTATGTGAAAAAAGTTCAAAGTTGTCCCTGCAGCGATACCCTGAAGTACAAAAGCTAAAGAGCACATCTTTGTAACTTACAGATAAGTACATATTAGTAAGTGTTTATCATAGAACCATTTCAAAAGGTTCTATTTTTCTGAGAGTTTATGTATAATACAATCATGTGACATTCTCTATTTAGCATAATTCTTTGATAATCAACTCTCGGGTTTTTCATGTTATTCATATATTAATTTATTCATGCTCTCATTCTGATGTTTTGCTTTGTACTTTTTGTCATCAATATCAATGAAAAATTAAATGTAATGTGAAATTTGTTCCTGCACTGCATGCAAATGTTGACAGAATGTTCATTTATTAGAGTAAACAGTCTCTTTAAATCTGCTTATATCAATTCAGCTTTGGCTTTAGAGCTCCTCACCACCCATTGAATCTTCCTGATTCAGTAAAGCACAGCTTTATAAGAGCACCTCCTGCTCTCTATGTGTGTAGTACGTCTATATGAGTGTTTCTATATAACCAGCAAGCTCCTGAAGAACCTGGAACAGCTCCAAAACACACCATGCATCGTGGCCCCAGTATTTAATATGGTTCCAGTGTCAGCTTCCACTGAGACTGCAGGAATGCTTTGAAAGTAATGTGGAAGGATGAGCTCAACTCTGGTGTGATCAGTTTCAATAACAACATTACCTACAAATTATACTGCATTTTTGATCCTTTCCTCTTCTTTTAGGGCATGAGTGGGTGAATGAATTACAGTAAGCACATCTTTGACTGGCCTGCGCTGTGAGTTAGGCACAATATGCTGAATGTGATTATGCAAGACGAGGACTTTGTACCCTTTAAATGTCAATTTTGCAATGGTAGGGGAGATTCTAGGTGTGACGCACACACATATAGGCAACAATATAGGCAACACTGAAGCAAATGCGTCTATAATGAAACACATTTGTGGAAAAGAAACCTGGGATCGAAAACATCATCAAGAGCCACACTTCTGCCCCTAGTGGCAGATCCATTAATCTACATTAAATAACAATGTTGATTCGGTTAAAAATAGGAAACTGTTTAGGTAGAATAACATTAGAAGACGAATTATCTTCAGAGAGTGACCCTGTGTTCATTTTGTAAGGCAATGGAGATGCACTCCAAGGGTTTCTGCTTGTGCTCATTGATTCTGTATCTGGGTTTTATCATTTAACCTGTTAACTGCCATGCCCATTTTTGAGTGTAGGCCTGCAAATATAATGTCGAAATTCAAATGAATATAAAAATTCGACGCTTTTGAATATGATCCTCATTCTGAATAGTCTTGAGCAAAGGAAGAGTCTTTTAAGTTTCTTACACATGCTGAATATAGTCTGTAGTTACAAAAATTTGTTTTCCATTATTTAGCTGTTTAAGTTTATTGTAATAAAAAAGCAATAATAAATACACTTTTATATTTTATTAAAATAACATATCAATAAAAATTTGGTTCACCCTAAAAATTATATGAAAGTGACATTAAAAACATGTATACAAAATATGTGTTCCAAATTTGAGACTGATATCATAAATGCTGTTCTTTGTAAACTGTTCATATCAAACAACAAAACTAGGTGACATTCATGTTTCAACAAATGATTCCTAAAGCACAACTATTTTCAACACTTGCTACACCACAGCAAAAAGATTGATATCCTTTTTTATTATTTAAAATATTGTGTTCAAGATGTAAAATATTTTGGACAAATACTAGAAAATATATTTTGTTTGGATTATTAACATAAAATTGAAGTTTAAGTGATTGTAAGTGTGTTTCATAACTCCTGGTATACTTTTGATGTTTTTGCTACCTTCTCTTATCACAAATTAATAAATTATTGTCACTACATAATATTTCCTACTAGAAACTGAGATAAAAGAGTTCATATGAAAAGTACACATTAATAGGTCTGAATTGCCTCAAGAGATAGTTTGTCAATATTAGATCAGTTTGAAGATAACCTATAATTGCTGGCTAACATTTATTAGGTCTTCCTGGCAAATGGGCCCATTATAAGTGCTAATTCAGTGACAGTTAACAGGTTAATGACATCTGTATATAGCAGCTAAAAGTCAACAAATAGGTTCCAGAACCGTTCCACTGGCAATGGCGCAGCGAAATAAAAACACGATATTTAATGTTTGATAGCTTTCCTGAATAGTTGAGCAAAGGAAAGAGAAAAATATCCACATATACACACAGCATGCTGAATATAGTCTCCTAGACTAACAAACATGGTCATTGTTTTCCATTATTTATTTGTATTTATTTATTGTATCTGTATTTTAATTACATAATTACTTTTAAGCAATTCATACTTTTATTCAGCAAGGACACATTCAATTTATCAAAAGTGACATTAAAAACATGTATACAAAATATTTATATTTCAAATAAATGCTGTTTAATTTGTAATAATGTTTCACAATATTACTTGTTTTTACTGTATTTTTGATCAAATAAATGCTGCCTTGATGAGCATTTATTTGACCCCAAACCTTTGAAGCATAATATAATATATAATACAATACAATACAATACAATACAATACATAATATAGGACCTACCACATACCTACTAGAAACTGAGATAAAAAGAGTTCATTTTCTGTTCATAACACATTAATAGGTCTGAATTGCCTCAAGAGAAGAAGTTTTAAACTTTTGATGTAACTTTTGAAGATAACCTCTAATTGCTGGCTAACATTTATTAGGTCTTCCTGTCGACAGAGACAGAGCCATTATAAGTGCTAATTCAGGATAAAGGATTAGCCAGCTAATGCTAGCACACTAATTTATGCTAATGTCTCTTGCAAGTGTTAAAGTGCACTTTAAAGTACACACCGGCTCTGTGTGGCAGAAAGTCTTTATGTTTCTTTACATGTGCTGTGCTCAGTGCAGTCTTGGCTGAAATCCAGATGCAAATAAGGAAAGTGAGCATGTATCACATGTATATGCAAGAATAAAGGGACCGTATAGCTAATCGTTACAGTGCCTTCGCACATATAGGTCAGTTAAAAATGTGTACAGTTTAAGGCAGAGCAAGTCAAAATTATTTTCAGAAGATGCATGTGTTACCGGAATGCAGCTATAAACGCACAAGAAAAATATTGTTATAGTCCCTTCAGAGCCTTGCTCTCGTTCTTTCTCTCGCTCTGCTTTGCTACATAACATTTGCTCTCTACCTCAGGCTTGACATGGCACATTCAATTACATCTCTCAGTCCACATGTACGTCAGTTTCTGCTCATACTCTGAGATGATTCGGGGAGCACAGAGTAAAATATAGCCTGCAAATATACATAGCAGGTTATATGTACATGTATGCCATTCATTTTCATATGGGTAAATTCCATATGGACTTGAATAGATGTTATTTTACTTGCCGAAGAAACCTAGGAACAGGAACAGTTAAAGGAATAGTTCACCTAAAAATGAAAATTTGCTGACAATTTACTCGGCCTCCGAAGATGAGTTTGTTTCTTCATCGGTACAGATTTGGAGAAATGTAGCAGTCCATCACTTGCTCACTAGTGGATCCTTTGCAGTGAATGGGTGCCGTCAGAATGAGAGTCCGAACAGCTGATAAAACTAGAGTTCGAAGAGCTGATAAAAACTTGCATATTTGTATAAAAATCTAAATTAATCATAAAGACATTTCCAAATTCAAACCATTGCTTCCGGCTCAAATACATCATATTGCTTTATCCAATGAAAATTTGTCCTGTCTGAATCAGGAGAGAAACATGCACTTATAAGCAAATATGTAGGGGCAACAGAGGACTTTTTCACTTGAGGAAGTGTTATTATGGATTATGGACAAAATTATGGACATTTTGGCCATGAAGCGACAGATTGAAGTTAAAATGCCTTATGGATTTGTTTCGAACAAACATGCAGCTTTTCTCTTCACAAGTCATTAACAGGTGGACTGGAATCCTGTGGATTGCTTGTGGATGTTTTTATCAGCTAGTTTGGAATCCCATTCTGACGGCACCCATTCATTGCAGAGGAAGAAACAAACTCATCTACATCTTGGATAGCCAAAGTGTGAGTACATATTTACTTACTTTTGTAGTCCTACAGTGAACAATTTATTGGTGCAATCAATAAAAATGGGTCCAATTTATTGATTTTTTTGATGATTTTTTTGTATTGTATTGTCTAAAAAATAGAAATAAATATGCTAAACTTGAACCACCACAGTTCCGCTTGGTGCCTCTAGTGGCACAGAAGTCAAACATTTCACCTTTAAGTGAAAGTGACATGTGGCCAAGTATGGTTACCCATATTTGGAATTTGTGCTCTGCATTTAACCCATCCTAAGTGCCTAAGTTTACACACACAGCAGTGAACACACACACACTCCGTGAACTCACACCCGGCGCAGTGGGCAGCCATTTATGCTGCAGCGCCCGGGGAGCAGTTGGGGGTTCGGTGCACCTCAGGCACCTCAGTCGTGGTATTGAGGGTGGAGAGAGAGCGCTGTACATTCAATTCCTGCCGGTCCGAGACTCAAACTCACAACATTTGGGTTACGACTCTCTAACAATTAGGCCACGACTTCCCCATCTATAATCTTATAGTCATCTAACAGTGTACCTTTTTAGTATTTTACCAAGCGTTTATATTAAAATGGTGAATACACATTCCTAGTGTTTATATAACTCCGGAAACGAAGTGATCCATGTCAGTGAGCAGCTCGTATAGCGTGAGCTTTGTGGGTCAGGGTTTTGTCAGCACAAAACACTCTGCTTCATCTGAGTTAGATCATGTGTGAGAGACAAAGAGAAATACTGAGATTGGGGAGGTGAAATACAGTACACTAAATAAATACTTATTACCCAGCTTGTCAAATTTGTTAAAGCAAGTAAACATATCATATCATTATTTCTGTGCGAATAAAAACTCAGTCTCAATATCTTTGGCTACACCGTTTCTTTGGCTTGGACTGGGATGAAAGGGAGTTTAGGTGTTTATGTGACATACTGATGAGATGACCAGACCTGTGGTCGACCCACAGCTAACAGCCATGTTTAATTAATGTAAGAAAAGCACACAGAGTTTTAAAATCACTATTCCCACCTCTTCACCATGCCATGAATAATAAAAAACCTTTTGATGGTGAAGTCTAAAAGCACTGGGCAGATATACATGACAACTAGGACATGCAGTGAAATCATCTATGTTCTCCAACCGCTGGAGGTGAGATGTGGCTTGCATACGAGTCTCTTTAAGCGGGGTCTCGCAGGACAGATGAAGTTCCACAGGTCCAGGGATTAGTGGGCTGAAAAATCGACTGAAACATTTCATATAATGCCAGTCAATAATAACCTCCTACTGAGGCAAGGGAAATCAGAGGAACCTCACAAAATGTAAGAAGTATACACAGCACACACGTACGCTCGGGTAATTACTCCAGGACAAAATAACAGGTGATCTATGGGTATATTGAATGCAAGAAACCATTAGTGCATTCCAATAAGAAAGTGCATGTAACAATCTGAGTTTTCCCTCTTGTAAATTCATGATAAAATATCCATCGCTCAATTCAAATTACACAGACGAAAGAATGTAACAGATATAGAGATATAAATATAAATAAATATATTAACTTCACAAATACCTTTGATTTTGTCTTGGTGAAAACATCTGAGTGCGCAAAATGCTAAATAAGTAAATACATTTGCACAGGAAAGTACTGAAAATTGCAATAAGCAGCAGATATTATAAAATCCATGATAAGAACAAACCTTTTTACTTATATTGACTCCCAGCAGTAACCAGCACATCCATGATTTGGTAAGTGAAAATCATTTCTGTTGATTTGTCTGTTTGTTTAATCCTTAAACGTTGGCTTTTATGCTTGCAGTATGGTCCAGATAATAACCTCTGTCAGAACTGTCTCAATCACAATTGCTTCATGCAATTTCTTTTTGTTCATATGGTGACATTGTGCTGTCAGACAAGTTATTGTGCTGATTACTGTGATTATTCTGCATCTCCTCCTTCATTATATGTGGCTGTGAAACTGTTCAAAGCATTGTTCAATGTAAGTGACATAACCTATCCAAAAGAGTGTGGGTGTGTTATTGCATGTATATTTATATGAAAAGCTCTGGATTCAGTCATCACAGCAGCACAGAACTTGCTGCAAGCAATGAGTAACAAATATTATGATACAATTATTGTTCGGTGCAACCATTTTTTATCCAAAACATCCAAAATTAGACTTGCAAAGCCTCGTTTTCTTTATCACAGTCATATGGCTCAATTTTTTTTACAGTAAACAAATAAGAGTCATAAAAGTCTACACCCATCTAACGATTTATGGAGTTAATCAGGGTCAAAAGATTGCATTCGATTACTGAAATCATTTTATTTTGTTAGAGAGGAGCATATGAATTCGATTATAGAAATTAGAAGTTTATTTTCTGCTTGATATAATAACAAATATTATATATAAGGGAATGAAATGCCAAATTACAGTTTCAACAGCTCTGTAAATGATCTGCTTAGTCTCAGACGTAAAGAGACAGAGTCAAATGAATATACGTAATTTGTTGTGATTTGATGTGATCTCATATAATTAAAGTGCTGGCATCTAGTGGTGAAAATATGACAGTACATTCTTGCGGCACCACATTCTTGATGGCAGTAGTGCTGTTACTTTTCTCAGCGCTGATCATAAACGACCAATCACAGGCATAATACTGACAAGGACATGACGTCATTTAGTCCTTTTACAGAGTCATCTCACGCGAATATATAATAGATATAGAATAAATATATCATTAAACATATACAATAATCAAATTAATATAAAACGTCATTTAACATATGTTTAAAATAGTTTGTTCAACACTTTGAAAAGGCCACGCCAAGAATCAGTCAACATTATTCTTAAAACATTAATGTTTTGCAGTAATTAAAAAAAGAAATATAATACACATAAAGAAATGAATAGCACTTGTGAAATATGGTTAAAATAATATCACATGAGCTAAAAAAATGTAGTATTTAGTATAGATTCAACGTTGATTCGAGGACCACCGCTTAAGATCAGTCATCATAAAGGTCCGACTCAAAAGAAAGATTGATTTAAATGTATCATTTGTGACACTGGACCACAAAACCAGTCCCAAGTCGCATGGGTAGCCTATCTTTGTAGCAGTAGCCAACAATACATTGCATGGGTCACAATTATCCACTTTTCGTGTATGCCAAAAATCATTAGGACATAAAGTAAAGATCATGTTCCATGAACATATTTTGTACCTACCATAAATACATAAAAATTAAATTTTTGATTAGTAATTTGCATTACAAAGAACTTCATTTGGACAACTTTAAATGCGATTTTCCTCAATATTTAGATTTTTGCACCCTCGGATTTTCAAATATCTCAATCAAATATTGTCCTATCCTAACAAACCATATGCTACATCAATGGAAAGATTATTTATTGAGCATTCAGATTATGTATATTATGTATAAATCTCACTTGACAATTATGACAGTTTTTGTGGTCCAGGGTCACATCAGATCAGACTAATTGTACACAATGTTATTATGTCACATTCTATGATTCGACTTTAAGATATTTTTACTTATAATTGTTTTTGCTCATTATTATTTTCTATTTTAATTAAATTAATTTGATCTTATTTATGTTATTATTGTTTTACACTAATTACAGACGTTTATTTTGTAACATGTAGTTCCGGCATATAGATTGGTGGAGCCGTTGCGTCGCTTGCTTCACACGCTTGTCGGTTCTGCCAGAGGCGCCGATGAGAGTGGGAACTTTAACAACTACTTCTCCTTTACAAGGAGGTCGTTTTATCGTCGGTCAGATTCAACCGAATTAATGCCAGGGTGGTTTGACAGTAAACATAGTTAGCTCGTAACTTTAGACGGTTGTTTTAACATCCTAAAGATATGTTTATGATGTAGCGTCAGATTTGGTGGAAGGGGGCGAGGTTTGTGTAAACATCTGAAAATGTTGACAAGACTCAACACGAACTGCTGAGGAGTCACAGCCACATACCGTTTATTGGCTCAAGGTATGTTTAATATTGTATTATTTTCCGAGAACTAAAAGCAAGAAACTTTAGCTGTGTCATCAAATGCTGTCTAGGTAGGCAGCTCACTAGGTTTTTGAAACACAGCCGCTGTCTGTATCTGAATCGCTTCCTATGTCTCCACCTGCAACTGAGAGCAGGCTCAGGTCTTAACCTGTCTCTGACTCTTTCGAGGAATCAGATATTCTGGGATTCACACTGTCTAATGAGATGACCCGACCTAATGCACTTTAAAAATGGCTGGAATAGCATGGTATCAGAAAAAGGTAAGATCTGACATACAGTAATACAGACTGTGTTAGAAAGGGATTGACAGTTCTCTAATGATCCTGTGTCAAAGATCGGAGCCTATGATCAGCAGATTTGGGAAAAGTCACTGGAACAGACTGAGCTCAAGGTAATGTGACAAAGTGGCAGTTTGTGTTTGTATCATTGTGTGAAATGTATGCAGTCAGATTGTGAAACTCTGTTCCGTATGACAGGGCTTTGGAAGCAAACCTAAGAAGACTGGCCATATCAAGCCAGGCCTCATTGATGTTGACCTAGTGAGAGGTGAGATAACAATGAAGTTTAGCATCTGAATCACTTGTGTATGTATAAAAGTTATAGGCTGTCAGATCAGATCAGGTCCAATGGATAAAATGTAAAAATGTAATAATACCTTTATAATGTCACTAAAGCATTCTATTTCTAATAAAAGCGTTCTAAAAAGAAATTATTTTCATATTTCTATTAATCAAAGAATCATAAAATCATGAATCAGATACTTCAGGTTCCACAAAAAAAAGGCAAAACATATATATTTTTTGTTTCTTGAGCAGCAAATGAGCATATTATAATGATTTCTGAAATATTCCATTAATTACATATGTTATTCCTTCAGTTATTATAAGTATTCTAAGAAAGTTATTTTAAATTTGAACAATATTTCACAATATTACTGTTTTACTGTATTTATTGTTGTATTTTACATTGTTGTTTTTATCTATTAAAAGTTCCCAACATATTTTCAGTATGATGCTCTTTTAAACAATTAAAATAGTATCTTTACACCTGCAGGTTCTACATTTAGCAAGGCCAAACCAGAGAGCCCTTGGGCCGCTCTGACTCGTAAAGGCTTGGTCAGGGTTCTCTTTTTTCCTTTCTTCTTTCGGTGGTGGATCCAAGTTACATCTAAAAGCATTTCCACCCTCGTCTTCGTTCTGTACTTTCTTCAAGGTATGCTGTTTTTCTTCTTTTCAGCAAAGCACAGTCACGTGAACATAAATGATGCATCTAAGTATTTTAGCATCGCTTCGTTGATCATTCTTTGAATATTTCAGATTTTGTCGAGAGATAATACACGTGGCTTAGGGATAATACTTTTGAAAAACTTCCATATCAGTTGGAAATGAATTAAAAGAGATGAAAATTCTCAGGATGTTATCATGATCTGATAGATTTGTGTTCATTGCAGTGGCAGGAGCTGTGTTGTATTTTGAGGTACCTGCAGCCTGTGTCAGTGAGGTTGTGGGTCCATTGTGTCTCGTGCTGTTGTTGGGTACAGTACACTGCCAAATAGTATCCACAGAATCCTCCAGAAGCCCGGACAACAGCCCTGTCCCCAGCCGGACGGCCAGCCCTGTTCGCAGGAAAAGGTTAAGCTACTGCTGAGTCAGATTTGTGAGAGAGAGAGTCTTATCTCAGGGCCATAAAGACAAAGTGTTTTTTTCTTTCTCCCATTCCATGGCCAATGCATCTAATGTTCTGCGAGGCTTGCAGTTAAATCAATAGTGCATGAATCAGTGACAAAAAAAGAGTCTCCACAATAAAGAGAAGGAAATAATCTAGTTTAAAACAAACACGCCAAGTTCTTACTCATTGTATTCATGTAACTTTATACCATTTTTATAAAAACTTTAATTTTAATTACTCTAAAAATGCTCTGGTGTAGTATTTAAGTAAAAAGCAATGTTTTCCTAGACCTTAAATATACATATTTTTGTGAACATTTTAAAAATTGTGTATGTAAAATATGTTCAATTTTAAATATATTATTCAAGGTAAAGCTTTTTAAAGTTGTTAATTCATAAATATTATTCGCGTTTAGCTTTTTTAAGAGTCACACCACATTATGTTAGATCCAAAAATTAAAAAATGTATTGCATTTTAATGTAGTTTTGAATAAATTATTTAATCACGACAAAAAAAATAATGCATTATATTGTTGAACCTAGTGGCAAAACAGGCCACATTGAATTTAATATATTATTCTTATATATTATAGCAGGTATAAACAGAGAGGTCCTGGTTTTTAATTAGTCAGTACTTCATTCTTTTGATGTAATTCCATTTGTGTCATGTTTTAAATTATTTTGGGGTTTATTCATAGACCGAGGAAGAGTAGAAAATCAAAGAGGTCTGAGGATGAGAGCAGCAGAGGGGGAGGGATAGTAGAACTCAAACTTGAAGACAGCCACCAGCTCTACAGATCAGAGAAGAGACTGGTAAAACCCTTTCATTAGATCTGCACTTTTTGAATCGTCACGAAACATTCATGGTTGTATTGATCGAGATCCTGTGGTCTTTTCAGAATTCCCCGAGGAGGCCTCCATATGGGGCTTCTGAAGATCTCTCCAGTGAGGAAGAAGCAGAGGAAGCAGAGCTCCAAAGAGAGAGACTCTTCTCATCAGCACCTCCCAAATACGCTCGAGCGCTACGGAATAGACTTCACAACCTCCCCAAGAACAATCTGCCACCCCAGACTCAGGTGAGTATCTTTGTTAAACCATCTGTAAGTTAGTTCAGAATGTTAATTACCATTGCGTTAACACATACAGGGAGAGAATAACGGTAGGCCAACAGACGGCCCGGCGCTGCCATGTGAAGTCGAGCTTCTGCGGCCCTCAGAGGGCTCACATCCAGCCTCTGACACAGATGATATGTTATGGGAGGAGCTTCTACACGATCCTGACTCCATCTCCACAGGAAGCAGTGAAAGTGGGGAGGAGGAGCCTCACAGTCATAATCACTCCCTCCCTCTTCCCAACATCGCTCTGACTAGTGATGAGGATGAAGCCTTACCGCAGGTGGGTAATAAGTTTAATGTGACTTTTCATACCTCGCTTAATGGAATAGTTCACCCAAAAATGGAAATTTGCTGAAAATGTACTCACCCTCAGGCCATCCAGAACATAGATGAGTTTGTCTCTTGATCAGAACAGATTTGGAGAAATTTAGCATTGCATCAGTTGCTCACCAGAGTATGCTCTGCAGTGAATGGGTGCCGTCAGAATGAGAGTTCAAACAGCTGATAAAAACATCCACACGACAAGTAATCCACACGACTCAGTCCATCATGTTACATCTTGTGAAGCAAAAAGCTGTTTTTAAATTAGATAATCTAAAAAACAAGTTCCCTATTTATAATATTGCTTTCTCCGGTGAAAAAAAGTTTAAAAAAAAAAAAGCCAGAAAGGTCAGTTTAATCTAAATCTAAATGCTGGCTTTGTTTCTTGCAAACTTGGAGGTTTTTGCTTTACAAGACTTCAGTCGATGGACTGGAGTCGTTTGGATTACTTGTGGATTGTTGTGATGTTTTTTATGAGCTGGATATGAAGTCGCATTCTGACGGCACCCATTCACTGTAGAGGATCCATTGGTGAGCAAGTGATGTAATGCTACATTTCTCCAAACCTTGAAGCAACAAACTTATCTACATCTTGAATGGCCTGATGATTAGTACATTTTAATTTTTGGGTGAAATGTTCCTTTAAATCTGGAATGAAATCTTTTTAGTAAAAGCCTATTTTTACTTGTCCAGTACAAATTAAGCATGCATTGTTGAATTAAACAGCACAGGCAACCAATCACAAATAAAGCAATAATTATCCATTTAAATATGAATGTGCTTTCCACAGTTTGTACAGATACGTTAAAGGTCTGTGTTTAAAATAGAAAATTATTTAATTTCCATGGTGTCATTTCTATAGATGGATAAGCACTTATAACAAGTTATGGGATCTTTGCATGTTGTGCTCAAATTATCTGATAGTTTTTATGAAATGTATTGAACTTGAAACACAGTCATGAGGGTCTGCAGGGCTGGTATCATTTCCTTTTTATGTTTTTTCCTGCATGTTAGTCTGACCACATGACTTTGGTTGCCTGACCAAATCAGTACACAGTTAAAAAAGGTTATTTGGCAAGACTTTGTCTATGCACTTTGAATGACACAGATTATTTATGTATCCTTTAGCACCAGTTTTCGTGGCTGCAGGCTTGTCACCCCTCCAAAGATTGCGTCAGTGCCATTACCTGGGAGCAAGGAGAGTGTAAGAAAGCTGACATGTCCGTGCTGGAGATCAGTGGTATCATTCTCACAAGAGTAAAGTCCTTCTTTCTCTGCCCTTTATTTCTACATTAGCGGTTTAAATTGCTTAAAAAGAGAAGAGAACTGTTGACTTCCTCTTTAAACACAAATTATATTCAAATTCAATGTAAACTCCTCTGTAAGCATTTAAAGGCCGCCTGTTTTGGAGTTTTGCATTGCAATTTGCCTTTTCTAACTGACTGGAAAGTAACAGGTCAATGTTGTTGTACAATTATGCTGAAAGATTTTTGTTTACAGGTGAAGATGGTCGAACAAGGGTTGGGTTATCTGATCTTCGGCAGCCTGGTCACCGCTTCACTGGCTCTGCTGCCCTACTGCTTCAGACTGGCACAGAAACTGGATGTTGCCAATCTCAGTTCTGTGTCCTTTAAGGAACTGCCCACGGTGGCCATTGGGCCGCCTTGTGCCTTGTCCTATGCGTTCTTCATCATCACCACATTAGAAAGAGTTTTCCTCTCTGGACTCTTCTTCTTCATGATGTGTGTGGCTGAGAGGACATATAGACAGGTGAATATGAAAATGCCTTGGCGTAAAAAAATGTATGTGTATTTGTAATAAATGCATTATCAGTGTTTGTGTGTGCTGCCACCTTTAGGCTAAAATGTTCATTTCGGTCTTATTTTACGTTACGTTTAATTCTGTATCCTAATAATATTTTTACATTTTACAATATATAAGTGAACAGTTATTGTGTTATTGTCAAGTAACATGCCAAAAAAAATTGTTCTCAACTACAGCGCCTTTTGTTTGCGAAACTCTTCAGCCATCTTACATCTGCACGCAAAGCCAAAAAATCTGAGATTCCTCACTTTCGACTGAAGAAAGTGCAAAATATCAAGATGTGGCTTTCACTTCGATCATTCCTAAAGGTATCATCCTCCCACTACAGCTGACATATAGGGATGCACTATATCATTTAAAATGTCCTTGAATTTCATTTAGCAGTATCTGTACGAACCCTTTTAGATTTCCAGTTCTTGGAGCATTTTATTGTTTTTGTTGTTATTAATTGAACTGAACTGTAGTTTTCTGTAGTAAACTGTCTTTGTATATTTCCTGTTTTATATTCATTTCCTAGTATTTCATTTACCATTATTGATTTTGAACAAAACAATTTCAGTAGTCTGAGCCTTAGTTAGTTTCATGGAAAATCATTCAAATAATGTTTTCTTTTTTGCTTTAACCCCTGTATTTAATTTAGCATGTTCATTTCTTCTATTGTTACATTTAGATTAGCTTTGCTGTCATCTAATGCTCACATGAAGTGAATCTATTCATTTACTCTAATAACTCATATTAATTTAATAACACTGTTGAATTAGCACATCTCTAAACTGAACAGTGTTATACTGTACATTACAATTTTGTGATGCCTAAATTCACTTGTAGCATTTTAGATACTTAAATTTAGCTTATAACTAAAACTATATATTGTATTTATTTAGACAAAATAGAAAAGCATTTTAATTTCAGCCATGACGTATTCTGTATGTTTAATTTCACCTTTAAGGCATTTTCCAAAGCCTTTCGGATACTTTTATGTTTTTAATCCAACTTGTTTAACCAGTCTGTTTATATACGCACAAATGACAGTAAATGGGTGTTTCTGCTGCCAGTGGCATTTGAATAGTCCTGTTTAAAGATGTATGTACCTAGTTGACACTATATGAAGATATCAGTTAATCATTTCTTTCTTCTGTTTAACAGAGACGAGGCCCTCAGAGGTCTGTCGATGTCATTGTATCATCGATTTTCCTCCTGGCTTTGTCTATTTCCTTCATCATCTGTGCCCAGGTCAGCTGTTGTTCTATCATACAATGTTTTTGACACACCCTTTAGACATATCTTTTCAAGGTTTGCCTTCAAAACAAATCTAATCCTATTTACATATATGCTCTACCTTCAATGTCATTTGTTCTCAAAAACAGAAACGCTGCTATTTCTATAATCCCACTAGACATGTGCTGGTAATTTGTAATACGATATAATATATCACGGTAATGAACATGCACAATATTGTTATTCTGAGCACTTAAAAATACAGTGAATAATATTAAAATTTTTTAATGAATATCACAACATCAATATTTGATACCGTCACATGCCTAAATCCTGCCTTATAAAGAGACTGCTGTACCGTTAAAGGTATAGTAAATGTAGCATTTAACTTGATTTATACCTTAAACAGCACATTAATTATTGCTTCAGTTTTATGTAGCATTAATATTCTTTGTTGCAACTTTATCGTGCAATCGTGAAACTCATACTTTGCTGTCCACAGTGTTGATATTTTTCACAAAAACTATTAAACCATATAAATAATACTAAAATAACATCACTTTTGCTGTCGTAAACTTTTTTTTTTTTGCTATTTGAATTTGCTCCTGCCATCAAGTCATCTTTAGAGACAATTAAAGTGACATCAGTTGTTTAGATTAGGTTAAGTAAAGTATCATATTACTGCACGTTAACAGCTAGAAGATATGACTGTCTGATAGAGTGAAGGAAACTGGTATTGTGTTTCAGCTTTTGCACAGTCATCACACATTTCTGGATTCAGAGACTAACTGGGAGCTGATGGTCTGGTGTGCTGCTCTAATGGTTTTCCTCCTACGCCTCGCTACCCTCGGAGCTGAGACCAACCGAAAGTATAGCAACGCTTCTGTGCTTCTGACTGAACAGGTGAGATAACAATCTCAGCCACACAGAACAAAGAGGCAGTATTATTCAGAAACAAGTGAGCCATTCACTCGTGCACTAATAAATAGCTTCAGCATTGCTTACAGCGGAGTTGTGTGCAGTGTGACGTTACATTTTCTGGACACACTTTACAATAAGGTCCCTTTAGTTAACGTATGTGAATGTATTGACTATCATTAACTCATAAGGAGCAATATAATGTTATAGCACTTATATCTTTGTTAATGATAGTTAATAAAAACACAACTGTTTATTAGTTAGCTCATGTTAATGGAAGCTTTTTTCCACCATGGCATAAAAAAGTAATTTGGTAAGGTAAATTTGTAAATTTGACTTTTCTCAGAGTTCTGTTTTTTCTCAAAATTCTGAGTTTGTATCCCTCATTTCTGACTTTTTTTCTCAGGATTGCAAGACATAAACTCTTGCAAAAAGTTTATAGTTTTAAAAAGTTTTGGCAAAAAAAAGGTCTGAATTGTGAAATTAAGCTCAGAATTTTGAAAAAAGTCAGAATTGTGAGATATTAATTCTGAATTGAGATATAAACTCAAAATTGAGAGACAGGGTACCCGCGGGGTCTTAAAAGCATTGAAAAAGTCTTAAATTTGATAATCTCAAATTAAGGCCTTAATAGCCTTGAATTTGGTATACAAAGTCTTGGATTTCGTTACAAAGGTCTTATTTTTATTTATTTGTTTTGCCTTTCCTAGGATTAAGTTCATACCGTAACAAAATTGACTGTTACTAATGTAGGCTAATTAAAATTAATGCAGCGTAGCGTTGAGTGCACCTCGCGCTCACGTCATAGCAGAAAGCGCGAATGCGCACCCGTTACTATGGTTACTAGGCAAGTGAGGTACACAGAACAAGATAGTAGCTAGCCTAGTTTGTCGGCTAAAATGGGAAAGTGTCGGTTTAATCCGCTGTGGCCAAGGAATCGAATTACGTTTGGGTCAAGCCTGTGCCAGGAAATGACCGCGAGGCCTATTGCTGTTGGTGCGGAAATCTTTTAAGCTAGCGACGATGAGTGTGACGAGAGTCTCAATAAGATGACGAAAAGTAAGCAGTTGGACCTTCATATTCGCTACTGGGTGGGACGACCACGTCCAGTCACGATACTGACTCGCAGTTTATGGGTCATGCAACGCCGGTGGACCTGCTCAAACATTTCAAAGTAAGTTTTATTCTGAATTTTAAAATGTTGAGGTTTTTATTTATAAATAATATATGATATAGTTAAGTAACATAACACGACCAAGTGAGCTGTTCTATAATATCACGATTGCAAATGTTACATTGAATGTATAGTTTAATAAACAAGTAGCCTAGTTAACATGTAGTTACTTACAATGTAGACGCATATCGTTTTGTTCTATTTCACCGACAAAAAAGCAACACTAAAGTGCTGTGTTTTGTTATTAAATGATTCATCATTTTGAACAAATCGTTTTAATGAATGACTCAATGATTCATTTATTAAGACGGTCACTTCCCGCCACATATTGCTTCATTGTCATTATTGATTTGTTTATATTATTATTTGTTTAAACATCAATCTCATAAAATTATTACAGTTGCAATTTTGCAGTGTAAATGACTTAATTTGATTGATAACAGCCCTTATTATTAAAACTGAATTTGATCAAATGTAAGAATTTGACAGGAAAGAGAGTGCATATATAGTAAGGTTTAAAAATTGTCCTTATAAAAGTAAATAACGCCCTGGTGTAAAAATCACAATTATGCAGATTTAAGTATGTAAAAGCTGATGAGAATATTGCTTCAAAATAAATTGTATTTATTTATGACAGACATTATTTAAAAAGTAGAAACATAATTATGTCATTAAAAATGTATTATAACATTATTATAAAAAACTTCCTTATGTGTGATTTAAAAGGAAGTAGCTTACAAATAAATAATTTTTAACCTTTAATATTAGAATGATGTACTATCTGGGGTTCCTTATGGTTTACTTTAGTTTACAGCATTAGTTGAGAGAGATTTTTTTCTTGTTATGTACTGTACCTTATTGGCTAACTTAATTAATATGATATCAAATTGTTTTGATTATTATTATTATTTTTACTTGAAGCAAATGTCTTGAAGCAAAATGTTTTCTTGTCAGAAATGCACCAGAATGCTTCATTTACATGTTTAAATCATAAAATTGTCTCATGGGGGATAATGCCCCAGACCCCCTACAACAAATTACTTAGTAAACATGTCACCTTTTCACCAGTTGTGAGTTTGCAGGTCTGAACCTGTATCTCACCACTCAGACAGAACCCTTTAACCTTGAGGCCCCAACCTCCATCACACTAACTAATTATGTAGGCTATATAATATATGTTTGTTTAAATTTGCTTTTCATGTCTTTTAGAGTGTGTATGTGACCTTGACTTGAGGAAGATGGTCTCTGTGTTCATGGATGGACCCAATGTTAATTGGCGTTTTTTGAGATGCTGCAGCAGGAGCATGCAGAGCATTTCGGGGTGCTCAGCTGGCAGTGGTGGGAGTTGTGGCCTGCATACTCTCCATAATGCTGTCAAATGTGGATTCATCGACTGGCATATGGAGAAGTTCCTAAGAGCTCTGCATACAATTTTCCACAATGTGCCAGCAAGAAGGGAGGATTTCTGTAATCTCACAAAGTCCAAAATCTTCGCTTTGCCTTTTTGTGGTCATCGCTGGGTCGAGAACCAATGTGTGTTACGCTGTTGCGTATGTATTAAATATAACTGATAATTTAAATAAAATGTTTTATTTAATTCAAGTAGCCTACTTGTACATAATTATTTTCTAGGGTTCAAAATTTATACAGATTTGACATTTTCTCCTCATACTTCTTTTCGGAATGGGCAGTTGGCATTGAATTTCATTTGAAATGGTATTAAAAAGGTCTTAAAAGCCTTGAATTTAATTTGGAGGATCCTGGGGGTACCCTGGAGAGAGAAAATGTCTGAATCCTGAATCCACAAAATAAAAAGGTAGTTTTTTATTTTGTGGATTCAGGATTTGGACATTTTATCTCTCAATTTTGAGTTTATATCTCAATTTCAACCTCACAACCTTGTGACTTCTTCTCACTTTTTTCTCAGAATTATTAGTAAGAAAGTGTGAATTGTGAGATAAAAAGTCGCAAATACATGTATTGTTTTAATTCTGTGGTAGAAACAAGCTTCCATACATGTTAGCCCAAGGACTCTTATATTAACAGACACAAAAACATTTTTTTTCATTTTAATAATGTACTATTAAATGTTGAAATGAACAGTAATATTATTAACAAGTGCTTTAGAAGTTTCATTGTTGGTTCATGTTGGGGAAGTCGTGGCCTAATGGTTAGAGAGTCGGACTTGTAAACGCAGAGCACAAATTCTGAGTATGGGTCACCACACTTGGTCGTATGTCACACTTAACTTGTGTAAATAACTTGCTGCAAAGAGTTATCCTCTTTCTGCTTCAGATAAACTTGTATCTTAAGATGGAGAAGAAACCCAACAAAAAGGATCAGCTGAACATAGTGAACAATGTGCTGAGACTTGCCACAAAATTACTAAAAGTAAGACTATCAGAAAAGCATCATTCATTGGAAAAAATAAAACATGCCTTGCTTGCATTGATCATCATTTGCTGCTTTCAGGAACTGGACACTCCATTTCGTCTGCTAGGTCTGACAGTGAACCCGCTTATCTACAATATCACGAGAGTGGTCATCCTGTCAGCCATCTCAGCTGCTGTCAGCGATTTACTAGGGTTCAACCTCCGGGTGAGGGAAACATTACAGTGCTTATCTCCACCTGTATGCTGGGTCTGTTTTATTGTTCCACTGAAATGCATATCTGGAGTTACTGATCTCGATGATCTGTGTTTTTATGACTGTAAAGTCATAACCGCTTTTGTACTTCTTCCTCTTATCAGGATAGTTGGGGTTGCTCAGTCTTTGTTGTAAATGACTGTTATCATCCAGGAGTACAACATATTCAAGCAATCTTTAACTAACAATATCCATCATACGTATTTTTTTTTTTTTACAGCTCTGGAAGATCAAACCTTGATGTGATGCCTTTATACAGCCAGCGTCTTAACACTTGGGCCAGAGAGAGACTTAAGAATGCTTGTGCAAAAGATGACCAAGTTATATTTTAAAAACTGTGCAAATCTACTGACCAAACGTAATCACGACGTTTCCTCCCTACGGCCAGTCCGAGCAAACCTGTGTTCAGATCTACTTTGTTTTAGAGATTTCCTCATTGAAATCTGGATTGTAGAACTGTAAAGCACACGCAGTAGGTTTTCTTGATGCACTTGCTTACTGCTGTTATATTCCAACCAGTGACCAGTGTTTTTCATAAATGCATACTCTGCACGTTTATTAGCTGGTCTGGAAGTAACCACTTAAAACAACCACTATGTGCCTTGTCAATAATTGCATATAACAGTACTTTTAGATAAGCTATGTATGAGACATGGATATGTCAACTGCTGAATGGGTGATGAAAGGAAAGTTTTGAGTTTTTAGAAAAGGGTACTGAAAAACTTGCACACTGAAGCCCTTGGGGAGAGCACTTTTAACTGGCATTGTGTTAAAATAAAGCTTTCTCTAACAAACTTCTGTAATTGTCAATCCTTAACCAAATAATTGAGTTTGGGGTGGGAGGAGTTTTCACAAATAAAAATGTTATAGCATTTAAGTATTGTGAATGTAGTATGTTTCTGACGAGTCAAAAATATGATTAAATCTTATTTTTAGTTTTCATTTTTTCAAAAGTGTGGGTTTGGAGATTTGACAGTTATCCTGTAATCACTGGCTACAGTGGCGTCTGCTGCAGGTGTATTAGCGCTTAGACCCGAGATTTGCCTCACACACATTTCAGCTGTTAGTAGCTCTATATGTGTCCCGAATCTTCGACTGAACAGTCATGTCATTATTTATGAATTGATCAGTCTTTTGCACGCCAAAGTCGGTTTCTACATGTGAATACCACGCCAAATAAAACTGAAATTCATGCTATACTCACCTTTATCTTAAGATCGGGTTAGCCTAGAATTATTAATGAGCTAGTTATTTTACAAATGGGAATACAACGAATTCACAACAATTTTTACATTCAAGCTAAGCTACCTGTAAAATGTATTGTGAAAAAAATCATTAAAAGCTTCTGGAATGCAATAAAGTAATTTTAAAGCATTTCCTGCATGGATTAAAAAAATAATAGGCTAAATAATTCACATCAGACAAAATTGCGTGGCAGCAAATCTTTTACATTTTAAGGTATTCAGAACAGATTAACAAAAATCTTAAAATATAAGCAGCAATACAAGAAAGTTTTGCATATAACCTATGCCATTATAATATGTTTTATTTTTGTATTATATAGAATTGTAAAATAAAACACAAATTTTTATCGGGCCTGTTTTAGGCCTTTCCTTATTTTTTTTATTTTAGACCTCCAGTCTCGTCACTGGACGTGGCTTTAGAGTGAAATTAATCTTTAGGATTATTGAAATTGTTTCTATTTTCCATTTTAATTATTTCGTTTTAAAGTCATTTAAAGCTTTCTATACGTGCATGTATCTTGGTAGAACATTTAAACTAACATTGTGATATGCTTGTGTAACACCCCCTCCCGGGTCCACACCGTCCTAACTCGTTCTTGCTCCGAGCGGGTCTCGAACCCGGGACTCCGGCGCGGGAGGAGGGCGCTCTGACAAGAGCAGGCTACAGCCTCTAGCGTCAGTCGCTAGAGCGCCTCTTTTTGAGGTCAGGAGAGTGAGGTTTACACACAGCCCTTACTGGCATACATCCGTTACACTTGAACTGATTTATATTTATAGATTTTATTTTAGGCAAGTCCTAATGATTTGAGAAGGCTATGAATTTATCAAAAATATGCTATGGTCAACTCAATGGAGTGAACAAAAAACATTAATTGAATTTACTAATTTTTTGAAGGTAATGCAATCAAAGTGTTTTAGCATAGCTACATTTAAACAAAGAAATTAGGTTGACTAACTTGTATGATTATTTAGGCTAAATGTAGCTAAAATAGTGTTTGCAGCACTTCCCTTATAAATGTATTATCTTTTTATCAGTGTCTGCAGCTGGTTTTAGTTCGTGAACGAATCATAAAAGGGTGTTAAAATGACGTATATTGAATTGTATATATTGAAACCTTTTATTATGTCTTTGGGATTTTACAGTCTTTTTCTATAGCTTTTCTAAAGTCGTTTATAACTTTATGATGTAATGATGAAAGTGCCACTGAATGAATCCGTTCATGAATCGCATGAATGTTTGATTCAAAAGAGTCGATTCACTGAGATGATTCAAAATCCCCTCCACTGACTCCTGCGCTGTGATGTTTGGTGACGGGCGCGGTGTCACTCTTTCGCAGGTATTACGGTAAGTAAACAGTGACGTGGAGACACACCTTCACTCACGCGCTTGGCGCTAGTTGCCATGGAAGGTCATCAAGTGCAAAACCGCCTGAGGCAGTCAACGACACCCTGCGCAAAGACATTAAACCTGCCGGTGGATATGGAGTGAAATACGGACCCCTGAGGTTCAAGAAACAACGATTAGGAAACTGTAAGGTCTTACGCTTTATGTATCTCGTTAATAATCATGGTGCTTTAATGTGTACTTTTAATCTATTAATTCTATGATGCAATAGACCACCAGTGACTGATCAGCACAGGCTACTGTTTACGCGCATGACTTAACATGTAACGTTATCCTCAGCATCATCTTCTCTGATATGGGGTAGCGCGACATATTTGTTACTGCACTGCGGGTGATTAAGATAAACGACGATTTGGCAAGAATAGAAGCTGCATTGTCACCGAATAAAGCATATTGTTTGGAGAAATTGTTTTAATTATCTGTGCTATAAACCCATAACGTTGTTTCCAGTGACATGGGCTGCGTATTTTGTCTCTTTCTCCCTGCAGGTGCACTATGTTTTTACAGTAGGAAGACTGAGAGAGTAATTAAATCTGTCAAGTTCATTCAGTATGTCTGCATGGGTGCAGCAGGAGGCTGGTCCAACCAGTTCTGCTGAAGTCAAGAAATCAGAGCCCAAAGGCCAGAAGAAATGCTGTAAGTGCACGCATTTTCACATCACACGGATCAAGAAGCTGTTAGGTATCCCTATTTAACCCAGCCTTCGGTGGTCAGCTGGTTATGTCGGTCTGTTTTCATGGATATTAGAGAGATTTTAGGTATTTTTCTGCTGATAAGAATGTTTCCCAAATAACAGTTTTATCCCTGACCCAGTGAATTTTAACGACGACCCTGAGTCATATCACAGTTGCCCTTCTCACAGTGTCAGCTGTCGCCGAGACTGCCACACAGTTCACTGTCAGTCTAGATTAGAAATAAACAGACAGCACTTCCCTTTATTTAGATATGCTTTGTCTGGTATGCTGGTTTCAAATTACAGATCAAGGTAAAGGCACATTTATTTAGGGTTTATTCTAGGTTGTTTTTTTTCAGTCATTATCAAATTGCTCACCCGAGGCAATGTTTTCTTAACAAATAATATTTTTTTTATTTAAAAAATGTCCAGGGATTTCATTTGCATGTTGCATGTGACATCATTTTTGTGTGACGAAAGTAATTTTATGCACTTATTAAAACACATTAATAGGTTTTGGAAGAATTAATAAATAAATACCATACCATTTTATAAATAGTCTAGAAAGAAATGCATTGCTTAAATACAATTACTGGTTACTATGTTATACACCATTAAAAGTAAGGATATAAAAATATATACATTTTTATTCATAAAGGACAAAAATGTATCAAAATGTTACAATATTTTATATTAAAAATAATGTTATTTTCTTTTGATCCCAACTTTCAACAAATATTTTATGCAATATTCCAGTTTTGCGCACAAGTTAAATTCACATCTTTGGATTTAAACATAGCTAACGATAAATTCTTCTTGAGCACCAAACTAGATATTAGAATGATTTCTGAGGATAATGTGACACTGAAGACGGGAGTAATAGCAAAGAGTTTGCCTCGGTGTGAGCAAGGTGTCAACAGTCTCAGAGTTTCAGGTCCTATTTTGTAATCCGTTTCTTTTTTTACATTTGGCAGATTATAATTGTTAGTAGTACTATAGATTGTAACCTCCTCCAGCTCACTGTTCTGTTGATACCGTCGGTCTGTTTTTCTGTGTCTGTCGGACCACAGCTTGGGCGTCTTACATGACAAACTCCCCCACCGTGATTGTCATGATCGGTCTCCCTGCCAGAGGCAAGACGTACATGTCAAAGAAACTCACACGCTACCTCAACTGGATAGGAGTTCCAACAAAGGGTGAGCGGGCAGTTGAATTTAGACGTGCATCATATCAAATGACTCACTATAAATAGCATCTGTCTTCAATTTCAAATGCTTCATTTAGCTCTCAGCTGACCATTTTGACATTATGGTCTATCAAGAGGCTAAATTTGAACTTGCATTATTTAAGGCAACCAACACATTGAAACTCAAACTCTCTTCAGTACATCATGACCCACAATGCAAGTGTTTAATCACTGTAACTGAAGTCAGACGTTCCTTACACACTGGGAATTGAGTGCAGAGGGATGTCACCTTGATGCATTACACTGGTGCTAAAACTGATAAAGTATGAAGAATACACATAATTTCTTGTTTTTCGGTTTATCATGCAGTGTTTAACCTGGGGGTGTACCGGAGGGAAGCAGTTAAAGCCTACAAGTCTTATGACTTCTTCAGACATGACAACGAGAAAGCCATGAAGATACGGAAGTAGGATTATATCTTTGTTGGATTTAATGATATAGTTTTGTCACCATGACTTACCCTTATGTCTTTCCAAACCTTATGGCATTCTTTCTTCCATGGAACATGAAAGGAGATGTTTTGCAGAATTTCCAAGCTGCTTACTTTCGCTTACTTACTGTCCTGTGTAGAAAATATCAGTTTAGATACTGTATTTTAATATAGTTTTAATAATGATTAACATAGTAATCAAGCCAGTTAGACATTTCCAAAAGGTTACATTAATTTCCAAAGGTTACATTAATGCACTTCTAACAGGACAGTTCATGTTTTTCCTGTAAACTGAATTTATTTAAATTTGCTGTGTGTGTGTGTGTGTGTGTGTGTGTGTGTTCACTGCTGTGTGTGTGTGCGTGCGTGCGTGCGTGTGTTCACTGCTGTGTGTGTGCACTTAGGATGGCTTATCATACTTGGCCACGTGTTACGTCACTTTCACTTTCATTTTTCATTTTCACAAATAGACAGTGTGCCTTGGTGGCCCTGGAAGATGTAATGACCTACCTTAATGAGGAAGGTGGACAAATAGCCGTAAGGAATTACCTTTTCACTGTTCTTCAATTATTAACTTTTGTAGTTTTATTTTTTACTTTTTTATTTAATGGGGTGTGTAGTGTTTAAGAATTCAAGACTTAAGGTTCAAGACTTCCTTCTTTATATGTGATATAACCATTTTTTTTCCCTTTTAAGGTATTTGATGCCACAAACACAACCCGGGAGAGGCGGGATCTAATATTACATTTTGTACAGGAGAATGCATACAAGGTATAACTTCCATAAGATGAGTTATCTTTTTGTAGCAGTGATATGTGGTCATCGTTTCCCTGTTTCTGTGTGTAATGCTTTTACAGGTGTTTTTTGTGGAGTCGGTATGTGATGACCCAGAGGTTATTGCAGCTAACATCCTGGTATGTTTGGTTTGGATTTCCTTTAAACTAATGGCATAATAAAGTTCAGCAACACACCAGTATAGGTTTTTATGGTCTTCTCAACAGTTGTCTCCTGTGTGCTCTTATATCTTCAGGAGGTCAAGGTTTCAAGTCCAGATTATCCAGAGACGCACAGAGAGCGAGTCATGGATGATTTCCTGAAACGCATAGAATGTTATAAAGTCACTTACCAGCCCTTAGATCCTGATGAATATGACAAGTAAGAAAGTTAAAAAATGTGTACATATAGACAAATGTACATATGTTTTGTAAGCACATGACCATTTCTCTCCCTCTCTCTGACCCTTATAAACAAGCAGAAGATGCTACTTTTAAGACATTTATATGTAAATGACATCTGTTTTGATTCACTGTCATCTGTTGTACAAAAGATGTGGGACAAGTTTCACACCAAAATGTAATTGTCTATAGTGTTTCATGGCTTAGCTGGCACCACTAGTACAGAAGGCTTTCCTAATCGTAGCATTCACTTATTTTTCCCAGAGATTTGTCCTTCATTAAGGTGATGAACGTGGGTCGTCGGTTTCTGGTGAACCGTGTTCAGGACTACATCCAGAGCAAGATCGTCTACTACCTCATGAACATCCTCGTGCATTCACTCCATCTACCTGTGCAGGCACGGAGAGAGCGAACACAACGTCCAGGGCCGCATCGGAGGAGATTCTGAACTCTCCCCACGAGGGAGACAGGTCTGGACTCATTCAGTGCTGCCTTTATAGCGTTTATTCATCATGAGATGCTTGACTTTTTCTTTCCCTTGCGAGTAGTTTGCAAGTGCCCTCCGTGAGTTCATTGAAGAGCATAAGCTGTCTGACTTGAAGGTTTGGACCAGCCAGTTAAGGAGAACCATCCAGACGGCTGAAGAGCTGGGAGTTCCGTATGAACAGTGGAAAATCCTCAATGAGATAGATGCTGTTAGTGTGCGAGATCCCATCGGAGATTACATGTCGTTTATATGTGTTGTATCTACATTCATCAGCGTATATTGCTCTGACACAGGGTGTATGTGAAGAGATGACCTACGAAATGATCCAGAACACATTCCCAGAAGAGTTGGCTTTAAGGGATCAGGATAAATACCACTACAGATACCCAGGAGGAGAGGTACAGCACGTCATGAACGTATCACTTTGTTGCAGTTCTTCAGAGTGTGTCCCTTCTCACTCTCTAGTCTACTTTGGTTTTGTTAGTTTCTGATCTAACTATTTTAAAAGGCTCTCTTTTCTCGCAGTCGTATCAGGACCTGGTTCAGCGACTAGAGCCTGTGATTATGGAGCTCGAGAGACAAGGCAATGTACTAGTCATCTGCCACCAGGCAGTTATGCGCTGCCTACTAGCCTATTTCTTGGACAAGAGTGGAGGCAAGATGCATTTTCACTTATGAAAAGTAAAAAAAATCTGCTGACCATGAGATTTTTTTACTCTTCTGATATTTTTACTGGCCTCACCACAGAAAATGTCATCGATTGTCACTTTTGATCAATTTAATGCATCATTACTGAGTAAAAGTAGTAATTATAAATAAATTATATATATTATATTCTAAAATACATTATATATTTAGCTATGTATTTTCATGTAGTATTGTTTATTTAATATTCTTTGATTTAATAAAACTGATTGCTTTGTAAAAAAAATTCACCCATTCTTATCGTTCTCACAAAAAGACCTCATCTATATCAATCAGCTATACTGATAACTGAGCAGAATATGCAACAATGATCAATAAATATATCACAGAAATGTTTAAGACTGTCTACTGAAACCTGTTTTATTTTTTCTCTCATAGATGATCTGCCCTATTTGAAATGTCCCCTTCATACTGTCATGAAGCTCACTCCTGTTGCTTATGGTGTGTTGGACAGTTGTTTCCTCACGTTTGTTTATCGCCAAACTTCTGCTCACAGATCATTCTGGTTCATATTTTAGGCTGCAAAATGGAGATGTTTTATCTGAATGTGGAGGCAGTGAATACTCATCGGGACCGACCACTGGTGAGTCCACATCTGTCTCTGTGGTGTTCTCTCTTGCAGTATGAAATATTAATGTAGAACATTAAATATGAATTAAAAAATAATTGGTGCCACATTTATCTCATGTCTTTTTTCCGTTATGTTTTTGAAAGCATGCTATGTTTTCCTTTAGGTATCTTATAGATTTTATTTTGATCTTAAATTGCAATTGCATCACTGCATGTTGGTGTCTGTGATGCTTGTCGTTTTTTCTCAGAGAACGCCCTGGTTAAAGCAGTTTTTTGGGTTCAGTACAACTTAAGCTCTATCACCAGCGTTTGTAACATGCTGTCAGTTACCACAGAAAATAATTTAGACTCTAACCTTTCTAATAAAATAGAATTAAAAAGTAAATTTGCTTACAATGGGGACACTGCATAATGTTACATGCACACCATACTTGACAATATGGCACTAGCTTCATAGAATCACTTACTTCAATACTGCAGATCTGGAAAGACCGTAACTTTCACATTTGGTTATCTGGGATAACAGAAAGGGAACATCAAGAAAACCTCAGAATCAGAATGTGCAAGCAGAAATCATTCCACTTGGAACAATAGTTTCACCTCTACTGATAATTTAGGCAACTTTACAGCACAAATAACATGTTTGTACAGACAAACTGATGTAAGTGCTTTAACAATAATACAAGCTGCACATCTGTGCCTTTAAACCTTGCAGTATGACTTACACAATAGACTTCCATTCTAAGCAGCACCGTTATTGGTACCTAAAACATATATTATATATATATTAACTATTATAAAGCATAGCAAAATTACTCATACTAAAATCAAATTGTGAACTGAAATATTCAAATAAAAAAAGCTAATTCAAATATCAGTGGTACTGTAATAATAGCATTTAATATTACTAAAATAACACTGATTCTAAGTGCAGTGCATTGTGTTTTGTCTGTGGTAACAGCTTAACTTGTTAACCTATAACAGTGCTTTAAGCTACGTTCTCTGTAGTTCAATCAAACTGTCAGTCAAAAGGTTTGATTAAACATAAATCCTCTTCCTCTTGTGCCTGTTCACCTCATCAGGGTGAGATTCAGCGCTCCCCTCTATATGTTATTGGCTGCGAATAATATTTGTGAAATACAGGTTTGTGAAATACAGTTAATTATAGCTATGATGTGCCAGCAGCTTGTGTTGTATTGTAACTGTGGGTTTGTGTTGTGAGTTATGCTTATTCGTGAGTTGAACGCGCCATTGAACGACATTGTGTTTAGTGATGTGTGTTTCATCACTGCATTGATACGTTTAATGTTTTATAATGTTAACCTGGTGTGATTTATTATACTTTGCAGTAGGGGTGTAAATCGGATGGTTCGTCACGATTCGATTCGATATCGATTTTCATACCCAGCGAGCGATAAGATATTTGCCGATACCTCAAAAAAATTATACGATTCGATTCGATACAGGAGTATATCGATCGATATATCGATATAATCATATTATATTCCTATTTTAAACAACCATTTACATTTTTATTAACTCACAAATGCAACCAAAATATATAACATGAGCATTCATCTAAAAATGCTGCTATGGGCTCAGTGCTAAACATCTTTTCTACAGATAACCAAATTACAAGCAATAGCAGAAAATAAATGCAATAGAAGAAAGACACAAGTTCAAAAAACTGTGCTTTTCAGGTTTTTCAGCTCAGTCTAAAATACATTTTCAAATACGCTACAGAAATGTAATAGTCAAATGTAAATTAACTGCATAGTCTTCACTGTATAAATTAAATAGCCTGTAAATTAATACTTTTTGATGTTACAAAGGTTATTTAGTTATTTGTATTTTTCTTTGACAGCATTAGATTTATTATTAGTTTGCTTTCACTTTAAGAATGAAAGCACAGATTTAATATACTGATACACATGCCTTTTCTTTCTCCACTGTTTACATTAAGACATATGCAATGCTTAACCGACTGTTTACAAGGATATTAGCCAAAACATGCATTTTGATGTAGTTTTGTCTGAATTTATTCATCCATGCACAAAATAGTGGAGGAGAGCTCAATTCAGTATTCGCGCAGAGTTGGCGGCTGTCTGTGCGTGTGTACACTTCAGATGTGTGCGCGGAAAACTTTTCACACATCGCTCGACTGTTACTCCAACAATCCTGAGCGTATTTTATGCCCACCTTGTGCCTTCGGGCAGTCTTTATATCGAGTCCTGACACGTGAGATTGAACGAGAATGCACGCGTTGGTGGTAATGCATAGATGGACATTATATGAAAATGTGGACAGTGCCAAAATAAAGGTGCCTTTTTATACTACAGATATCGATATTTTACGCGTGGCATCGATGCATCGTATCGTCATACATTGTATCGATCCATATCGATGAATCGTTACACCCCTACTTTGTAGTCTGTATATGGATAAATGTGGATCATCTTTGGGAATGCCTGCAGATAACATTTGTTGGAGATTGCCGTGTCTTGTTTGCTATTGAGATGTGTGATAAAAGTCTAAAAGATGAGCTATGTGTGTAGGCAGTCTCTATTTTAACCTACCCAGTCTCTCCCATCTCGAACCAGGGGAAAGTCAGACGAGACTCCGCCCCTCTGCTAAGGCGGAATAGTTATACCCCCCTCTCCAGTCATGACCAGGTTAAACGGCCCCGCCTCTACAGCGCTGGCAACCGGCCCTGGCTGTCCCTCACCCCCTCCCCCACCACCCTGTACATCCCCGACTCGCTGCGTCAGCAAAACCAAGTTAGTTTCAGACTCGATTGACCCAGTGATGTCCTGACACTAACCCCCTCACCCTGGTGTTCTGAATCACCCCTGATTGTCACACCCAGCACTGATTGTGCTAACTGCATGAGTGATTTCAGTTCGGTAGTTTCATTCTTTTTTTCTTTGGCGCATGTTCTTTACTAACTCTTTGTTCAGGTTGGGATTGTTTTTTGTTGTTCTGTATGGATGCTCACCACAGATCATACAATAATCATAACTTACCAGCTAACAGTTACCCGCTAACTAATCAGCATTATCTTAACTTTATAATAACAACATCTAATTGTTTTCCTTCTCTTTTAGACTTTCTATTAAGTATTTTTCTCTATAATACCAGATCAAAATCCGTGAATTATTTTTTCATTGCCAGTTTGTTTCATGTGCAACCCAAAATTAAAATGTTGTCATTATTTACTCAACCTCGTGGTTGTTTCAAAGTTGCACGATGTACTTCCTTACATGGAACATAAAAGATAAACATATCTGCTCTTTTCCATACAATGAATGTGAATGGTGACCAAAAATGGTTTCAAATTTGGAATAGTTCATCCAATGAACTTGAAAATGTGCTCATCCAAGATGAGATGAGTTTTCAGATGTAGAACAGATTTGGTGAATTTTAGCATTACATCACCTGCTCACAAATGGATCCTTTGCAGTGAATGGGTGCCATCAACATGAGTTTAAACAGCTGATAAAAACATCACAATAATCTACACAACTCCAGCCTATCAATTAAGGTTGTGTGAAACAAAAAGCTTCAAAAAATGTTTGGACTTCCAGCTAAAATACAAGATCCCGGCCCCCTCTCTCCACCCAAAGCTTTCCTGTCTGCTCTCTACTGTCCCACTGTACTGTCAAAAAAAGCCCATCATCATAACTTAAAAAAATAGAAAGTGGTGTTGTCTGAATCAGGAGAGAAATATGCACAGATCAAGCTGACCCTGGTCACCATCAGCTTTCATTGTATAGAAACAAGCGACATAACATCTTCTTTTTGTTCTGCAGAAGAACAAAAGTCATATGTTTTGGAATGACATGAGAGTGAGTAAATGATGACAGGATCTTCATATTTTCGGTAAATCTCTTCAAAGTGATGTGCTTCAGTAATGTCCATGTTTTACTCTCAACATGCCAATTTGTCTTTGGGCCTCAGTTCTCTTCTCCATATTTGTCTCTCCTCTTTCTTTCTTTCCATCCTCTCTCTATTTTCACAGTCTCGTGTGCTTGGCAGTCGTCTGTGAGTATCCCATGAGTTTGAAAGCTTTTTCACCCCATTGAATTGTAGAAAGTTGTTTTCTGTATGTGTGATGTCACAAGCCATGTGCTGTTGTGATTGTTTGATGGTTTTCGATTATCTTGCGTTTACGTTAGAGGTTTAAATCACATGTTTTTTTTATTAGGGATGCACCGAAATGAAAATTCTTGTCCGAAGCCTAACAAAATGAAACACTGGGGCCGAAGGCCGAATACCGAACACGGTTTTTCAAAAATGTTCTCCCCCATGTAGGCCTATTTTGCTAGTTTTTTCACTATTGCATAAATGAAATAGCCAAAATCTGCTTTTTACTCTTTTGTCCTGCTTTACAAAAAAAAAAAAAAAAGTCTTAACACTGACCATGTTTATACATCATATCTACCAACAAAGCACAATTAATAAGTTAGTAAAATAATATTTTTTGGCCATTTTTGAGACCCCCTTTCTTGAATCAGGCTTGTATTTTTCTGTACAAATAAATGCAGCATTGCTGAGAAGAGACTTATTTTAAAACATTAGAAAATATTACAGATCCCAATTTGAACACTATTGGTGAATGTTATAGTAAAGGTATTAATACAGCTGTTGTAGGGTAATTATTTTCATCATTATTATTGTCTTAATTTTTATTTTATTTTACAGAACAAGAGTAAAATTACAATACTAACATTTATGAATGTTGATGGAGCTTTTATTGTGGCGGAAATATGCAGGAACCAGGAAGTGCTTCTGTTTGTTGACAACAGCATGCAGATATTTCTCAGATATATCTCATTACGAATTTGGGAAGATGTTTGTCACACGTATCACATTGTCACACGCATTTAAAAAAATATATAAAAATGAGCAAATGATGTGTAAGTGTTTCAGCACAGAATTTCCTCGCGCTTTGAACCCTGGCGCCGCGAGCTCGTGCAGCGCTGTTTGAATACATGCATTCGTGCGTGTTTTAGAAAACATAACATTCTGTGGTTTATTTGCTAATCCATTTCACGATTTCAATCATCACAGTAACCAGCAACAACCACCTCTTCCTCTTCTCATCGGAGACATGAGAAGCAGCGCTGAAGCAGTCTCTCGCTGTCGGTGTCTCGTGCTTGTAATGATGTCTGCGTCTCTCTCTCTCTGGTCAGTTTTAATGCTTCCACACTGCAGACGTGTTTGCTGCATTAGTGCTCGCCTCTATTTGATCGTGTAACGTCATTGTTCGGTACAACTTATTCGGTCTTTTCGCTTATTCGGCCGAACACCGAAAGAGTTTTTTTTCCTATTTTCGGCCGAATAATTTCGTTTGCCGACCATTCGGAGCATCCCTATTTTTATATGTGTAGATTGTGGCTTGATTGTGATGAGCGACCAAATTATGCAAATGCTCTAAAGCAGAACTGTTGCCGCAAGTTGTCATAGGCTTGTGACATTATATCTTTGCAGTGGTCTAGATAGTTTCTGAAGGAAGCATTCTGGTACTTAAAGATCCTAATACTTTCCTTATGTTGAAGTTTAACTTTACCTTGATCATTTTTTTATCTTTTTCTTTTTTGAGGACTCCTTGTGTGAAGGAATCAACTTTGACTGCCCAGACGAAGCTAATAACTGTTTCCGCTTCTGAATGAAATGGGTGAACTTCCAAAATCCTGCATGAAAATGAAACTTTGCTGTTAGATTCTCCCACTCCTCACATTCTGCCTGCTTTTCCGGTGACGGAACTACATTTCCCATCAGCCCCTTGCATGACAAATCACCACTGCTGTGAACTACAATGAATCCTCATTTATCATCAAGAGATATATATTTATGACTTAAATATTCTCAGTTATTTTAAGAGAGTATGCCTTATTGAAGACGGAGCAGAGATCCTCTCCATGAACTGAATGTGATCTGTTAATGTGGATTGTGCAAATGATGATAACCTCAGTACAGGGTTTGTGTTGCAATACAGTGTTGTTTGCAACAATGCATTTTCACAATCATAACTATTACAACACAGACTGTAGTCCGTCATCAGAATGAAGAAAAGCTTATTTCAGGGAATCAGTGGGACAGAGATTAGAGGAACAGTTGATATATTATGACAAGTAAGTCTGTGCACATTGTGGCTTAAAAGAAATGCACTTAATGAGAGGTTTTTAATGACAATGACATTTTTTTTGTCTTGCACATTTTCTTAAGAATGATAGTCCTATGGGATATTGCACAATGTTCAAGATCGTGATGTAATATTTTTATAGAAATGTATTTGTGTGACAAGGATTTGTAGGATGCTGGATTTAAATGAGGTATATTTTATTGGTCACTGCTGGAGATGCTACACATATAATTGTTTTAAGGTTTTGAATGTAGTCTGTGCTCTTTAAGCAAGAAATGTTTTCTCTGGTTATGTGTTTGTTAAAAAAATGGAATTACTAGCTGTACGAGTATTTTTGTGTGAGGAGCTTCACATCTCAATCAACAGCATGTCATCAACCAATGACACGGCATACAACAGTTAAATAATGCGCCTATGACTATCTTATGGTTGAATGTCTAAATAAAATGTTCTGTATCTGTCCACTAATTCTTTCCATTTTTAAACATTTTACTCACTACTTCATTTTAAATGAAGGTGTGACATTCATTTTTTTAAAGTGCAAGTATTCCATGTACTCTCTGAATTACATGCATGCATTATACTAAATTATAAATAAACTAGCAAAATGCTGCAGACTTGTGCTTCCGTGATCAGTGTCCAGGACATGAACATCATCAAGTTTTCACCACAATCAAAGCTACATTTGAGATATCCAAGCATGCATTGCCTTTAAGTAGTGACTAGTGTGATGGCACAGTACATATCTGACTTTGAACTGACGGCAATGCCACAGAATAGAAAACATATTATTCATTATCAGACCTTGGAAAACTGTCTGCGATGTTTTGCAATATTGCTTTCTCAAAATACAATTAAACATCTGTTATGTCAGACTCCCATTCATGTGTCATTTGTATTCTGTCAAAATGCTTTCATGTATGTGGTTAATAGGTGTAACAGCATTACGGCCACCAGGTGGCGCCAAAAGACTTATTTGGAGCAACAGACGAGCAGTGTTGCAATGCTTCTTGTTGCAATAACAAAGTCGTTTTTGTCACGTGGTTGTTACATTTGACCAATGATGAGACTGTGGTAGAGTTTGGTAGCATTTGTGGCAGCAAACCCCCCTAAAAGTTATTACTAACACCACATAATAAAATATTTAGAACACAAATTTACATTAAATGCTTTAATATGAGGCCAATAATTGACACCGTCCACAAGAAGATAAGAAAACACAAAAGAACGTTGCTACGTAAAAATAAATAAATATATGACGATATGATCAAATGATGACGAATACTGTATTGACCAATCAATATTCAGTAGTCTACTAAGACTTTTGGGTAAAATATTTGTATTATAGTTCTTTTAACGAAATCCTGTTCCATTATATATAAGTAACCTACTAGTAAATTAACTTGTTTATCATGATAATAGCTTGAAATATTCTGCAAGATTTATATTTTTTTAAAACACTGTCACAGGTAAAGTCTTATCAGTGTCCCATATAACATGTGCTAGTAATATCCAGCATGGCCACTGCAATTCCTCTTTATCGTATTATAATAGTGTGACTGACAGAAATGAATGGCTGCACCTGGAACACACCCACACTGCCCTCTTGGTGTTACATAACCCTGGTGGAGATAGAGGAGAACCACAAGAGGAGTATCAACCTCTAAGTCATGGCAGGTGGTGGACGATAAATGCTCTGATATATAAAACTGCCATGTTAACAATATACATGGATGCAAAACCGGATTTCAACCTACTCCTCCTCTTGTTTGTCTGCTTAGATGCTAAATGTATTATCTTTTTGAATGTGGTGCAACGAATCATTCTACTCTGTCTTCAAAATGAAAGTGTCGACAGATCAGCAAGAGATGAAAAGTGCAGGGGATTGTTGTAAGAGCATGTTCAAGAGCTCTTGAAAACTTTGAGGTTTCACCTCAGCACAAGTGTTCCAGCCTGACCACAATACCACGGTTGACCTATCTAGGGATGATGACATAGATCATCTTTCTGTTATGAATTTTCCCCCTCTTTCCCACCAATTACGCTTTCTCTGATTTCCTCCTGATTTGTCTTCCCATCACTTAGTAATGCTGCTGTTGTCTTGAGTTTGTGGTTGGTGCAGACAGGTAATTCGGCCTCTTTCTTGAGGAGCACACTGGAAGGTTTTGTTGGTCTTTTGTGCATAGTCTCTTACTGTCTCAGCTACCCACAGAGACCCTCGCAGGACTGGTTTTGCTCAATGTGTCTGTTAGATGAATGCGATATAAAACTAATATTATTATATCAATACCGCTTGTGCAGATTACATTGGCTCACAATGAAGCTAATATCAATTTACTATACTAATGTATCTATGGCGTGGTATTGTTAGTGAAAATATTTAATATTATTGATCAAAATATTTCCAACTTAAGTGTTTAAGTTTTATATCAATAGTATCAAATGTATGCAGATCGGCACACACACTCTAAAAAATGCTGGGTAAAATGTGGACGAACCCAGCGATCGGGTTGTTTAGACCCAGCGGTTGGGTTACTGCCCAGAAAGTTGGGTTAAACATTTAACACAATCATGTGTATTTTTTCATGTGTAAACAATGTATACTCAACATGATGAGATGCGTTGCTTACGTGTAGTTTACATGTTAAAGTGCCCCTATTATGGGTAATGAAAGGTTCATATCTGGGTTTTGGGAGTCCCCAACAACAGGTTAACATGCATGCAAGGTCAAAAACACTTTCATTGTCTTATAATATACATTTATTTTTATTTTACTTGCTCCACGACTCCCAAACGATTCGTTTTTCCAAACCTCTCCTTTTCGTGATGCAAAAATTGGTCCGATTGGTCTCATTTTCATTTCATCATGCCTGTAATGTCTGATAAAGCAGGGTTTGTAAAAACAGTTCTGCATTGTGTACAGCGTTACCGGGGTAACCGCTATTTTACCGCTCCAAAATTGGCACCTAGTGGCAAAGAATTCATTTTCATTCCGACCAACAAGTGGGCGGACAATATGCTAATGTTTCATGTTGACGTCAACATGAAATAGCTTTGTTATTCGAGGGTCGAAAACCCCAAAGTAGAGTAAGCGATTGACGTAACCGTAGCAAAAGTTATGTATTTTTAAATGAAAACGCACTAGTGTGAACAGGGCCTCAGACGTCACATCCACGGACCGCTGGCTGAACTTCTGATGCATATGGCACGCAAAAATGGAAACACTTCAGAAGTTTCAAAGACGTCATCAGATTGGTTTGATTATACAGGATTTCCAGGAGAAGTGTGTGTTACCTTCTTTAACGTTCTGCCTAGAAACAAAGATGCGTTTCAATGATTCAGAGCAGACTCTTTCTTTTGAGAGACAATACGTTTATACACGGTGCACTTTCAGATTTAAAACTGCAGGATGTTTTCATTCACTTAGAGCTGTGTTACACACAGCATGAAAGGTGATTATCAAAAATCCAAAGTTTTTGAGCTGTCTGGCTCTCCATAGCAAACAAGGCGCTTTTCTGACAGCACATAAACGCAAATCTTTTTTTCGTTCGCGTCTCCTTGCTCTTGAACCGACTGACCCAAAAATGTATTCGATTCGTGACTCAAAACCCATCCAACCCTGTTGCATACCTACACTTGACTTGTTATTTGAAGGAAAAATATACAATCACAGACGTTTTTGATCATAGTTCCGCTGAAGTTCAGCCAATGCTTTTGTCAAAAAACTGGCTTTTTTATTCAGGCTAGTTAAACTCAAAATCTGAGAGTGGCTGCCTGAAGGGCTTCCAGGGATTTCGTTTTTTTACGCACCATGATAAATATAATGCAGTGTAATTTAAAACTCTTGGCTTTAGTGTTGTATGATACTTAGTGACAAGTGAAACAGAATGATGTGTAAGGATCACACCTGTGTGTGTGCAGGCATACGTGTGTAATCGAGAACAGCAGGGAGTTGCAGTTTAGCACGTAATGTGAGAGATCGAGGTCACCCAAAGCAGCGCTCACCTGTCCGAGAGCTTTCAGGGGAATTTGATATCTTTCACTCACAGTGTGTCAGGCAGAAAGAGAAAGAAAAAGAAAAGAAAGAGAAAGCAAGCAGGGTGGGAAAGAACCTGAATTGCCGCGATAATATTATTGTGTGGCTCTCTAGAATTCTCTATTCTGATTGGTTAAATAAGTTTGGATGACTGTTTGTGACTCATTTAAGTGATGTTTGTCTCCCACTGCACAAGGAATAGTTGGCCCAAAAATGAAAACGTGTTGAAAATGTACTCATCCTTAGGCCATCTAAGATGTAGATGAGTTTGTTTCTTCATCTGTACAGATTTGGAGAAATGTAGCATTACATCACTTGCTCACTAATGAATCCTCTGCAGTGAAACAGCTGATAAAAACATCACAATAATCCACAAACTCATCTACATTTTGGATGGCCTGAGGATGAGTGCATTTTTAATTATGACTCTGTTTTGGTTAATTCAGGTCATTTTAGATGCCTAATCATCATGTAAATAGGCAAACCCAGCTGTCTCAGCCCGCATCACGCTGGGATCAGGAGCCGTGTAGTTGCATCTGTGTGACTCAAGCAGAGGAGTTGTGTGGCCAGTTTTTATGAGCTGTTTAATAGCAGTGAGCTGAACGAGGCCATTTAGTGCCGACTCAGTGCTGCAGTGTGAATAGGGTTTGGTTTGGTACTCTCGTAAAAACACCGTGTCCATTATTATGGGCAGAGAAAGGAGAGAAGGGGTGAACATGGAAAAAGGAGGGGCTCTACCTAAAGACGGGCTGTAAATCAAGGGTTCATTTATACCTTCTCTCTCTCTCACAAACACACAAAGATCATTTCAACCAGATTTTCCATCATTCTAGAGTACCTCTCTGTGAGGAGCATTTGGAAAAATAAACCAATGTCAAAACTAGTACGTTTTTATATAAAAAAAAAAAAAAAAACTTGGATATTTGTGCATATTAATTTACTTAAACATTTAACTTTTTGTTTAAGTATATCTTACATATTTAATGTTTTCCCAAAAATGTACACATTTAAAAAAAACTCTTAATATAGTATAATATTATATTACATAAATGGTAAATAGGCTTTTACATTTATTTTAAATAAATGCTGTTCTTTGGAGCTTTCTATTAATTAAATAAACCTAAATTGTACCAATTTTAAAATGTATTAGAAATATTAATATTTCTGTTTTTAGAGCTTTGATGAGCATAAGAGACTTCAAAAATAAAACAAATACATACATAAAAAACCTACCCCAAACAATTGAATGATACATAACTAATTCATAACATAATCTTTTTATGTTACCAAACTGATAACTTCAAGCCCAATTTAATGACTATTTAATTATATTTAATAAATAACCTTTTGCCATTGGAGTAAATAAAAGCTCATTTAAAATAATTGAATAAAATATTAAAATAAATCATTTATTTACATGATATTTGCTCTTTTTGCAGTGATATGTATGTGGTGGATAAAGTGCTTCATTATATTCCTTACTGATGCTGTATGAGCATGATGACTTCAGCAGTTCAACACAAATTCAAAAGGAGGACAGATGAAGCCAGAGAGCGTCTGTAAAATAAACTACTGTCAAGTTCTAGAGCTGTCCGTGCATGAGCTATAGAGCAGGGGGGTAAAGAGATTAACAGGTAAAACAGACCTCTCAACCGCACGAACCCGCAGCCACACGGGCATTCGTCATTACACCGCAGCTAACAATAGCCTTTGTGTGAGTGTTTATGTAAACACAAGGATGCATTAAGGAAAATATATGGCTCCTCTCAGTCCAACAATTCCTCCGATAATCATATTGTTTCTCTCACACAAACACAGATGCTCACGGGCTGGTTTGCGTAAGTCTTCATAATAATATTTCTCTCGGTGTGTTTTGAGGACACTCGGCTCCAGTTACTTTGTCCTTCATCGCAAGAATCAATTAACCACTTGAAGGGGGCAACTTTAATTTAAATTAAACACAAGCAGCTATGCAAACAGTGGACAGCGGCGAGAGAGAGGAGGAGAGCGAGGGAGTCTCAGTCCTGTAGAGCCGCTGAGTCTAGACTCCAGATGTGCGGAGCGGCCCCTGAGGTTTTCAGTAAATATCACAGTTACAGCTCTACCAATCATGACTGCAGAAGAACAACAGGCGTATCATTTCTAGAGATATCAGCAGGACAACATGCGATGGGCTGGTGAACACACGCCAATGTCTCGTTTGTTTGTACTGTAAGGACTCAAGTATCTTTTACAGTTTTGCTTTAAGACTCTGTGTATTGACAGTTGTTTGTCAACTTGACAAGTTCATGCTGTCTTCCTCAAACAGAAACTAAATGACCTGTGGAAATCTGAGCAGTGACAGATGTGGAATTAGACTTTCTGACAATACTAAAACAGTCTCCTCTATGATGCTAGTTTGTCGTGGATAGTGTTTCTATGCGGGTTTTAGTATGTTGCTATGCCGTTGCTATAGTATTCTGGGTGATTTTAGCATGTTTCTGTGTGGTTGCTAGAATATTCTGGATTTCTTTATTTTAGATAGTTGCTATCAAAGAGTGTTGTGGTTTTCTTATCCGCAGAATTGTGATATTTGTACACTTTTTCCACGGTTTGTTGTTTTTTGTTCGCAGGTTACAGTGATAAACCAAACCCTCCTGGAACGCATTTTCGATTAACAATGGAACCTCAACGGAAGTGGAAATATTGGGTGAAAATATGATTGTTCTGGTTTTGATTAGCAATTGCATTGGTTTTGTTATGCACCTGGTAGTCTCAGACACAGGCCTTGGCCATTCAAAGCAGCCAAGGTTCCCAGGCCTTCCGCCATCAGTCTGAAGGTCTGGTTACGCGAGACTGTGCACCTGGCAACCCTGTTTGATATGGCATTATGGTGTTTTTGGTGTGTTTAGTGTGAAGACGGTTTGAACATGTTGATGTTGCTGTCGTGACAAGAAGTTAATATTGAGTTAGTTATATTTTAGACACAATATTGTCTGGAGGGGGTGGGGTGTAGTCATTCTAATGAATCTGTTTTTAAACAAACAATTTGAGACAGTGATCCATTCCTAAAAACAGCCACTTGCTTCCTGTTTAAAAGAAATCAGCTGTGTTGAACGAATAGGTTGAATGAATGATTCAGTGAATCACTCATTAGGAAAAGGGACTTACCAACACCTGCTGGCAATTTTGTGTCATATTTATCTAACCATGACAGGCCTAAACCAGCCAAGGTACAAGCATGAAAACAATATTACTTAATTATCGAAAAATCCCCCAAAATATTGAGATATATGTTTTTTGTTTGTTAATATCGCAACCTTAATTAGCTTTGCATAATGTGTTATGGATGGTTTTAGCATTTTAACTGTATTGCTAGGTTTCTCACTGGCAAATATCAAAAGTGTCCACTCCCAACATCTTGGTAATATTGTGGTATAACTCAAGTCACTCCTTCGGTGTAATATTATAGGGTTCATTTGTAAATTGTATTGTCTGCCTGTTGTTATTTTTTATCAGTATTACGTGTTAACAAACAGAAAAATGTGTTTGAAAGACATTAAAGGGCCACTTTTGTGTAAGATAATATTCAATAGCATCCCTTACATTTTTTAGCATTCTTTAGCTGTGTTTGATTAGCAGAATATAGTAAGTACACACACCTGATGCACACGGAAATATGGCGTCCTATATTTGTTCGGTAAACATGGCTGGAGGAGGAAATATTCAGCTGTTTAAACTGTGAGACATGAGCAGTACATGAGTACAGACTGTGTGTGTGAGTGATGTTTGAGCTGACTAGGGTGAGGATATGTACTGAGCAAACAGGAGTATGGGTCCCAAGTATTGTACCAATACAGTTGTGAGAGACAGCTGTTTCCGCTGCCTGGCTTTTGTTAGTCTGTGTGAACAGGTGAGCAACAATTCATTCCCCTGATACAATACAGAGCGCATGCTCACAAGAGAGAACAAATATACAGCAAACACTCACTAAAACAAGCACAAGCTCACACACACTTCCTCGCTGTCTCCTTTCTCAAACACACACACATGGTGTGGAGATTTTGACATTTCTTGGGTGTTTTCCAAGCCAAGCAACCTCACACAAAACAGTTCTCACCACAATATTTAGGGTCATGCTTGAATTATGAGAAATGTTTCAGCTCTTTCTCTCCTCACCTGTGGTAATATGGGCCAGAATCGCAGTGGACAATAAAACATGAAACAACTACCATTGTATCATGAAGGTAACCAAGTTTGATTATTGAACACATTTTTATCCACTAAAATTGTGAATATTTGGGGAAACGATTGACTGGGTACAGGCCAGCATGTTATTACCATGTTTCTGACACAATATCAAGGAAATACCATGGTTTCTTGGGCATGGAAATAAACCTTGATCCGTGGAGGGTTTTAGTAGCATTTTACACAAAAAGGACAGAAAATCTCAGAAATAATTTTTGTGCACTGCACCATGGTATTCGGACATACCCCAGATTACCACGGTATATTTCAAAATGCCATAGGATTACCATGTGATAGCATCACTGTACCATGGTACGACTACAATACTGTTTTGTAAAGGTAATACATAGTATATTAACACAGTAACCATTCAAGTATTTGTACGATTAAGTGAGATTATTTAGATTCTTTAAATAATCAGTTTCTTTGAAAATCCGTTAATCTGCTACTATTGTGCTGTTTAGGGGAGAGGATCGACTGCCTTTACAGGCCTGCATGGTATTACAATGTTTTTGGACACAATATCAAGGTAATACCTTGGCTTCCTAGGCATGTAGTATGAAAATATAACAGGTATTTTGGCATTTACCATGGTACTTTTTAACTTCAGAGTGTAAATAAATGAATATTTCATGTAATGTTCCATGGAATATTTCTAAATTTCTAAGGCATGTTTCATGGCAATATCATGTTTTAGGGCATTTACTATGGTAAACCATGATATTCAATGAAAGTCTTTGTAGTATCGTACACAAAAAAGTACCATGGTACTACAACATTTTTCACAATATGTACCTAAGATATGTAAATTGTATATTTTAAAATGCCATTGTATAGCCTATTGTTTTGTAAGGGTAATATCACGTTATAGCCATATTACTTTTTAAAGAAAATCAACAAATGAATTACGGTGTGCAAAAATGATTTTGAGTCCCTGTTCACGGTGAGTGTGCATTTCGAAGTGTTATGATTCATAAAATAAAGGAAATGAACTGTTCAAATTGGTCTCCTGAGGGTCATGGACAGCTTGAACAAATCATTACGCTTTCACACTTATTACACGTTCATGACTGATTCTGTTTGTCACTCTTTGGGGATGAGGGCTGGATACAGATGTGCAGGAATCTGTGAAGTCTTGACTCCTTTTCCACCACTAGGGGGACTGAAACACTGTGACTAAGATGTAGCAGAGACAGTAAGACTTCAAGGGAATCCAACACAAGACAGAGCCAGAAACACCTCATTTGTGTGTGTGTGTGTGTGTGTGTGTGTGTGTGTGTGTGTGTGTGTGTGTGTGTGTGTGTCTGGACCACAGATAAAGATGTTCAAAGGCTTATTGGATGCTATCTCATTCAGGCACCTTTTGTCCAGTTCTTGGACTCGTCTCTAACAAACCTGCCTCAGGATGAGATCATAGATTAGCAGCTTGGACAGCCCGTCCACAAGTGCAAAACATCATACATCTGCTGTAATTTAGCAGACATGTGAAGTATACAATTCCCATATGCGGTCACGGAGAAGTATTCATGTGCGGAGAATGCATTGTTGACTTAAACAACCGCTGTGCCTGCATGCATCTTAAATGAAAGCCCTTCTTCGCCCTCTAAGCATCTGCCTATGTGCCAGCCTGACTGCTTGGCAAAATGTGAGCAATTTCCCTACAATGTGGTTACAATGAGCCAGTAATTGTTGTGAACGGCCCCCTCCCCACCCCCATGCCACAAACACTCCCATGCATTCAGTGTTGACACAGCTTCAGTGGGAATACCCACCCTTTATGTCTCCTCCTGCTATGACCCCCCCCCCCCCACACACACACACACACACACACACACATCAGAGGCCCAACTATCAGGCCCCACACCTGGGCATGTTTGCAAAGGAAGAGGCCGGGGCGGGCGGCCCTCCATGCGCCTGTCGACTGGCTCCACAATGTCTGGCCAGCTGTGCGCCTGGCCTGCCCTGAGCCCTCACTGTGGGGGCTGAACACACAGCTGGGGAAGGCATGCTTCCCAAAGAGAGAGAGAGGAAAGAAAAAAGGGAGGGAAGCAGAGGGAAGACAGAAAAAGAAAGCAAAGGAATGAGGAAAGTGACAGCACTATATATCAGGATTCAATAATGTATGCTTTTGTTCATAAACTGTACATTTTGATCTAAAAACTTTTTTTGTGCATACTTCTACTCATTTACATGTATGTGTTTATTAGACACTTTTCTCCACATAACTTAAAAAAGAGAAGCATAAGCAATTTCTCACAGAGCCAACAGTATTCACATTATTGACACATCCTTTTTATTACTAAACAACAATAATATATATATATATATATATATAGATATAGATATAGAGAGAGAGAGAGAGAGAATCCCATAAAATAGATATTTAGCATGACATTATAGAGACAAATTCTGGAATATATTGTATATATAAATGTATTATATATTATATGCATTTTATCACATTATATTAATATATGTTATTTTTATGTTGTTATTCATTACTTAACACCTTTTTAATTTTTTGTCGTCTCTTGTTTTGTGTATAATGATTTGGCTCTATGTAAACCGTAATTATGACAAAAAAGTGAACTTTAACTAACAAAACTAACAAAAAATGTAATTTAATAGAAAGAAGATAATTGTTTTGTATTTCATATTTTTGATGACTTTTTTGTCAATTTTTTTTAGAAAAAGGTATTAAGAAAGGATGATTCTGTTCAAATTTTCACTGCTATTGTGTTTATTTTTTAGTAGGAATAAAGTGTAAAGAGCCAGGACACATCACAACCCATTACCGCTTGTAATGACACACGTCCACGTATATAACTGGAATGATATTCTGCTCTGTAAATCAAAACAAGCCCCCTGAGGGGTTATTGTAAAAATCCAAGCATAAAACTCTCCGTAAGTTTAACTAGTTTTTATGAGTCTGAATTGCTAGAATTTCACATATGGACATAGTTTATGAATTAACAGTGAAATCGCCTTTCGTTTTCTTTGTTATGTTGGTGCAAAACCAAAAGTTGAAAATCAGGTCTATGCAGTTTATGTGCTATAACATGGGCCAGTGCTACTATTACCAGAATTGCGCTAGTTTAACCAGAATGTCAGTCTATCCATAGACAAGGTTGGTCTTGTTATCTATTAATAAGGAAAGGAAAAAATTACCTTTCAACAATAAGATTGCTGGAATAAGAATCATGACACAGCCAAATGGTTCTTCTAACTGACCCATATGACTGGATTTAAACCAGCTTGATTGTGTCCCTCTCAGAGGACACATGCTGCGTCTCCAACCTGTCCTGGCCTGAGCACCCTGCTGCTTCCCTCACACACAAACACACACATGCAAACACACACTCCAGATGGGCACAGTAGATGGACAGAAGGACAACACATGTTTAGGAAGTTGGATATTAAATAAGGAAGAGATCGGGTAGAAAAATATACTTAAAAATAGCGAAAAATCGAACTGTCAAACATGCTCGCTTAACAACGGTGCAGTTTTTTAGACTGCAGCATTTGCCTCCACATTTGGGTGTCTGAAAACCCACTCACACAAAGGTTTATACTGTTTACATCATGTACCAATCACCGACTATCACCAGAAAAACCGAAGGCCTCCCCACTTACAGCATTCCAAAACTGTTGAGCACTTTTTAAGCTGCTTTATCTGCCAAGGTAGATGAACGTACACTACTGGTTAAAAGTCTGGTGTTGTTTTAGATGCATTAAATTGACCCAGAAAGTTACAGTAAATACATTTACAATGTTTAAAAATATATTTATGTAATTAAAAAATATTGTGGACAGGACAGGACAGACAGACAGACAGACAGGACAGACGAGGACAAGACAGACAGACAGGACAGGATGGAAGGACGGATAGGACAGGACAGACGAGGACAGGACAGACGAGGACAAGACAGACATACAGGACAGGGCAGGACAGACGAGGACAAGACAGACAGACAGGACAGGATGGATAGCATAGGACAGGACAGGACAGAAGGATGGATAGGACAGGACAGACGGACAGATGAGGACAGGACAGGACAAGACAGACGAGGACAGGACAGACAGACCAGGACAGGACAGGACGGACAGACGAGGACAGGACAGGACAGACAGACGGACAGACGAGGACAGGACAAACAGACAGGACGGACAGACAGACAGACGGACAGACGAGGACAGGACAGGACAGGACAGGACAGGACAGACAGACGAGGACAGGACAGGACAGACAGACGAGGACAGGACAGGACAGACAGACGAGGACAGGACAAACAGACAGACAGGACGGACGGACGGACGGACGGACGGACAGACAGACGGACAGACCAGGACAGGGCAGACAGACAGACGAGGACAGGACGAGACAGGACAGACAGACAGATAGATAGATAGATGTTGAAGTGGTGTTTAAGTGAGTTAAACTCGACTTCAAGTTTCTGTAAGCGAACATGTGCAGTAAAATGTGGCAAATCAAGTGTGAGAGACATACAAGACATTAAGCATTAAGTGTTGTTCCACTTTGCAAGTGTTTTTCCACTTGTGTGAATGATGGAGCTTTACTTTTGGAATTCCGCAATGGAATCGTCGTCAGAAGAGCAGAACAGCAGCAGATCTGTCTGTTTGCACACAACACGACCAACTGATGACACTAAAACGATTCCTGATCACATCAGCAAACGGAAGTCACCTGCTTAGCTAAGGGAAATGGAAAAATCAGCAGTACAAACGGGGTGAGAGCAGATCACATGTGTGAGCGTGTTTGTGTGCCAATTCCCTGAGTGAGGCCAAAAGCAGGAACTATCTCTACAGCTGTCTTTGAAACAGGAAGCTGCTCTCTGAGAAGAGCTTTCTCAAGGCCTGATCAGAGAGGCGTGACAGGAAGCCCCATCAAATGACAGGAAGTGAAGTCTGGAGAGAGGAAGTGGGCTGTGGAGCTTCGGCTCCAGTAAGTCTGGGCCCTAAAGCGAGGGAGGAAAAGAGCGAGAGAGAAAGATGCTGGGTGTAGTGATGTTAGCGGCAGCTGTTCCCACACTGCCAGCTGTGAGTTATTATTTGCCGCCTCGTAAAAATACACTGGCACCAGTCGGGCAGCCTCCTGTCGCCATAGTGCTAGTCTCTCCAGTGAAGAACAGATGTGTGACAGCACACAGACATCATTCTGTTGGTACACCAAGAGAAGCATGTTCTTCATCACATACATACTTTTTGGTCTTTTTTGTGTGCTTTCATTGCTGTCGTAGTTTATTGAGTCAGTAAGGAAACAATGGTGATAAAAATATATATTTGTGAACTAATTAAGCCAAAGACACGGCCTGGTGCATATTAACAATGTCTTAAAACACATGCTAGTGAATGACTCCTTTACACTCCCCTCAGGTTCGTAAAAAAGTCTTTAAAGTTTATGTCACAGACCGTAGCGTATGCTTAAAACATTGCAAGGCTAACCGTGTCAGTTTCGAACACTTAGCATACAGAGAATAAGGAAATAGCTGCTTTGCATTAAAATAGACGTATCACCTCAGATAAGTAGGTGCTAATTTGTGTAGCGGCAGCTGACATGAATACAGTGGCAGCGTCATTGTGCGTTAAGGGTTGTGACCACAAACATCAACTTATTCAGAAGCAGAGGTGCTAAGTGTACTTCTTACTGCTAATGGCTCACGACCCCCCTGGAAAGAAACTGATCTGGAGACAATAGCATGTTACAATTATCACACTTTCTAAGTGGCACCAGCTAGTTGAACCTCTGAAACTTTTCACCTATGTAAAGGGCTTTGTGAGGCGGCACTTCCTTTCATTAAGGATGCATCAGGTTGCTAATGGATCATTAGCACTTTTAACACTGGCCCTTGAACCTCAGGACTTTGAGTCTAAGTTTAAGGCAAAGTCAAGTAAAAGTCAAAGTTTTATTTGTCAAATGCTGTGCCTGATGATAAAGTAGAGTTCTGTAAAAAACCTACAAGAAATAACTATACAAATATAATATTTGAATACAATTAATTAATTATATTTATAAATAATACTTTTTATTTGCTTTATATTATGTATATAAAATATATATGATTACATTGTTTTTGAAAAAATGGCTTCATATTTAATTATACAATTGTATAATATATTGTCAATGTAAAAATATTTATATTTAATAATTAACTCTGAATTATCATATTTATTGTTTATATATTTATATTATATTATTTAGTTTATATTATGTATAGAATTATATGATGTTTTGTAATTTATTTGCATACATTAAAAACAAAAACATTTAGTTGTGTGTGTGTGTATTTATAATTTAGATTATTTTTTATAGTTACAACTATTTATTTACAATTTATTTATACATATATACATACATATATACATTTATACATATATATACATATTCATATATATATATGTGTGTGTGTGTGTATTTGTGTATTCTTTATGATTATAATTTATATGGATTTTTATAATTACAATATAAAATATTTACATAGGTATGATATTGTTTTATAATTGATTTGTATATATATATATATATATACATATTTAGTTATTAAATATTGTTATTGCAAGACTTTGGTTTTTATTAGCATAGTAATTGAATTTGGCAGAAATTAAGAACTGAATTAATAACTAATTTCCACACAAAACTACAAATGTATAACAAATGCTGTCTTACTGAAAAGTCTCTCTCATAGAATGCCATTATCTCAGCTATGTTAATTAAATGACCTCCTTTGTTTTGTTTATTGCATTTACAAAGGTGAAATTTCATTTGGACAGCGTGTGCAGAGAGCAAAATAAAGTGGTAAGTATAACGGTTCCTCAGTAAAGTCTTATTATTAGATCAGAGGCGCCACATTTCATGTGACCTTTTCATGTTATTAAGATAGCAAACTCACATCTGATAGCAAATGAAAAACAACACAATGCCACAAGGACAGACAATCTGAAGGAGCTTTTACATAACTGCAACTGACTGGCATTAGCTTAGCATCTGCACAGACATAACACAGCTCCCACAGAAACATCGCAGACATAATTCAGCACAGTTTTATCAATGCACGATATTATATCACATTGTGTTGCATTTCCAGAGGGTGCACAAGGAGACACACACAGACACACATCTTGGCTGATGGAAACATGGATCCCTTCTGCTCCTGGTTGTATTACGTCTTACAGAATCTCACTGATTTTCTGTCTCTAACTTTGGTCATTTCAAACTCATTTTGAGCTGAGGCTTTGATCACCTCACACAGCTGCTCTGAACCACTTTCAATGCTCTCACAATAGAAGAAGAGTGTTTTTCTGCAGAAGAAAGGCTGGGGTTTAGTTCCCAAAGAAAGCTGAAGTTTAGCTCCTTCACTTTCTCAGCATTGTTATGCTAACAGGGCCAGGGCTAAAGAAACATCCATTAGCATGTGAAGAAGACCCCACATCTGAGAGGAGACCTTCCAGAAAGACAATCTCCCGTTCCTCTCTCACTCTCTTTCACTCATTCATTCTCTCCTTCTCATTCAGCTCTGATCCCTCACTCTCCTTTTTCCTGTCTTTCAGGCTTTTATTGTTGTGTGTTTCCAAAGATCCTCCATCTGTTTCCCTCTCAAAACGAGAAAGTGCATGTGCTTTCTTTTTGGGAACTTCTTTAAATATAGGCTCTTAACGCTAAACAATATTTATTGTTAATCACATGGCAATGATCTTTTCCGTGACTCGCCCTAAATGTATCCTTCGGAGCGGGGATGAATTCATCATGTATATGGCAACAGCGTGCGGCTTAACTGGTGACAGATGTGCAGATCCTCAACGAAGACTGAGTCTGTGTGTGCGCACTTAAACATGCACGTGTGTAAATCATGATAAGTATGAGCACAACGATTTCTGTCTCCATCCGTCTTATAACACACAGCCAGAGTAAATAGATATGTTTAGATGCCATATTGAGCCCAGAGCTGTTGGATTACAGACATATGGTTCTGCTGAAAATGTGATCTAGGTCACAATGAGAAATATGAAACACATACTTCATAATGACAAAATACACATTTAAAAGATTATCTTTCAGGGTTACTTAGCTATGCTTTGAGGACAAAACTTAGCTAAATCTCACAAAAACTGATAAAACATAAAATTGGCCTTACCTCAAAGGTGAAATAATAAAATAAAATAAGTAGTTTTTATTCAAAAAAGCTTTATTTTTTCGTTTTTATTATTAATATTTAAATATATATTTATTTTTATTTTTATTTAGAATTAGTCTATAGTATTTACAATTATTACAATATGAAACATGCTTCAAAATGAAAAAATACAGCATTTAGGGTGTGTGTGTGTGTGTGTGTGTTTACCTTTAATTCAATTTAATACAATTATTACAATTACACTAGCAAAAGTATCTGACAAAAATAAAAGTTCCCTACCTCAAAGGTAAAATAATAAAATAAAAAAGTAAATAATATAAATGTGTTTTTTATTTTTAAATGATTTATATATCTTTGTTTTATTATTAATATGTATATTAATAATATATTTAATGAATATTAAATGTTTGCTCTTTATTTAGAGGTAGTCTATAGTATTCACAATTATTACAATTACACTAGAAAAAGTAAAGAAAAAGTTTAAATAATCTATAAATAATATAATATATATAAGTATTATATCATCTATATTTATCTATATTATGTTATATATATATATATATGTGTGTGTGTGTATGTATAAATATAACTTATATTGCATTCATTAAATTACTTGCTATACTTTATTTCTCCGTATATAGTGAGGGAATTCTCTCTTTGAATGATCATCAATAAAAAATAAAGAATGTGCTCACATACTCTGGTCTGTACTTTGACACACACAAGCTCACTGATACACAGTGAAATGTCCAAACTAAATTTAACTTATCTATACGTCATAACAACTTAGAAGTATCACATCAAAATCACACCATGCTCTACTGTAGGAGAAAGGCTCATTTCTAAAGAAAAACAACGGCATGTTTTATTATGATCGCTATAGGTAAACTTGTGAAGGAGTCATCTGATTATCACTTTGAGTGTATGATAAACAGTAGTGAGTGATGTGACACTCGTCTCTAGAAACAGAAACTCCTGCCAGCTGTACAAAGAGCCAGAAGACACACACATATGAAAGCCTGGAAACTCCAGAGTCATGGTGCTTGGCGCCTGCGAGTGTGAGTGATGCTTTCAGTAAACACTCGGAGAGCTGGGCTGTTGGGGAACAGCTAAACTGTTGATTACAACATGTACCTGTGACTAGTGCTGTGCTTTAACTTAACATCGCGTCCCTCTCGCTTAACAAGGAGCTGCTCAAGTATGGGTATGACTAAGTCCCGCACCTGCTAGGATGTCAGGGCATTTCACTAAAGACACTTACACAGGCAGAGAAGGGAGCGAGGGAGGAGGGAGGAGGGGGGGTAAAGAGGATATTTCCAGTGAAGGCAGAAGGAGGATGTTGTGAAATCATGTTACGTATATGGCTGCACAGCTGCAGCTTCGAAGAGAGGCCGGACTGAGCATGTGCAATCACGAGGAGTCACATACAGCAATGCTGACATTTCTCAATCGGGGATGGTATCACAGAGAGTGTGTGAACATGATCTGACCTGTCAATGTGGGAGGACTGGCAGGGGTGGAGGACACAGAGAGCTGCACACATAAGCACATGCACCTTTTGTTTCCTGTAACGATTAGGCTCTGATCCAGCACATTCCTCCGTTTGGGAAGGAAATGCCTCACAGCTTCGGTCTCTATGATGTTCAAACCAGAGAAACACCCTGCACATTGACTTCTTTTGTTCTTGCTGACATATTTATGAAAGGTCTTGCAGGTGTTGAGGTCAACTATTCGTTAATACCAATAATGAATAAAATATAACTCAAAATCAGCTAAAAAGGTAGCGTTTGTTTTGCGTTTTCACTAATTAATTTATTTATCAATTAAATTTTTTGTTTACTTAGGATATGACTAAAACATAACTGAGCCTGAAACTGAATGCTTGAAGTTTGAAAATAGCCTATATATTTGTAAATAATTTTGGTCATAATGAAAAGTATAAAACATATTTCATAATGACAAATTATAAAAATGATCTGTACTAGGAACAGTTAAATAAAGTAAAGTAAAAAAAAAATGTTAATAAATGTAGAATGACTGTGATATTTAAAATGAGGAAATGTTATACTAGCAAAAGTTATACAAAATTTTGTTTATAAGTTTGTATTATATTTATAATATTAAAAACACTAAAATAAAAGTTGTATTATGAAATGTTATTATAATTACAAATATTTTATCAGAATATATTATTATTGTCAATGTTATTGAACATATTATTATTATAAAACTTTCATCTAAATCTAAATGTATTTTCATATTTTTCTAAATTGGTAAATCTTTCCATGTCATAAACCACTAATGTGAACCAAGTAGTGCATGTTCGTTTTGACCTGTGGGGTCTGTAACCACTGAAGCCATTTATGGTGAGATGGCCTCCAAAGACAGTATAAGAGTGTATGAAGCCAAGCGTCCTTCCATACAGGCGCTGTGTGGTCCAGCTCCCCCAGGAAATGTGCGTGGGAGCCCCAGGCGCTCTTTAACCGTTTTGCTTTGATGCCCGATCTAAAGACTAGTGCAACGGGTGGTGTATATGCACTAAGATAAATGCACGGCCTATTGTTGTATGTCTTTGTTCACAGTTGCGAGGTTGAGTGTGTGTGTATATAGGTAAGATGTGCCATTTAGATCTTCATGTGTTTTGTGAATATAAATGTGTGTGTGAGAATGTGTTTAGGGAGGGGCGCAGCGGTCCCCTCCTGCCTGGTTGCCAAGCGAGCACCATATGGGCTGCCTGTTAGGGTGCAGCTGAGGTCTCCAGCCCGTTCCCAGGATTGAGATGGTAATGAGAGTGGCTCTCTATAACTGGACACTGGACTCAAGCTGGAGCTGAGAGGAGACGCTGCCTTTCACTGCCTCCAACAGGCTGCGGGACAGCCCACCGCCGCAAGACGCAGCCCCTCCAACAGTGCCAAACCACCTGTTTGATTTTCTCATGAAGGGGCGGGGGGGCACGGCAAGAAAGAATAAAGAGAGTGGGAGAAAGCAGAGGAATGTGTTCTGTTAATTCTGTTCACAAGTGTCTCCTCTTCATTCAACTTTCTCCAGAAACCCCCTCGGCAGCGCACACATACACACCAGAGTAATTTAGAGTCTATGCTCACAGATGTACGGCAATAGAGGATGATGGTGTGAACGTACCACACACACAATGTTCACCCGTTCTCCTTTTGTTACAGTAACCCCCCGAAACAATGCAAAGAAGAAAAGAAGAATGTCAAAGAACTGGGGCACCTTCTGCTGCCTGTTGCACACAATTGGATTCCTGCAAGTCAGGCCTGGTAGATACATGTGTGTGTGTCCAAGTGTATGGCGTTGCTCGGGTCTGGCTGTGGGAAAAGTGATAGCGTCACTGTGTGTGTGTGTGTGTGTGTGTGTGTGTGTGTGTGTTTGCAGGGGGCACATTCTTGTACCGTGAGAATGCCCAGGGGAGATGGGATGCATCCTTTGCATCCAGATAGTAGCCTCGTTCCCTCCCAGTCCCGTGGTCATTCCTATGGATGCTCAGGCTTGTTCACAGGAAAACTCTTCTGATTGTGCTGAAAACTGTGCAAAATCGATTAAGTATTAGATCTGTTTGCTGGTTTGTGTTTACTTAATTGTTTGTGTAACTGTGTTTGCCTGATATTTCGTGTTATTTGTATTAGACGTATACAACTCAATAAAAGGAAACACACTGCAGGGAAACAAGTTTAAGCATATGGCCAAATGTAAAATTAGGGGTCTCTGTTAAATTAATGCAAAAATGCAGATGCTTAAGCCTGCTAAATCAGAGCAACTCATTTTGTGCTGAATGTGCGGAAGAACCCTTACTAAAAAGTAGTTTATTCAAGTGTGCTATTAGTATACTTCTTTTAAACAAAAAAATAGGAAAGCATAGCCCTATTTCAGTCTACGTTTTATGTACTTCTCAGAAATATACTTAAAATGACATTTAAATATACTTGACTTATAGTTGAAAAAGTATAAATATATTTGAGTATACTTGCGCTCCGAGAATCTGTGTTTTCATTGTTAAATGGTAGGGGGTGCTAATACACATCTTCTGTACAGAATTTCCACACACAAAAAAACACTTATATATGTAAACTTATGGAATAAAATGTTGACCAATGAAGAGGTAACAATGACTGTCAAGCTTTAGGGTGTTGATCGACTCCATCTACGTTTTGATTATCATTCTGAATCCAATTCATAGTCTTTTTCAGCTTTTTGTTCAAAATGTTGTTTATTTCTTTATTTTTTTTTATGAAACTTACCTGTCCCTAAACTGTTCCTGTGGCTCAGTGGTAGAGCATTGCGTTAGCAGCGCAAAAGGTCATGGGTTCAATTCCCAGGAACACATACTGATAAAAAAATGTATAACCCGAATGCACTGTAAGTCGCTTTGGATAAAAGCGTCTGCTAAATGCTAAATGTAAATGTACCCACATTCAAGTGTTTATAAAAGCATGAAGCTGGAATAAAATGTTTTGTTTAGAAGCAGATGCCCTGTTCTTTCTTTTGAGGTTTTGTATGTTCAGATGTTAATTTACAAAATATATACAAATTAATACCTAAATAGGGACAAATAGGGGAAACTTATAAGCATACTTGCAGTATAAAACTACTAAACTAGTACTGAGACTATACTTCAAAGTGTACAAAAAACTGCTACTACACAAATTTAATTAGTAAACTGTCAGTATATACAGTATATAAGTTCACTTTTAGTATAGTTGCAGTACAAGCTAAAAACATTGATGTAAACTAGTTGTGTACTCAAAGTTTACTACTGTTATACTTAAAGCCAATTTAGTCACAATTTAGTCACAATGAGTATTGAAATACTCAATACAATTACAAGTATTAGTACAAGTATTATTTTTATATTATACATAAAGTAAACTTAAAAATATACTTGAACTTTACTTAAGTATACTTAATAAAACAAACTTGAAGTTTTGGTAAGGGTAGTGCTGGGGTCCAACTGAAGATATACTTAAGTATATTTGATTGTGCTAACATGTCTTAAATATAAATATCTTGATATTATAGAGATATCATACAGCCCTTGTTATTAATGACATTAAAACACATTTTAGGCATAATATTAATAAATGTGCATTGTGCAATAAAGAAATACTCCAAATAAAGTTTAATATTTGTATATATATATCAATAAGTCATAAGTGATATGTTAATTGATTGCTCAGTATGAATTAAATGTATTTTAAATAAATTATAGCATAGGGTTGTTGTTTTTTTACTAGGGTAAGATTGACAGATTATTCCTCTCTTATGGGAGTTGGCTGAATTTACATTTCGTACCTACATAAAACAGGTGAGAGGTTGAATTTTAGCTGTATTATATTTAACAGCCCAGCCCTGCCATATGGCAGATGGGCAGCTGAAGTGATCCAGCTTTAGGCAGGCAAAAGGGCTGATGAGCTTCACTTGTATTAAAGCTGCAGGCTAAACACCTGTGCAGAGGGTGTATGTGTGTGTGTGAGAAACACAGGGTGAGTGTGTGTATTTTAGGGTGTGGCTAACTGCCTTGGCTCTGTGGACAAACAGCCTCACAGCAGCACCTGATACATGAGAGTTTCTGGTTACCTCTTTCTGATGTGATTTCAAACCTATTTACACTTTAATAAAGGAATGAAACCAATGAGTCAAAACTAAACAATTCTTGCCTGCAGACTCGATTGGCTCACTGCCTTCTGCCATTCCTCGCACCTGTTGATCCCGAGGCTTACAAAGCTGTTCGCAGACATTTCTTAAAGTATGACATCGTCCCCACAGTCGAGCAAGTCTTTTATATGCAGGAACAAAACATGATGATTACCAACATAACTCAAAAACAATCACTAGTTGTGTCTTAAAGGAATGTTCTGGGTTCAGTAAGGTTAAGGTTAAGCGACAAGCTTAATTGTGGCATAATGTTGACAACCACAAAAATACCACAGAGAAAAAAAGGTAGAACCTTGGTTAGGTGAGGCACTTACAATGAGATTTTAAAGTCTCCAAAAAAATACGACTCTTAAAATGCATACATTTCTGCAAAATTGTTATTATTTGAACTGCAATTTTGTTCTCATAATTGTTATGCTCATTTTAGGCTTTAAGTCTTGTAAAATCATATATAACTTATCAAAAGTGTTAGCATTTTTTACATAATTATTGAAATGGTGAGTATTTTAAGATTTTCAGAGTGGCCCAATTCACTTTTATTTTTGTGGTAATCAACATTATCCCACAAGTGCCTAGAATATTCCTTTAATGGCCATACAAGTCAAATCAAAGTATCTTGAGAGTGCCGTACCACCCAGAGGGGAACGGTCTTACAATCCACAATAATCCAGATTACATACATGCAATACTGAAAACAAAAGAGCTGGAAAGGTCTGTTCAGTGTCAACGCCGGCAGCCATTTATCAGAACCATCAACGGGTTTCATTCTCAGGCGACTGGCACAATACGCTCTGACAAACAGGAGGGCTTCCCATTCTTTGAGACTGCCACTGGGAAAACGGATTTGAGGAATTAATCTTAGCGGAGCTGAAGAGGAGAACACAACCAGGCTTCGGTATTGTCCCCTTTTCTCTGAATAGGGCTTTGTGAGGGAAGCACAGCTGCCACCATCATCACACCCATCTTTGGGCCGTATTTTCATCAAGTATCCAGATGAGTTCAGAGGTATTTTCACACGTAGAGCTATGTGGAGGAAGTCAGGTGATTTAAGCACTCAAAGATCTATTAGGTGCAACCCGACCATACCATAAGCAACAAGTTCCGACAAGCTGCGGGTCCATGATTAGTTGCTGATGGGACCTTTTTTGATAGCTCCATAGGGTAACGGAAATAGCACTGCACCTGACACACAGGGAGCTTTGGGTTTAGAATAGAACAAGCAGAAGCTCTCCAGAGGGTCTCTGGCTAAATGGCCTCTGTCCCTCTCCCCTGCTGGTGGTGACAGCTGCCCGGTAGTAAGGCTCTTCCCTCCAAAACTTGGTCATTATACCCCAGCTGTGAGCAGCTGGTCTCCCATAAACACACACACACACACATCCTCTGGATCTGCCTATTCAATGGCAATGTGATGTAAATGAGGGCAGGGTGAGAACATTATTCAGCTTTTCTTGCTTTGAGATGGGACCAGAGTCATCTTTAACAATCAACTTCTATCCACCTGGAGGGATTTTAAGGCTTTTGAATGCACATAAAAAATCACGTAATGCCGAAAAAGGTGCAGCAGTCACATTAGTGAAAATCATTAGTGTCATCAGTGTAGCTTAGGGTGACCATATGCCCTCTTTTCCAGGACATTTCCTAAAATTGCCTTAAATGAATTTGTTTTTATATTGACATGTTCTTTACAGTCCTTGTACATTATATGTAAGTGCATTTGCATTGCTTTGACTGTTCCCTGCATGTAGATCTTCTCACGCACCGTGAGCCTGGATGTTATTGGTCAACCTACTTTTCAATCATTACCTCCAGCAAGTATGAAAATAGGAAAACAAAGGCAAAATCTGGATATTTTATGATCACTTTCAAACTAAGCAGCTTTCTGTTGGCCAGTGCAGTGAATCTTGGAAGAGTTGCAAAATCTGTGTAGGGATCACGTGGATTCATATTGAAATGGCTGGATTTGGCCAGCAGAAATTCACCAAACAGTGGCAAATGTGACTACAGCTTTAGTGTCCACTTTCTCCATGCTTTGTTTACAACGCACAGACCGGACGTTACCGCCACTTAGGCTCTATCAGAAGCTCTGCCTTCTGTCGCTTTTCGAGGATGTTAATATGGTGCTGTCTGGTTGCATTTATTACCCCACTAACAACACAAAACAAACTTCTGTTCCCAGAAGATGACACAGTCACAGATTAACTCGAAGAAGAAGAGCTGTCGCCAATGAGCATGAGAAAAAAGGAGGAGGAAAACAAAATGTGTTTGTGTGCGCGGGGGGCGGCGGGGGGCATCCAGGGGACAGAAAGAACTCCGACATTATTAGATTTGCAACAAGCCGCAACACTGCTGCCCTTTGTGTACTGGCCTCCTCCCCCGTCCCATCCCGTGCACCTCCCGAAGTCCAGAGCTTGTCTCCTCCCTCTCCGTAACCCTGGCTCTCCTGTCCCATCCCTTCCCAGAGGTCCAAGTCCTCTCCAGGCAATCTCCAGTGAAGTGGAAACGATCCCGGGACACAATGCCCACTTTCTGAATGGGGCTTCAGCATACCACCGGGGCTCTGTCACCAGCAGATGGGGAGCTAATTAGGAGCCATTAAGGCACTTTGATAGTGTGTGTGGTAGCCAGGCGAAGAGGGTGGAGTGTGAAAGTGTGTGGCAAGCGGGGACACCAGCATTCACAAGCTGCTACAGCAGGACCACTATGTAGAAAAGAGTGGTATATGTCAGGATCATTGACATATCATCAGGTCCGAGACATTATGATGTCAAACAGCGTGTTTTCAAAGTAAAGTTAAAATGTGTCGAAAGTAGCAGTAGATCTGTTTTTCTGTAGTGTGATGTACATCAGAGTAGACAAATTATTAAAGAATAAAATGCAACACAGGGCCTTCGTTCTGTACATTGGTTGTTGATTGGATGGAGGAAGATCGATTGCATGAAAGGGCCGGAATTTATGCAACCAGAATGATTGATCCAGTTATGACATTTTGATGAAGAATTAAAATATGGATGAATCACAATAAGAGCAATAACATGCTTTTTGAAAAAAGATAGGGTGAAAATAGAAAAAAAAAAGCATCAGCCAAAGGTAAAATATAATGACTTTGCTTTTCGGCTGACATTGTTTAGGCCTCTGAATATTCCACCATATTCTGTTTGAAAATGTGAAATAATCTCCAAATAGTTTAATAAGCAAACATTAATTACTTTAAGCTTTTAACGGCTACCATCCAATCAATTCCCAAAGGATAAAATCTGTTCCCACCCAACATTTCTTTCCTCTTTACCCTGTTTCAGAAATACATCATTCTACAGAAGTCATATGTGTTGTGAATATGTCATAGTATGACTCACAAAAGCTAATTAGGTCATTTTATGTCTGTTCCTAGTGAACTATGGTCATATTGCGCTTTGCATTGAACACTTCCGTTATCTGTTTATACTGCTTTGTGTAGCTGTGCTGTGAATTAAAGAGTCCATAGCCAGCTGATGACACAGCACAGAACACTACAGCCTTGTCAGACAGCGATCACATGACTTCTGACAGGATGTGATTCCCTCGAGGACAATTATCTGAGGCCACTCTTCCCATGAGAGGGAGAAGTCAAAGATACATGCAGATGCTACGACAAGAAGAAGAGCATTCACACTCATCCCGCACCAGATTTTTCTGCTGTATAACATATTGTGAGAAATAACCAGATCAGGGTAAAATCAGGACAAGAACAACTTATATCAATTATTTATATTGGGTTCACCATTTTAAAAATAAGCTTTATATTACACATTTCAAACAGAATATACATATATTAATGTACTATATAGGCACACTATAGATGCAGATTGCCATGGCCAGCATGTGAGGTCATCAAACAATAAAGTATATATAATTTGCAACTTTTTCTTTGAACTTCCTCTCTGCTTCTAAGAATATGTTTTGTATTTTACCAAGAGTTCATAAGGGTGTGCGAGTGTGTGTCAGGGGGATGTTACACTCTTTGCCTCTCTTTGCCTTGATGTGCAGTAAACAGGCTTCGGAGAGCCCAGCTGTGAGGGCTTATTGTTGGAGTCGGTAGGAAGTGCTGATAGCTTGCGCAGCTGAACAAAAGCGGGATGAGCGAGTGGAGGGGCGCTCCAGACTCGTCGGCTCCAGCCGAGATTCTCTCTCACAGTCCCGATACTGCACTCCCATTGTTCAGCTCCTCCTCCACCTCCCCTCAACCCCGCTCAGCTGTGACCGAGCCAGAAACGCTGCAGTCCCTCTAACTCCTGCAGGATGTGCGAGCCATCGGTGAAAACAATTACGTGCGCACGTTCATGCACGTGCATTTAGGCGTTACATTGAAATAAAAATATTATTAGTATATTTAATCATGGAGGTGTTCTCTGTTTTGTAATTTTCTTGTCACCGCAAAATGGCTTCTTACATATACATTTGTTTACTTCTTATTTTTCGAATATTAAAATAATATAAAAAATGCACATCTTCCTATTTTTTAAGAAATAAAATAAAAATCTTTTAAAAAGTTAATATTAAAATGTAGGCTAATATATGCACGCGGTCAAAAATAATCACTGTTACTTTCAAAAAGTTTATTTGATTTCTTAAAATTGCAATACAATAAAAGGGTCTCTGGAATCTAAAATAAAAAACTCTGGCTCAATAGGCTATTTTTCACTTTGTCTCTCACTTTTGTGTCTTTACAAGTCTTTCGGGACGACAATGGCAGTTTGCAGGTGCGCGGAGCGGTAATCGCATCAGAGGTTTGGAGTGATAAATGAGCACTGACCAGTTTGTTCTCAGGATTCCGCAGCGCGCAGGTGAATGGGGGAGAGTGGAGGGATGCTAGCCTGTTGTTTGTTGTTGCTATAGAGACCGCCCGCTCGGCGCCAGGCTGACAGGCGTCAAGGCTCGGATGAATGGGTGACGTCACGGCGCTGGCGCCCGGCAGTCTGCTCGGGTTTGTTTGGACAATCTGGGAGAAGAATCAGAGCACAGCAATGCAAAGCTATGCGAGTGAGTGCGCGCTCAAGGCGACGCGCTCATATGAAGGAATTTGGAAGTTTGCGCGAGGAAACGCATTCAAAGAAAGACAATGAGTCGAACATTTGTGCTTAGAAAATAAACAGAAAGAGACACATTTGAATAAAAATGAGATTGTGGCAAGACTAGATTGCACAATAAGCCTCAGCACTATACAAGTGATGCACTTAATGTTGGTTAATGGACTATGAATACTTTATGTGCATGCAAAATAGTTTAAAGCTGGTGAAACAGTCTACATTAGCCCAGCATGTAAACTTATAATTAGGCAACAGTTCACAATAAATGTCTTGTGTATTGAAACATGGAATCTCATATCATGCACTGCTGCACCACGATTTTATCAGATTTTATACAAACCACAAAACAAATATTTGATATTAACCAACGATGTATTAATATATAACTTTTTGGTTTAAAATGACATTCTTGCAAAGCAACATGTTATCATAAATAGTTTGAGTGGCATAGCCTACTCCTCTATACTATTCTTTAAAAAACAGTGAAGCAAAAAGTCAAGTTTAATGTTAGCGAAGTTTTAAAATATTATTAATATTTAAAAACATTTGTTGGTGAAATAAATGCCAATGTGACATTACTAGTTCGTTTCCATTTGCACGAAGCCATTTTGTTGTCATGTGACAATAAAACAATCCCAGAGACGATCCCTTAGTCACTCAATGTCAGGGTCAAGTTAATAGAGAAAAATATGTTTCAAAAATATGTTCCAACAAATTCACAATATAGGCTATTATTATTGTTATTAATATTATTTTAGCTTAAAGATATGTTATGTTGGCCGTATGTTCATGCACGTGTTCAACGTGCACAGTTCTCCCAGTAATAACAGAAGTGCATGTGACAAATAATAAATAGATGGAAACAAAGATGCTGATGAAACATTTTACAGTGTGCTTTGTTTCTTGAAGCAGCCCACATACGAAGAAAACGTGTTTAATTTGAAAGTAATAACTGTTGCATGTTGATCCTCGACCACCCCCACCCTCCGCTTGATCTGTCTGCTTCACCTGTGCAGGGCACAGACAGCTGGATACCCACAGGTCGTTCGAAGAAGACACATTTGTTTCCATTTGTAACACCATCCCCCAAGCATATTGCAACTGCGATAACACAGCCGCGCTGTCATTGGCTGAGCGAGCGACTCTGGTGAAACCCCATTGGCCCAAGCCTGCAAACACGAGTGTTTGGTGACGCCCACAAGCGCAGGCATAATTTAAATACCGAACAGCTCGGCTCCGCAAGCATGTGGTGAACTGTCATCGCGCTCTCGACGCCTCAAGACCCTAAAGGAGTACGAACGTATCGCCTCAGCTCATATCTTTGACTTAACCGTCAACCTTTACAGCCAAAATGAAAGTTGTGGGACCTACCTGCGCGCTGAAGAGCAGCAAAGTCGGAGGGGAAGATGTTGTCCGCTGCCTCTCCGACCAGAGCCTGGCCATCTCCAAATGCAAGATCCCGCTGCTAGACGAGCAGATGAGCATGTTTCTTCAGGACATGAACAGCTGCTACAGCAAGCTGAAAGAGCTGGTGCCCACACTACCGACCAACAAGAAAGCCAGCAAGATGGAGATCCTGCAGCACGTTATTGATTACATCTGGGACTTGCAGGTAGAGCTGGACAGCAAGAAGAACCAGAGCTCCCCTCCCAGAACTCCCCTCACGACTCTGAACGCGGAACTGGCCGGCATTTCTGTTGAGGTAAATATTCAAATAGCTTGTGATATTTTGCGCTCAAATAGATGACCCATTCACAATCAGCATGTGTGTATGAACGACTCAACTCACGATGTTTCTTCTTTTGTCTTGCAGAACGGCTGCTCAGATGACGGAATCATGTGCCGTTAAAGCTGATGCTCCCGGTTTCACCGTCAACTGATCGAGAAGCATCGCGAAGAACGAACAAGGTGCGCGAGGAGGCGATGAAGCAGAGCCGCCGCGACGCCTTGAACTGTTGTTGGGAGAATCTCCTTCTCCTGTTGTAGAGGAAAATAACTTTTAGTGGAGAGTCACAAAACTGACACGAGAAGTGTGACGTTCTCTCTGAGATCTTCCCAAACATATCGATGTGTGTTAGCTGTGGAATCCATGGCGATTATTCCCTTATTCATGCTTTTCCCTTTCGGTCAAAGTTTCTCCAATGTTTTGATAACTTTTTAGAAAAATGTATATTTTGTTGTAAAGTTTTCTCAGATTACTGAGCGAAAGATGTATTGTATATTACAATGACATACAATGTGGATGCCTTTTATTGTGTTTTTTACAATGTATATTGTGTTTTTTAATTAAAACAAGAAAATGAGACATATTCCGGACTTGTTTCATCACTTTTGTGTGTGAGGATCAATGAATGGAAGTTGGGCTGAGCTGAGAAAATCATGTTTACTTTGTAATCCCCCCCAAAAAAGTTTAGCTGTCAGTTTTAATGAGTTGGTCTCGAGGTTCGAGGTCATTTAGCCTAGTTAACACATTAACATTTAGCTTTAACACGTTATCATGTCGCAACATGACAATTTAGGTTACAGTTCAACTTCACCAGGCTAATAACTTTAGTTGTAACTTTTAGTGCAAACAAACTTAAATATTCGATTTTAGTGGGTTGACATTTTTTTAATATCCTAACAGCTTGTCAATAGCAATAGTTTGGGGGAAAAAATAAATAAACATTCAGTTTGTATATAGTCACGTTTCGTCTTCAGATATAGCTGATAAATATATTAACAATAACAATTAATAGTATATAAACAAAAAGCAAAATAAAAGTAGTGTACACTAAAATATATATAGGCTATAGGGAAAAAACAGGTCAATTAATATCCCATTAAATTAATAATTAAAATAAAATAATTGTATTTTAATTGGTTAAAGATTGCTTCATTTATTATTAAGGTTATTTTTTAGCGAGTGGTGCTTGTAAACTCTTTCTAAACTCTATAATTCCGCTTATTTTTACGCATCCCAGTATTTAAAAGGCGGGTAGCGGAAGGGTTAAGTGTTTTCCGAGAAAAAGGCAGTTCGTTATAAGATTTATTCCGTCTCCCTGGTGCAATGTTTTTCTCATTTCCCTGCGGTGTGATGCGCGCAGCTGCAGGCCTCGCGATGTGCGGCTTGGTCAGTGTGTGTGTGTGTGTGTGTGTGTGTGTATGTGTGTGTGATTGTGTTTGTGTGATCGCTTTGTGCCAAGGGCAGGGGAGGGCGCAGACTGAGCGGCGCCGCCGCACACCTGGGGAAGTTCAGGTTAAATCGCTCCACATTCCTCGGCACACAGCTGATTGAAACATTAACAAACAGTAATCCGCAAGCCCAGGCTGCAGATGGGCCGGGAACACGGCCAAGGAACTCTCTCTCCCTCTGTATAGTTTCCCACATACTACAACGAAAGCTTCTTTTAATAAGAACTTAGCGCGTTTAAACATAGCGCCACACACTACAGCCAACCTTTCCATTAGAACATCAAATAAAGCTCAGCAGGCGCTTTGAAAACAGCAGACAAAGGGAACACGCTGTTTTTTGGACTTATGTGAAATACTTCAAATGTATTTATGTAGCCATAAAACGTTTTTCCGAAATTAAGCCAATTTTATGTTAATTCAGACTCAGAGGCGTTTAGCATGTTTGTGAAACTTCTCTCAGACAGACTTGACGGAAAAGCGCTTGATAATCTGTAAACTAAATCAATTTGTTGTAAATTCTTACGCTCATTGTTGTCATTTGATGCTATTTACGCTCGAATAATAATGAGGTAGATGAAGACAAGCCTTTCGAGGATAAAGTTTGTTTTGTAGCCGTGAAGGTGGATGTTTTAGCTTCCAGCGCCGCTCTGTGGCAACATGGCGAACTTTATTTTCACGCCATGCCAAACACGTAGGCTACACATTCGTATTATTATTATTAAGATATTATAAAGACTTTCCATTGATTCTTCACTAACACTATTGTCTGTGCCTTAAATCTACACAAAAACCTTCTTAGGTATTTAGTTTTTAATTAAATTATTATTTGGTCGCGTTAGTTAAACATGAAAATTTGAAGCAGAAAAATAGAAATAGATTTTTTCTTATGCAAAGTCTTTTTTTAAATGTACAACCTACAACAATCGTTGTTTAATAACACAAGAACAATTCAATATATTTAAAAATCTTAGTATCTCTGTAACACTAATAACACTGGTCTGTACACACGTTTACGGAGTTATCTAACTCTCCGTGTTATCTACACTTTAGTTTTTGTATACAGCTAGTAATAAATACTAAAAACAAACTTTAAACAAAAAACTCTTGCATTTTAATCATTATTTTCTTCATTTTATACCATTTTAACAAATTTCTCTCACTTGGGTGCCAAAAATAAATAGGTACACACACACACGTATATTTTGTATGTATGTAGTATGTATATTTTGCCTCTGTAAATCTTATACTTTATCTTATTTAATTGTATTTCCAACACATACTTACACTTATCATTAATTTTGCACTACATGCTTAATACTTTTTAAATATTTGTATTATTCCTATTATTATTTTTCTTTCTGTTAATTCAAATGTGCACTATTTGTAAGCAGCCCAGCTTTGGCAATACAAATGTATCGTTTTTGTCATGCCAATAAAGCACACTTAAATTGAAATTGACACACAGACAGACAGACAGAAAGAGAGAGAGAGAGACTATATGGAATACATGTCACGTTTAAATAGAACTTTTATTTACAACAATATCAACATCAAGCAAAATAATTAATGTGTATTGTAATTTACATCCTGTAAAATGTGAGCTTATCTTCCACGTTCACACCACTTAGTCAACCAGCTCTTAAAACACACCAGAGTAACCTCAATTTCCCGGAATTATCATTTCAAAATATACTCTATCACAATCAACAGTATCCTACCGAATTGAACACAAATGATAGTGTTGCTTTCCTGAAAAGACGTATTAGTTTCCCCACTGCATTTCATTCCCACATCTGGGAATCAGCACTGTTTGAAGTCACTGATGGTGAAGACCGGACTAATGAAGCGGCCGAGGATCACTGCACTACAGAGATACATGGATGAGCGCCTTCGTCAGAATGGATTCCTTATTACCTGTACTTTTAAAAAGCACATCCGAGAGGCTCTTAAAAGTGGTTTAAGAAACGTTTTAAAACGAGGTGTGTAGTTACAAGTCTTGGCAGTTCTGTAGATAATTCATAATCATCAAAATCTTACAAAACTTTAACTGAAAAGCGAATAAACCGCATGATAGAGAAACCCTCCAAAAGCACAGGCAACACTGCGGGAATATTAACTGGCCTCAAAAATAAACAGGTATACTTGGTTTTGTATGTATACACCATATAGTACAAAATCATAATATGTAGTAATATGTTCATATGATATGTACCTTTTACTCTGCGCATTTGCGCAAAAACATATATAAATGGATACATTTCTGTAATCAAACTTGAGAAAACAGGAAAAAAGACTGAAAAAATATCTTTGGATTGTGCATGTTTCTTAAAGGTAGATTTCTGAAGAACGAACAGTACGATACAGTGAGAAAGTGAGTTGTTTTCCTTATTAAGAGCTCGCTTAAAAAGCAACAACAAACATAATCTTTACGTATCATCTGAAAACTTGCACCATTTGTTTCGGTCAAAACAAATGGAGATGAAAATAAAATGATGAAACAGTCACTGCATAACATTTCCATGATGTTAGAAAAAGTGCCATCCAAACATAATGGTGGTCACTGTCAAAAATAAAGACAGAAAAAGAGGCTGTGCTGGAAAAGATAAAACAAAATATTTTCTCCCTTTGACAAAAGTTAAAACCCAGAGCAATATTGACCTAAAATATAGATAAGATGGACCTAACCGGGCCCAAACTCTGTGCAAAAAAAGTATGTAGTAAAAGCATGTATGATACAGATGTAGCATACATTATTTACATTACCAATCTTATTCACAAAAAAAAAAAAAAAAAATCCTGTCTAATACTGCAGTACCATTTGCTTTTTGTTGACACCACTTTGAGCCGGTGGCATTGAGAGGAGGATTATTGCTTTGATATGCGTAAATGATGAAGTTATGTTTACAATTCCCACGGTTTTCATTAAAATGAGGCTTGTCCGAAACAAATTCAAAATAGACAATATGCACATAATCGTTCCATAAGGCTAGAAAAGCAAGAGATATATTGCAACTATCCTTTTCAGTACTAGCCTTAAAATAAAGTGCTCCCCCACACTGTCGAGTTGTACCACAACCGTTCCTACTCTGATCCTGTGGTTATATTGTGTACTGCAGTACAGCCACATGGGACAGGAGAGAGCCTGCTGCTCTCGCTACTGGGCATATTCAGAACGAAGCCCACAGAGAAGGCTCGAGTCTATCTCGCTCTTTCCCTTTCCATGTCTTTTCTCTCTCTCAGTCGAGTTCTACTGGAGATTTCCAGTGATTTATCCCCTACGAGGTGGATTTTATAGCTTTGTGTTGACATTTCCTCACTGGACTGATGTGTGAGTCCGAGTTTGAATCAGAGATGCCTCATCGCCTCAGCAGTACTTCTGTAAAACACATATTATACGTGCGCAGATAAGTAAAAGTAACATATTGCGTCTTTTAATGCAGTTAAAGAAGTTAATGCAGTTAAAAATTCTTTTTTTCCCCATCAAATTCGAGGAATTTAGCATTACATGACTTGCTCACCAATGGATCCTCTGCAGTGAATGGGTGCCGTCAGAATGAAAGTCCAATAAAAACATCACTATAATCCACAAGTAATCCACACCAATCCAGTCCATCAATTAAGGTTTTGCAAAGTGAAAAGCTGTGTGTGTGTAAGAAACAAATCCAAATCTGCATTCTATCTTGTAAACAGTGATTGTAAACACATTTCTCTATTGATGAGTTTTTTGTTTTTACTGGAGAAAGCAATATTACGGCTAGAGGACTCATTTTATTGTCAGAAACTATGGTTTGAAGTAAAAATGTCTTAATGCATTTGTTTATTACAAACATGTAGCGATTCCCTTCCCTGATAGACTGGAATCATGTGGATTACTTGTGGATTATTGCAATGTTTTTATCAGCTGTTTGAACTCTCATTCTGATGGCACCCATTCACTGCAGAGGATCCATTGATGAGCAAGTGATGTAATGCTAAATTTCAGTAATCGCTTTTGATGAAGCTCATCTACATATTGGATTTCAGAAAACTTAATTTTTATAATCAAATGTAACTAAATCAATGCAGTCTGTACCTGATCGGGTCCCATTGGCATGCGTCCCATACCCATGGCGTTCATGCCCATCTGGCCCTGCATTGGGGGCATCTGTCCTGCACCGTTGCCATTTACACCTCCTTGCATGGATCCGTTCATCATCATTGCCCCATACTGTCCCGGCGCACCCTGCTGGGGATATTGCTGCTGCGAGTATGAACTAGGAAACATAAAACAGGAGAATGATCAAATTAAATTAAATACATCCAATATAAAGATGAACTCTATTAAAGGCCATGTACTAAAGACTATTATGACTGACAGATTGATTTTACTTACTACTTGACACAGTGTTCCACACAAGTCTAATTATAGTATTATTTATATACTTATTACTAAAATATAAGTATTTACTGTAGATATTATTATAAATTACTTTTAATTTTTATATCTTTAATAATTATCAGATATTTTATATGTAGATTTAGCTGTAATATATTTTTATGTTAGATATAGTTAACAATAAAAACACAGCTTTTTAATGTTTCTAGCTGGTTATTTTATAAGTGACCACAATTTGAAAAGTTTATTTATTTACAATAGTGTACAGTAATAAAACAAATGTTTTTATTAAATTAAGAGTTTTTGTTTTTTTTTTATCACGTTTTTTATTATGTTATCATGCTTTTATGGTGTTAGTTAGCTGTATTTTTTTTTAAATCAAAATATTAATGTCAATTGCAGATTGGAATGCACAATGACATTTGTTTGCAAATTAACTCTGCAAATATTATTTTAAAGAATATTAAATATGCTTTGTACCACAGAATATTCGTTACTTATACATGTTTTTGTATATTTTGTGCTTTTTTAACTACAGTAATTTCCATAACATTTTCATGACTAATTATAATTTCATGATTTTTGTACCTGTAAATATTTTTCAACACCTGAAGGCAAAAATTCACGGACATTTCCAGGGTGCTGTAGAAGGTTTTATGACTTACTTATTGATGGGCAAAGACCCCGGTCCCCAGCCTTTCATCTCTGCAGACTGGTACATGGGATTGCTCTGAGGGTGCTGTTGCATCATGGGATTCTGAGGGCCACCCATACGGCCAGACATCATAGTATTAGGGGGGCTGCTGCCTCTTCCCACAAATGAAGGATCGCCCTGCTGGCCCATACCTGGAATCACAATCCAGACACATTTATAGAAAAGAAAGCAACAACAAGTAGCATAGCGTGTTAATCAGCAATCAATATACCCATGCAACTTGATATTCTATTTCAATTATTTTATCCACCACGTCTCATTACTTGTTATTTTATAGTAAATTCTTTCAAACGTCCAGATCCCAATATGATAACTATCCTACCATAGCTGCCTCCATAGTTAAAGGACTGCTGGCCGGGCTGGGTCATTGGCGGGCCTCCCATAGGGTTGTCCATTCCTGTGGGAGCTGTGACATTAGGAGGGGGACTGAAGCCTCCGGCTGCGACCTGTTGCTGCTGCTGCTGTTGCATCATCATCATCATCCTCTGTCTTCTCATCTGTAAAGGGAGATATCAATGGTTAAACATTTTACGTAAGACACTGGTTATGATCAGTCTTACATAAAATCTTATACTTCGGTTGCACTACATACATTGTCAATGGGGGTTAAGTATATATATGCAAGTCACATTACTGACAGACACAGAAATTAATATTTAGAAAATGATTATTTATACCTCTGTTTGAAGATTCATCATTTCTCTGTTGCGCTGGGCCATCATCTGTGCATTCAGGAAACCAGGCTGAAAGATAAAGGAGGGATGATATTAGAGAGAGAAAATGAATACGTATAAGACTTCAGATATCAAAAAGATAAAAAAGGTACCTGGGTGCCCATGCCTGGCTGCATGCTAGGTCTCATGCCAGGGTTTCCTGCAGGGTTGCTATCTGGCCTCATCCCCATGGCCTGCCTGCTCTGGTTCAAAAACTGTAGCAAATGAACATTCAAATGTTATGAGATATGCTAAATGCTAAAACGTTTTCCTTTATTAAATCACTTTATTATTTGGATGAAGTATTTGTGTTGAATATAGATTTATTGTTAGAACCTAAACTGTATTTCGAACAACATATATCATAGAAGATATCTAAAATCAGCAACAGCAACGTTTAATAACTGTTTTGGATGTTCTGTTCTGGAAGTATATTAATGTCAAATGCCTTTTTTTTTTGAAATCACTGCTTTTTCTTTAATTCCTAAAAGTGTTTGAAATTGTATTTGAGATTATACCACTGAAACTGTGGAGCCGAATTTGTAAAGTGAAATATTACAAGCAAACATTACCAGTTTGGTATTTAAAAATCATATTTTGGAACTAAACTTTGGAAGACAAACATTTATTACTACATTTTGTGAAATGTTTGAAGTATTCACTGCTTAAAAATACAACCGTTCAACTGCAGTCCTCAAAAATGCAAACTCTTTCAAATCAATATATTTTTTACAGATATGTGTCATTAATAACCTCCCAATATATGGTTAAGCTACAAAAGGAAGCTCAGATTAAAACATTTAAATGATTTTTTTTTAAATACACATTAAATAAAATTAAACAAGACCTGTCTAATCAATACTGCCTTATAATTTCATATTATAATATTTGTAATGTTCACTAGTTTTATAATCTTCACTATTAACTGTTATTAATTAGTACTCACAGTCCTGCATTCATTACTCTAAATAATATAGCCAAATAGATTCTGGGACAGTTTAATTTCTAAAATGCGCATCATCAGGTTATTTGATTACACTTCTACACTGATCGCTCATATTTGTGTCTTTTACAGAAATTATAATTTGCGTGTTATTGGTGCGCGGTTGCTTACCTGCTGTCCCTGCAGTCTCTGCTGCAGCTGGTATCTGGCTGGAGTCCCCATCCGAGGCCTTGTCATATTAGCACGAGGATGCATAGCGCCCATACCACCCATTCCGGGGAAACCACCCTGCTGGTTCATCTGACTCATCATGGGGTTAAACCCTGGTCCAGACTGCCCCGGCATGGGACCAGGTCCAGGACCAGGGTTGGGACCACGGCCATATCCACCCTGCATTCCCATGGAAGGGGGGCCCGGGTAGCCCTGCCCATACATGCCTTTGGGGTCCATACCCATAGAGGAGTCAGGTCCCGGACAAGGACCAGAGAAGTGGGCTGTCGGCGGGGGCTGGTCTGAACTATGACCCTGAAGAGAGAAAAGACCACGACAGTGGTTTTCAGTGAATGTGACTGGGCAGCAGCTCTAACATATTTAACACCACAGCACTGAGAGTCGTGATTTATAAACTGAACGCATCTCTTCCATGAAGTGGACTGGCTGGGTACCTGGTTGATGAGATCTGGTATGCCAAGGGCACGGTCGATCTCCTCCAGAGCGATGACGTCAGTGTTGTTGAGTAGAGAGTCCAGCTGGTCCAGCAGAGCTCGCTCATCACTCTGACCCTCAGTGGTAGACGGAGGGACCAGAAGGTCATCCAGAGAGTTATTAAATGGCAGCCTGATGTATAAAAAGCAGACAAAAAGGATGTTATTGACTTGTTTTTTATTTAAACAGACCTTAATCCTCAGATGCACACACTTGTGTTAATTAAGTACTTTTGGGGTTTTAATAATAAATCAAACTAAATTTTGTTTAAAAAAGTATGAAAAAATATGATTATAATAGATAATTTTATCAAAAATATGGTAATTTAAGTTTTAAATATATATATATATATATATGTGTGTGTGTGTGTGTGTGTGTGTGTGTGTGTGTGTGTGTGTGTGTGTGTGTGTGACAAATATCTATAAAATATCTTTTGTCGGATTTCTTAACCAAAAGGTGTGATTCAGTATGATGGGTTTTATGTGTTTTGTAGTAGGATTATGTGTTCGTGCTGGTGTGGTCAAAGACCAATTTCAACCATGGTTGACATAAAGATGTATTGTATATGTGTGTGTTTTCTTTTATATAATAAAATAATTTTATAGAAATAGAATAGAATTATATAATACAATAATCTTAATGAAATATCTAATTAATGTGAATAATTTTACAGTAATAATGAAATTGTTGTTTTAATTGTCGAATTCTAAAAGCAGCAGCTTGCTTCATTCTTGAATGAATCAGTTGTTTAAGTAAGGAATAATTGACGACGGGCCGCTAAATTATTAGAAAAATAATGCACACCCGAGGTGGTGATGCGGTCACGACGCGAAGCGCATTATTTTTCTAATAATTCAACGGCTCGGAGTCAATTATTTAGCTTATACTACGGTTGCCACACTTCAAGACATCGATCAGATGATATATTTCAAGGCATTCGTCCGGTTTTTCTACTTCAATCGCTATTGTGAGTAGGATTATTTCTTCCGCATCTCATCAAACACCTCCGTTGCTAATTCCAAAAACATTATTTTAAACCGTAACGGACGCTTCAGCCGTTGATAGCAGACTAATGCAGTTAATAACTAAGTTATGAGACCGAGAGAGAGAGAGAGAGAGAGAGAGAGAGAGAGAGAGAGAGAGATTAATGTTACCTCTGTGAGTCAGTGATCGGCAGCAATGTCTATAGTGAATAGGGATGTGATGGTATGAAAATTTCTTATCACGATTATAGTAACCAAAATGACAACTTGACTGACACAGTTTCATAGCATGTTCAAATAGCTCATGTAAATGTTCAAATAAAGCATAGAAAAAGATTCATAAAAAGGTAAACCTCACATTTCAGCCTTAAAATAAAGAAAAGGGTCAAGTCAAAATGATTAATAAATGATTATATGTATTTTATCTGCTCCATATTTTATCTGCTCCATACATAATTCTAGATAAATTATCTGATTTTTTTTTTAAATATGCAGAATCTACATAAGCTTGTTTTTCATCAACCGGTCAAAATCTACAGCAGGGCATCCAAATTTGGTCTGTTTTTGGCCAGACAGAAACTGCACACAGACTGAATGTAAATAGAAGTCTCTGTAAATCCACTCTCTGACACTAGGTGACGCTTTATATGGAAAAACTGAATGACAGCTCTTTCCCGTGAACTCCGTGGACAAAGCAGTATTGTGATTAAAAACACGTCCTTTAGGTATTACATGGAGCGAAGATGAAAACAAAATGCCATCGAATCGTTTCTGAAGACAGTCAGAACCTTCAGAGGTACATTCATATAATTATCTCACTAATTTATTCCCTCAGCACTCTTTTAACTTTAAGACCTAAGGGTAAAATAGGTAATTTTTACATATTTTGTTTATTTGACTGTAAAATTATAACAGAATGCACTATTTTCAAGTGCAAGGTGTCATTTCTTTTTAACATTAACAACTTCCTTTCAAAAAAGTACAGTTTTTGACCCTTAATGTTGTGTGGTGAGTTTGTAAACAATTTAAATGGACAAAAAAAAAAAAAAAACAGTAATGCATTTTCTGTTGTTTATACAAAAATAGAAAAATCATGATTGAAATAATCCAACACTTCTTCAAAATTAAACAAATATATTACATATATATATATATATATATACACAGAAGTATTTTTGGGACACTGGGTGTCACAGATTTCATTCAGTACACTTTTTTGATCATAAACCCATTCATTTACACGCACTAACTCGTTATAGCGATGCACACCCTTCATGTGAAAAAAGTCTCACTTGGACTGCTCCCAAAGTCTCATCAAAAATCATCCCAATCGACTCTAGTGCTGTTTACTCCTCCTGCACCATGTTTTTGTTCGTTTCAGCTTTGTTAAATGTGTCGGATCCTTTCCCGCTCTTTTTTTCACTCAAAACGAAATTACTCTGCTGCTGTGCGCACGTGAGACTGTTACTGAAAACTGTGCTTTATGCTGGACAGCATTTATTTATCGTGAGTTGTTCAAATCATGGTAATCGAATACGGTTTTAATGATAATTAAAATATGAAATGATAATACTAACCGTGGGGAATATTATCATGATTTATCATCAAAACGGTAATTGTTACATCCCTAATAGTGAGAATTTAAGTTCCTTTTCTTCACGAACAGAGCCGTTGTTGCTGCATCGCTTGTGAAAAGTCATGTAGATTTTAAGTTCTTAAACTATGTTACTGATAAAATTGTCAGAGTAGTGCTAACTACATTAGCACTTATGTTAAGGTGTGTGCAATCTATAACGTTATGTGTGTCTGTGAGGGAGAGACCGAGAGCGGGAGAGAGAGAGAGTAGCGTTAGGCAATGTGCTTTCCGTACATAATAAAACAATTTTGTGGCAAAAACATGGACTAGATCTGTCGGTTTTATCCTTTTGTTTACTGTATTTATTTGTGTGGCCAGTGTCATTGTGGGTTTTGGTTATTTTGCGGTTGTAAGACCTTTGAAATAACAGAAATCATTTGGCGAAGTAATATGGACATGTAATGCGGTCAAGAGAGCTGCCTGGAACTACGCTCGCACACCTCAGAACGTTCGTCAGCCAATCAAATTCAAGCATTCACAAGCCCTGTAGTATAATATAATATATAATTGTGTGTGTGTGTATATATATATATATATATATATATATATATATATATTGTGCTGTCAATCGATTAAAAAAATGAATGGCATATTGTTTTCTGAAATTAATCGCGATTAATCCCACCTAACATTACACTTTTTAAATATACTTTTATATTGCAGTCATTTCGCATTTAAACATCAAATTAATGTAGAAACAACAAAATAAATTATATTTTTAATGTTTGTTTAATGGCATCTTCTTTTATGACTGAAGGCCAGTATCACTGATATCAATACTACTGATACCTCTATAAAATTGTTTTTATCCTAATATTTAACCATTGACTATAGCCATTCAACATTAGTATAATTGAGAGCTATCAATTTTAACATTTATTAGACTTTAATAAAATAACTTCTAACTTAAGTGAACTTTAAACAATCTTCACATGAACCCATTAGAACAAATATTTAGCAACCCGTTTCCTTCAGCAAGCACGAAATATACAGAAATTGAATAGTTAAGTTATCAAACATTAAATTCCAAATTAAATATAGATAAATCCTTAAAAGCTATTAAAGTTACTGATTTCCTCTTTTTTTCTTTGATGAACAGACATCACAGCAGCTGGGTTAATAGGTTATTTTGGGTGCAGTTTCTATAAGAGCTGCCGCTGCTGAACATGGCGCGGATCTCATGCATCTTATTTTCTCTCAACTCTCTTTCCCTATCCATTTTCTGACCCACTTCAGGTCTTAAAAGTCTCTATTAATGAGACAACGAGTTGAATCGGGTGTGTTAGATGAGACAGTGCTGTGTGCCTCATGGACAGTTTTGAAAACCCTTTCAGAGACATGTTCTTAAATGTGACTCATATATAAAATATAATACATGCATGCAAAGTTAAGGCAGCTTTAATCGCTTTCATGACTTAACTGACCACGGCATTGAATGCACATCGTTTCTTTCAGGCTTTGATATAAAACGATAAAGGCAGCGTGTGCCGGCGCCTTTGTGTGTGCAATTTAAGAGCGCGCCGAGTACCATTTCCCACAATCATTTAAGACTTTGTGACTAAATAAATGCACTTCTTAGCAAGAAAAGAGAGACAGAGTCAGCAGTCGTGAGTGGGGTGGCCAACACTAACCCTGCGTTAACGGTGTTAAATATGAATATATATTTAAACTGAAAAAATAAAATCGCCTGCGTAAACTCTTATTATATATATATAAGAGAGAGAGAGATCTAGTGTAGCCTCATTTATGTTACCTGTTTGCATTCTGTGCTCCCTCCATTCCCATCCCACTGTCTCGCCATGAAGGAGACTGTGGTGGAGGTGCCTGCCCACTGAACGAGTTCATACCCATTCCTACATCATAAGGCCCTGCAAAAACAACATCATGCAGTTTTTAATTGATTTCTGAATTGAATTAATTGGATGTTTTTTCTGTCATAATATGCCAACACTGCTGGTACTGAGTTAACAGAACTTACCCATATCCATCAACTGCTGCTGTAACATGGATCTGGTTGCAGGAACGCTGTTTGATCGGTTAACCATGGGTCCTCCCATCATGCTCTTAGGATTGTGGTCAATGCCTGTGCGACCCATGCCAGGGTGTCCGACAGGGCTGCGGGAACTGGACATTCCCCAATCTCCTGCACCTGCCATAGGGAGCCGATTGGGCATTCCCATTGGCCTGTGTGGACCTCCTGGGAAAAGCATGTTTGGAATGTTAAAATTCAACTAAAAAATGAAAGCATGTACAGTTGTAGCTACATACATTTAAAGCTGAATATATGGGACACTCACCCATGCCTATCTGGGTGTCAGTATGCTCCTGTTTGACAAGAGAGGAAGGGGCGCTCCTTCTACCAGTCATGCCTGGCCCGCTCAGGGGTTTACCATCGACAGACACAGCCCTCTGGAAGGGCACACGTTGACCAGAGCCCATACCAACACCCTCCCGGTCTGAAATACACAGTAATTCATACTAATTGCATTAAGAATAAAAACAAAGGACAGGTTTTGTTGGTCATCCTCATGGTCATCAGCAGTTACCTGCATAATATATGGATAATATTTTCTCTATTAATTTTCTATTTTTACTAGGGATGCATCGATCAGATACCTAGTATCGGTATCGGCTCCGATACTGGCATGTTCTGCCAAATCGGATATCGGCCACACGAGACAGATCCAAATCCGATATTGTGCAGTATACTATTCTGTGTTACTGTTAAGACCCACGAAAGCACAAAAACATTATAAAGCAACCAAGTCAAAGTCCATGTGTTCAGAAGCTGTTCCATAGTTTAATGTGAGGTACAGATGAATATTTAAGTCATTAAATTCAAGTTCACGTAAACTCTTCTCTTCGCTGTGTCTGTCTGTCATCCTCCATTCAACATTCAAACTGCATGTGACGTTCGGTTACAACAGTCAAGACGATGGATCTCTCTCCAAGAGCGCACAGTAACTGAAATTTGAAACTGTTCAAAGAAAAGGCTCAATAAACTAAATCGCACAGATTTTATTAAATACGCTTCAATCTCTTTTTCCTTTGTGATTTGAACTTCTCTATGAGGAGCTGCGCACTGTGACTCTGTGCTGCTTCAAGCGCATCAATAGGTTACCAATCATATGAAATTAGTATTAATAAAAAATGTATTTGTACTACAGAGGTGGCACACAAGCACATAAAAGTGGCTTGTAGGTACATTTTCAGATGTTTAATGAGGCTCAGATGTGGCATGAGTGCAATTACATTCATAGATTCATGTGGACATTAATGTTTTAAAGATAAATTTGCTTTTAGAGATGCACAACGGCTCAGCTGTTACTTTATTTGGAACTATTTTCGTTGATGGTATAGAGCAAAATCATGCAGTACTTGTTTATTGATCTGTTGTATTAAATCAATATATCACATTTGCAAACTCCCCTTATAATTATTAAAAGCTGTCACTCTCCTGATCGCGATCTGTGGGCGCAGACATTGAGAGCGCGTGAGTGAGCTCTCAAGACTCAAAAGCACGAGAAAATGTGATACATTCTGTCGGAACCTACGGGAATGAGTATAATTATTATTAATAGCCACGCTGAAATTCAAGTTCTGCTCTGTGTTCTCTGCTAAGAACCCGACTGTGAATGATGCGAGCGGCATTAATATGTTGTCAGTGAGAAGCTACAGCCGAGGCGGGGATGATTTTTGGTGTGCCGGTAGAACAACAACAGTGCGCTACATGTTTCTTTTCCCCTCAGTTATCCCTGATAACGTTTAAATGAAGTGAACACAGAGCAGTTTTTCCGTGAGCGGGAATGGAAAACCTGGAGTGGATCCAGAGCGGAGTGATTCACGGAGCGACAGAACGCTTAGAGCGGAGAGAGGAACGTCCCACATCACATCCTCCTCAGCAGACTGAATACACCTCGTCTTTCCTTCATTTAAGACCTATTCAAGCTAAAATCAAGACATTTATAACACTATTTGAGAAATGTAAGCCTATTTACAGTCTTAAAATTATGAAAAGTGAATTTAAGACATGCAGGAATCCTGCAATTAACGGAAATCCGTCGTAGCGACAGAGAACGCTACATTGCTGCCTACATTACTGTGCCATTTAAAAGAAATGTCTTTTAATTTTATAGTTTTTATTTACATATATAAATACATTTACTTATTTTTATTAATGTATTTTACAACAATACAAAGAGCAATGTGCAACATTTTACCAGATTTAGTCTTACACTTGTTCACTTTTATTTGTTCCCCACTAAATAAATAACGTTATTTCACTAAATTTTTTGATTTTATAAAATTGAGCACTCATGATTTTTCTAGTATAACCTTTGCTGCTAAATTATCCACTAACCTGGTTTATAAAAGTATTTTTGTCTTAGTTTATGATTATATATTTTTTCATTTTGTTATTTTTCTTTCAAATTAAGTTGTCTATATTTAGTAAATTGTGTTTAACACACAAAAGAGTGACAATCAGGTCAACATACAGAAGTATAGAAATTCTACATTGATAAAAAAACTAAAAAAAACTAACTGTTAGTATCGGATTCAGCCAATACTCTATTTTCTGAATCTGAATTTGTTTTAATTTACTGTTACATCCCTAGTTGTTACTCACCATGTGCGGTACTGTTAGGTCCATTGCCCTGCTTATTGCCCCCTTCCGTTCCTCCAGTTCCAGAATCAGCAAACATTCCAGAACCAGAATTCCTCAGACCTCCAAGAATACTCTCCAAATTATCCAGCTGTAAAAATAAAACAAAGGATTGATGTTAGAATGATCAATAAGTAATTGGTTAATTTGCATGAGAGTTCTGCATATCAACACATTTTAATAACTGCCAGTAATGTTCAAAATGTGCAATGATTAGTTTCAAGATGTTTATAAAACTACAGCTGAGATTTTTAGCAATGACTTAAGGCTTTTTTAAATATAATAAACTATAATATCACGTTGAAAATAATTTTTAATACAATGCGTGTTTATTTGACCAAAAAATGATATATTTATAAAAATTCAAATTGAACAAAACCATTATTACAATTTAAAATTATTATTTTCTATTTTAATATACTTCAAAATGTAATGTGTTCCTTTAATGGAACTTTGGATTCTTTCTTTTAGATTCTTTGATGAAAGTTTATTTGAAATATAAATCTTTTACTAACTTTTAGAAAGTCTTTACTGTGAATTGTTCAGTTTAATGCATCCTTGCTGAATGAAAGTATTCATTTCTTTAAACATTTGTAGTATTATATATATATATATATATATATATATATATATATATATATATATATATATATATATATATATATATATACAAAATGTCTATATTTATTCGACAATACTTAAGCTGGGTATTCGAATCAATCATAAATACCTCATCGGGAGGTTCGATCTTGACTTTGCCCTCCTGGCTGTTAGAATTTGAGGTTGTGACCCCTGACCCTGCCCACAGTGACACACACACCTTCCACTCCTCCAGCACACACACACACATTGGGCTCTTTGGAGTCATCCTTATTGAGGAGAGTAGTGAAGGAGGGCTTGTGGTTTTTCAACTTCTTTCGGGCTGTGTGCTCCTGCTTGAGATCTAGATTCCTCCCTCAGCGCCTGGGAGCTCAGAACCAAGAGAGGCCTGTAACCAGTATGAGCCTGCTGTGAAACATATTAATATAACCACCTCGTCGGGTGTGTTTCCATTTTGAAGAAGTTTGTGGAGTATCTTGTGTTTCTCCTGTAAAGTGTGAGAGCTGTGGTGGCCACGGGACAAGCCGTGGATGACATCCTCCCACTTGCTGATTTACGGCATTCCCGATGATGAACCAGATGAGGAGGACACTCCGTCGATGAAGGACTCATCATTCCACTTCCTGCCTCCTTGTCAGGACCCAATGGAGTGGAGGCACGACCTGGGACAGGTCCACCAGACCCAATCCCAATCTCTTCAGTTGGGGATGTGAGCAACTGAAGTAACTTCTTGTGGCCCTTTCCATCAGGGACTCTCCGGTTGGCTTCAGCTGCAGTGGAACCGTCCTTGCTGGACTGACTGTCCGGTTTATCCGTGGTCTCCGATGAAGCCTGTTGCTGCTCTAACCCTGTGCTGTGAGCACTTGATGGGCTCTTGGAATCCCCAGCGCTGGGTTTGCTGTTGCCAGTCTGGACTTGCTGACTGGACTGGGTCATTATTTTGATGCTGGGAGAGCTGTCGGATTAATTTGACAGGTGAGTTGAGAGCTGATAGAGAAGAGCCAACGCCTTCACTAATGGCCTGGAGAGCACTCAAGAACTATTAGAGAAAGTGTTGATCGACTGATGGAGCAGAAGATCCACCACTGCCGCCCATTACAGGACCCATTAAAGTGCATGCCTGTGAAATCAAGAAATAAAGTTACATGAAGTTTTTTCAAATTAAGCACTATATAGAGACAACACAACTAGTATATTTATTTAGGTCATTAGAATCTTTGCACATTTTCTTTGATGGTTGAAGGAAAGATCTGCAGATTAGATTTAAATGCAAAAATTTATTAAAATATTATTATTAATGTAGCAAAGCATCCGGTGCCATTTACTACCAGTTATTTTAGCTATGCTGCCTGATTTTGCAAACAACTATTTATCACAATTTAAATCAATATCGTAATTATAAGCACATTAGTTTAACTTTGGTTTATTATAGGTTTGCCATTTACTCCTTCCTGTCCTAGCTTTACTATTCTGTGATGACTGAAACCTTGTATAACAGGCACTTCTCCTGTTTATTGCCATCTTATGGTAAATATCTTAATGTATTCCTCAATTGTAAAGCCTGGAATACACTACGTGATTTTGCCCTGATATTTTAGAACACATTTTAATTTGTCATGCTCTAAAAACAAGGCACAAATTTCCTGAGTTTGTCGTGATCTGGAACAACTTTAAAGTCTGGTAGTGTATGATCTTCAGACACGTAGTGTATGATGCCCAGTTTTCCTTTGTCATCATTTATAAAGTCGGGTAAGTGTATGATGCCTAGTGTTTTAAAAATCTGTTCAGATTTTAACAAGTCATGTAGTTGTCTATTCCAGCCTTAAGATGCTTTAGATAAAAGCATCTGCCAAATTATTAAACAAACAATGTTCTTGGTATATTGGATAATGAATCAGAAGTCTCACATTCACCAGAAAAAGTTGGATAACTGCTTAACCACTGTGACAAACAGTGTTGCCTTCACGCCATCGGACTAGATTTAATTGTCGCCCTGGAGACTTGTTTTAGAAAAGTTTAGGACAACCTAATCGATATTCTATAATTAAATAGAATATTCTAATATATATATATATATATATATTACATTTATTTATTCAGTTAAAAATGTCTATATTTATTACAAAATTAATCCCAAAATATTAGACTGATGTGATCTTGAGAAGTAGAAGAAATATGAACCTAACATGACAAGTACTTAAGCAGTATGAATCAATCATATATACCTCATCGGGAGGTTCGATCTTGACTTTGCCCTCCTGGCTGTTAGAATTTGAGGTTGTGACCCCTGACCCCTGCCCTCCAGTGACCCCTCTCCCTTCCAGCTCCTCTAGCTTTGGCTTGACCTCGGCTGCATTGGGCTCTTTGGAGTCATCCTTATTGAGGAGGTAGTGAAGGAGGGCTTGTGGTTTTTTTCCTTCTTTCGGGCTGTGCTGCTCCTGCTTGAGATCTAGATTCCTCCCCTCAGCGCCTGGGAGCTCAGAACCAAGAGAGGCCTTACCAGTGGCCTCGGCTGTGATACGAGCCACCTCGTCGGGTGTGTTTCCATTTTGAAGAAGTTTGTGGAGTATCTTGTGTTTCTCCTGTAAAGTGTGAGAGCTGTGGTGGCCACCGGGACAAGCCGTGGATGACACTCCTCCCGAACCTTGCTGATTTACGGCATTCCCCGATGATGAACCAGATGAGGAGGACACTCCCGTCGATGAAGGACTCATCATTCCACTTCCTGCCTCCTTGTCAGGACCCAATGGAGTGGAGGCACGACCTGGGACAGGTCCACCAGACCCAATCCCAATCTCTTCAGTTGGGGATGTGAGCAACTGAAGTAACTTCTTGTGGCCCTTTCCATCAGGGACTCTCCGGTTGGCTTCAGCTGCAGTGGAACCGTCCTTGCTGGACTGACTGTCCGGTTTATCCGTGGTCTCCGATGAAGCCTGTTGCTGCTCTAACCCTGTGCTGTGAGCACTTGATGGGCTCTTGGAATCCCCAGCGCTGGGTTTGCTGTTGCCAGTCTGGACTTGCTGACTGGACTGGGTCGAGTTGATGCTGGGAGAGCTGTCGGATTTGTGGACAGGTGAGTTGAGAGCTGACGGTAGAGTAGAGCCAACGCCTTCACTAATGGCCTGGAGAGCACTCAAAGAACTATTAGAGAAAGTGTTGCCGACTGATGGAGCAGAAGATCCACCACTGCCGCCCATTCCCACAGGACCCATTGGAGAGTGCATGCCTGTGAAATCAAGAAAGAACTTTTTTCAAATTAAGCACTAATAGAGACAACACAACTAGTATATTTATTTAGGTCATTAGAATCTTTGCACATTTTCTTTGATGGTTGAGAGGAAAGATCTGCAGATTAGATTTAAATGCAAAAATTTGTTAAAACCGTCACCTTATTATTAATGTAAGAGCAAAGCATCCGGTGCCATTTACTACCAGTTATTTTAGCTATGCTGCCTGATTTTGCAAACAACTATTTATCACAATTTAAATCAATATCGTAATTATAAGCACATTAGTTTGTTGCGCAATAGGTTTGCCATTTACTCCCTTCCTGTCCTAGCTTTTACTATTCTGTACGGTGACTGAAACCTTGTATAACAGGCACTTCTCCTGTTTATTGCCATCTTATGGTAAATATCTTAATGTATTCCTCAATTGTAAAGCCTGGAATACACTACGTGATTTTTGCCCTGATATTTTAGAACACATTTTAATTTGTCATGCGTCTCCTAAAAACAAGGCACAAATTTCTGCGTGAGTTTGTCGTGATCGGAACAACTTTAAAGTCTGGTAGTGTATGATCTTCAGACACGTAGTGTATGATGCCCAGTTTTCCTTTGTCATCATTTATAAAGTCGGTAAGTGTATGATGCCTAGTGTTTTAAAAATCTGTTCAGATTTTAAAAGTCGTGTAGTGTATTCCAGCCTTAAGATGCTTTAGATAAAAGCATCTGCCAAATTATTAAACGTAAATGTTCTTGGTATATTGGATAATGAATCAGAAGTCTCACATTCACAGAAAAAGTTGGATAACTGCTTAACCACTGTGACAAACAGTGTTGCCAATTTAGCTATTTTGTAGCTAGATTTAGCGACTTCCCCGCCCCTTTTGAGACTTGTTTTCAAAAGTTTAGGGACAAATATAGCAACTTCTTGGACAAACTTTATCTAAGTTCTTATCTTGCCCACTGATCTCTATTCATCTTTATATAGATCAGTGAATTTAGCATTATGGTGTCATCTAGTGACATTTAGCTACTTTCAACTGAAAGCAGTTGGCAACACTGGGGACAAATCCCTATTTGTTATCAGGTAAGATAATTATATAAGTAGCTAAAATATTTAAGAAATTAATACACAAGGTCCCTGGGCTGTTTAGAACTTTGGAAGTGACATGTTAGAATTCCATAGACAGCTCTATTCAGTTCCACAGAATTCAGTTAGATTCCACAGGCCTAATCTTACATCCATCTAATCCAAAATGCAAAAACAGGACACTTACCTCCAGGTGAGAAAGGACCCATTTTAGAACTCCCTCGTATCCGTGGTGACCCCAAGAGATTCTGCTGAGCAGGGTTCATACCAGGGCTTCCTTGGGAGGGACTTGTCATGCCCATTCCATAGCCACCACCGTGAAATTGACCCTGCTGGTGCGGATTCATGCCGGGATGGCCCATCTGATTCATGGAGTTCATCGGATTCATAGTGCTCATCTGATTCATGCAATTCATCTGATTCATATTCACTTGATTCATTGAATTCATCTGGTTCATTTGATTCATCTGATGCATCGGGTTCATTTGATTCATCCTGTTGCCTGGGCCATACATAGCTCCTCCTCTGGGTCCCATGTGACCTTGCTCGTTCATGCCGTACCCTCTGGTATTGCCCATGCCCATCTGGGCATTCGGATTGGCATTGCCCATAACTGATCGCATTACACCACCCTGATTGGTTCGGTATCCATTTTGCTCCCTGTGTGAAAGAGATTTAAATATAAGTGGAAGAACACGGTGGCATTTTCATGTAAAATCAGAGTAGTGTATAAATGTTGACTTGGAGAGGAACAAACCTCTGCAGAAGATGAGTAGAGAGGAAAGTGAGCGGGTCATTGTTGACAGGGTTTCGGCAGAGCTCACTGCGCGTTTGTGCTGTTACTGGAGTGCCATCTGACAGAGAGAACCGATAGAGTGGAGTCTCTGCTCTTCCATGAACATATGCTGAAAAGAAGAATACAAACAACATTAATAAAACGTATTCAATCTGTCAAACCCATTTCACACCGCATGCAAAAGCAGCCCGTTTTTATTATTAACAAGTTACAGAATTCATACTTGTATTTTGTCTTTCAACATCATTTCTACAGTACATTAAGTAATTCACTTCATTTACACAATTAACTAAAGTAAAGATTAAAGCTGAGAAATACTGAAAAGATCCATGCAGGTGCATTACCACATACCTTCATGATAGTGTCTCTTGTAGGACCAGGGCTGACCCTCACTGCGATGCAGGAACATCTGCATACACCTGCGCACTAAATCCTCCCAGCCAGGACGCATGGTGGTGTGCAACAGGCTCTGCTGCTCGATCTCGATCAGTTTACCTGGGGTCAAACATAAACGCTCAGACGTGGTACTTCAACTGCCTCAAATATAATTATACGTCATTTTTGTCCCCCATATCGGCTTCAAAATTTTGTTTTATGTTTAAACATTTTCAATATAGTATGATTTAGTTAATATTTGGAATTCAAGTCATTTTAATCAATATGGTCCAATTATTGTCATGATGAATTTTCACCTTGTCTTCATAGAGAAAAATCAAAGCAAATCAGTAGCTTCATTGATGAGATTAACAGAGTTAATCAATTTTACCTGACAGTTCGTGTTCAGCACAACGAATCGAGTTCTCCACTGCCGCTCACTCTCCGTAAAACACATATCAGACAAGACTGCAAAGTTTGAACAGAAGAAAACACCAAACAATACTTAGACACTTTAAAAGAAAGGACAAGCCACACTATAAAACAAAGTATATCGACTTCAATCTGTATAAAAGTATTGAAATTCTAAATTTACTACAGACCTTCCCCTTCCTCCATCATTGCTTTAGGCTGTGTGAGAGCGAAACATTGCATGGTCTCATAGCGAGGCCCACCGGCGCCTTCTTCACCTCCAAACTTCACCAGCATGCGACAGTTAAACGTGTGACTCTTCTGACGGGAGGCATCACCGCCCCATGACACACTGTTGGGACCTTCACAAACATACAAAATGCATGATGCTCATGTGACATCATGAACTTAGTCATATCTATATGCTTATGTTTTTGTGAACACATAAAGAGAAAAATTCAACATTGACATATATACCATTGTTTTTGGGCAGGTTTTTATGCAGTTCGTCTCGGTCTTCCTCATGCAGTATGTTGTAGATGCTGGTGTTGATCAGCTCCTCTTGTTTATACTGTAAGTACTGGGTCACATTATCTGACACAAACACAATGCTGCCTTCACGACTCACCACAAACAAGAACCCATCTAGAGCCTGACAGAGAGAGAACGATTCAGAATTATTAATATAGAACACTTTAAATCATAATTGCTAAGAATGCTAGTATGAGAAGTGAGCAAATGAGCTTCTGGTGACCATTGCCCTTTAGGTCTTTAATTTTACCTGAAGCAACAGAGGGCCCAGATGGTCCTTGTCGATGACCCCTTGACCGGTAGAGGACACATCAGCCTTCTGGACATCATCATCGCCGCATGAGCTTTTACCTGTGAAGCGTGTAAATATAGACATATTAGAAACATTTTTGAAAAATAAACAGCTGTAAAGAGTTAGTTTTTTTTGTGCAATACAATTTTTGAAAGGTAGTGTTAATGCATATTTGTCTCACCATATTATAGCAAGGGAACAGCAGAAAAATGGGTCTGCTTACTTTGATATGTAGATTTGTAGGTTTCATTCCCGTAAGACACTATTAACCAATGGAATGTCAAATAAGGTAGAATGAACAACAATGACTATTCATCGTTTCACCGTGTGAACGCCGGGTTATAGTCCAAGTGAAAGAAGGCATGCATAGGCCTGTCTCGCGCAACAAACTTGTGCAGACTACAGTTCTGAATGATATAAAATGAACCAGGTGTAAATATACAATTATTGACCTCATATTTTGCTAATCCACCATTAGCATTCATTTACATTAGTCATATTTGCATGCAGCGTTTTATAAAACCGAGGAAAGTCATCCGTGTCCCCACACTGTGGGTTTAGTAAATGTTCACAGGCCGATATGTAAAAGAGCACTTCGAGCAGATGTGTACCTTGCTCTTTGATCTGTCGTATCTGGCGCACTGTCTCTTTAAGGATGGCACATTTGTCTGGTTTGACATTGAAGCTGTCGATGTCACTAAGGTTGGCCGAAATCAGCTCGGCCAGCTCCTCGATATACTTGCTCTCCTGTTCCCTCCGGCGCTTATCACATCTGTAGATTAAAAACACACATGCCATTTTAGGAAAGAGTCAAATACTTAAAACACTGCTTGTTATCGCACCCTAAAATGACTCACCCTTGTCCTGGTGTGTCACATGTGGAGAGTTTGCGTTTTCGGTCCGAGCACAACGGCTCAAGTGAGTTCTCACCCACTCCGCTCATGTTTAAAACATATCAGCACCTAAGAAACATGTACAGTTTAGATTAGGGGCAGAAAACACACAACCAAAGGCATATTATGATCTCTAAAAGAAAGGAAACACTTCTATTCCACCACAAGTGCACTACAAACAAATAATAAGCTGACTTTGGCACTTCTAGACAATGCACTTGAAGGCTTCATCTCTTTTCAAAAGGTTTAAGTAAAAAACTGCAAGTGTGTGTACGTCTCTACTGCTTATTTTTAAGTGTTCCCACATACAGCTTAATAAGCGGAATGTTCCAGGCCTCAGCAGCGGTGCTGCGTGTGTATGTGTGCGTGTTTGTGTGACAGTGTGTCTGAGAAGAGACACTGATTATGATGGAGTGAAACAGGGCCCCAGGGGAAATGGATCAACCCACAGTGTGTTTGTTTGTGTCGTGTGTGTGTGTGTGTGTGTATTTCTGTAGAGGACTGGGTCAATTATCTCAATCCATGAAGCCGTACGCTGCACAACATATAAATGAAATGTATAATTGATCTAATTAAAAAACAGACTAATGATTCTGAATTACTAACCCTAATAAGAATGAAAGACAATCTGGTCACAAAACATTCCCTTCAAAATGTATGACAGAAACCGTGATATAATAGCCTTCCTCACATCTCATTATGACACACAATCACAACATTTCTTCCTAGTTTTACCGTCATCGCTCAACCCACTTCACCAACGACAACACTTCCTCCTCTTTGGTGATGCTTCTCACTTCTCTGCCTCTTTTTGTTATTAGAACTGGCCTTTCTGATAAGTCTGTCTTCCTTCCAAGTAACTGCATGCAAAGACATAGTGTGGCCCAAAATATTAAATCACACTTAAAATCTATGAATGTCATTGCATTAGATACAAAATATAAAACCATTTGGCATTTATTTGAAAGGTTATGTATGATTTCTGTGCCACTGGTAGGGCTGGATAAAAATATAGATTTTAAAATTGCTTCTTTTGAATGGTCCCAATATTGACTTCAATATCACACAAGCCAATTCTCAAAATGAATGAATCTTATGAGCAGGCTCTTATTAGTGAATCAAAATACAAACTGCTCGACCAGCGTAGTCCGATCTTGCTAATTAGTGAATAAAAAAAAAAACAGCCAGGTCAACAGTCTGATTCTTGAAATGAATAACTCTTAGAAGCCGGAACTTTTAAATGAATCAAAAAGCAAACAGCCTGACCAATGCAGTCCAATTCCTGTAATTAATGACTCTTGGACAAATTAATGAACTGGGAATCAAATCAAATTTAACCAAAATCATATGTGAATCAGAATTTAATCGCCACTAGAGTGCAAAAACAATGACCGTTTTCCTGAACTTTTTGCATGTCTGTCCCGCCCAAACCCACAGCATTGGTAGCATTTTGAATGCAATTTTATTTGTGGTGTATTTATTAAACACAGAAACCTTATAGTGTTATTGGTGTCTGAATACATTGTGCTTACTCAAAGACTAAGGTGATTGCACCTTTTTGAGAAATATATCTATAGTAAATGCGTTAAACTACACCTGTGGTTTCTCTACTAGGGCATCGGTGTGAATGTTCATATATTCACTAGAAATCACCTGAAGTAATAACAAAAATGACTGAGAAATGTCAAGTTAGCTCTATTTGAATTTGGTTTCATGTTTTTATAAATAGACGGCATTGAACAGAATAGATTTTTAACTGTGGTATCCAGATACTATTAGAGAGAGATACTATTGTATATAAATGAGATACTGTTGTATATAAATGCACACGTCTTTCCGTCTCCATTATTTTTATTCTCTCTGGCTTCTGCTGCTGTTATCAGTCTCTGTCACTCTGGTCATAGACCCTCTGCTGTATGCGTGCATCTGAGCAAGTGTGTTTGTTTAGAGCCCTGACCTTGCCCCATGCCTGACCCCTCCCAGAGTTCAGCGGAAATCTCAGAGCACAGACCATCGGCTTGCAGTCTTTTCCCCTTCCCTCACTGAACACACAAGCAAACAGCCTTTTCCTCTCGCTTAAAGGGGCAGTCCACCCAAACATGAACATTCTGTCATTTACTCACCCACATGCTAGACTATAGTTTAAAAAAATATATGCATATAGCGCATCAATTAAGGTAAATAGAAGCACAAACAAGCTTGCGTGACACCACGAGCCAGTGAGGTTGGTCTCCTCACATGTAAGCCAAGCACATTTGAGCTTCCGTTTACTATATCAGAGTCTTATGGACTACTTTTCAATGTCTTTGTGTACTTTCTGAAGCATGAACATTTGTTTCATAGACTTTAAAAGGATGGACAAATATTTAAGTAGAATGTTAGGAATACATTCATTTTTGTTCCAAAGATGAGCAAAAGTCATATAGGGTTGGAACAACAAAGGTAAATTACCATTTCCATTTCAGGGTGAACTATCACTTTAAGGAAAACACACACAGTTTGCTCTCGATCACTTAAAAACTCTCAGGATGAGCTCATCATTCCTGAGTTCGACAGAGACATTACACAACTGTGCCCATACTGCACTGCCTGTGCTGACACGTACATCTGTCTGTCACAAACCTATAACACACCAGAAAAGTGCTGCAGAACTGACTGCATCTTCTCTACTTTTACATATCTTTCACACTTTCTATCTCCTTGAACTCCGCAGTGGAGTTAAATAAATAATAGGCATACAGCCATTCATGACTGTTAAGGTCAAGGCACCATTCAGATCTAAAGTCAATTCTTTAAAGAGACAGTTCACCCAAAATGGTAAATTCTGTCTTTAAGTATATACCTTTTTGTCATTACAAATGTTTTTCCTTTATGGAACATAAATATATTTTAAATATATATTAGGGCTGTCATATTCAGGGTGCTTTTTTGTCATTTTTGGAGTCTATCACAAAAGCGGCTAATAGCTTGCATATTATAATCTTCTAAAATACATTGAATTGCTTTATATAGAAGAGAGACCAAAGTTGAACTGTAATGCAATGACATATTTAAGCAACGATAAGGGGTTGTGCTTCTCCGCTGCATTCTTTAGCCATGACCGTTTTCACAATATACACTAAGCTGACCAATCCACATCCAGGATTGAAATATTCATTTTATAATTTGGGTGTTTCTTAAATAAACTATTTGAATACAGTGAATGACTTGCACAAACCTTTTTTGGTACCTTGATACCTTTATGGCATTTGTAAGTAATGTTAAAGCTCAACCACCCCAGTCCCTATTTGTTTCTATTATATTAAATGCAGAGGTCATTTACAGGTCATGCTTGCTTGGAATGACATTCCTACAAAAAAATAAAATAATAATAACCATCCTAAGCTAGTTTTCTGGCCCAAATTGGTCTGTTTGCTGGCACTTTAGACCAGTAAAATATATTGGGCTAGTTTACCAGGGTTTGTTTGTCAGGAATGAGAAGGTAAATGAGAGAAATTGTCATTTTAACTGTTCCTTTAATACTTAATTCAAAGTGTACAGTTCCAACCTTATCAATCTGTGTGCACCTGCAACAAAACCAGAAGCCACATCAACATTCTAGAGCATGAAAGAGCAAGGGTGAGCGTGAATGCGAATGTGAGGAGATGAATGCCATGAGCAAAAGCAAAATACTGAAAGAAAAGAGCAAGAGCGACAAAGGATGAGCCAAGGATGTGCACTTCACATACGCCTTTAATTAAGCAGGAGACGTGGAGCCCATGACAGAATCAAGGACACAAGCGAGAGTGAAACTGCAGCCTGTAAGTTACTCTAATGTTTCCTGGTCTAACAGTCAAGATAGCAGGTGGGTTTTAAGGACATTACGACTCCATTCAACATCTTTCAGAAGTTCAAAAGGTGAACATCTGATAAAAACATGCAAAAGTCCCACTCATTATTGCCGAGCTCTTGCAAAGACTTCTTTCAGAACGCATCATATGAGCATCTCCAAATGAAGATCCACTTCCAGTCTTTCTGAGAATAATGGCTATTTTAATGGGAAAGTTATCGAGAATATTCAAATCAGGAAGCAGCAAAAGCAGGCATCCTGTTTGCACCTTCCCACACACACCAAGTTCTGCGTCACCACTTCCTCTTCCTGGAAAAAGCCTGCTGGCTCTTTGGAATCATATTTACATATTCAACCTCATGGGTTGAACCGGTTCTTCTGTTCTCTCTTCGAAGCTAATCTGTCTGTCTGTCTCTTTCTGTGGGACTTTATCTTTCACCACCACCCATTATCTCTCTCTCTCTCTCTCTCTCTCACTTAATAAAACTTCTTTCCTCTAACTGCATTTCATATAATTATGAGGAGCCTTATTCTTCAACTTTTATACTTAACTCTATACAATCCAATTGATTGTATCAATCAGAGATGATATAGCAATTTTGCTATCAGCTACCTGGGATTATTTAAATAATGGATAAATGCTACATTTGTTTGTGTGTGTGTATATATATATATATATATATTAATGGTGGCACATTACACAGGTCACGGTTCGGTACATACCTCGGTTCGGGGGTCACGGTTTGATACGATTTTGGTACAACAGGAACAAAAAAGAAATCTACTATGCTCGATTTCTTTTCATTTATTTTGAACAGATGGTAGAGCAAATTACAATTTTTTTCAACCTAGATGTGAAAATACTAATTATTAATACAAATTCTATTATTAAATTGTTATATTATGCATAAAATCGGTCTTGTTTTCATTGTGAGTGTACACAAATAAAAGCAGATCTTTATCCAGTGATTATTAATAAGACAATAAGTGTTTAAAGTTGATTCTGCTGGTATAAGGAAACAGTTGAAGTGATCGCGCGCTGGAGCACACACACACTTTTTTATTGTATATATTGAACATTTAACATTCAAAATTATTACAAAATGCTACAAACACACACACAAAACACATCAGTTCCAGCATTGTTAAAGTTGGTAGACTACTTTATCAAAATCAAATACAAACATCGGCGCACCCGCCTCTGTGTCACCGTTGGAACGTGACTGAATTAACGTAACTTACAAAGCCTATCATTAACATAAAAAATTGTTTAGCATTAAGTTACATCCCAAACATGGAAATATTATGGAAAATTTGAGAGAAGTAGGATACATGAACACAAAGCTCTTGAGACGCGTTCAGAATCAGCACATGGTCTCAAGCGTGCAACTCACGGCTTTCGCTGTTCTTCTGCTGGCGCTGGTGGTTATCAAACAGCATTGCATTACTGCGGGCGCCCCCTTCTGGATTGGGGGTGAAATTGCCTGTATTTGTCGTAAGGCCTCATGCACCGAACCGTGACGGTCCACCCCTAATATATATATATATATATATAATTTTTTTTTTTTGTGTGTGTTATATGAAATGTATATATTACATATTATACATAAAAAGAAAAACAGTAAAAAAAAATTGTGTTTTCTTAAATAAACACAAATGACAAAAAGACAAAAAAAGTTGCTTATAATAATAATTACATTTTGTGAAAAATGTTATCTAATAATACATAGTAATAAACAACAATATTTAAGCACAGAGGATTATTCTTCACAAAATAATTTTAATACAAGAAAAATGTCTCCCTGAGACAAAAGAAAATTTCAGAAATTTGCACTGATTCACTGAAGCAGACAGTTTGAACTGAACTCGAATCAGACGTGATATTAAACTGTCACGATACAGGAGCATATTAAATGCACTGCATTATTCATAATGATTTAAACATTCAGTACATCGCCCAGCCATAACTAATAAGTGGATTACTGTAAACACAATCTTTGTTTGCTATTCAGTTGTAAAATTCCTTTTATAAAATTCAGCTCCAGTGAATTCAATGGCTTTTTGTAAACACAAACGTATCTGTTTTATGGATACTAATACACTGGCTAGAGGGGAAAGAATAATTTATTAATGAAAATGAAAAAGATAGAATAAAAGAGATTTACTGACTCCAAATTCTACAGATATAGGCTACAAAACCACAATCACCCTCCCCAATTGCTGCTGTCTCCTCTGCCTGTTTCCCTGACGACCAGTAGGACAACGTCTTAATATCCCATCATGCCTTGACCCCATACAGAGAGAACCTGCATTATTGATGGGGCTGCCTCCTGTCGCCACATCCACACAACACGCAGTCCACCTCAACACCTTCTTCATACATATCAGCAGTCAAATTCAATGGGCTGTTCAAAACTATCACACCGAGTTAAAGGGAGAAATACATTATTGAAAAGAAACAGACTTATAATTAAGTCAGCGTCACCTGCGAATACCAGTCCTTCATGTGCAATAAAAGGCCTATCAAGCCATTTAACAAATCACACTTAAATCGTGCATTAAGATTAAAGATGTTATTAGCTTATTTTCTATACCAAATAAAAAACTCCATTTGGCATTTTATGTAAACTGAAGGTGTTTTAAAACAAACTGGCACTTACCGTGAAGGAAATGCAAGACATCAGCCATGAACTGACTGTAAAAGGACTCCCGAGGTTACACGTTGCACATTTTCTCTCATTGAATACCCAGTTATACTGGGAAATGTGTCACATTAAAAAGTAAATAATACTATAAAACAACACAGTTAAACTAAGTAACCAAAAATAAGAACGTTAAATACACACTGTCTACCTCACGCGAGCGGCGCGGTGAGAACCCATTATAATCAGAGATGCGGTCTACATTGGATGCAGCCCTCACAATAAACTGCCTCGTCCTATTTATGATGTACTGACACAGTTCAAATGTCCTGTAGACAGACTCAATCTGTTGTGTTGCGACACGGCGTCCGGTTTAGACACGGTTCACTGTTCTGCGACCAAGCAAGCAGGCGCGTGAACTCCTCGTCTGCACTCGTTGTCTGTGGAATAGGAATCGCGGCTTATGTTGCCACATTTCTTGTTGGCATCTTCCATTTACCGCTGTCTCGTTCGTATTTGGCCAGTTTGGAGAAAGCCTCACCAATACACACCTGACCAGTCGGTGTTTGTGATGACGTGAACTTGAAGATACATGTACAAACGTGGATGGGTGACATGAATGGAAATGAATCCAGATCGGCGATTTAGTATTTGGTTTCCCAACAAGGTCCATCGCTCATCACAAAATAAATTTGCTGAATGCAGGATAAACTGTATTTTTTATGGCATTTGAGGTAATTTGTGAATTAGCACAAATTCTCACCTTCTCACGCACAGTGCCACAATTGGTCGATTATGTACAATTATTGGCATGTTATTGGTCAAACTACTTTGGATGTTTTAGGCAATATTAAAATCCTGGCCAGGAAGTTACCTACATCATATTTTATAACAAGCAATTTTGTAACAACAACATGTATTATTATTATTAGGGTTGGGTATCATTTGGGTTTTTTTCGATACCGGTGCCAAATCGATACTTTTAAAACGGTACCGGTGCCTAAACGGTGCCTGAACTGATACTTATAAAAAAAAAATTACCAATTAATAATTGGAATGGCCATTAGCACTAAACACATGGGCCCGGTTTCACAGACAGGGCTTAGACTAAGCCAGGATTAGATCATAGTTCAACTAGGACATTTAAGTAATTTTTATAAACCTGCTTAGAAAAAAAACATTACTGGGGTGCATCTTGAGACAAACGAAGGCACTGATATATTTTAGGATCAGTCAGTGCAAGTTTATTTCAGTTAAAACAGCTAAGAGTTACATTTTAATCTAGCACTAGGTTCAAGCCTGGTCTGTGAAACCGGGGGTGATGTGTTTTTAATTCATACTGGACACTAGAGGGCGCCCTCGCACAGAACATCCACAGATCCAGTCACAGAAGTAGTGGAACTCATGATGCTCCAGGGATATGGATAAGTAAACAGAAGATATAAACGTTTTGAATGATAAAATAAATACAATAAACACTCGACTACGACTATATATAGTTTATCTGTGTTATTCAATCCATCTGTGGTATTTTCATAATAATTAAGTATATTTATAATCCATTGCTAATCGATGTTTCAGAAGCCTAGTAGTAGCTTAGCTAGTTAATGGAAGGCTAGCTGCTGTCGTCAGAGCAAGTGTAATCACTGCATTCACGCGCTCCTCGGATGCTCTCATTTCCCGAGTTGTGCTTTTAAGTCGAAATGTGAAAACCGCACACTCGCGTTACTACAATGATTTGTTGGACTTGTATTATTAGAGCTTTCCGAATTGAGTTCACATGCATTTTCTCAGTCGGGAAATAATTTTTCACGTGACGGTGCTGGTGATGATGCTTCTTACATCCGTTTCGGAGAAACAAAGGACAAATATTTCAACCAATCGCTCAGGCATGGCACCGAAATCTGCGTTCTGATTCGGTTCTAGTACAAACCGGTTACATAGGTACCGGGTTTCGCTACCCAATCCTAATTATTATTATTATTATGATGCAGTCATTTTTTTACTAGGCCTAATTTAATTTTACTTGCACTGACTTAAGGTAGTCATTGTTATATTATATAGATAAACATAAATATTACATCCGATACATTATCTGATAAAATATTTAAAATTATACAAAATTATATTTTACATAACATTATTATTGTTGTTGTTTTTTGCATGAATGCTGTTAACTGAAGCCTTTCCGTGAGTGTCAGGCAAGTACCACATATGACTGCACATGTATCTGCCCAGTCATGCTTTCATTGAGAATAGGGTGCATATTGTCACAATGGTAACGCACATCAGACCGTGGCAGTATGTAAACTGTGCATATGAATGCAATGCATCTTTACAAACAGATGAATGGAGCATAAAGGAAGGAAGAAATGAAGGAACGTATGAAGAGAGACATGAAGAATGACTCTAAACAGGTGCCATTCAGACCCAAAATAGCCACCCCATTCTGGCAGAGCCTGAAATAAAGCATGAAATCGGAGTTCAGTGAAACACTCACTCACTAAATAACACACACACACACACACACAACAAAACCTCCGCAGACAACACAGCACGCACAATCGCACATGCACTCTGCCTTTTCAAAACGAGGATGAAAACACTGCGGAAATGAACTGTGGCTATATCTATTCAGACACGCTGCAAGAGGAGGATGAGGTGGCAGAAGTTACTGGCCTCCGCTCTCTTTCTCTGTGATAGACGCCGCATGACCACACTGGACGGCTCCATTCCGCAGCAGAGACGAGCGAGACAGCAAGTGCAAGAAATGAGCCAAGGTAGAACAAAAAGAGAAGGAGGGTGGGAGTGAGAAAGAAAAAGAAAACAGCACAAGAACAAGGGACAGAGAGTGGTTATGATTGGAGGAGGAGGGCGAGAAAATCCAAGAGAGAACAATAGCGAACAGCCCAGACACGCAGACATGTGCCAAGCATGTGTGTACATGTAGAGACATCCAAAAGCTTTCGCAGCAACGCTCGCTACATTACCTGAGCTCAAGCGTACTGACACACAATTCACTTTCCAGCATTGAAAAAAACACCAAAGATATCTGAGGTCTGATGTAGTAGGTGATGAAATAGTCAAGTAAAGATCACAATCAAAGCATACTGCATGAGCATACTTTAACAGCTTTTAAAAGGGTCATCGGATGAAAATTTCACTTTACAAGTTGTTTGAACATAAATGGGTGTTGGAAGTGTGTGTACACATTAGGGCTGTAGCTATCGAATATTTTAGTAATCGAGTATTCTACCGAAAATTCCATCGATTAATCGGATAAGTACTTTTTCTTTTTAAAGAGCAATCCTAAATATACAAGAGAAAATAAGACAAGTCTCTTAAAATGAACAAGTAATTTGTTTCCTTTTTAGACAATTTTTTTTTTTATTGCTGAAATAGCATATTAATAACTGAAAACTAAACCCATTTAGTGCATTTAATTGCCATATTACATTAAAAATGCAAATACAAATAAGGTAAGCTACAAATAAGGTAAACATAGTACAACCTAAAACTAAGACATAAATCAAAATAATAGTATTACAAAAAAGTATAATAAAACCTAAACATTGTGCAACTTAACTTCCACCTTTGATCCTAACTAAAACTGTAGTTGTATGTCTGCAAACTGGTGTGTGTGTGTGTGTGTGTGTGTGTAATCCCATCCTTTAAAGGAGCATGTGGTTGCAAACAGTGCTCTGTATGTAGTTACAGTAAAAGCTATGGATGCACCGAAAATACAATTCTGGGCCAAAACAGAGAATTCTGGATGTGCTTGGTCGAAAACCAAAACTGCTTTGTAATAATTATTTATTTTATTAAATACTGTAAAGTAACTTTGTAAGACTTTTAATTTAACTCAATTTTAATGACAATGAATTAAAAAAACTATAAAATAACCAAACTTTTATTGAAAGAAAATTGTACAGAAAATATATTAATATTAAATAATGTATTATTTTTATTCCGTTCCATGCAACAGAATCAGACATAACTGTTGTTGTTGTTTTTGATTAATTATCCAAATAATGTTTAGTCCTGCAAACTTTTGGTACATCATGTGCACAATAATAAATATTTAAGCATTACCATATAAAAAAAATATTTTTTGTCACATACACAATTAAACAGATTATAACTAGCAGTGAAATGTATTTTTGTGTATGTTGACCCATCAAGTGCGACACACACATTGAAGCATTGGGCACTGTTCACTCAGGAGTTGAAGCCAGGAGAAGCTCCAGTTTTCATAATTTAGAATGAAAAAAACATTTGAATAATTCTGATAAAACATGCCAGTTAAGAAATGCAATAAAATACAATGTTTTGTTTGTTAAAGCTTATTTCAATATTCCAGAGAATATTATTCAGTGAATTATTCTCCACTCTTTATTAAAAAGCGTATAAACCTAAAATTGTTGTTTAAAATGAAGTTTATATGACTTCTGTCCTTTATTTTCTCAATTTGAAAACATTAGACATTCTTTTGCTTATTGTTAATATCAGTGTTGCTGATTATGCTTTTTATAAATAAAATGTTTTTATTGTTGTCATTTTAAGATAAAATTTTAATTTTCAACAGTTTTTTGTTGTTGTTAAGATGACGGAAAGGAGGAAAAACCAAAACGAAGAGTGGACTTCCTTCACTCTGTTATTTATTTACTTTATAACAGTAAATCAATATAGATTCTGCATATCGGTTATCGGGTACATAAACATACAAATAATCGGTATCGGTAATAAAAAAATCAATATCGGTCGATCACTACACACAATGTACTTTTTTTACATGCAATGTATTTTAGGTGTTATAATAATTATATGATTGAAGAAAATGACAATTATAAAGTTATGTTTTATTTTCTCTCAGTATCAGAAAGTATTCTACTTTCTTTTTTGTTGAATACTACTATTACTACTAATACTATTTTCAATATAATTAAATTAAATATTTAGTGCTGTCAAACGATTAATCGCGATTAATTGCATCCAAAATAAAAGTTTTGATTACATTATATATGTATGTGTACTGTGTATATTTATTATGTATATAAATACACACACACGTTACATATTTTGAAAATATTTAAATGTTTATACATTTATATATTCATATTCTTGTATATTTAATATATAAACATTGCATATTTTTCTTAAATATATACATGCATGTGTTTGTATTTATATACATAATAAATATACACATCATATACATGAAAAAAATAACTTTTATTTTGGATGTGATTAATCGTAATTAATCATTTGACAGCACTAATTAATAATGTTCAGACATTTGGAGTCAGTAAGACTTTGTAAAATAAATTTATATTTTAATTAAAGGACACTTTAAATTCATCAAATGTGACAGTAAAGTCATTTATAATGTTAAAAAGTTTTAAAATAAATGTTGTTCTATTTTTTAAATAAATGTTTCTATTCAATGAGTCTTGAAAAATGAATCACAAAAAAAATTCCACAAAAATATTAGACAGCACAACTGCTTTTACATTGGTGATAATGTTTCTCGAGCATCAATTTAACATATTGGAATGATTTCTGAAGGATCATGTGACACTGAAGTCCTGGAATAATGATGCTGAAAATTCAGTTTTCCATCACAGGATTAAATTACATGTTAAAATATATTCACATAGAATTAGAGTTACTTTAAAATGTGTGTCTGTGTGTGTGTGTGTGTGTTATATAGTACAGCAAGTATGAACACCACATTACAAGCCACGTGTGCTTATAGACTATAAGCAGTAGATTACAGACAGATCAGAGTACATGTCCTTCACTGTGAAGTTATATTTACTGAATTAAATCATAGCCTTTTGAGGTTTAATACCACCATATCACACCAGGCCGTATCGCAATTTTGATTTTAATCTGATTAATTGTGCAGCCCTAGTGTGTATGCGGTGTTGCTTATGAGTGCGCCACAGGCTCACTTTGTGATTCATAACAATAAATCTGTTAATCCAACAGTGTTAATATAACAGACCACCAGATAATAAGTCATTCCTGCTGTGCAAAACCGACACATACACACATTACACGTCTTTAAGTACCAGATTAGGGAGGAGACGAAGCGTTCGCCTTCCCTCTCGTTCAAGAAACTGGAACACGCAACCCCGTACCAACAATGCAGAACAAAAACTGCAGAGTTCAGGAAAAATGCAACAAACGCTGGCAGAATCACCTCCGCAGGAAAGAGAGAGAGTGAAAACAAGTAAGAATGGGGGTAAAAAAAATATGTATTGAACAAAGTCCATACTATGCAAATTCATTCATTAATGACAGAGAGGCTTTCAGCAGCCTGGAAGGAAAGAAAAAGAGCAAAAGTGAGGGAGAAAAGGGGAACGGGGGTGGAAGGGTAACGTGTCCGGTCATTCAGCCTCGGTTTTACCCCAGTGAGCTAATATAACATCGACTCTTTCAAACACATAAAAACACAGCACTCTGAGGGCAAATGGAAAAAGCAGAGGGTGGGCCTCATTTTCCTCATTAAAAAGCCAATTTAAAGAGCACAGCTCCACTCTTGAAAACAACCACAGATTTTTGAACCCAGAAGGAAGGGAGGAAAAGAGAGAGAAAGAAACATGTGCAGCCTAAAACTCCACTGCATTTCTCTCTTTTTTATTTTTTTCTTGAACTTGTGTTGACTGCTCCGTGCCGCTGAACAACTTATTCATTCCAGACTGTGACTGTGTCGATTCCTTTTTCCAGCCTCCGCTCTTTCTCCCTCTCTCTCTCTCTCTCTCTCTCTCTTTCTCAGAGTAAACAGAGGAAGAGCTTAGGCTCCAATCCAAACTGGTTCTGGGTGTTCCTGCGCAGCTCCGGCAGGGTCAAAAGTTTACAGTGGTTTTATTTTCACCTTTGCTCAGCCAATGGTAGCACAGCAGCTGAACTCTGACCTCTACAAAAGGATTCTACTGGCCGGAGGATCACTGCTCTCTTTCACGCTCCCGTCTGCCCCCGCACTCTTTCTTTTACTACTCCATTTCTTTCTCACTGCTTGGATTTGTTTTGAAATCGGTAGAACATGCAGATTTCAAACAATGTTAAAAGCAAGACGACTCAGCAGAGCTAAAGCAGAGGTTTTAGTGCTCAAGAGAAAGTAATGTTATAACCTGAATTTGAAAACTACTTTTACAAGTATTTTCTTTGTGGCGCTTATACAAAGCACATTACAAACTAGATTAATGTACTAAAAGTGTACCAATTACTATTCAGATGTTGAAAGAATAACTTTAAAATCAGAATTCATCTTTTTATTTATTTTTAAGTCTCATCCTCAAATGAAGGGCATTCTAAAAGTAAAAACAAAACAAAATTAAATATACAACCTAACTAAGTATATATAAAAAGGCTTCAGAATCTTTAAAAGGGATGAAAAAATGCCTACTATATTTTTATGAAGTCAATGGTCAACCTTAAATGCCAAACCAAACTTAAATGGTAATTTGTTTAAATTAAGCTGTTACTTATTTCTCTACAATATATGGTTTTTAGTCCATATGTCAGCCATTTGCATATGGCACTGTAAATTTGAATATTACTTTTTTATAATTTCATTATTAAACGACTGCAATATAAATAAATAAATAAAAACAAATGCATGCATGCATATCAGATTATTAAATAGCTAATTGTAACTTTTTACCACAATAATTTTTGACCAGTTCATAGCAATTTTTATACAGTATTATTTAGAGGACATTTTGAACAATTTTGGTAATGTAAAATGGAAACACTGAAGCTAATCAGGACTGGCTAAAACTGGCCTTGTCTGTGTCTTTCTCTCTCATAAACAGCTGGTTCTCTCGGACAACAAACCCAACACTTTTTTCTCCTCCATCGTCCTAATTCTCAAATCAAATTATGCAGTTTTCATAGTAAAGGGAGCTAAGTGCCCCATGCTGACCTCAGCCTGTGACCCCTTCCGTTTCTCCAGGTTCCCTTTTCCTCTCCCTCACCACACGCTGCCCCAACACGGGCTAAACGTCAGCTCAACGTAGGCTAACACTATTAAAAGCGTATTTAAATGACTTATGAGCGTGGAGACAACAGAGAGGTCGAGCAGGCCGAGCACCCAGGGAGTACGAGAGAAAGACCGAGGGCCGGGGAACGCTCCAAAGTGCATTCAATATTGTAGATAAAAATCAACTAATCGAGTTTGAACCGCCAATACGTTCGATGAAGCCCAGTCGTTCAAAAGGCTTCTCTGAATATTTCAAGGTTACACTCTTAGTCACCATGGCAGAAAACCGTTGGCTGACTGGCAAGTCAGTGTTATTTCATGAAAACGAATTGAGCTTCAAACAATGGAAGATCTTGAACCAGTCAAACAGTAAAAGCTACACGAAACGTTTGATCGGGACGTCACCTTTTTTAATTTACAATGTCAAAAGAGAAGGAAAAAGTGAGGTGCGTGATGGAAAACAAGTGTTTTACACAGCCATCAAATGTCAACCAAGTCAAATTCTCCAACATATTAGTGCAAAAACCACAGTTATGCTGTGACCTACCTGACCTGAATTGCACCAAAAAAACTAAACCTATAGATAAACCTAGAAACTTCCTGTAACAGCATATTCTACATCTAGAACTCCTAAAGCAAAGCGGCAGCTAGCTTTCGGCACTCTACCGAGCAGAATGAGCAGGGTTAAAGGCCAGTTGCTTTTGTTGGCTTGTTCTTTTCTTAAAGATAACCTCTGACCTGCTCTGGGGTCAGCAGTGTGCTCTCGCCACTATTGATGGTGTCTGACTGGGTGCTGAGAGATTGTGAAACATTGGTCACTATGCACTGATCCTGAACACTGTTTGGTCAGATGCGGATTGGAGAAAAGCTCAGGTAATGAGTAAAACTGTCAGGAACCATTGTGACACTTTCCTTAGGGCAAAGGGAAAAACACATCAGCCTTTTAACATGCTCCAATTTCTAAGCATCTGACAGAACTAATAAATCATTCTGGATCAATTCACTCTACAAGGCAGATATTGGTACATTTCAATCAATCAGAGTGATTTTTTTAATCAAAATCCTGTTAAAAGGAGAGTTAATAATAATAAATTATTAAAAGCAAATTTTCCTAACTTTTACTATACCATTTATTCAAATTTGTATTCGTTTTTTTTAAAGTATCTGCAAATGCGATACGTGCGACGAACATCTTCCCAAACTCATCAGAATCATTTATAAATCTGCTGTCAACAAAAAGAAGCACTGAGGTCTTCCTGCAGGTTTCTGCCAAAATAAAAGCTCCATCAACATTCATAAATGTTTGTATTATAATTTTAATATTGTTCTGTAAAATACAATGAAAAATACAATAATAATGATAATAATAATTACCCTACAACAGCTCTATTAATACATTTATTATAACATTCACATATAGTGTTCATATTGGTATCTGTAATATTTTCTAATGTTTTAAAAGAAGTCTATTCTCAGCAAGGCTGCATTTATTTGTACAGAATAAAATACAAGCCTGTTTCAAGAAGGGGGTCTCAAAAATTGCCAAAAATTGTGCTTTGTTGGTATAATGTCTGAATGTTAAAACATGTTAAGTGTTAAGTAAATATTTTTAAATAGATTTTTATTCGAAAAGCAAGCCAAAACAGTTAAAAACACTTTTTGGCTTTTTACTTTATGCAATGGTGAAAAAAATTGCAGAATTGGCCTATATGGGGGAAAGATTTTGAAAAATGTGTTTCATTTAGTTCGGCTTCAACTTCGGCCAAGAAATTTCATTTCGGTGCCTCCCTAAGATGTACTGGGATAAAAGTTCATAGTTTGGGTATAAACACTTACAGTAGCGATCACATATTCACAGTAGCGAGTACTGTACTGTAGTACTCTACAGTAGCGATCAAAACAAAAGTATCTTAATACTTGTATTGTAAACGACAACCCATTTAAAAAGTATTTGTCATTGAATCATTCATTCAGGAGATTCCAAAGTGAAAGAAATATTTATGAAGTGAGACTCTGACTTCTTCATTGAATTTGTATTTATTATTTTGTTCAAATAAATATATATTTTTAAAAGACTTAAGGAATTAACATTTTGTCAGAACCACTAGTAAATTACGTTATTTTGTTTAGTTTTCTAATCTTTTTTTTTTCAGAAGCGTGAGAGAATTGTGATCTACAATTTATATAAAAAAATTGTGATTCTCAATTTATCCAGAATTGTGCAGCTCTAGTTGACATATTATTACTGCATATAATTCATTAAAATAGAAGTTTAATTTCATAAAGTATAAGTTGATTTCAAAATGCACCTATATTTTTTTGCATTTTGTGTTTTTCAGTTGAATAAAATACTATTTTCCCCTATATATTTCATTATTGAGGATTTAAAAAAAAAAAGAAGTCTAAACATATGAAGAGCTCTTTTCCAAAACGCGATAAACGCCAAATAAAAAAAAAATGAGTTCGTCATGCCATTTTGCTGTGTACTGAACCTATTCACTGCTCCATCAGTGTTTCATGCCAAATCGCTATATTTCCTTGTTTAAAATGTGGGTGGGGGTTACATCAACACAAGGCTGGTGCGACCGGTTTATAATATGAGTCCCTGATGTTATATGTTGCATGTTCTCTTTATTTATTTTTTTTATTATTTTTTTTTAAGACATAAACCAACATTTAGTTTTGAAAAAACAAACAAAAAACTTTGCATTTATAATCAACAATATTGTTGTTTCATTTAACAATCATTGTTTAACATGTTCAGACTGAGCCAACAGACCATTTTAACAGGATAAATTGAATATTAACTAAATGTATGGGTCTAGGTAAAAAAATGTCATTTTCATGAAAGCTATTAAAATGGATTTATAGCGTTTTGGAAAAGAGCTCTTCATATTGTCTCGTTCTCGTGAACCCAGACTCGTGTCTCGTCTCGTGGAATAAGTGTCTCGTCACATCCCTATTAGTTACACCAAGTCCAGAAACATGAATGCAAAATGTGCAGCATTTCCAATGCATCAAAAGTTGTCGATGAGCGTTATTTTTTTGTTTTATATTTTCATTTCTTATTTTGATTTTACGTTTTTGTCATTTTTTTATATTTTGAGTTAGCTTTAATTCATTTGTATTTCAGTTTAGGTTTTAAGTGGTTTTGGCAGGTCAACTTAAATTTTCAGTTAGTTTTAGTTTATTTCAATTAGCAAAAATACATCTTTAACAGCTTTATTTAACAATAACAACATTATCTCAAAGCCGATTGTGTTGATTGTTTTGAAGTTAGCAATTTAACAACAAATACATTTGTGTTTTTGTTGTTGTTGTAATTTTACATTGAAATATTGGTTTCAAAATTATTCTGATGGCACACTGGTCAATGGCTTCTGTTTCTTTCCCATGCTCTCTCCAAACATCTGTTCTGGCTCTATGTAAGTTTGGTAAGCAAAGAGCAAAACAAGTGGATTGCTTTAGCACAGCAACAAATACACATACACTCATCCACTGTAATTATGTGAGTCACTTCCACTTACTTAAATTTAGGGGGCTGCAAAGTACCAAAAAGGGATAGATCACCCAAAAATGAAAATACCCTCATGTCATTCAAAACCCATAAGACCTTCAATTGTCTTTTGAACACAAATGAAGATATTTTGATGAAATTCTCTATGATCTTGCATAGACAGCTAAGCAACTACCACGTCTCTGAGGCTATTTTCAAAAACAAATTCATAACAAAAACAAGTTATATTACACAAAACAATTTTACCCCAGAAAAGTAGCAAGGACATTGTTCAACCATAATTAGGGATGTAACAAGACGGTTGAAAATCGATTGAAATATGTGCCAATTCAAATTGGTTGAGATGCTAAACAAATTGCGATAAAATTAGGGGTAGGAATTTATATGAATGTATGTCTGAGGGGACTTAAATGTAAAAAATATCAATGTTTGCCATTAGTCGTCACCTTTAGAGTCTGTACTCCACACTAAAGACAATAGATTGATTAGTCCACCCACTGAAGTGTTTGTGAAGAAAATGACAAATGTCAAGATTTGAAATGAACGTAATAGATCATCCAAACTGTGTCAGTCTGCGTTCTTGGCATCAGGGTTCTGTATCGTCATTTGCAAACCCCAAAGGGTGAAAGGTAAAGCATCTCATGACAGTATGATATATATAGTGGTAGGACTTTGGCATTGTGTGTATACATAATTAAGTTTTAATTAAAATGTTGTTATGACAAAAGGCCAATGCAATTGCTAGCCGCTCTATAATAGTGCATTGGATAGATGGACCTCCTAGAGGGAAGAGGATGCCCATCATCTTTTCCACCGCGAGGAGAGCTGTCCCCACCCACAGATGACCTCGTTACCTTGACAACAGACCACAAACATGAGTGAAGCCATGGCGACAGGCAGACAGACAGCAGAGAGACCAGGATATAATCTGTTTTACCACACGGTCTTGGACTCTAACCAGTAGAATGACATGCATTTCAAACCGAAAGCCATGAGACCCTCCCACATCCTGTGGCACAAGCATCTAAATCCAGAATCTTACATTCATACATTCAATGCAAATATGCACTGGCGAACCGCAGAACGCAGATCGTGGTGTCCGTTCAGTCGGTCACGCTCTGTGATGAGCGACACATGTGTCTCAGGTGTGTGACCGGTCCCAATAGCACACGGCGGCTGCGACAGTGGCTAATTAAAACATAAATGATGTGATTAAAGGGACAGAGCGTTGCTTTTCCCCACCTGGTGCAACCTTTTTTTTGTTGAGGCCGGCTCATGAGGTGCATCTGCTCCGCTGCAAAGCTGCTATGACACTGCGTACCCGTTTTCTCACCGAGCTTGTATTCTGCCTTTTTATTTAATCGCTAAAATCTTATTCAGCGTTGTCCCTTCAACATCATCACATTATCGGCCTGAGACAGAGAGATTATGACTCTGTGATGCTCCTCAGGAACAAAAGAATAAACTCAAGCCTATGGAAATACACAGTGCAAAAGAGGGGTGCATCAACCTTGGACACAAATAGGCTTTGCGGTATGAAGGTAGACATAAAAAGAACATCACAAACCATGCAAAAAAACTATAGTTTATTTTTCAAATAGTGTTGCAAGAGGGTGCTTCCATAGCATGTCTTGTCCAGTAGGGCTGCAACAAACAATTATTTTGATAATCTAATAATCTAGCGATTATTAGAATGATTAATCAACTATTCGCTGATTATTCCACTGGTTAATAAGTAGACATCTACTGATTATTTAGCTTTGTTAAAATGCTGAGTTATGCATATTTTAACAAATATATAATGGTAATCATTTGAGCTTTTGAAAGTCATATGTAATTACTAGGGGTGTAAATCGGATGGTTCGTCACGATTCGATATCGATTCTCATACCCAGCGATACGATATTTGCTGATACCTCAAAAAAGCTCTACGATAGAATTATGATTCGATACAGGAGTATATCGATAGATATATCGATATTATATTATATACCTATTTTAAACAACCATCTACATTTTTACTCACAACTCACAAATGTAACCAAAAATACATAACATGAACATAAATCTAAAAATGCTACTATGGGCTCAGTGCTAAATGTCTTTTCTACAGATAACCAAATTACAAGCAATAGCAGAAAATACAACAGAAGAAAGACACAAGTTCATATAACAGTGCTTTTCAGGTTTTTCAGCGTTTTTCAGGGTTTTTTTTGTCAGGAGCAGTGAGCACTTGTATTTTTCTTTGACAGCATAAGATTTATTATTAGTTTTCTTTCACTTTAACAATGAAAGCACAGATTTAATATACTGATACACATGCCTTTTCTTTCTCCACTGTTCACATTAAGACATATGCTATGCTTAACCGACTGTTTACAAGGATATTAGCCAAAACATGCATTTTGATGTAGTTTTTTCTGTATTTATTCCTCCATGCACAAAATAGTGGAGGAGAGCTCAATTTAGTATTCACGTAGAGTTGACGTGTCTGTCTGTGTGCGTGTGCTTCAGATGTGTGCGTGGAAAACTTCTCACACATCGCTCGACTGTTACTCCAACAATCCTGAGCGTCTTTTATGCCCACCTTGTGCCTTCGGGCAGTCGTTATATCGAGTCCTGATACGTGAGATTGAACGAGAATGCACAAGTTGGCAGAAATGCATAGACGGACATTATGTGAAAATGTGGACAGTGCCAAAATAAAGGTGCCTTTTTATACTACAGATATCAATATTTTACACATGACATCGATGCATCGTATCGTCATACATCGTATCGATATATCGATGCATCGTTACACCCCTAGTAATTACAATTATTAGACAATTTATGCAAATATATATATTTGGCACACAAAATAGATGACCAACAGAGAAACGCTCTCATTCACCATGTGAATTACAAATTACAACAAATCTAGTTGTAATTCTAACTGAAGTCGACACTCACTATGGTTTTTCATGTTTAATACTGTCAAGTCGCTTGATTTAACCTGTTAGCCAGCACACCCCATATTGGGACTCACAGCTGAAAATAACCTACCTAACTTAAAATTATAACAGTTCCTGACTTCAGTATGCTACACACACAATTTAGGTGTCTTTGGAAAGAAGACCCTTTTGGGCTTTACTATCCATCATCCAGAGTTGATAATGCTCAAAAAGATAAAAAGTTATAATGAAGTGCCTTGAAAAAAATTGTACCACACTGAATTTCTTTTAAATTTCATATAAAAATACATTACATCAGTCCTGGAGCAGTCCAGAAAAGTAATGGGTTGAAAGTCACATGAGTTTATATTATCACATGGTTAAAGATACCATGGAAAATTAGATTCCTGCAACCATTTTTCTGAGACTATGTCTAGTCCCCCTGTTTGAGGAAAATATTTACCAAATGTATTGAAGCATTCTACAAACTAATTTAGTCATTATACATAACACTGCATAGTTTTTCAGTTATAAAATAATAGACAGAATCTGATTTATTTGAGCTCTAGAAAAATACAATAAGAATTATTTGAGTAATAAAAAGAATAAAAAAATAGCTTTGTATGTAGTACATACACTGATATTGCCAGACATGGTCATAGTCAGTAATCACATGCTGATGTGCGTCCATACAGATGATAATGATACAGATGGGCCATATAATCAATAATTGCCAATCATATGACCGCATTCACATTGATAGCTGTCATACACTCAGTAATCACACACTGATGTGCGTTCATACAGATGGTAATCATGCAGATACAGCCACATTCACCACAAAACAGAAACACACACACATGAAAAAAAAAAAAAATGTATTGTATTTGTATTTATTTGTGCAAAAATATGATCGCTAAGTCACAGCGCGTCACGAGGGAGCACCAGAATTCAAATAAACAATATTCCGTTTTTTCTCGGGGGGATGGTCTCATTCTGTTTGTGACACTGCGTGCTACAAACCCATGTTGTTGTTTTTTACCACCAAGATGCTGTTTTGAGGATAATTTATTACATAACGGACACAAACAATAACTCTCCCTGAAGAAATGAGATGTAACCAAAAGGAATATCCATCCATATTACAATGTTATTGTTTTCTTTGGACTAAAGGTGCTCGATGGGATGTTGTTCCGTGGACCCTTACCCTACACCGGGATTTACAGCAGTGCATGCATTTGTGACTCATTATCAGGATGAATCTGGTATGTACTGCTTTTGTATTATGGATGTTTTGATGTGTACTGCTTACACAAATTTAGCAAATACATTCCTTTTAAGCTTTCCATTGAAAAACAGTGATCTATCATCGATGCTTGAGGCTTAGACCTTCAGAATGATATATAGTTTGTCAAGATTAATTTTGTCCCGTTTCATTTAATCTATTCGTAAACAATGACATGTGCAAACAAAGAGCATTCAGTGTGCTGGCGTCCTGGTGCATGTTAACAGGTTAAGCTTATCTATTACATAAAGTACTGTATAAATAAACATGATGTGGCCGGACTTTACTGCAGAGCTCGTGCAAACATCCTCATCGTTGTAATCAGATGCATTTTTAACTGCTGCCTTCATATCAGTCAGTTTTTGTTGTGTTTATTTCATTATTGAGATCAAAACGCGCAGCATACATTTACATACTCATCCAAACACCGCTCAGCAGCTTCAGGTTTCGTTCGGCTGGATTTGAAGCACTGTCTTCTTCTCTTAAACTGCATCCAGGAGGGCTGAACTACAGTCTTGCACTACAGCGCCACACTGGTCAAACCGCATTATTGCAGGCTCATACATTAGCCCATATGAGAACAAACGACTACTTGACAAAAATAGTTTTATTATCGACGTAGTCAATAATGTCAACTAATCGTTGCAGCCCTAATGTCCAGTGTACTTATTTATAGTCTTCTAATTTATTATAGATCTGACCTTTTTATGTTTGACCACATTATCAGAAAATAATCATTACAACATGATTATGTAACATTTTCCAGTTACATTTTCAGCAAAAAATATTAAATTGCGATACACCAGTGTTCACATTAATAAACACAAAGACACATTAATAACAGTATTATTGTGGAATTTTAGGCCTACTACAATTTAAAATAGCTGTTTTAATATATTTTAAAATGCAATTTAATCTTGTGATGACAACGATAAATTTGTAGCAGCCAGTCTTGAGTGTCACAATATTTTTGTTGAAGCTATACCTTCATATATGATACTTTTTTGATGAATAGAAATAGCATTCAAATTTGAAATAAGAATTCTTTGTAACTTTATAAATGTCTTAAAGTCACTTTTGATCAATTTAGTGCTTTTAAACGGTAGTGTATTCTGTTACTGATCATGCAGCTCATCAACCGGTACAAAACGAGAGGTGCTCAACCTTGGAAGCAAGATGTTAAAAGGTAAGGACAGGCTACTTTAAGCAGGAAGAGTTAAGCATTCAGATATAAAGGGGAAAGTGAAAGTAGAAAGAAGTGGAAAATAACAGTTCGTGTTTAAAAATCACTTTCAAATGTCAACAGCAATATTGAAAGACTGAACTTGTGCATGAAACTAAATTTGGCCTCATGACTGAAACAAAACTCTCACCTAATGCAGAGTTAAAGGAATCGTTCACCCAGAAATGAAAGTTCTTGATATACTTTAAAAAATAAAGACATTTTTAACTAATAGACGGATAATTTTTCCTGTATTTAGCTATTTTAAAGGGATAATTTACTAAAAAATGAAAGATTTGCTATTGCTTACTCTGTGGAACACAAAAAGTAAAATAACACTGGCCTCAACTAACTTTCATTGTATAAAAAAAAAAAAAAAAGTGTTCCACAGAAGAAAGACAGTCATTTCGGCTACTAATTCTGAAGAATTTCAGAACTGACACATTTTAATCCATCACGAGACAAACAAGAACGAATGATGCTTGGTGTCACTGACGTCAAACCTGAAAACTTGATGTACGGCGTTGACAATAGCAAAGAATCCCTTAGACCAGCGGTAATTAATGCTGGAACTCACAACACCCCGCTCTGCATATTTTGCATGTCTCTTGTTTAACACACCTGATCCAAATAACCAGCTGTGTTCCAATTGAGATGGTCCCTCCCTACACAGTGTTCACTGGTTTCTACTCACTCCCTGCACATGGGAAATCTGGCTAAAGTTTACTTCACTTAAGTACAAAGAAGGATATGCGCTTCACCACACATACGCTCCTTTCGAACTGGGTTCATGGCAGAAAATCCTGATGTTCACTTCACAGGGTACTTACGGTCGAATGGAACAAAGCTTTGAAGCGATAAGAAAAACATACAAAATGTGCCGAGCGTGGGGTAGCAACTGGGTCCAGGATTAAAGGAATGGTTCACCCAAAAATTATATCATTAATTACTCATCCTTAATATCTTAATTTGTGTTCCAAAGATGAACGAAGGTCTTGCACATTTGGAACGACATGAGGGTGAATAAACAATGACAGCACATTCATTTTTCAGTGAACTAATCCTTTAATTGTAGAGTAAATATTCTACAGTAAGGCAGTTCTGTTAAGCTTTCCAACACTACAGTGGGGTTTTGTAAGTGTGGAATTCTGAGTAACTCTCCACAAACCTTTCGTCAAATTGGGGGGGGGGGTTGTGCTGGCAAAATGAAAACAAGGTGGCCGCTAAGCAGTTGAGAAGTTCATCCAAAGTTGACTTTTTCTCTTTCCATCTACTTCTTTTTCTCTCTCCCCCCGTTCTTCCTCTAAGCTCGACTGCTGGAGAACACATCTGGTAACGTTTATCTCGTGACTCAAAACTTTTCTCTACTATTATACAACAGGGCCCTAAACACAACACAAACACACACAGAGTCTTGCTAACTTTTTGCAATGGTAACAAGACCAGACCAGGGCCTTGCCTCCCGTGGGCTTATTCAGGTGAACCCGTTTTACGAGCATTCTTCAGTAGAGGGTGAGAAAGCCAAAAAGAGAGCGGAAAAAACCAGGAGTGTGCACTTTTCACTCTTTAAACCTCATTTAACCCTCCCTCCTCTCTTGCTCTCCACTTTTAACAGGAAAACAACTACGGATCATGGAGAAATGTGTACTGGGCTGGAAAATGCAACAAATTAAGTACAAAACAATATTTTCCTCTACGAGCCCTTTCACAGTCTCAAGTGAAAATCTTCATGCACAGAAAGTGTTTGCATGTATTTCCAAGTTTCACTTTCAGACACCCACAGCACTGCAGAGAGCTTCCTTCCGCGTATGTGTGCATATCGTGCACACGCCATCGCAAGGCACATCCAGCTCATCGTCACCGCCCAAACGACCTTGAGCCAGTCGTGCAGGAGTGTCGTCATGGCAACACAGCTTTACACAAGCAGCCACAGCTGGATGCAACTTACACATTCCTCTTAAATTCAACTTGTGCTATAGGACACTGAAGGGAGCTTTAAAACATAGCGGCAACGCTCGCACACAGAAGCATGCAGAGACTTTTAATTATGACTCCAAATGATCTGCACAGAATTTTTGACTTGTGAAAGACAAACCTTCACAATTGAGCTCTTGCTTGGATGTCTAAAAAGTGAAGGGAGAAAGTTGCTGATTATGAACCGGGTAAACAGAAAGAAAAACTGGACGTTTATTCCATGATAAACAACCTGGCATTCATTCGAAGCGCTGAAGGTGTACAAAAGTGGATGAGTGAAAGGAATTTAATTTATTACTTTTTTTCTCTGGTTAGCGGAACGTTACAAGGATCCACAAATTAGTGTTATAAATCATGGCACAAGCTCCAGATCAGCACTATTTATGTTAGAAAATGTTTTCGTTGAAGATCTGAATGGTGCAATAAATCTTTAATATCCTATAAGCTCCAAACGGTTCGTTTTTCGATTCATTTTGCACACGAGCCACTGAGACATGAGTCAACCTCGCCACACGTATTAAAGTTAACCGGGCTAAAATACCCGCCTGCACCAACACCTTTAACTACTCCAAGCAAAAGCCATCACAAGTACCAGGTATCACATTTCAATTAGTGCAACAATCAAGCTTTTGTTTCAACCAACTGCCACCAACACAAGCACCTCAGAGCAACCCTATACACCCCCCACCATTAATCTTACATTTGAAACAAACATACAGATACATTATAACTAGACCATCTTCCCTGCTCTGAAAATAACCGTCACCCACAACCACACTGTTTTCCGTCTTTCGCACTCACGAACGGCAGTGTTTCAACTTCTTCTACTATTGTGGACTGACAAATGCAAAATGAGTGGGGATGATCAGATATGTGTCAGGAAGGTGACGAGAGGCACATTAGTCTGTTTCTCTAGTAACACCCTCCTGAAATCCAAGAGGAAACTTGAAATATGGGAAAAGGAACATTTATAATAGACAAGACATTAAGGAATATTTTACCCAAAAGTGAAAAATACTTTATTTAACATTATTTATGTCTTGCGTGGAGCGTCATATGTGAATTCTGGATAAATATCCTGGTCATTCTTTTCAAAATAATGGAAGTAAATGGGGACTGGCGCAGTCAAGCTCCACATTTTATGAAAGTAAATAAAATCATAAAAAGTGTCATAAAAGTGGGTCATAAGACTTTGTGCATGTCTGAAGTCACGTGATAGTGGTGCGTGATAAACAGACCAAGACTAAAGTCATTTCTGAAACACTAAAGTTAATTAAAATAAGCTATTAAATTGACAAAAGCACATAGTACTAAACTTAAATGAAAATACAAAAAAGTAAAACAAATATATAAATACTATATAAATAATACTAAAATAAAATTGTCATGGACTCATAATGCACCAGTTAACAGCCACTAGATGGCAAAATTATCAGCGAATAATACCTTCAATTTTGGTCTGTTCATCACACAATGCTTCACAAATCAAATGGTCGACTTTTATGATACTTCATGGTGCTTTTTCCACCAGTTGTCTTGATTTAGCCTCATTCTATTAATAAGAGCAGTCAGGATGTTGCTAAATTTTAAAGACAATATAATAACAATGACTGTTTTCATATTTTTGGGATTAATTTTACCTATAACCACAAAAATGGACACTAAAACGAGACAATACATACAACATTTAAATGATCAAAACTCGGATGGTCCTTCAAAAACATGGGAAATCTTTCTCACAAGCTTTTTTTCTTCCCCTGAGAGCGTCCGAGTTAATGAGTTATAGAACCCGAGCTAACAAATGGACGAGGACAGAGAACCTATGCATCCTTTAATTCTTAACCCCATCTGCAGTCAAAGCGTTCAACACAAGATTGATTCATAGTTAATGCAGCCTGACGCTCGGCGTGTGAGAGAGAGGGAGCTGGGGAGAAAGGAACAGATAAAGGGGGAAGGGGGGGCTCAGCCTGCGACCAGTGTGAAGAAGAGTTCAGAGGGTCTTTTCCCACACGCAGTCAGGGCCCGTACCGTGTGAGCACCAACATACACTGCTGTGCAGTGTGCATAAAGCATGTTCTGTTCTCATGCATTCACCTACAGAAATGCTTTAAAAGTGCACGCTTATATTAAACTATTTTTATACACTGAATAAGTGCACTACAGGCTAAAGAGGCTGCAGCTTTGAAATGTAATAACATAATTATTAGGAAGATTCATACTGCACTGTGGAGGCAATAAAAGCTAATCGGTCATGGTTCTAAAAATATGTTATTAAACAGTCAGAGTGCAAGCATGTTATCTACCTGTACCTTCAGTGTTCAAATAACAAGTAAAATATATTTCAAAGCGTCTATATATGTCAGCATGCGTGCATGTGGATTTTGGGGAAACGCTGGTCCTACAAATGTGGTTCTGTGATCTTTCTACAAATGGGCAGTGAATATTAAAAAAAAAACAGTGGGATGTGGTCAAACTCTCCTAGCTCAGAAACTGCTGCATTTGGATCACTACATAACATGAATAGCTGTGAATTCAGAGGAACTTCCTCCAAACTTTCCAGCAGCACTGCAGTGCACCGAATACCTCAGGCTAAATCATTGCAATTAACATTGCAATGGGAGTGTTAAAAATAGTGTCTCTGATAAGAATCGTTCACGTTCCTGCATTCACAATGTGCACGTTTAAAAGATGTAATGTCCAACAACACTGTCTGGTGAGAGTTTGAGACACAGACATAATTACAGCATCTAATATGACCTACATCAGTTTATCGTGACAAATATGCAATATCACAGGGACATATCCTACTGACTTGTGCATCACTAAAGTGGTCAACACTGATTTGGACTGTTTTCTCAGCTAATTAATACACCACAGTGTGGTAGGTAGCAAAGCAAAAGCATAAAACCCTGTAAAAAATTACCCAGCTTTAATTTATTCATGTCTGACTTATGATCATTTAATCTCCACCCTCTTTGACATTAACCAGGAAACTATCTTGTTTTTTGGGTCATTTGAACTTCATCATATTGAACTGAGAGCAAAAGTTACAAAACAACCGCATAATAAAACATCACACGACACATCTGAACAGGTCGTTTGAGGTCAGTAAGTTGTTCATTAAAAGTCAGAATGAATAAAAATACGCATTTATGATAGTGAAAGATAATGGTTTAAGATTATGTTATGCTTAAGCAAACTAACTTTAGGCCACGTAAACTCTCAGGTGATCCAAAAACTGGTAAACAAACCTGCTGCTGATCAAATAATTAAAACAAGCAAAAACTCCATATTGTATTAATCTCATTACTATAAACCAGCAACGGAAATAGTGCAGCAATTACAAAAATAACAATCATTTAGGGCTGTTGTGTATCTCAAAAGATTCAGACTGGATTCAAACATTTACTAAATGTTCATTAACTTAGGAAAACAGTGTTAAAACTGCGTCTACTTAATGTTAATATGATCGCATAAGAATTAAATAAATAAAATCCACAAACGGATCTTGTTATGAAAAGTAAACAAACATGCTGAAGAATGTTGTCTCTGGCAACACTGTGTTACTACGATTATTGTCTCAAAGGCAGAATAACTAGGTGGCAAGATCCCCACCGTGGACAAGAATGCAACGTTACTTCTGAACAACCGGCATCGCGTAACATTGCTTCACGAACACAACAATTGCTTAAATGTATCCATTTTCGAACGCGATGAAGTGATTCGGTTCACTTACCGGTGTAAATGTATCCAGTGAAACACTCCCGTTTCTTTAAGCCACTTCTACGCATCCGCCATCTTCAGCATTAGCGATGTTTGTTTAAATGGGAAACACTCCCAAAGCTTAGAGAAGCCTGCCCGAACCACGTGCGCGGGTAATTCTGGGTAATGTAGTTTCAACATCCGGCCGATCCACGCATTCGACATAGAGCTAGAGAGGTAGAAAAACTACAAGTACATGAACCCCCGCAGATCGAAAAATAGACATCCAGTAGGAGATGGGCATTAGTAGCAATATCGTAAAAAAATATATAGTGCATTTATTTTTAGCTCATCCAAGGGCCACATAGAGATAACAGCCACGTATCCCTAATGAGTAAGCTGACTCACGCCTTTATTTACATAAGTTGAGTGTGACGAATTCGCTGTTTTCGCAACAAATCGAATTATTTATTTTGTAGCTCCTCTTTTTATTCATAATCTGTCAAATAAAATCACTTTATTGGTACAACAACATGTGCATAAGTCTCATGTGGGTCCACTAACATTGCAGCCACAGTATAAGTCAATGTACAAGAACACACTGCACAGTTTACACGTACAGTCGAGATTGACATGTAACACACACACAAAGTTAATATTACACAATATACACGATGTACAAGCACCTGAACAGTTACACTACTTGAAGTTATACGAATAAATTGTATAATGCTTTTCAGTATGTACTATATTTGAGAATTAGTTTGCAACCAAAAGTGATAGAAATACTGTGGATATTTGTGTTGGAAAAATATAGGCTATATTTTTGAGGCAAATAGGGATAATAGTATTTGTCATTACTAAGACATTATATTATGCATTGACTTTATGATGCATTGAGGTAAGCTATTGTTTACATTGATGATACTTGCTAGGCAAATGAGTGACATACCGTGTGTTTTGTATGTAATATGTTCTTGTATAGGCAAAAAAATGCCCATGAAAATAAATATTTTCAAAATTACTGCAAGTACAAGGGGAAAGCCAACACATTAAAGGCTGTAATGTGCAATATATATGACACAGCAAACTTTGATAGCATAGCATTACTGTAAATTATCAAAGGCATGTGTTTCTATGAGTGATATACTGTACATATTAGGTTCACATATTGTCATGCATATTTATATATTTAGATCTTCATGAAAAGATAAATAAATGGTCAAAAAGATATTTTAGGACACACTCGTATTCCTGTGGTCTGCAGAGGCTGTATGTGTTCTGCCCTCTGAAGACCAGACCTGGAAGATAGCAATGAACTCGTCTCCATGGTGATCTCTGAGACATACCAGTGTAGAATTTCAACTGTTGGAGAAGGAGACAGTGCTAAAGAGAGAGGGAGGGAAGGAAAAAGAGAGGGGAGGTAGGAACAGTGGGAGGGAGGGAGGGAGGGAGGGGGAGGGGAGAACGGAGAGAGAGAGAGAGAGACAGACTGAGAGAGAGAAAGAGTAGTAATTAGCTCAATGCTTGCTGTTTCCTGTCATGACAGTTCCCTGCTATACAACTCTTGGTCTCATCTGGCCAAAAAAATCTTAATGTGATTCTGAAGCATTAAGCAATTTGTGGACTTGTATGCATGTGCAAAGTTGAAGCACAGTTTTACTTTTTAAATCTTAAATTTTGAAGCAGAATAACATGCTATATGAAATAAACATTTCAGTTATGAGCATATTTGACCACAAAACTGAGAGTACCCCAATAACATTCTTCAGAAACCCAGAAATAGGCCCATAGCCGTAGACCTGTTGTTGTTCCCTCCCCCAATTCACAGCACAATCTGACTTCCCCCGAGAGTGTGAGATGCTTTACCCCCCAACCCCCTCACTCTGTCTGTCCCCTTTGAAAGGACAGGAGATAGCAGTTTTAAAGGACAGGAGATAGCCCCCAATCATCTGGATCTATAGATTCTCTACCTGCAAACATGCAGTCATGAACCACTCATTCGCACATCCCCTCTCCAGATGAAGTGCTTTAGAGATTTACTAAATCACCTCTTCAGGAATGGATGAAAGAAGAATGAGTACAAAAGCACAATGATTACATCTATTCAATTCAAGGTTAGGAAATTGTATCACTATGCTTGAAGCTCATTAAAGGGATGTTTCCACCTGAAAATAAACATTCTGTCATCATTTACTCACTGACACGTTGCTCCAAACCTGTGTACTTTTTTTGTGAAATCTAGAAAAAGACATTTTGAAAAAATGGCTCATTGTTCTTGTTTTTTCCCCCCATACAATAGAAATCAGTGGGTACTGAAGCAGTTTGGTTACCAAAATTCTTCTAAATGTCTTCTTTTGTGTTCTGCTGAAAAAAGAAAGTCACACAGGTTTAGAACGACGTGAGAGCAAGTAAATGATGACAGATATTTCATTTTTGGGTGAATTATCCCTTTAAGGCAACTGAGTGTTTACCTCTAGATATCTCTAGAGATCTTCCAGGCTGTCAATATTTTCAAAAAATACATACAGTATTTTTATCTATACAGTTCTTACAACTAACCTGCATTTTAAACATGTGACTCATGTGACTATCTTAAGATACTGTAGATATTGAGCTGAATGAAATCACTGTGTGCCTATGGACAAACTCTCTAAATCATCAATATGTCTTTAGCTTGAGATCTTGCATGCTGTGCGAGCGTGTGTCTGTGTCAGTATGTGTTTTGATTTATTAATGCAGCAGGGAGTCTCAGACAGCTGTCCTCAGCATAGATGACAACACGAGGAGCAGAAAGCTGAATAGCCTCCTCTAGTGGACAGACTGTGACATGACTTACCAGATCACTGAACGGTATTGACCTCAATGTATGTTTTTAGTTGACGAAGGACTATTTTATGCATTCTATTTAATGGTTTTGAATAATGTAATTACTAGGGATTTTTATTTAGTTAACACCATTCATAAGAATATCTTCTTTTGTCTTCCACTGAAGACTGAAGAGGTTTTGAATGACGTGGGTGTGAGAAAACGATGACAGAATTTTCATTGTTTGACGAACTATCCCTTTAAGAATTAGTCATTGGGCAGCCCATGTGGATTTACTGCTAATATTAGAGTGAACCTGACCCTTAATTTCCTTACAGTTTTGTCTAAGGAATTGGGCTAGTACCACCACTATAGCAACACCCCACAAAAACCTGGCAACCTGGTATTGTGTTAGTGAGATTTGCATGGGCAAGAAAATGTAAAAATCCAAATGTGTAATATGGATCATCTAGTCATGTTTGCATACTCATTGTAAAACTAGGAGTTTCCCTTGATTAAATGTGCATGTGTTGTTGGTTCATTTTAGATGTTAAAGCACAAAGTCTGGTTTTGTAAGGAGACAACAAGCGTACAAGCGTTGGGTGTGTTTTGGCAGCTGACTCACTGCAAGGTGCTTCACAACCTGTCTAACAACCTGTGTTTTTTTTTTTTTTTACATAAGCTGTACCCAAGCCCCACCCCCTCAGATCTGTTGTAAACACATTGTCATGGCATTTTGAGTATAAGTTAAGGATTGAATACACTATATGACTTTTCAAATCTGAACAGCTTTTAAAACATGTGTCATACATTTACCCAGCCGTAGTGGACATCATACACTAAACGACCAGACTGTTCAGTCATCCAGAGAATCACAACACAACACAGAAACATGTATTGTTGGAGACACATGACAAATGGAAAACATATGTTTTTTTAAAAGCAGGCTCAAAGTATAAAAACACGTTTAATATCCTCCTCTGACAGAATGGATTTTTTAATCTGAAGATGAAAAATCAGAGTCTGATAACTTAAAGCGTTTCTGGTCCCAATGGACTTGTATGTTTCCCATACTATGGAAATCATTGGGCACCAGCAATTGTTTAGTTGCCAAAATATTGTCTTTTATGGTTCTCAAAAGAAAGAAACTCATACAGGTTTTGGAACAACTTGAGAGTGATTCTTCATTTTTTGGGGGAACTGTCCCTTTAAGGCTCTCTCTTTACTGTTCAAGTAGAAATCACTCTTAACACTAATGTACTCGAAGAAACAACTAGATAACCAACCCAAGCAGTTATGAAGAAATTATTTTGTACAATCAATGATGTGGTAAGTATTAGTGAATGATTCGGAGGTAATGAAGTAGTGAATGATTAGCAAATGTGTATATGTATCCAAATATAAGTATTAAGGCTGAAAAACAGATTAACTTCATATTTTTCATTTAAGTTTTATTTTCCTCTCAGTTAGTTAGTTTAATTTGAGCACTCAAGTCCTTGTCTGTGTATAGTGACACCTTTTTACTACTTCAGTAATTATCTGTTTTAATTGAATGTAGAACGCATTTAACGAGAGGTTGAATGTAAATCATTTATCTCAGTTTTAGGTGTACACATCAAGGCCTAGCTCCTTTATCAGTTCACAATCCTGCCACAGCCTGTCTGTACTGAACAAAAGACATTTACTCAGGAAACCCGTCAGCCAATCAGAGTCTGCCTTTCACCCTGGCTGTACAAACCGGCCAATCACAGAAGTGCTTTCATAGCTGTTATCAGAATGTTGGCTTGGCTGGCTTGGAGAACTGCTCAGCAGACTGCTGTGTAGAGAGGGAGGGCTGTCCTCCATGTTTTAATAAGCATTGACATTACCCACTGTTTTAAGCCATGCATCCACAGAGGTAAGAGATTTTTCATTGCTTATGTGCTTTCTACACTACCTGTTCATGCTAATGGTTGAATTGTGTCATGCAGAAATACAGGATTTTCTGAGAGACAGGGACAAAAACCTGTCCCAACACCAAAGAGCTGGATCCTGGCAGGCAGAGGCAACTCAGAAATCACACTCACACTGTGTTTTAGTCTCCAGGCTCGCATGGCTGACCTGTGCTAACACTGTGACCAAAATGGCCTCTCCTGGCCTGGTCTCTCTCCTAGTAATGTTTCTCTAAAGCGGGAGAGGAGCACAGTCGTGTCCGGTTGTGTCACAGGCCAGACCTCTCAAAATGGAAGGCCCTGAGGAGCAGACAGTACAGACTGTAAGAGGAAGCGCACATGTAGATTGGCAGAAAGATCGAGCTGCAGTTTTGGCTCAGGTTGCAAGTTAAGGGAACACTTTTCAATGGCTGACATAATGCTGAATGTCCATTTTGCTCAGGATATAGGCCTAATTTGCAAAAGCACACCGCAGAATGCTTCTGCTGAAAGAGTTATTGGATTTGAAATAGAAGAGACTTTCTTTTCTATAAACAGATGCATATAGATGGTGAATTAGTCTTGTGTTTGCCTTTCTTGGTTAAATAGCGACAGGCTTCTGTCTGTTGACTCAGGTTGTAAAGACTCTGTACAGGTCAGGCATTTTATCAAAACTTAGTTGTGGTATGAGCTGGCAGCCATTTCAGACAGACTTCCGCTTTCGACTGTGCAACCACAAAGGCTGTTTTTGTGTCTGTGAATGCAAGTGTTTTTTCTTAATGTGGCATACTTGATGTCACATTTGTTGCCAGTATTTCAAATATTTATCTTGGATGGCAAGTCATTGTATACTGTATTTACTACGGCAGGCCAGGGGTCTGATCAGAAGGTCAACGCAGAGGACTAGTGGGGTTTTTCCACAACCATAATGTCAAACTGAGGCGTTTTTGTTGTTGTTGTTCTTAACTTGCTATAGCAGTCATTGTCAGGAAAATAACCTGTGCGTTTGTCTGTTAACGCAAGTGATTAAACCTGATTGTTTATCGGCTTCACCTGTCTGACTGACAGTATCAGGCACTTGAGTTCATGATCTGTTTGAGTTCATGATATCTGTTTTAGTTTACTTCTAGAAATGTGCTTTTTTTTACTGCTGAGATTGGAAGGGGATGGTTCAGTTTGGTTGTCTAAAAAAGAGCAGAGGATTGAGTACAACAGGGAGATGTAAGAAAACAAATAATTTAAATTATAGGTAATAATTATTATTAGTTGTAGACAAAGTTACCATGATAAAAGATGTATTTCCAAAATATACAATTTATTAATTTGTGTTATTCATTTTGTAAAATAAGAACATTTTTAAATGTATTTTACTCCAAAAAATGTCACGTGTAACCATATTTTTTACACCTTGAATACAATTGCATGCACATATTTAATCATTGTCAAAAAAGTTGTAATATAGTTTTTCAAGGATATTTTGCATATTTAATAAAGGCTTTTTTGAAGAATTTAACTTTTTTTATGATGATTTATTTATTAATAATGATTGATTATTTTAATGAGGCTTTTTTTCTTCCATTTTTTTCATTATGATATCAAGACTTTAAGTTTTACCCTGACCATTTTTAACCCTTTATCCCCCTCCCCCCCAAAAACTGTCATTGTATGGGCACGTTTTTTAATGGATCCAGACCGGACAATGAGCATCCTTGACCCTATTACAAAATCACTGAGCAGTTGAAATACTTTTTAGTGGGTACATGAACTCATTTTGGCAGCCGGTCAAGTCAGTCTTGAGCAGCTAAATGACATCACATAAGGAGTATTCCCAAGACCTGCAATTTACCCCGACTCCGGTTACATATTCCAGCCTTTTCTTTGTATCATGGTGTTTACAAGGCCCTGGCTGCATTCCTGCGAGCCGCTCATTTGTCAAATCTCCATTCGGCTCCTACTTAACAAAATGGTCGCTCTTCACCGTGACTGCAAGAAGGGGAGGAGAATAAAACCATCTGACATGTTTGTCCAAACATCTAAATCCCGTGTTTATTCACACTGGTATTTTTCATGGTAGAATACGAGCATTTTCCCGGTGAATGGCGGCAGCAGCCCTCCCTGCATTGCAGCAGTGTATCAGAGCAGAGAGAGAGGAGCAGGGAGAGCCTGTGTGGCACACACAGTGCCAGCCACCCAATCACGCGCCTCCGTGTGGCTCTCAAACCAATCGGCAGCATACAGCTGAGGTTAAAGATTGACAATCGCTCTGAGAGCAGCAGGGAGAGCAAGGCCCTTCTGGAAAATTCTGCACCTATCTTTGTCTCATCCCTCACTGCCTTTTATATCTGAAAAAAAAAACATTTAAAAGGCTGAAGAATCTGTGTACTGTGCCTGTAAAGAAAAAGGTATGCTGTTATTATATGTCAGTGTTTAGATGGACAGTCATACAATGCTAGTGTGTTTTGGGAGGAAGCTTGTTTAAGGGTAAGGTTATAGGTGTTTCTGTGATTGTATTTTTAACTCATGTGTTCGGGTTGTTGTTTGCGTAAGAGGAACTGTATTCTGCTACGGGTGGGGACTGGATGGTGCACATAGGTTGGACGTGAGAAGGCCAAGATGGCAAGTGCTCAAGCTCTACAGATGTTTGCCTTGTGCATGCTGTCAACACACCTCCCCATCTGCATCTCTGAAGGTTGGGGGTGTGGGACGGAGCTAGATATCACTGCCACATCAGGGCAAGAGCATTAGGTAGACCTGGTAAATGTCAATAACTGTGATTCTCTGATAATCTTGAGGTTTGTTCATGGAGGATGTTCTCTGTTCATGAACAAGACATGGTGGGGTGTGTGTGATAATAACCCAGGCATCAGGAGAGAAAAGGAGCCTTTTTAAAACTGCTCAGGCTGCAAAATGATGGAAAATGCTATGTCGCTTAGAAGGTCTCAAGTCCAAGTGCCGCATTGAAATTGAAATTTCCACAGAGGTTCAGCATTGGCATTAAACCACGCTCAATCTGATGAGTTATGGGCCATCGGTCTGATGTGCATATCATATTCAGATGGCATATCGGATTCATATCTTGGTGCTAGTTCAGGCAGTAATAAACTACAAATATAATTGTCTTACTCTGTATTTTTGTATTGTTTCAGTACAAACATTCTTAAATGTAGATATTTACTTGAGAAGCAAAAATATATTGTGTTTTCTAAAATAGAAATATCAAAATTCAGTGAGCCTTTGCTTAAAACAAAAGAAATCTCTGCCAGTAAGGTAAGAAAAATAATCTTGTTTTTCATTTAAATGATCAAGTTAGTTGTTCTTACCCCATAGCCAGGTTTTTTTTTCTTGTTTTAATCATAAACTGACATATTTCTCATATGGTTTTCAGAAAAGAAGACTTAATATCTTGGGTCATTTTGATTCTCAAGTAAATGTTTGGATATTTTAGATAGTATTTTGGTTTTTGCAGTGTATAATTAAACTGGGTTGCCTGTTGTGTTCTTGGATTGTTTATTAAAATGAAAATGATTTGCCTTTTTTGTACATATTTACATAAAATTTGACGTTTTTATGCCATGTCACTAGTCCACGAAACTGTCAGGAAATGCCACAAGCTGATTTGTCTAATGTCATACTCATTTTTAAGTTACGCCTGACACAAAATGTTTAATTTAATTGTCTTATTCTTAATGTAGATTTCTACAACAATAAGATTCAGTTTCGCATTTGTTAGGAGTGGAGAATAAGCATTATTAGTTGAGTCTGATGGAGGCCATGCTGTGAATTTGACGTCAAAGCTCTCTTTCACTGTGAACTTCCTTCTCTTCTGCATTCAAACTGTTGAAATAAAACTTAAATTTAGTTGAAGGACTATATGAAGACATTTGCTTGCTTGATGTTTGATAAAATGGTGAAGTTATTTTAGATTGCATTGCCTTTTTAGCATCACTGTTGCCAAACATATTCCCTCTAAAGGTAAAAAACTGTATTTATGTAAGAAATACAGGTGCCATTATGAGAAAACCGCAGATTTAAATATCATTGATTTTATTTATTATTATTTTTCATTGTGGCAGTTTGGCTGAAGGAGGAGGGAAGGAGTCGGATGCAATTGAGGGGATGGAAATCGCAACAAGATCCAAGGGTGAGAGTTGTCCTTTGTGTGAGAGTGCCACATTTATCTCCACATTCAAGAGTCAAAATAGCGCAAAAATGTCTGCTAAGCTAGTCATTCATATTTGTTGTTGTTTTGTGGTCGGATAAATTTTTTTCAGTATGGTTTAGTGTGTATGTGCAGTTTTAACTCTACGCTCATGTCAGTAATTTGTACCATTACTGTGCAGTCTCTGATCAAGGGTCAGCAGAAAGGACCATCCCTAAACGCAAGGTTTCCAGCCCTCCTCACTCCTCAAATGGACACTCGCCTTCAGAATCCGCCTGTAGTCCTGTAAAAAAGAAGAAAAAACCAGGAGCCGTTAATAACAGTAAAGACCAGGTGCAACTTTCACTCTATACAGGCCCTTGTTCGGTCTGAGATGTCCGTCATTCTCTAATTTCTGTGTCCATCTGTGTTGTTTTTGTGATGGTATTCATCAAAATATAGAGGCACTATTTATGATGTAGTTCATTCAGGGTCGCTTGTTTTTCAAATTTACACCTCATTTGCTAAACCTGTAAAGAAGGCCACTTTAAGATTTGGCAAATGTTACAAAATCTGCCAACAGCCTTTTCAATTAATAATGCCGTTTTCTGCAAATGTTGATACATTTATTTCATTTTAGTCATTAGCATATAACATTTTCATCCATTTGGATTAAACCGTTTTAACATGAACTCATAAACATAATGTGATGCATAATTGTTCTCACAATTAACAGATTTATGCAGATGATACAAATCAAACAGATGCAAATACTTAATTTTCCTGTTGTTTAAACATTTTGCTGATGTTTTAGGAACAAGAAAATGAATTTTGCTGTTTTTAGTAAAGGTTTTTAATTAAATCAAATTAAGTGCATTATCTTTAGCATTAACATTAAGTTTGTACTTTGTATTTAAGAATTAAGTAAATGTATAATTTGAATAACATATATGTTTACACAAAGGCAAAGCCACATCTTAAGTGCATAAAGGACTGATGTCCTCAAAATGAAATCATTAAACCAATGAATATTAAATCAAAGGTCTGTTTTATCATGCTATTATAGTAGCAAGAGTTTATCAATGTATTAATGCATTAATACGTGTTTTGATAGATTGCATCACACCTTAAGCATCATCACATCCACTGTTTTTCAGCATCTCACACCATGAGCGTTTGCTTAACACCAACCAAATGCAAACAGACCATCCTTATTGTCAAGCCTTGGTATATGTTATTGATAAATCCTTGAGCTGACCACTACTGCTTTTGGAGGAGATCCAAACAAAAGATTTTAGCTTCTATAAAAGTCTTTTGAGATTGTAAACAACCTAAGGTCCATGCCTTAATATAATGAGCCCAGCCAAACGAACACAAGGCTGGTGGCTGTCATGCAAGCTAAGCAGAAATGTGTATCCAGGGACAGCCTATGATGCAGCTGCAATGAATTATTAGTCTTAAGCTTGTTTCCTTCTCTAACAAGGATGCATTTACTTTCACGTTTCAGATTGAATGCCATTAATTCAATGCTCATTAGTCTACATTTGCCCTCTTCTGTCCTTCCATGCCACTGCTTGATCGATAAACTTTGTGCCTGTTGGTTTTGTTATCTTTTAATACCCATGTTTTGAAACCCCAACCCTCTGTTTCTCTCGCCCACATTCCAGTCAGAACTAAGACACGGTCCCTTTTACTATGTGAAGCAGCCCGCACTCACCACAGACCCTGTTGATGTTATACCGCAGGACGGGCGGAATGACTTCTACTGCTGGGTGTGCCACCGCGAGGGCCAGGTGCTCTGCTGTGAGCTCTGCCCGCGCGTCTACCACGCTAAGTGCCTCAAACTGGCTGCAGAGCCCGAAGGAGACTGGTTCTGCCCTGAATGTGAGGTACTGGTCTGGCAAATGCGGCTGTGAAACATCACTTTGTATGAAAAATTATCTTCACAATGCAGATTGTTAGTCACTTGTTAATATTTTATTCAGGGCAAGATACTGCAGGCAAAAATGTTGTTTAATTTATAAAGTTTCTCTATTTTTTTTGTCAGGGTTTCAAATACAATGCATATCTTTAAGGCTGTTTTCTGACACCCCTGACTTCGGTAGCACTTACATACACCAAACTTTACAGTCTTGATACATCTTTATTCTGAAGGTTTTTTTTAGAGTTTTGTTCTCTCCCCAAATTTATCACAGTAATACTAATTTAATTCGAAGGGTTATATTGAGATCGTAAATATATTGTTTTGCTATTTTATAATTTTTTTAGAGGTAAATCCATAATTACATTTTTAACAATATTTCAAGTGTAATTTATGAGATTGGCTGTATTTTGAATCCTTTTTTCTGTGTAAAAGGCAAATAATTGACCATGCTGATTTCAAAGTAACGGATTCATTAGTCTGAATACACATTGAACCAAACACTATCATAACATCTTAATTGATAATTCTGTGTACTTTATTTTTGACATAACATCCCATGAAACAAACTGCACATTTTCGATAGTGACAGTAAAGCTTTGGTAGCAACCACATCACATTACAGAATTTCTCACATATTAAAACATACTAAAGTCAAGTCAAGTTGAGCTTTATTGTCATTCCGCTACATGTGTGGACATACAGTGGAACGAAATGTCGTGCCTCACAGGACCACGGTGCTATGTGAATACAGACATGCAACAATGAAGTAAAACAGTATAAACCTATACACAACTGACCTACTGTCAGATTTGACTATACATATGCTATATAAAAAGTGGTTACCTATACATAAACTAACAAAATACAAACTGTGCAAATGCCTCGCAAATACTTTACATTTGCAAAAAGAGAAACATTCAAGCAGCTGGCTGGGGAACAGCGTAAGGTGATTTGTAGTGCATGAGCCTGTAAACAGACTGTACACACAGTAGTGTGTGAAAGTGTCTAGTGAAAATAGAAGAGAGTGTGTTACTACAGGTGGTTTGTACAGGCCCACTCACCTGTGTGTAGCACACTTTGAATTGCACAAAAAAGTTTGACCGTTTTTTCTGTGATGATGTAAGGGGAGGAGGAGGGGGTGAGATGGTCCAGTTTTCAGGAGGTAGGGCATTTGCATGGGGTTTCATAGAGGCGGTGTGCGTTGAGTTCAGGGCTCTCGCAGCCTGGGGAAAAAAGCTGTTGAGCAGTCTGGTGGAGCGGGCTCTGATGCTCCGGTACCGTCTTCCTTCACGTTCGGTCCTTCACGATACTATTGGCTTTACTGGAGCATCGTACAAGGAAAATATCCAGGATGGAGGGGAGAGGGGCACTGATGATTTTTGCAGCGGTGTTCACTGTCCGCTGGAGGGTCTTGCAGTTCCCGTACCAGACAGTGATGCAGCTGGTCAGCACACACTCAATGGTTCCCCTGTAGAAGGTGGTGAGGATGGGTGGAGGGAGACTTGCTCTTTTCAGCCAGCAGAGAAAGTGTAGGCGCTGTTGTGCCTTCTTGGAGATTGACATGGTGTTGGTGGTCCAGGTGAGTTCCTCTCAGGAGGAATTTAGTGCTGCTGACTCTCTCCACAGTCGAGCTGTCGATGGTCAGTGGGGGGTGGTCAACAGAGTTTCTCCTGAAGTCCATCACAACCTCCTTTGTCTTACTCACATTGAGGGACAGGTTGTTAGCACCACACCATTCAGCCAGCTGTGCCACTTCCTCTCTGTAGTGTGTTTCATCGTTGTTGCTGATGAGACCTACCACTGATGTGTCATCGGCAAACTTGATGATGTGGTTGGAGCTGAACTTGGCAGTGCAGTCGTGGGTCAGCAGCGTGAAGAGCAGCGGGCTGAGCACACAGCCCTGTGGGGCACCTGTGCTCAGTGTGGTAGTGCTCGAGGTGTTGTGGCCGACACAGAATGACTGAGGTCTTCCGGTTAGAAAGTCCAGGATCCAATTACAGAGAAAATACAAAAATGAATTGGTAAAATTCGGTAAAAAACACATTTACCTCAAAATGATGAGACCTATCTACTCACACCCTGTAGCTATGAGAGAGGGGGACACAGGAATACTTCCTGATCATAAATCTATGGGTTTAGTTAAAATCCGTCTTGGCCAATAGACTAAAACATGCACTGTGTTTCGGTAGTGACATGAAAAATGTGGGACACTTTTTTTTTTTTTTTACATACATTTTTAGAATTTACAAAGAAAATATAAAATACTTGTTTTTTCTGAACTTTTAAAAGAACCAAAAAGATACCTTTCAAAAACAACAATGGAAAAAATATATTTCTCAATATCATCTTAAGTTGAAATTTAGGGGTTAGAGTTCGGGACAGCCACCTCCCAATTGAAAGTACCCAATAAATGATGATTTTATATATATTAAGGTTACTAAAATTGTAAATATTATTGTGGGGTTCAATAGATAATAAAAGGATCTTAATACACATCTAAGATTTGAATGTTTTTAAATTCTATTTTTGTATATAATTAAACATTTTAGAAAACTTTTAATACAATTTTTTTTGCAATTCCTAATGTAATAAATCAACTGGGGAAGTATAGGGAAATATATCAGCTAAATGTACTTTTTTATTTTTACTTCAGTTTTGCTTGAAGATTTTCCACCCTCTCTGACTTTTAGAATGATTGATTTTGCTTCTGTAATTTTAAAACTTCTATACTGTATCACTTTTTGCATTTTAAATCAGCAATTGCTAAATACTAAACATAAGCTGTAACTGACGGCATATGATGCCAATGATATCTGAATGATTCATTTTGCAGCTTAAAAAAAGATACAAAATGCAGCTTTTTGTGATAACGAAACATGGCTTTAATATTTGCATTCAAATAAAGCTTCAAGTATTTCTCACTTTCGTTTACAGAAAATAACCGTTGCAGAGTGCATCGAGACTCAGAGTAAAGCTATGACGATGCTCACATTGGACCAGCTGTCTTTCCTGCTGAAGTTTGCTCTCCAGAAGATGAAGCAGCCTGGGGTAATTTCATTAGTGTCCACTCTGCAGATCTATGATTTAGTCCGTGATATTAGAGAGTTGTGCCTACATCTAGGACAAAAACAATGCAACTATCAGACAATGTATTGCTTTACCACTTTTTTACCAGTGTACACTTCATTATGAAATGAAAGTCCTTTCCTCATAGAACAAGCACAGACGCATTCTGTCCACATGAAAAGCTTAATGAATATCTCAGTGGTGCTCTTTAGGATTGTTTTCACACTGGAGCTTTTCACATCACAATTTGGTTTGTTTGGTTGGGTTAAGTGTTTTGAAATGGCATACTAACACAAGTGTCATTCTTTGCGTGCAATATCCTATTCAAATTACCATAAGAAACGGGAAGCACTGGTTGCCAAATATGAATGGTAAAAAAATACTGTGACAGTGATTCAGGTATTACAATGTGTTTATTTTTTACTTTATTACAAAAATATTTCTTTCTTTTCTTCAGACGGAGCCGTTTCAGAAGCCGGTGTCTCTGGAGCAGCATCCTGATTATGCAGAGTATATATTTCATCCCATGGATCTCTGCACTCTAGAAAAGGTGAAAGTGAAGCATTTGATCCTGAAAAATCGACACACTCAGTTCTTAGGAATGTATTATATCTGGCATCTTATGAAAGTGTTTTAGTAATGTGTTCACTTTTTGTTCTTATTCAGAATATTAAAAAGAAAATGTACGGCTCCACTGAGGCTTGCCTGGCTGATGTGAAGTGGATTTTGCACAACTGCATCATTTATAATGGAGGTCGGTTGCTAACGGTTCAACAGCATTGTCACATTTGTTTCTCCTGAATGTTTGTTTTATTAAAACGCTTTGTCTGTTTTTCTCTTAGGCAACCATAAACTTACAGCAACGGCTAAAGTTATTGTAAAGATCTGTGAACATGAAGTATGCACTATAAATTATAAGCTAAAATACGCAAATGCTTTATTCAGTGCCAGTTAAAAAAATAAATAATACTTTTCAGATGAATGAGATCGAGGTCTGTCCAGAGTGCTATCTCTCTGCATGCCAGAAAAGGGACAACTGGTTTTGTGAACCATGTGTGAGTGTATTCAACTAAACAAAATCTAATTCCTTCTTCACATAGTAACTAGTGTGAGTTAACCATCTGTTCATGCAATTTCTGTGCGTCACATTATCAGAGCAACCCCCACCCTCTGGTCTGGGCCAAGCTGAAGGGATTCCCATTTTGGCCTGCTAAAGCTCTTCGAGACAAAGATGGACAAGTGGATGCACGGTTCTTTGGGCAGCATGACAGGTGAGCACTGCTGAACTGGGTCCTTCTAACCATCCACAAAATGTCAAACAGTAAACCTGTTTGCTCCATCTTAATCTGAGTTTCACCAGAAGTGAGAGTCAGCAGTGTTGCACAATAGGAGTTTTCCTAATGCACATTTACAGGTTGATAGTTTCTTTGATTACTTGGATAAAAATGAATTTTAAAACATTTTATATTATTATTTTAGTATTAAAACAAGTTATTCCACATTCTGCCCAGTGTTCTGACGTCTATAAGTGTATTAAATATTAATTGTTCTGCATATACTGCATAAATAATATTACATATATACATAATCTTTATGTAATTAATATGAATCATCATGTAATAAATATTACAGTTTTATATAGATGTATGAATGTAACTGCTAGCAATTAAATGTTTAAATATGAATGTTACATTAAACATTTTTTATACATATTTTATCAAAGTAAGAAACTTATTAAATATCCAATTAGTTACTTTTACAGTACAGTTCCATTACATGTGTTACAAGCGTGATTTAAATGAAGTATTCATAATTAATTAAAAGTGTAATTTTAAGTTTAAACTTTAAATAAGAACAAGTACTTCATCAAAATGAATAATTTTAATTATTGTATTAATAATTTTTTTGCACATTTGTTTACATAAAACAATGTTACTGAGCTTCTATGTGCACAAACCCAACTACAAAAATCTGTTATGTTTTTTCTTAGCTGCAATTTGAATTAGATGTTGCAGCCTTACATTTCTCCAAAATACCATTTCTCATAACTAAAACTAATATGTTTTGATTTGCTGTGAATGATATTGTGATGCCTTTTGAGTCTAGGTGAAGACAGAAAATGTACATTTCACAAAATGTATAGAAAATACTTGGGGTCAAGCATGACTTGATTTTATTCTAAATGATTTGTTTTTATTTAAAGGGCCTGGGTTCCTATTAACAACTGCTACCTCATGTCCAAAGAGATCCCCTTCTCTGTGAAGAAGACCAAGAGCATCTTCAACAGTGCCATGCAGGAGATGGAAGTATACGTAGAGAACATCCGGAAAAAATTGGGAGTCTTCAATTACGCTCCATTCCGCACACCTTACACCCCAGAAAACCAGTTCCAGATGCTCCTGGATCCTGCAAACCCTAGCGCGGGCTCCATCAAACCTGAAAAACAGGAGAAGATCAAGTTCAACTTTGATGTAACAGCATCTCCTAAGTTGCTCGTGGGAAAGAGCATGGTGTCCAGTGGAAACGTAGGGAGTGGAACAGGAAGGAGAATCTCAATGACGGACATGCCTCGTTCACCAATGAGCACTAACTCCTCTGCGCATACGGGATCTGATGGAGAACAGGAGACTGCAGAGAAAGGTCATGCGAGAGCTGCTCTGCCACATTACAACACTGGAGATGAGTCAGTGGACAGCACTGGTATAGAACATTAAAACACGCTGCTGCTTTGTGTAGCTTATGTACTGTTCATATGTTAAACATATTAAAAATAGCTATATAGTAGAAGCTGAAGCAGCCTGCCAAAAAACATCTTCTGCTATAGTTTTAGACTGTAAATAAATGCTGGAACACTTTAGTATAGGCACCAATTCTCACTGTCAACTAGATGCGTATTAGCATGCCTATTAACATATTGGCTGTTTATTTGTACTAATAAAGCATATATTCTACATGAACATATTGCACATCCCTAATCCTATCCAGTACCTAAACTTAACAACTATCTTACTAACTATTAATAAGCAGTATAGGAGTTTGAGGCAAAATTTGTAGTTAATTAAATGCTAATAGCGAGAATTGTACCTTAAAATAAAGTATGACCAAAAATAAATTTGATAATAATATTTAAACAGAGGAATGTATGATTAAAGCTCATTTCTGCCATTACAGCATCACCTGCCCCTCCTAGAGCAGGCCTCACAGGAAACACCTTAGAGAGCCCTAAACCTTTCCACTCACCGTCTCCCAGCACCCCTGTTAAACAGGAGAAGACCCCCACTACCGGCAGCATCCTCAACCTCAACCTCGGTAAACTCCCTTCAGTTGATTAATCCATTGATTATTTCTTTGATTCATTGTTTTATTTGATGATACCCAAAAGTGTGGGGTCAATAAGATTTGTAAAATTGTTCAAATGCGGCATTTATTTGATAGAAAGCACAGAAATATTGTGAATGAACTGTTTCTGTTTTAATATAATTTATTTTTGTCATGGCAAAGCTTGGACTTTTCAGTATCATTACTTCCAGTCTTCTAATATGGTGATTTTCTGCTCAGGAAACATAACTTATAATTATTAGTGTTGAAAACAGTACAGTCACAGCACAATATCTGTGCAGAGGATACTTTGATAAATACAAAGTTCAAAAGAATAGCATTTATTTGAAATATTTTTCTTTAATGCCACTTTTGATCATTTTAACGTATACTTCCAGAATAAAGGAAGGGGGGCTTACTGACTCCAAACTGTACGGTAGCATATATAAAGCACATGTTATATCACATCCTGCCTACTGTTCTCCTTTCAACCGAAGGCAATAAATTAAAGTAAGTTTATGTATGGTGACAACAATATACAATGTGCATAACATTTTAAAAAATATAACATAATAAATGTAAAATTTGAACATAAAAAAGGCAATATGTTGTCCTTTGTGCAAGTAAACATAAAACCAAAATTGACCCTACTTAATTTCTTCACAATAAGACATTAAAGTCTCAATGTGGATAAGTAATTGTTGTTATTCCACAAAAAGCCTTTCTATGTCTTCCTAGAAATCATTTATACAGGACATCTTGTAGCTCAAAAAAGGATGTCATGAATTAAAATGTACAACTTCAGTATTACTTAATTCAGTCCGTATGCTTTTAGATATGCTCATAATGGGCTACTGAGAGCCTTGTGATCTCTTTCAGATCGCAGTAAGGCAGAGATGGACCTGAAGGAGCTGAGTGAAAGTGTCCAGCAAAAACAGCAGCAGGGGGCTCAGCCCTCCCTCACCTCCGCTAAGAGACGGACCAGGAGCCGTTTCCAGCTCAACCTGGATAAGACCATCGAGAGCTGCAAAGCTCAGCTGGGTCAGTTCAGATTGAAATCTGTCAAGGTTACGTCATCAATTGCATCAATTAGGTCACAATTGCAACAGCTTCCAGTGTTTTGCTGCCATTCACAAACCATTCTATTAAAACTCTACTGATGTATTTTCTCATGTATCTTAAGAAGTTTTTGTTTTGTTAGTCCAATGTGGTTTTGTGACTAAACATAAATCATTTTATTAATTATGCCTATATATTCCCTGTTCTCATTAAACCTTCTGGAATATCTAATAGTATTTTTAGAATTCTAAATATATTGAAACTGTATATTTACAACCCCCCAAAAAAAGAAATAAACATTTTAAGATATTTTTTTTGAACTTTTCAAATATAAAATTATTGATAGAGAAAGTTTTACATTGTATTACTTTCCTGAAGGTTAAACATTTACTCTGTATCCCAGGTATAGACGAAATATCTGAGGATGTGTATAAAGGAGTAGAGCACAGTGATTCAGAGGAATCCGACAAGTCTGACTCCAGCGACAGTGAATATGGCAGCGATGATGAACCGAAGAGCGGCCAAGATGACAAAAACACAGTTGATGATAAAAATGAGAAAGAGCCTCCCAAGAAAAAATCAAAACCATCGGTGGCTACTGCTGAGGACAAAGACAACAGCACAGAGTCTGCTGCAACAGCCATTACAGCAACCAAAGGAGAAACCAGCCAAAAAACAAGCACCTCCGAGCCTATAGCTAAAGATAAACCAGATATGGATTCCGAGAAAGAACCTCCTGAGAAACTGAAAGCTGCTCCCGCATCCCCAGATTCCAGAAAGAAACCCAAGGGCTCTGAAGAGGCTGTGCAGCCAGCATCGGTGGATGTAGACATGGACTCGGACTCTGAGAGGGAGCTGGTCATTGACCTGGGAGAAGAGCAGGCAGGGAAAGAGAGGAAGAGGAACAGGAAAGATTCAGCTGCTGTCACCGCACTAAAAGAGCACACAGCCTCCAAACCTGAAGGTCAGATTTCTTTAATGAATCAAGTCTGGGTAAAACTTCTAGCAACATCAGCCAGTTGCTATTAGACCAGCAGCATTAAGTAAGTTTTACAGTGGTGACCAAAATTATTAGAACACTTGGCATATTTAAGAGGTTTCAGTTGTTTTGTTGAATTGGCCATTACAGTACCCATAAAACAAACTATTGCTAGAATACCTGTGACTGAAGGAATCTGCTGGAACATTGAAAATGATGGACTAGCCCCCTCAAAGCCTGGACCTCAACCTCATCGAGCAAATTTGGGGCGAGTTGGAAAATAAACTGGACAGTTTTATTGTATATTCAAAGGAAAGCCTTTGGCTTGAGTTTCAGGAGGCATGGGATAACATTAATGTTGAAGTTTCAGGAAATATATTGACACCATGCCAGAGAGATGTGCTGCTGTAATTCCTGCAAAAGGTGGACATGCCAAATATGAAAGTTAAAAGTAGACAAAACCAGTACAACTCACTTCATCTGATATTTGTTGTGCTCAGAGCAACCATCTGCATGTTTCATGAACAGTATGAAATTAAATAATGTTTTGGAGGCAAAAAAGCTCAATCATTTCAGATCTGTCAGGTGTTCTAATAATTTTGGCCATCACTGTATGTTAGCATTGAAAGTGAACCAGTGTGAAAAACAACAATATCAGCCAATCACATGAGAGTTAAAGGTGCATTTAGTAATTATTTATAAAGTAATCAAAAATAATATAAAATTAATATTAAATTATATAATTATATCTATAAAGCAACCCAGATCCACGTAAAATAAAACTGCTTTTATTAGTTTTTTTAACATGGATCCGAGTTCCTTCATGCTGACGCTACATGATCACATGACTTGCCGAATGCTGCTTCTCCTACTACTACTACTAAGTAAACCCATTATTGTCAGACTTTTTCCACTTACAGAATAGATAAATGATATTTTGCAGTGACTGCAAATTTATACAATAGCATGGTAAGCAAAAACGTTTTAACTTGCCTGGTGTTGTCGTCACACATCGCAATCGTTCTCTCGTTTCATACAAACACAACTGCGCCATCTTGCGTTTCAGTTAATGATTGTGATGAAATAGAAAATCACCTCAGAAAAGTTTTTATTAATATTACCGTCATATTGTAGTCTTTGTCTTCGATTTCAGTAGGTTTGTACGTTGGAGTAGACGTTTTATTTTTTAGCTAAATACCTTTATCAGTATTTCATGCTCATGTATGTATTAGGATAACTGCCATTTTTATTAACATAAATGACTGAGTGGTAGCATTTTTAAATGGAGGGGGGACTTTAGGACTAGGTTCAACTGGGCAAACCGACCTTTTGGAAAAAAATTATTTTTGAAAAATTCTATAATTCTTAAAGACGTAAATAATAGTTTTCATTTTAGTTATATTAGTTTTGGTCATTTTATAGTGTTTTTGACATTTTTATCAGCATTTTTTATATCTGTTAATCATATTAATTTTGTTGTGTTTTAGTAGATCAGGTTAAACTAAATGAAAACGAAAAGTGTTACTTTGGTAACTATCTTAAAAAAAGAGTTTATTAAAAGTAAAAAAAAAAATGTTTTTATAGTTTTAACCTTAACTATAATAACCATGTTTCATGCTCTCATCTTATTTGATTGCAGGTAAAGCCACTCCAAATTCAAGCAGTCTAACCCAGCCTCAAAACTCAACGGCCCTTTCCTCCTCCTCGACTGTTAAGGACCCATCTCAGTCCCCTTTGGCCGTACCGCTTAACATAATACCCCTCACAGCAGCTCTGACCAGCACCACCTCCTCCACCCTCCCCATCACCACTCCGTCCACCGCCAACGGTTCCTCACCCATCTCCACCAGCACCGTAAAGAAGCAGCGGCCCTTACTGCCCCGAGAGACCGTACCTGTGGTGCAGCAGGCCGTCGTGTGGAACCCCACCACCAAGTTTCAGACGTCCTCTCAAAAGTGGCACATGCAGAAGGTGCATAGGCAGCAGCAGGGCCAAACGCAACCAGCCACACAGGCGCAGGTGTTAACACAGGTGCAGCGCAGCCAACAACCACAGCAGCAAGCGCAGGTCTCCTCATCCTCAACGGGACAGCAGCCTTCCTCCAGCACCAGATACCAAACACGACAGTCTGTGAAAAGTATGCAGTTGATTTGAATTAATACTATAAATGTCATATGTACATTTACCGGTCAAACCTATGGAATAATAATTTTTATGTTTTTAGAGGTCTCTTATAGTTGCATTTATTTGAGTAAAAATAAAAACAGTACAACGTTATAAAAGTAAGAACTATTATTAAGAATTGAGCACCAAATCAGCATATTTTAGAATGATTTTTGAAAGATCATGTGACGTGGAGTAATGGCTGCTGAAAATTCAGCTCTGTCACAGGAATGAATGACATTTTAAAATTATAATTAATAATTAAAATAGAATGTTAACTGAAATTGCAATAATATTTCACAATGTTACTGTTTTACTGTGTTTTTAATCAAGTAAATGCAGCTCTGCTGAGCATAAGAGATAGCGTTCAGAAACATTAAAACATCCTAATTGTTCCAAACTTTGTAATAATATTGTTAGTTGTGTTTATCCAGCAGTACAACAGAAAGACTCTACACACACCACCTCCACATCTACCGTCACACTGGTGACCAGCACACCCGTATCGGCCCCCATGACGGCAGGACCCAACATCATCTCTTCCTCTTTATCATCAACATCCACAGCTGGAGACTTCCAGATCCCCACCACATCTGCAGATGTAGCAGCTGATATAGCAAAGTACACTAACAAAGTGAGATCGCTAAGAAATGGCGGTTGCAAAATATGTTTAGTTGAAAACCATTTTAATGGTTTTATTGATGTGCTTGACAAACTGTTTTTAAACTATTAACAGATCGTGGATGCAATTAAAGGGACGATGACTGAGATATATAATGACCTTAATAAAAGCACGTCGGGAAACACAATAGCAGAGGTAAATCTGGAGAAGTGCAAAGCATTGTGGGTGAATTATTTAACAACTTGAAAATATGAATAAAACCGCTGTTTTTATCCTGTTACAGATTAGACGGTTGCGAATTGAAATTGAAAAACTGCAGTGGCTACATCAACAAGAATTATCAGAGATGAAGCACAATTTAGGTATGTGATTTTCTGATAATACAGTAGTCAGCATTTGAAGTGGATCAAAAAAGTTCATCAAAGTTGTTCTAAGACAAGAACGTGTTTTAGTTTTTAGGATAACTTTGATTAAATGTTTTGATCCACTTCAAATGCTGACTAGTGTAGTTTATATAATGTAGGGATGCACCAATAATGAAGAAAATATGGAGCGTCTTAAAATAGAATTTATAGTTTAATGCAGAATTTGTCATATTTATAAATTATGAATTTAAAAATCAAAATGGGCAGTACTTCTAATTAACATGGTATAAATTAGTTTCTGTGAATTTTAAAGTGCAAGAAAAAAATATTATTTAAATACAAAGTCTGCATGTCTGTGTGTGAATGACATGCAATTTTCTTTACTACACCTACTCAAGGACACATGACGTCAAGCACGTTATAGCACTTTTTGGAACATCAAAAACAAATTTCATAAGGCCATAACAATTACATTTTTGTTATATTTGTAATCAATTGTTGTACATCTTTTTCAATTAATTAGACATGCTTTTTGTTTACTAAAATGAAATTTTATTTAACCATTTAAAATGGAATCTAGCAAAGTTAAAACGAGGAAGAAGAAAAAAATTTGAGAAAAAAATGAAATGTAATTTGTGGAAATATAAAACCGATTCTCTAGGGCCCTACTGATATGGTACCAGAATACTGTGCATTAATAATCCATCCTGACTGCATATTTATTCAATGTGATGTACTCAGAGCTAACCATGGCAGAGATGAGGCAGAGTCTTGAGCAGGAGCGTGAGCGAATCGTGACGGAGGTCAAGAAACAGATGGAGGTGGAAAAACAGCAGGCTGTAGATGAAACTAAGAAGAAGCAATGGTGTGCAAACTGCAGAAAGGAGGCCATTTTCTACTGCTGCTGGAACACCAGCTACTGCGACTATCCCTGCCAACAAGCACACTGGCCCGAGCACATGAAGTCATGCACACAGTCTGGTAAGACATAGTATCAGACTATAAATATAGTCCAAAGCCTGCATTTATGTTTATATTTAGTCTTCAGTGTAACATGATCCATGATATAAATCATTCTAATTTGCTTATTTGGTGCAGAAAAAGAAAATTATTACCAATGTTGAAAGCAGTTGTTGCTTCATGTTTTTGTGGAAACCATAATATATTTCAGTATTCTAGAAGTCTTTTGTAACATCAGTTTCATGCATGCTTGCTGAATAAAATTATTTATTTCAATAAAAAAGAAATTTTGAACGCTGATGTATTTAAGTAGTGTATGAACTGACTTGTCTTATTAATAGCTGTATGAAATGACTTTGTATTCCAGCAACATCATCACAGCAAGAACAAGAGTCCGACGGCGGCACAGACGTTCCTCCCAAAGCCCCTGGACAGCCAAACAACTCCCCTAGAGAGACTGTATCTGCTACACCTGCAGACAAAGACAGTGAAGTGGATAAAGCCAAGGACAGTGTCACTGTCACCATGTCCTAGCTCACATGGACAAAACATACACTACATCAGCACTTATGTCTGTACAGCTGTACATAGATGTTGTCAAATTCTTCACTACAAAAATTGTTTTAATTAACGTTTGTCTTGCCTGATTGTGCTTTTGTGTTTTTTCTGTGTATGACTGTCTGAATGTTCCAAATCTAATACACAAACCATCCAAACGTTTCCTTCTGTAGGTTTGAGGGGGTGTCTGCTTCTTTGTTGGGTTTGAGTCTAAACAAAAAATAGTTATTTATTTTATTTTTTAAAGTCGTCTTGTACGTGGGCTCTGATAACTTCTACGTTGATCTTTTTAATGTTGCCAAAACATATTTATAATAAATACGAAGCCTCATCTGCTGGTAATCTTTCAGATGAGTCCCTTTTTTATTTCCAGTTCCAAAAGCTAGTACAGAATGTAGTTATTTTGAGTTTTTTAAGAAGAGTATTGTGTTGTATTCATGCTATTTCATCAAATATTTGGTTATATAAAACTTAAAAGACTACATTATTTCTTGAAACGTCGTTTAAACACTGTCGCAAAATATGACTACTTTATCACCATCTTGTTCGATTGTGTCTCCATGGAAAAGAGATGGTTCAAACATGTTGTAAAACTGTATTATCACTAGATAAGTGAGTATTATTAATCTGAGGTTCTGGTTATTTGGTTTCCTGTATCATAAATGCCTTTGTTTTTTTCTGTTTCGCCTGCGGTTCACTTCTGTGATCTGTTGATGTAGTTTGTAACATCAGTAGGATCTCATGGTTCTCTTTTTAAGTTTACCTTAAAGTCGAAAGGTATAGTGTTAGATCATTGATGAATGATTGTAGATTTTGTCATGATTATATCGTTGGTGTCAAAGAATTGTTAAGACGAGTAAATCATATTTACTTTACATAAGTACCCAATTCATTCTAACTGAACATTGGCGAAAGTTGTTTTTTTATTACATTTTCATATTAACAAGACTGTGACTTCACACCAGTGCAGGTGATTAAGGAAGTACTTGTTTAATGCTGTTTTTGTTGGTTATAATTTTGCATATATCATTCATACGATGCTGTATTCTCAATGTTTGAAGAACAGATTCTTAAGAACCCATAAGAGACTGTATCTATGAACCACACACAGAAACATTCCTGTATGTTATGCTGTTAATAGTGCATACATGTTATTTCAAACCATATACAGAAAAGGAGAGCGGTTGAGAGTGGCTGTCAGTCTAAAGAAGAACAGATCCATGTTTACATATTGTATATAAATAAAGATCTGGTGGTCTAAATTGTAATTTAATAGTTTTTGTATGGTGCAAGTGAATTAAAGAGAACACCTGATAAAAGTGTTTCACGTTGGAGTCATTCTTCGATTGATTATATAAACCCTACTTTATTTGGACCTTCAAATGTGTTTTAATGTGACCATATTCACAAAAATCTTTGAAATGTCATGCCACGTATATTTCTGGGTTGTGTTAAAGTGCAATTCTAAAAGAAGTGATTTGATTTGGCCACTGAATGATTGTGACTTGTTGCTTTATATTTTGTGGACATCTGTTTGCTGCCAGATCTTGTATTGCTGGCTGAATCTGACGGAAGGTAACAAGGCAAGTCAGAATCCAATGTATGTGTAACATCCTCTAATAATATGCACTCATTTGCTACGTCTGTCAAAAATGTGACCCTGGTGTGTAAAAATGGACAATGCATTATTGAAAGTTCAATGCATCAAATATAGAATTCTTATAATCTGGTCGAATTGTAAAAAATGTCAAGGGGGGTGTCCTGTTGCTAATTTAGCACAATAATTACAAAATTGGTCTCATTTTTAAAAAGGTTTCTATTTAATGAAAAATGTGCCTTATTAAATGAACTTTATATATATATATATTGTTTAATTATCATTATTGACCACAACTCCTCTATTATAGAAGGATATCATTCTGGGGCCTGAAATAGAGGAATTGTGGTCAATATTGATAATTAAACAATATTTAGCTGAATGTGTTTATGTGCTGGCTCCTTGGCTGGTTTAGTCCGTCATGGAGACATAAATACAATAGCAGCAAGTCCCTGTTTTAATAAATGACTTACTGAATCATTCATATCAAACGATTCGAGAATGAACTGTTGAATCACTGGCTCACTCGTTCAAAAACTGATTCGTTCACGGAATGAACCCTGTGTTGCTCTGCACTGTTGTATAAAACTAATAATAGCACATCTGTGCTTGTGGCCTCATTCACATGCTGATATACAGAAAAGCCTGTGCAATGAATATAAAAACATAAAAACTCATACATGGGTATTTGTTTGTTTCATTGCTGGAATTATAAGGGCATTCTAACTTTATTATAATTGGCTTCCTCGTGCAGTGAATGCTTTTGGCGTTTCAAGACGTGTTTTCTTTCTTTCTTTTTTTCTCAAAGTTGGATAATGTCAGTTCTCCTACAGTCACACATGGCAGGAGAATGTCTTTAAATTCTACTCAAGGAAAAAATCATACCTTCAATTGTCAACCTTAAAGTTGAGCTTGAATTTACAAATGAACGAGATTGCTTCTGCTTGTGTACAGCTTGTTACAGTACCAAGTTCTGATTGGCCCATCTCCGTTATTTAGTTCGTAAATAATCATAAGTAGACAATTTTAACAAATGTCATGTGCATGATAAGTTTTACGTAATACACAAAATTAATCATCCAAAGGGGATGGTAAGGGTGGGTTTTACAGAAAGGATGCTTTTTGTCAATTTTTTCCACCAGGAGGATGCCCCCCGAAATTCGAACCCTGCTTATAATGCATTTTAATTAGTCTACTATAATATGCAGTGCAATACAAGTAGATATCATATGCGAAGGCAAGTAAATAATATTAAAAATATATTTCTAATCAATTTATCAATTGTGACCCTCTCTGTGAAAACCCAGCTAAAGTCGATTTTTTTTTTGATTTACTGTTTTCTACATAAAATCATCCTTCATATGGTAAAGAACATTCTGTGAAAATTTAACCTTCATATCTTTAAAACTGACTGAGTAAGGCCATGTCAAATATTGAAATTATAGTGAAATGAATGGTTGAAATCCAACTTTGATGCTTATATGTCTTATAATTTGATTTTGAGACTTAAGCCTGGATTTCACAGAGAGGGTCACAATTGTTTCACTAGTGTTCCTGTGGCTCAGTGGTAGAGCATTGCGTTAGCAGTGCAAAGGTTGTGGGTTCAATTCCCAGGAACATACATACTGACAAAAATTATATTACAGTGAATCGAATTACAGTAAGTCGCTTTGGATAAAAGCATCCGTTAAATGCGTAAATATATTACTAATAACAATGAAATATGTATATCCAGACCCACAATTATAAAAATCGTATCAGAATAATATAATTAAATTGTACTAGGGGTATTGCATGCATGGCTTTTACCAAGCAGCACTTCTGCAGACTGAACACAAGATCCAGGGTGCGCGGTTTGATCTAGATCCAACTCCTCCCACCTTACATAGACCTAAACCTACCCCTCTCCACCCCTTGATCCCTAAACCCACCCATCCCCACCCCTAAATCCACCCATCTCCACCCCTAAACCCACCAATCTCCACCCCTAAACCTACCCATCTCCACCCCCTAGATGTGGATGCAACTCCGCCCCTTGGATCTTTGTTCTGCATGTCAGATATTCTCGGATGGTGCATTTTCACCCCCGAGACACGACGTCGCTGTTCTACAACTTCAGCTTCGAATGTGCTTTGCCTCATGCTATGCACTACAAGCATTCGCCACCATCATCAACAAGAAGAGAAAATGGAGGTCATACCGTTGCACTGACCGTAGGCCTAACGATCTTAATGTTAACCAAGTGAGTATGCATTTACAGTTGTATTGACCACTGATGCATGCTATTTCGCCGTTCGTCTGTGCTGAATAAATACAGGGATGCAGAGACCGCTTTACAGCAGAGAGCCTCGCGCTCCAGTAATGGCGCCACGAGACTCCATATTAATTTGAAATGATAAGCAAAGATTATTCCAGATGAAGTCCAACAACCCAGGACATACTAACGTTAGTAAACAGCAAAGGCTTTTCTTTAAATTAAATAAAGCTGAATCTCTGTTTTGGTAACGTTACGAGCTTAATTTATGTCTCCCATTTGTATGGTAACGTTAACGTTAATCGCTTTTTTAAAGTTAACGTTACAGTTTGATTGTACGTTATTCTCTACACTGTATACGGGTTGCTTTATATGCGATTGCATTCCGTCTTTATTGAATGCGATTACTACGATTTGTTTAGATGCAATGATGTAATGTGTCGACAATGTGGGTGTGTGCGGTCTTCTGGTTTCGCATTAAACTTGTATTGTTTATCCGCTTTTGAATCTAATTTATCATAATGTGGAGTACTTTTCTTAATGAATGTTTGTGTATTTGTCTGCAAACTATATAAAGCTAATCAGTGCTGATAAGGATAACGTTATCGGTTTAAATTCTGTGTCTGATGAGGAAACTGCACTGGTTTAAAATGTATATAAAAAATATTTCCAGCATATTTTGCATGAATATGAATGCTCTCTAAATAATTGCCATTCAATTATAAATGTATTACGTGTAGACAATAACCGCTTCTCACGTGGCAGCTCTCCGTGACCGAAACCCACCCAGTGCTCTTACTAACGTTAGCGTTAACGTTACATACGAATCCGTTTTTTTAATCGGTTCAAGAAACTACTCGGCATGGCTCGTTTGCGATACTGGGCCACATTAAATCCCATAAACATACAATAAACACGCATATCAATAACGCAATAATCGGTAGCGGATATGCTAGGGTTTTATTGGAACGCCAGGACCACGTGATGTCGTCAAGAAGAACCACTATATCGGATGCTGCTGATTCTGTGGTTGTTTGTAAGAACCGATTCGCTGAATTGAGTTAGATTTAGCACCAGTAGTACATACTACAGAGCCTATTTAGAATTGTGTTCCGTTGTATTTCTGCGTCTGAAACCGTATGAGTGAGTCTAGGAACAAACTAATATCTCTTGTGCAAGCGAGACTGCGCACGAACGGGACCATGAAATGGAGGTCGCACGCTAGCGATTAGCTAAAGCTAACTGGCAAGTAACAACTAAACGTTTAATCCTGGAAGCTGTTGTTTTGTGCGATTTCTTTGCATTACGCGAATGTATATTTTACAGCAGTTAGGGGAGTTCGTCGTGTCGGGTTTGTTGGGATGTAACTTTGTGTTACTATAACACTCGGTACTGTGGGCGGCCATGCCAGAACACAACAATGTATGTTTTATTTATTTTAAAATGTAGCATGTTGGACTGCATATAAATACAACAATAATATAATATAAATACATAAGAAATCCTTTTGAGAGTGGATTATATTTACTTAATTTACTGAATTCGTGGATCTCATAACTGGGCCTTAAACACGTTTTGTTAATATAACTTATGTGTTTTTAAAAACTGTACGTTTTGTTCCCCGTCTTAGTTTGTTGTAGGTTGTGTTATATTAATATTATTGGATAGCAATTGTGTTGTACATGACGCTCAGTTTGTGAAATGTGATATGGTTTTACATTACTCGCTTAGTAATTGTGTGTAAGAGGGATTATAGCAAAACAACATGAGCTGTCATCTGCTTGTTTGTATATTTGACTAAAAGTGCATTAATTTTGCAAAATGTAGGACTGGCTTTCGACTTGAAGGCGTTTGGGTGTAATACAGTGGTTGAACAATATTTTAGTGGTTGTTTAATTTAACCAGAAAGAGCCAAATCAAATATGGCATTTAATCCTTTATAGAATATTAATTTGCTCATGGTATTCTGGTATACAGGTTATTTGTTTACATACATATATTAACTATGGTTTTATAGATTTTTATGTCACTCTTAAGCCATCCATTTATCAAAAATATGCAACATTTTGTGACACAATGTAATGTTGATCTTGGGTAACAGTTTTAATTCATGCTTACTCTCGTTTTTTATGTGTAACTTGAAAGACTTTCAACTAGTTGAAAATGAAGATAAATTAATTATATACAGAAAGCTATATATGAAGTCAGAAAGTACAGTGAGTTATCTCCTGATATGTTGATGTAACCACCTTCCTAACTTCAGAGTTTACATCTTAATCAATTTTGAATTGTTTTTGTGTGTATGTGTTGTTTATAGATCAGTATATTAAGTAGAAGAGTTCCAGTCATCGTCTTCATAGCACAGGTACAGCATTTCACTGTTATTATGAGACTCTTTACAATTGAAGTCACACTGTAACTGTTTATTTTTGGCAGTATTTGTGTCCTGGTAACTTGAACTTTTCAAATGTAACTTATGACACATTATCTCCTTTGCCAAATGCATGTTAGTGCCTGCAGGTGTTGTCTTACAGCAGGTCTGGTTTTATCTAGATTGCATTGTTTAAGATTTGTACAACCTTTATTTATGTTTAATAATAAGCCCTTTTCATTTAAATGTCTTTCATTGTAATGTGCAGACTTATGAATTATTTTAAACCAGATGTACATTAGATATTATAGTTATTATAAAAGGCCACCAAAGATGACATGTTGTATGAAACACAAAATAATTAAAAGTAATTTTTGCTACTTAATATGAAATAAAATCCTTGTCTAAAAATGTGAAATGCATTGCAATAATGATGAAAATAGCTGAATTCATAATTGCAATATTATTATTATACCATAGCAATGCAAATGTTTTACATTGTTGTATGGTACTCAAAATGCACACCTAAGTTGCAGAGGTTTAATTGCAAAAGTATTTTTTAAGTAGCAGACAAGCTTGATTTATGCATGTAAAGTGCTTGAAGATAATATTTAATTATAGTTTTAGTCCTTATCAGAAGAAAGATTCAGAAATAAATATATAACATTTAAAATGGCCAGTCACACAGACTTTGTATTATGAATGAGACCCAATAATAAAAAATTATTACTAGTAATTCACTGCTTTCTGTTTGAATATGTAATATATTGCTGTGCTGGCAAAACACACCTCTTTCAGTTTAACATGTCTTTGCTGAATACAAATATTTGTTTTATTTTTTAACTTTTCAACTTTTTGGTAGTTTTTGTTTTAGTGTACTTATTTTACACAACATTGGCACAATTCACTTAAAGCAATTTCTTGTTTATTGTCCTCTGATATGAGTGGAATTTGGTATTTATATGTGGAAAATAAGATTCAAGGAGCAGCATTCTCTGAATTATTCAAATTGACTTTAACAACAAAGATCATATGGTTAGTCTATTTGTTAGTTTTAGTTGCTAGAGGAAATGTGGTGTTAGGTAATATAGGCTAGTTTTGAAGAATCCAGTCAGTCCAGTGAGGAGTCCAGTCTCGTGCACAAGAAATGTGTAGCCATGTAATAATTCAGTTATATTCTAAACAGTTTAAACATCTTTCCCACATCCTTAAATTATACAGTGTATTTTGATTTGACACACCACTCTGGGTGCAATAGATCAGGTATACAGCACTTTTAAGCATCTGAATCATCCTTTTTATATGCCCTGTAGGTCTAATTTACTAAATGCTTGATAGACCCATAAGAAAAAGACACACTGGCACTGTCTGCTGGGAATCCACATGACTTCAGCTGAGAACACTTGTAGTAATATTTGGGAGTTGTGCTCTCCATTAAATCTGTCGTCTTTCTTAATTATAGATATTCTGTTTGAAAAATAGTGTCTCTCTGCTATGGAGGAGAGTGTGAACCCTGAGCTGGCTCAAGCCCCTGAGCCCAGCCAGGATCCTGTGGATACCAGCTCACAAGGTACCCACGGCCCACTCCACCACATGCACTTGTGTACAAGAGAGCCGTGGGATTTACTCCAATCAGGGTTTCAGATTGAGAAATTACTCAAACAGGATGTAATCACTGAGATTTACGAGTCTTGTAATCTATTCTGGGCATGCACTCAAAAATATTAAATGGCTTTTTAAACTATCTTTTTTTCCAGAATGTGGTGTCACCATATCAATTAAATTTCCATGTTTTCATTGATTTATCAGCTTGAAAGCACGCATCACAGTTTTAATTGCCACCCAAATCGCATAGCTGCAGCATGCTGATAATTAAACATTTATTGTTGAATTGAATTATAATTTTGCTATGTCTCTCACACAGAACCAACATCCGTCTCCGAAGAAGTCAAAGATCAAAAAGACGAAGGTGATGTTAGTGAAGACAAAGTAGAGGACCCTGACATATCCGCAAAGCCCTCACGTGAGTTTAAGAAGACTTGGGGCTTTCGTCGGACCACCATTGCTAAAAGAGAAATCCCTGGAGAAATGGCAGCGGAGACCCCAGAGGGCAAGGGCGCCCCCGTGCGTCGCAGTGGCCGGCAAGCGAAACGCACAGACAAACTGGAAGAGTTTCTGGTCACTGTGAAGCGAGGAAGAGGAACGGGCAGGAGAAGTTGTCCCGCACGACTTGAGGGAGGGGATCCTCCATCCCAGACCCCAACCGATGCCGAAACGGCCTCCGAAGCCAGCTTTGATGGAAATGCAGATGCTAAGATAGAGGAACAGAAAGTGCCCTCACCAGAGAAAAAGAAAAGGGGTCAGGGAAGGACGAGGAGGGCAGTGAAGCCTAAAGCTAGCTCTGTGAGTGACGATGGCAGCTCTGAAAACGAAGAAAAGGCCGCCGTTGAGGTAACGACAGAGACTCAAGAAAATGTTGAGACTGCGGGTAGTGATGGAGATGGAAAGGATGTGGAAGCAAAAGAAGAACAAGCGAAGGATGTGGTGATGAAAGATGAGGAAGGTGAGGAGGAGTGTGATGAGAATAAAGAGATGACCTCAAACGAGTCCATAAATCGACGTCCTACTAGAGCAGTCAGTAAAGACTCCAAAGGAGACACTAAACCCAAAGTAGGAGTGAGGCTCCGCAACGAGAAGAAAGACGATGACGAAGACTCCTCGTCCAGTGATTCTGACAGTGATGGTTATGACCCTGACACACTTTACTGCATCTGCAGGCAGAAACACAACAAAAGGTATGTGTCTTTGGAGGTTCACAAGATGTTGTTAGCTGATGTGTTTTTTTGATGAACACTGGGAGAATTAAATTATTGATGTAGAATAAAGAATGCGTATGATGCAAAGTTTTAATCAAATCTAAGATTTGATATAAATATTTAATTTATAGAATGTTTTTGATGATTTAGGTTTTGAAATATTACAGTTTATATGCAAACAATAATTTATACATTATATAATACTGATACAACATTTAATAATGCTTGTATAAATATGTATACATTATGTAATAAATGCATTACTACTTATAATGTATTTAGCACTTACATAAGTTATTATACAGACCATTAAAATGTTAAAGCAAGTTTATAGATGTTTCATTTCAGTAAAGTATGTTTTAAAAGTTGAGCAGAAGAGTGAAAACACTAAGGAACTAAACTGAAGTGTTCTTATACCCTGTAAGTATGTGCACATGTATCTCCTGGAGTATTTTAAACCAAATCATGAGACTTAAGAGTTTTATTGACTTAAGGCCCAGGAGGAATCTATATATATATTGTGTGCTAGAACAGTGTTTCTTAACCTTTATTTCCTGCCACAGCGTTTTGATGAGAAAAAAAATCCCACGACACACTGCTAAGCACTGAAATATAGCAAATCATTTAATTTTTTTGTAAAGAAAAACGAGTTAGAGTTGGTATTGTAGCTTTAGACACTTGCACTTAACATTTTATGAAAATCATCATCTAATGTCAGAGGTATGCATTTTGTCTGTCATTAGAATGACTGCATCTGATGCACTAAGTGCAACGCATTGTTTTCATCAACTTACAGGTTATAACGTTTATTATAGCTATATGGGAGCTTATTTGTTGTTTAATACATTTGGCCAAAATCTCATGATATAAAAGATGAACAGCAATGCACAGAATAGTTAAAACGTACAAAAATATGTGACCCTCTGGACCACAAAACCAGTCTTAAGTCGCATGATTATATTTGTAGCAATAGCTGACAATAAATTGTATGGTTGAAATTATTGATTTTTCTTTTAGGCAAAAAATCATTAGGATATTAAGTAAAGATCATGTTCCATGAAAATATTTTGAAAATGTATCACACGATCACAACTTAATTTTTGATTAGTAATATGCGTTGCTAAGGACTTCATTTTGATATCTTTAAATGTGATTTTCTTACCATTTTTTTTTGCACCCTCAGATTCCAGATTTTCAAATATGTCCTATCTTAATAAACCATACATTAATGGAAAGCTTGTTTATTCAGCTTTTAGATGATGTATAAATTCAGATGACTGGTTTTGTGGTCCAGGGGATATATTGGTATATATTGCAACTAGACTGCAAATGATAACTCTTCTCCACTCTTCAAACACAAAAATTGCTTTTATAGAAAGTGTTTCTTGAGTAAAGAAAACTGTACTTATTCAAACATCAGCTATTTATTTACCCTTGCATTGCAAACGAGTTACAAGGTTTTAACTGACAGTTTGAGGATCCTGTGGCGTCACAAGCTCTTTTGAATGCTTTTCATTGGTTCAATATTTGTAGACATAGGGTTGACCAATAGCACTGATTTAAAGATAATAATAGTAAAATAAAATAGAGATAGGAAGTTGAGCATTTTCACGGCATACCTGATAACCTGTCTGGGAAACACTGTGCTAGAAATTGGTTTCATGCTGAAAACTATTTGGCCTTGTGAAAGTTATTATCAGATACATCTTGAAATTAAACTGTACTTTGCTCTGTTACATTAAATCATCACAAATATATGTACGAGCAAGATTCATGAAAATCACACTTTAGATTCACAGAACGCAGTATGCATATGACAGTGTGTATGTGAGTGTGTTAGTGTATTCCAGAAGGCTATAGTTTTTAAAGCTGTATCATGTTGCTGCATGATTATTTTAAGATCTGTGCGATATTACATTGTGTTTGGGCTCAAAATGTAATCTGAATCATCTGCAGTAAGTAACTGCCATTTTCTAAAAATCATGAATCATTGTGAATATGACAACAACGACAACATTTATTTTACTATTTGCTTTAGATTTATTGTGCATCTGAGTTTTCACTAAGTATATATATAGCTCAGTGTGTGAGTGAAGCACACAAATGCGTGTGGCGTTCTAGTATACAAACATTTCCAATGATCTGTTTTTTTTTGAATTGCATTGTTTTACTGATTTCTAGTATGACTGTATTTCATAATCTATCAGCAGTGAGCATTCAGATTCTAAGCTCACAGGTTTTCAGTAATTAGCTAGAAAGTGTTTTAAGCCCAAGATGAAAGTCAAAATGTGCAATTGAGTATTTTGACAAAAATGATTGGTGTCGATTACACAATTGACTATTGGTACATTTCTAATCTTTGTCATAATTGTTAATTCAACACTTGGTTAATGTTGCACTGTCCTCATGAGGCACGATTCAAGAAACATGGCAAGTGTTTATTCAAAGCAGAAATTATCCATTGCTTATCCATTTTTATTTTTGTCAGCAGAAGTTCTATCATATCTCTTGTGGGTTTAATGATTATTGAAGGTTTGTTTGGTCATTATTTAAATCCTTGTGCATAGGTTTATGATCTGTTGCGATCGCTGTGAGGAGTGGTTTCATGGCGACTGCGTTGGCATCTCTGAGGCACGTGGCCGACTGATGGAGAGAAACGGAGAGGACTATGTCTGTCCCAACTGCTACACACAGAAGGGACCGTTTTCAAAGGCTGGTTCTTCCACAACAGCTGCAGAGAATGGCAAACGGCCAGTAGCTGGCCTTCGTAAAACTGAGACCGGTCTTGCTACACCGTCTAGCACTGCTACAGCCACCACAGAGGAGAAAGCCTCTGATGACCTGGGTATCAAGGGCAGGATCGAGAAGGCTACCAATCCTAGTGGGAAAAAGAAAATAAAGATTTTCCAGCCGGTATGTCTTAGTATGAAACACAAGTTTGAATGCTGCACCCTTGTTCACATGTATATTCATAGGATTGAAGAAATCATCCTGTTGGTTTTGAATACCGTTTTGATGCTCTGTGCATGAAATGTGTTAGCATTTCGGAGAGGAATTTACTGTCAGATGCATTGCTTGAAAGCTTAATTTTAAATCTATATATCTTTTAAAATTTGATGTCATTGATTGGCATCTAATCATATCTGGGTGTTTTGGGGTGTTAGATTGTACAAGAACAGGTTAGACAAACATCACAAGTAAATGTCAATTTTGGGTGGTAGTAATATCTGAGAACCATGCTTTTTTAGTGCCATTACAAAGCATGTAATAATGGGTTTATTGGGTTTCGATTTAAAAAAAGAAAAGAAAACTTGGTGAGTGGTTCCTTACCAATGAAATAAAAGGTGGCTATAAATGAGCCCCTCTTAAAATATCAAAATATGTATGTGTATATATATGAAAATTCTAATTGCTTCTAAATGATCTGGTGTCAGAATATTAGTTACTTTTGGGTGTATCTCTTTACAAGAATCACTTAATTTAGTTGTTTTAATATTGGTAATATTTTGGGGTACTGCATTTGTTCTTAGTTAAGCAAAATTCCCCCCAAGAAATCACTATTCAGTCATTGATTGTTCAGCAAATGACAACCTCGTGCAGTCAGTTGACTATTTGAATTAACATACTAGAATGTTACTTTCTAATGCTTTAGTATTTACTATGTATATTGTGGACTTGTAAAATTTCTGTATTTGCAGAATACCAGATACACTACTAAAGGGCAGTATAGAACAGAGCTTTCTGCTTCTGAATACTGGGTTCCACAATGCAATGCCATGACTTATTAGTGCTATGGATGACCTTGGAAGTAATATTAGCCTCAACTTCTTAGACTCATTATTTGATCAGATCACAAAATTAAACCTTTTTCTCTGCAAAGTTAGATTAAAAATATTTAATTTAATTTTTTTACTTAATGACATTTGGTGAGGTCTTGTGACTACATGCATATTACTGTTTCGATAGTGCAGAAATGGTTCTACTTGCTATAAAAAAAGAGAGCAATATACAGTACATAAGGGGTAGATCTGTCGCTGTAATCTTGTGGCCACAGAGGTTTGACATCCCTGAGTTTCAGCAGGTATCTGCAGTTGAAGGATCTTCCCTCCCAAAGTGCATCGGCCCTGGCTGTGAGAGAGATGCCCTCCCTGACTCCGTCTACTGTGGGAACGACTGCATACTCAAACACGCCGCTGCCGCTATGAAGACCATCACCACAGATGGAAAAGACTCCAAACAGAAAGAGAGAGGCAGGACCAAAGCACAGAAAAAGACCACAAATAAAACACCAACTAAGGTATTATTCATAGGCACCCAATATTAATCATATCTTAATTTGATTATGGGCTTAATGGTGGTAATTTGTTTGCTGTATATTTATATAAAAATGTAGAATTCATTTTATGTGTGTTTTTTAGGGATGGGCATTTTAAGCAAAAGTAATATTCGATAATCGCTGGGTATTATTCGATTACTATTCGAAAGTTGCACCCCTCCCGCACATGCACCCACGCATGCGCACACACACACACACACACACACACACACACATTAACGGAGAGAGACCATTCAGGCTCTTAATCTGTACGTTAACAAACTGTTTAATTTAACCCAAGCCAATTAATGGTTGTAACATACGATTGCTGAAACATTTAATATAACATAACCGATTATCAACTGCTCATAAGGCTAGGACATTTCTATTTTAAATATGAGCATGAACATTCATAGTATTAAAAAAAAATCTTAACAGTTTGATTAATTAATCAATGAATATTAGGCTTAAAACATATTGGGCGCTAAACAGAATATAATTCTTAAAACATATTACGCGCTAAAAATATTATGAATAGCCTGAATGACGGCACTTATTATGTGAACATAAATTTTAACATAACAATAACCCATTTCATATATATATATATATATTAGTGGTGGGCCGTTAACGTGCTGCGTTAACGTGAGACTCTTATCGGGCGATAAAAAAAATATCGCCGTTAATCTATTCTCAAAGTTGGGTTGGGAGCTGGGTCTATACTACGCAAGCTATGATGACTTTCACCCTGATATTTTAGCGCGGATGTATACCTAGCCGAATTGCACTGTAGGGGCAGAACGAGTCTTGAACTAGAGGCTCGCAGTCCGTGATGGAGAGATTGTTAACGGCTGGTCTATGTGGTAATACAATCGGGCAGGACATCCAAACACTCACCTATCATTCATCAACCTCAAATATGGCTTTTCATCTGAAAGATGTATGTAGTAGCAACTTTACACGGCCGCTCAATATGATCTAGAGAAATGTGCGCTATTGAAGTGTTTGAGTGGAAGCACGTTTGCTGCAGGACAGGCTCCGGTGCGCTCACTTGCTCTTAAAATCTCCGTCATTTTTGGTCATACAGATAAAAGTAGCCTAATACATCTTTCGAATCTGTAAAGAATCTGTAAAGGGACGGGAAGAGATTAAAGTTTGTGATGCATTTTGGAAACAGGAGATGAGCCCCTGGTCTAATGCGGCTCCTGGCTTGAGAAACCCGTTCTCAAAGACTTACTTTTAGTCATTATTTGGGTAGCACACATATTCTGAATGCCTTCGGCAGAATTCAAATGAGCCATTTTAATCTAGATTAATTCCAAGATTAATCTAGATTAAAAAAAATTATCTATGCCCACCACTAATATATATATATATTGCACTCCCGTCGTCTTTCGCGAGCACGTTCATTTAAAAATATATATATATTTTTTTAAATGAACGTGCTCGCGAAGAAGACGGGAGTGCAATCTGTTCACAATTAGTCCAGGGAACTTTTAATTGAAACGAGGGAACGAATGTAGAGCCCTGAAGTTTATCAGAATTCTCCGTCTGAGTTCGACCGGAGCCCGTGTCTTTCTCTCTCTATCTCGCCTCCCCGTTACAAAGCTGCTGTTGCAGCCATTAAAATAGTTCCGTTTTGGTTTTTAATAGCAAAGTGGTCATTATTTCGTTTCTTTATTAATTTAATTTAGAAATATGATTGGAACATTATGTTTTTTAAATTCAAGTTTTAGTTTTTTAAAATACCAAGCGGCCAGTGCAAGTTGGATCAGTTTATCCTTCTCAAATAAATAAATAAGATAAAATTCATAATATTTTAAGAATAAAGTCAAAATTACGATAATATAATCATGTTACATTGCGTGAAGTTAAAGTGAAAATTACACCACTATACTCTGCCAAAAAATAAATAAATACATTATTTGGCATCCAACCTGTCATTCTTCACATTTAACACGAAAAACAGCACAAATCTTTTGCATATAAATATCTGGTTATCATTACATTATTCATTCAATAAAAAACTAATAATTTGAATGCAGCAAGCTCGTCATGACTTCATAAGTGGGAAACAGGACGTTTCCGATAGCACGTGAAGGTGGCAGAGAAGCGCTTTCGCTCAGCGCAGTGGAGTGCATCGTTTTGTTAACTTTGTGGTTTATTATTTTGAGTTGTTTGGAACGCTGTAACTAACGGCCCTCTCACAATATATTCTTAACAGGTCTATTGTTCACGCAATCAGGCTGCACGTATCAGAAGTTCCGTGCTCCGGCGCAGTTAGCGCTCAAACAACATGTGTGCCGCACCCGAGTCCAAATGAACCGCACTCTGGCCCACCTCTTACAATCAAGCCAGGGCCTGCTAAACAAACCCCGCCCGAGCGCGGTACAGAGCGATCACATCAGTCAAACGAATAGGGCTTTGGGGCTCAGACGCGCTCGGGCACGGTTCAAAACACCCAGTGTGGGTACACCTTTAGAAAATAATCGCACAACCTAATCGATATTCTATAATTAAATCGACTAATCGAATATTCGAAAATTGTGACCCATCCCTAGTGTGTTTGTGGCTAAATTACTGTTTTGTGAGGATACGTTTAAAGTGGTCTTTAGGTATAATGGTAAAAGTTAAGTGGTTGCTAATTCAGGTGCTTTCTAAATCAGGAAGACGGGTATTGTATCAGCTCATTCTCTATAATGCTAGGATATTTAAATGTATATATGCTAACAACGGTTTGTGTTTCTGACTACAGAGGAGGTCTGGCACGGAAAGGAGGTCGTCTAACCAAGGGGATGAGGAGGAGTCAGAATCTGGGACTGAGGAAGATAATGACGATGATGAAGACAAGCATGCAGAGGAGCATCCACCACCACCAGCTATGTCATCCTGGTCCAGTGACCATAATTACATTGCAGTAACGCCTGAAAAGACTTCACCCATATCAGCATCTGTTTTAAACAAAACGTGTATGTATCTCACTGAGGGGTTTCCACATTTTATTGACCTGTCTCTACCAATGATGAACTGTCCAAAATAGCAGATTGCAATTGTTGCAGACTAGAAGATTCACAGATTTAAAAAAGCAGCTCTTTTCTGGTGAAAATTGGATTGAAGATTTTGAAATTGTGCTTTTAAAGGGATACTAGTGTTGGAAAATGTTAGCACAGCTGAATTTTCTAAGTTGGACACAGTGCTGGTGCTTAGAATATTTTGTCAGTGTTTTTATGCAACACTGAAAGGTGATAATATTTGGGAAGTATCTGTGTCAGGCTAGTCAGCTCCAGAACAGGTAAGTTTAAAAAAATAGCAAAGGGGTAAGTATTTAAGATCTAAAATGCACAATAGACAATTTTAGTCTGACTTAAGTATTTAATATATTAAATCCAAGTAAATTTATTTTGCACCAAATAAGAGATATAAAAAAAATGTAGATCCTATGGATCTGAACCCAAACTGTAGTGCCTTGCCATGATATGCTTTTGTAAAGCTTTCTGACCAACAAAGTATGTATGCGTGTGATTTTGAGTCTCTCAATGTATGGAATGCCATTGCCAATTATCTCCAGTCCCTGCCATCATCGGGGCAAAAACTTCATCCGAAAAGATGTACTGACCTCACACCAGAACAGGTAGGTTTGGTGTCTTTTTCCTCCTGCCCTCCTTCCCCGACTAAGAATAGAACTTTGATCATGTGGACGTTCGACTACGTTGCTGTTACATATTAATGAAAACATGTAACTTTAACTATAACTAACAGCTTTTAGTAATTTGACTTGCATGCACTGCATTTATAAATCCTCATTGGACAAAGTGGCATTCAAAATAAAGTGAAATTGCGGATAATACTCTTCTGGCCCTGTGTGAGAAGTCTGTTTATTGGATGACAACATGGGATGGCACGGCCTCTGCCTGTTTTGGTTTTTTGTCAGCCATGTGCTAAATGTCTCCGCATGATTTGCGAAAAGAAGCCTTCAGTCGTTGGAGCCGGCCTGAAAGAAGAACTGGCATGTCAGAAAAGTCCAAGAACCCAGAGAGTGAGCTGAAGTAATGAGGGATCGTATGAAGAACAGCTGAGGACACCATATCATCCCACAGCAGACAACAACAGAATTCACACGACTCATAACTGCAGCACAAAGGGAAATATACACAGAATGTAGACCAAAGCTGATACGCTTGTTTTATTTCATATTTACATATGAATAAATTTCATATTGAGCATAGTGTACTTGTGGAAAGCTGAGTGCAGCTGATTTGATGCAGAGATTTTAGGGCACAAGGTTTCTGCCTTAGGAATGGTTGACTGTTGTTGAGGGCAAGTTTTCAGTTTATTATATGCAAAAAAGACAAAGGATACCTTAAGCTTAATGTGGGGCATTTTTTTTGATACTAGAAAACTATGAAATGTAAAATCCAAATGAATGCCGCTCTTTTTTGTCTTAATCCCAGCATCAGTTTTCATGGTTTTTAGTCTTTTAAATGTGGCACTAGTGTACATAAGGTTGCCTAGGGTTGTTTGTGTTGTGTTGATCAAGATATGGAGAAATTTGGCTGATATGGGTAACACATGAATGGGGTTACATTGATGCTCTGGTACACTGTATATCTGCTCTTGAAAGTGCTTGTTTAGGGTGCATTTCTACAATAGAAAGTGATGTTTCATTGTTGTAGTTATTATATATTTATATCTGTGTTTATATATTGAACATTTAAGTGTTTTCCCTGTAGCTGGTAAGATAATCATTTATAAAACCCTTGTGTAATATTTCCATGAATTATTACATCAGGATATTTGTTTCATGTACTTGATGTGTAGTAACACTGGCTTTTTAATTGATACACATTTTTCAGACTTTTCCACAAAGGGATTTCATTGAGTTGGATGTGTATATCCTGACAGAATAATGAGTTGGATTGAGTTCTGTGTATATGGACAGAATAATTAAAACAAGGCAGAAGTGAATCTAAATTTTGCTCCAAGATCAAGTTTTCTCTTAATAACTGAAGGGATTTTGCGCTGAACCCTTCAAATTCTGATTATACATATGAAAATTTTAATATTTTCCTAATAGCTGCTCTGTGCTCTAGTTAGTTTATTCAATATTTATACCAAGTCACTTCTCACACAGTGATAATGACTAATAAATTGCTTAAAGAATATAACTTATATACATGTGTGTACATATATATATATATATATATATATAAACTCTCACATACAAATACAGCTGACTGGTCTGTGAGTCAGCTACCCTTAAATACTGACTTGAATATAATTGTAAGATTTGTTTTGAATAAAGCTTGAAAGTTAAACATTTTCCTTGTTTGAAGCAATTCTTTAACTGGTAAAGGTGGTCATCAAGTAACTTGAGAAAGCTATTACAGTGTCAAGGCAAGGCACTACAAACGAGCATACTATATTTTTTTCTTTTTTTGTGGATTGACAAAGCTGTGAAATTGTGCCATTTTTATTCAGTTTTATTTTTGTATTCTTTAGGTTTGCCATTTCATTTCTGTGTTCATAAATCAATTTATTTAATCTGTTTTCCAGCAGCTGCCCAAAAAGACAAAGAAAAGGAGGACAATGAAGAAGTCAAGCCAGAGAAGGAAACTGCGTCCCCTGAAAAGAAACCACCTGCTTCAAATGTTACCCCCAAAGGTGGGAAGAAGTCTCCTGGCTCCAAGGGGACAAAGGCTGCTGCTGCCACCACCTCGCCTCTTCCCAAAGGAAAAACAAGTGCAGCACATTTGAGGAGCGGAAGAGAGTTAAGAAAACAGCCTATACCCATACAAGCCAAACCAAAAAAGCCAGGACCTCCCATGCTACCAATTCCGGTTTTATCACCTCCAGGCCCCCCAGGATCTCGCCACCATGTGTCTGGAGCTCTCCGTGTGAGCAAGAGCACCTTTACAATCCCCAAAAAGCAGCCACAGGCAGTGCAAAAGGACTCTGCAGAGCCTGGTCCCTCTCCAAACTCTAGAACCCCACCATCACCAGTGTCATCCACTCAGCATTCTGCACCTAAACCAACCCATCCCACTCCACCTGCTGCTCCTCCTTCACAGCCACCACCCAACAACCAGATGAGATCCAACATCAGACGATCACTGACTGATATCCTATATAAAAGGTTAGAGATGTTTCACAGGTATAACGTTTACTTAATTCTGCTCATTTTTTCTCATGGACCAATATAGCATTTTAACTACTTTATGGTTAAAATAAACACATTCAGATTAACAGATTTTTTGTTTGTTTGTGAAATATTGAATAGCATTTTTAAATACATTTTGCATTTGTACTTCAGACTCATGCAATTGAACTATAAAATTATTTTTTATCGAAATGCAAAAAAAAATTAAATTCATCTTTGTGCTACAGAGTCAGTGACAGTGATGATCTAACCATGTCTGAGAGCGAAGTGGGAAAGTTGGCGGTCAGCATTGAGAAGGAGATGTTTAACATTTATATGAACACCGATAACAAGTACAAGAACAAGTACAGGTCTCTTATGTTCAATCTAAAGGACCCCAAAAACAAGGTTAGTCACTTTATTTGTATGTTTATATTTCTACGGAAATTTCTACGGAAATTGTATTATTTTACTTATCTGTGGCAGGGCCTTTTCTATCGTGTGGTTGATGGCGAGATCAGTCCTTTCAGGCTGGTGAGACTTAGTCCAGAAGAACTTCTTTCCAAGGAGATGTCAGACTGGAGAAAATCAGAGATATCTGAGGTAAAACAAGTTGGAATTTGTTTTTGTAAACTATATAACTGCACTGTTTGCTTAAATTATGTACTTATTCCTGAAGAGTCTGGATGTGAGTGGGAGATCCCAGTCAGGACAGCCCAAAAGTGGATCCAGACAGGAGTGTGCTCCCCTAGATGTGGACATGGAGGAGGCTCCTCCTCCTATGTCTGATGGAGATGTATGTATGCCTGCCACTTCCCAATCTTCCCACTTGGCTTCTTCTGCTGTAAGTGCTGGCTTTCTTGCTTTCTGCATGTCTAATCTTGCACACACCTTTGTATCTGTACCGCTCTTATTTCAGTTTCTAAAGCAACTTTGCTGAATGCACTTTGTTTTTATACCTGCCTCCTTTCTTATCTTAATTTTCCCTTTCTACATGGGTGCATTTAAACATGTATGACTAAATGGATGAGAATAGCATTCTAAAATTATAAAAATATTTTTTATATTGATTCTTTCCTTCTATGTTTGTCCTTTTTTGAGCAGGACTCCCAGGAAGACACGCGGCCTACTTCTGCACCACAAGCCACAGTTTCTACTGGGAAAGGCAGTTCAATGCCAGACATCTTCAGTAGTATGCTAAAAGACACTACAGCAGAGCACAGGGCTCATCTGTTTGACCTGAACTGCAAGATCTGTACAGGTGGGACTATATTACCACAATAAAAAGCCACATACCCTTAAGACCTACTGAAAAGTGGAACTTACAGGTTGTATTTATACCAATGATTTTTTTGATAGCTAACATTTAAATTACACATTGCTTATTTTTCAGGCCAGAAGTTGGCAGATGATGAGCCACCATCTAAAAAAAACAAAATGTCTGTGCCTAAAAAGCCAGAGCAATATTTTAAGCCTAAATCAGAGCCAAGACCATCCAAATCCCCTGCTGATCTCCCTCAGGTTTCCTCTCTTTCTGGTCTTGAGATGCCCATGTCTGATTCTACATCTGTCGTGGAAGATCCAAGCAGTGTATTTCCTGGAGTTCAGGCCCCAGTCCCTGCTGTTGTACCTGCAGTCTCTTCCGTTACAATAACGCGAAGGGACCCTCGTACTGCTGGTCACCGCTTATCTGTGCCTCAGATAGTTCCTGATGCTTTTGTTCCTGTTGTGCCAGCAAATATTCCTATCTCGGTTGAACCTGTGGTTGTAGAAGCAAAGGGACCTTTGCCTATGCCCCCTCCTGCCCCAGTGTCTATACCCAGGCCTGTGATCCCGAAACCAGCTTCTTATGGGCCCAGTACTACCAGGTGCAGGATTATATATAATATTTTTTACATTTAAATGCTTTTCATTCTGCTTTGTTGGGTGGGTTTTGGATGGATAAGTTTTACATGCAGTAATATTTGTAATTGCATTGTTTTTTATAATCAGTAAGTCGGAGCCCCCTCCTGAGGGTGAAACTGCTTTGTTCTTGTCTGGACAAGAGATGATGTGGAAAGGATTCATAAACATGCACTCTGTTGCCAAGTTTGTTACAAAAGCCTACTTGGTTTCAGGATCATTTGAGCATATTAAGGAGGTTTGTTTTCAAGCGATTTACTTAAAAGGTCTTAATATTATAAGGTAGGTTTCATGTTACTGTTTCATTTTAACAAAGTTTTTTTTTTTTTTTTTTTTTTATATACAGGACTTGCCTGACACTATTCATATTGGTGGTAGAATATCACCACACACTGTATGGGAATATGTGGGAAAGTTGAAGACTTCACTTTCAAAAGTATGGAAAGAAAAAAACATTTCATATTCACTAGAAACAAAGTTAATTTAAACTGTATGTCGTTGGAGTGCTGTTTTCTAATGCTGAGTGTTCTTTTTTCAGGAACTCAGCCTCATTCGTTTCCATCCAGCAACTGAAGAGGAGGAGGTGGCGTATGTGTCTCTGTTTTCTTATTTCAGTAGCCGTAAGCGGTTTGGAGTTGTGGCAAACAGCAACAAACGCATTAAAGACCTTTACCTCATCCCTCTGAGCTCTAAAGACCCGCTTCCTGCAAAACTTCTGCCATTTGATGGACCAGGTAAGCATATACAAGGATATTAAAAAATCTCTTTAAAGAATCATCTTAGTGTTTTCCCCAGACTTTTAAATGGAAAACAGTTTTTGATGTTAAGATCAGGTGAGTATGATTGAAGTCATGTTTGTATTTAACGTTTTATTCTGTGAATTGAAAGCTTGTTCCACAATTTACAAAAAGAAAAACAAACCATGGCCATATCAAATGTGCTGCAATACAGTACGAGTTTGTTCAAGACAAAGTTGTTTGTGTACTTATTCTTTGCTTATTGTCATATATTTTAAGACTTTCTAATAAAATGTATCACGAATCCAAGTTTGATGTCCTAGATATTTGTGTCCTAGCCTTATTTTTTAGGTTCATATTTCATTGGAAGAACAAGTGTTTAAAATGGGAGTTTCTCAATGTGTACCTAAAAATGTATTGTATAACTTTTGCCACCTGGCTGAATATTACATTTAAAAATGCCTTTTTATGCTGTCTGCTGTCGGACAAGCAGTAATATCATGGTAACCATGGTAAGTTATATGTTGGACGTCATTTTGTCTTATAAAAACAACAAGGAAGTCATCCGATGTGCCCAAGGAGTGACTGACTTACTGTTTGCCAACAAATTAAGAAATTGTTGCATAAAATTTGCATGATTGAAATTATCATTATTGACTGGAGGAACATTAGTAGTGTTATCATTAATTAAATACAGCTATAACATTTATATAATTAAGAGGTTTTATGGTGTGTAAGGAAACATTTATACATACATTATCCTTTTGTGGTAAACTAATTTGCCAATATTACATAATTGTTTACTCAGTATGGGTAATTTGTTTGGTACAATAAAAAATACAAAACAACAACAAAATGTGTGTTGTTAAGTTTTTACTAAACAGTTTGTTGAATTTTGTATTATGTGGAACAAGCTCTTCTAATTGTGTATTTCTTTCCTATTAACATCTACCTATAATTTGTTATAGAATGTAGGTGTTATATTAGATGAATCTGTTGATCATAATGGTGGGTCTATTGAGGACTTATTTGTGAAATAGTGTTTCATATTTATATTTCAGGTCTAGAACCAGCTCGTCCCAATCTCCTTCTGGGTTTGTTAATTTGCCAGAAGGACAAGAAGCGTCCTGGAGCCCCTCTAGAGAATGAGGAAAAACGGTCCAAAACTCTTAGAGATGATGAGACAGGCCTTCCAAAACCATCCACTTATAGTAAATCTGAAATAAAACAGGACAAAGTTCTTCGACCTAGTCTGGATGCCATAAGCACAACTCCCCCAGGCACCCCTCCACCCCTCACTGCCTCAGAGTCTTCAAGTTCTGTCTCATCTGTGTTTTCAATACTGTCCTCTGTGAAAGCACCTGGTGTCCATACTAGCACAGGCAGTAATTCTCCATCCTCCAATGTCTCAGCAGGATCTACAGCTTCTTCCACACCACTTCAGACGATCCTGAAAACACTTTTTGGTAAGAAGCAAGATTCTGATGTCTCGTTATCACCTTCAGATCAAAGTGCTGTGGACGTCTCTGTGCCTTCTGTATCCCTATTAGATCCAATTGTACAGCAGTTTTCAATAACCAAGGGTAAAGAAGTAGAAGTACAGGATGATAGACCATATGATCCCGAGGAAGAATATGACCCATCTGTTGGCTATAGTACAGAAAATACCCATGATACAACAAAAATAACTGCTACAGTAAAGCAATCAGAGGTTAACTCCATGGTGGATGATGTGGCTTATGACCCTGAGGATGATTCTCTTTTTGATGATGTTGATCCAAGTGCTAAGAAATTAACTGAGCATCAAAAAGTGCTTGAAGAAAAACAGACTGAGGAACAGAAGCACGAGGACCCAGTGATACCAGAAACTTTGATTTCTCAGCCTGTAACATCTATCTTGGCTAACAGTCAACTACTGCAGCTTGGTAAAAAGGTTGAAGAGTTGGTGGGGAAGAGTTCATCTGCTCCAATTATTAACCAGAGAAGAGACCCAAGGCAGAGTAGAGACCCTAGACAGGCAGCTGCAAGTAGAAGACAGACATCTGATTCCACAGAAGCAGAGGAAGAATCTTCTCATACTTCAGACAAACCATCTCCACAACAAGGTACAGAGACATCACCAACACAAGCATGCACAGTTACAGACACACAAACTGCACAGTTGGACACTACCGAGGATACATCAGTAGAGGAACCTTCTGCAACCACAGATATGCCCCTATTGCAAGTCACTGCCACCTTAGATTCAGTGCAGTCTGCCATCCAGCAGCCAGAAACAGCCAAGTCTGAAGAGGGGGATGAGAGTGAAGAAGGAAGCAAGACTGAAGAGGTGCCTTTTTTTGATGCAAAGAGTACAGAGGTTTCAATTCCTTTACTAGGGGAAAAGATTGACCCAGAGTTAGTTGAAAGCTACATGGAAAAAGAACCTGTAGAGGAACTCAAAACAAAGGATGACCCCATTGAATCTGAGATCAAAAGTTTTGAGGATGTTTGGCCTAATTCTGCCAGTATTTTAAAAGCTGATAAAGTTTCATCCATTGGACAGGCTGTTTTAAAATCTGATCAGGTTTCATCAATTGGGAAGCCTATTGAGACTACAGTAACTACATATTATAACATTTCAACAATCAATACTTCATCTACTTTACACTCAGGAGTGCCACAAGATGTCATCCAAGACAGTTTATCATATATGGATTCTCACAGTTCCCATATACATCACATACCAACAACAAACCCTGCTAACATTCCCCCTCCAATGTCTTTTCCTCTTATTGGCCCTCCAACTATTCTTGGTCCACATCCCATCCAAGGCCCGCCACCAATGGCTGTTCCACCACCCATGCATCTGCCTCCTCCAATGTCAGGACCACCGCCAATACAGATTCCCCCAATGCAAGGTCCACCTCCTCCCCTTGGGGATAGTGATCATTCTCAGTATCCACCACCTGGATCGTATCCGCCTTTCCAGAATCAGTGGGGTAGCAGTTCTCAGTTTGATGCTTCTCCAAGAGGTCCACCACCACATAATTATACACCAAGAGGACCACCTCCATTCCAGCCAATGGGTCAGAGAGGTCCCCTCCTCAGATATTTGACAATTCCATGAATTCAATTCCCCCTCATCATATCGGACCAAGAGGCCCACCTCCAGGGCCTCCACTACCCGGGCCACCTCCCAGCTTTGATGGACAAAGGTTTAATGGGCCTCCACTCCCTTTTAACTTCTCTGCACCCAGGGGTCTCCCACCACCATATTCTGGTCCCCCTCTAAATCACTTTGATAACAGAGCACCACCACCATCCCACTTCCCTGGTCCAAGAGGTCCACCTCCTCCTCATAACATTGGGGATCATGGCCCTCCATCTAATATGACAAGAGGGCCTGGTAATCAATTTGATGACTGTGGAAGCTCTTATCATCAGGGATTAGAGAAGCCCCAGATAACATCACAAGGGCCTCCTTTTAGAGGACCTCCGCCAAACCACTTTGATGGACGAAGGGCACCCCCTGGACCTTCAAGTGAAATGTCGGGACGATTTCCACCTCCAAACCAATTCCGTGGTTCACCTCAACACAGGGGTTCATTTGAGGAATTCCGTGGTTCACCTCAACACAGGGGTTCATTTGAGGAACCACGGGGAACTTCATCTCAAGACTTTGAAAGGCACCGGGGACCATCGGTGCAGCAGTTTGGTGGCCCAAGAGGTCCACCGCCAGGGCATTATGATAAGGAACCTGTTGGTCAGCCAGCACGATTTAACTACAATGATGATACCCCAGGTGATGTTCGAGATGTTAGACCCGTTCGTGGACCTCTGCTTCCAACCCCTCCTGAAGGTCCAATCCCAATATCGGGCCGTATAGGTGGACACAGCCCAGACACCCACCATGATGACCACTGGAGACGGCACTCCCCTGAAATGAGACGAAGCTGTTCCTCCAGAGATAGTTCAGAGCCACATAACCGTCCAAGTAGATTTGATGGTGGTTCACGTGACCGAGATGCCTCCTCAAGGTTGTCTGAAGAGAGACAGCGGGATTTGTCTGAAGATAAAAGAAGAGACAGAGATCGAGAAGGTGGTCATGGTGGACGGTCATGGGATTGGAACAGGGAGCACGAGTATGACAAGGGCAGAGAAAGGGATCGTGAAAGAGACCGGAGCAAGGAAAGAGATAGGGAGCGGGGCCACAGCAGGGAAAGGGAGAAAGAACACAGTAAGGAGAGGGATCGCAGTAGAGGCAGAGAGTCTGACCGAAACCGAGATGGAGATGGAGACAAGAGGAGAGACCGGGATCGAGATCGAGACAGAGACCGCGGCAGGGAGAGAGATCAAGAGCGAAAAGACCATGACCGAGACCGAGCAAAGAACAGAGACAGAGACCGAGAAAGAGACCGTGACAGAGATCGAGACAGCAGGGACAAGAGAAGAGAACGCTCAAGGAGTCGTGAACGAGAACGAGAACGTGGAAAAGATCGTGACAGAAGAGATCGTGACAGAGAACGTGACAAAGACAGAGGCAAGGAGAAAGGCCGAGATAGACGGGACAGAAGCAGGAGCAAGGAAAAGAAAGATGACAAAAAACAAAGATCTGACCGCTCAAGGGCAAAGTCTACAGAATCTGAAAATCCATCATGAAGGTCATTCATCTTGACTTGACTATTTTTTTTTTTCTAAATCTGCATGGGTTTGAACATTGTGCTTGAAAGTCTCTTTTGTACTCTTTTCTTGCTGAACATTTTATGCTTTTTACTTAAGTCCTTGATGATAACATCTTCAGGTGTACTTGTGTGGTGATAATTTTGTCAGCACAGCATACACTCTCCCTGTACTTCTATTTTAAAGAAAAATATGTAAAACTTCACTTATAAGAATAAAACAAGACTGTAAATATGTATGTATTTCTGTATATACAGGTACGTTTTTAACTACTTTTTTTCCAAATAGAGAAGTCATAAGCCATATAGCTTTAAAATTATGTTTAAAGGAAAACATTTCTTCAAAAGAAGGTCTTTGTATGGTAAAAGCTTAACCAGCATTTAATGAATGTGTCTAAAGCTTATGGTAATGATTTACCTAAAGCCACTCCTTATGTTCATTACATTTGTTCAATTAAATTCTCTGTGATAATAATACATTTCTTTGTGTTTTATTTTAAGTTTTTGGGGTTAAAATTATTTTGTAACGTTTTATACATGACCAAGTAAACTTTCATGCAGGTTAAATTGTATGTATTAAACCTTGCTGTTTAAATCATTCTAAAATGTAAGCATGTCAGACAGGGCACATTTAAATGATTTTTTCAGTAATGGTATGACCATTTTATTCATGGTATTTATTTAATAACAATAAGTTGTGATACATTTAACTAGTGCAAAATTATTTGAAACACTTTGTACTTAATTTCTAATGGTTTCCTCTATCCAAAGAAATCTAAGTAAAGTAACTCATCACTTTTAATTATTGTATAGTGGATGAATTCAGAGGTGAGGGACTCGAGTCACATGACTTGACTCTAGTAGCAAATTTAAGGACTTGTGACTTGCTTGGCTAAATAAAGAAAATTACTGACTCGACTTGACTTGGACTTGAGATCCAATTACTTGAGACTTTACTTGACTTTCATGACTCGGCAGGACTTAAGTCTATAACAACTCTGATTATTATTATCATTGTGACATGACTTGGTAAACAAAACGAAAGCCACTGAACCAGCGGCAGAAGTGATCTGAGTCTGCGCAGTTCATGACACTGCACGAGCACAGGAATACAGCGCGCCAAATACAGGGAGCAAGATAATCTCCCGAGATGTTTACATTACGAGACCGTGAAATATTTATCAAAGCATTGCCTCTTTTCTGTTTCATTTAAAATACTAATAGCCACAAAAATGACATCAAACATGCCTTTTCGTTTTCTATTAGTTGAAAACAGCATTGATCTTAAAATTCATATTAGGTTTGTCACTAAATTAAAGTGATTATAAATTATTAATCTCGTGATTGTAAATAACGACGTCAAACTTTAATTTCTGACTTTTTGTTAAATGTCCGTTTTAATGAACAGTGTTTTATAATAGCAGAGATATTTCTCTTGAACCAAAAATCTGAAATGTGGTGTCAAAATGACCCTAGTATGAGTTTTTAAATTTATAACACGATATTGTAAAACATAACTTTGCTGCGCTCAGCTGTCAAAACAATATGCTCAGCCCACAATAGATTACGCGCGTCAACACATGATTGCCTGCAATTACAAGTGAATAAATCATGTTTTGATATATTAAACATAAGTGATTGAATACTGAAATTCTAAATTGTTCAAAACATGAAATCAACTGTTTTGAATGAATCAGTTCAATGGGAATTAAAACCACCGTGATAAAGCAGTGATTTGCCACTGTTAATAAGGAACATTAATTTCATTGAGCGGAATCATTTAAATGATTGATTCATTCGGAATGAATCACTCCTGTTCGGACTTCTCAAGTTCGCAAACAGTGCTGTGACTGTGAGGAATTATTTTGTTTCTGCAATAGAGCAACACAGGCAATATGGTGTCTTGATAACGTAAGTCTGCTCGCTTTACATTTATATAACTGTTGTAACAAAAAAATACGATATCAACATCATGGTTTTTTGTCAAATGTAAACATATTAATAGCTCCATAAAAGTATTTATTGTACAGGGACATGTACATTACCATCACGTGAATTGGAGAAAAATACACTCTTTTCTGTTTCATTATAAAGTGGTATAGACAAAAATGACATCATATCTTGAATATTCGTTTTCATTATAAATGCATAAGACATTCAATATGCAGTTTAGGTAGATGCCTTAATGCACGTGGCATAGATTCAACAAGGTGTTGGAAATAAATTTTGGTCCATATTGATATGATAGCATCACACAGTTGCTGACTTTTGTTAAATGCACTTTTAATGAACAAATTAACAATATTCCACCACATAATAAGGTGCTAATGTATTGAGATCTGGTGACTGTGGAGGCCATTTGAGTAAAGTGAACTCATTGTCATGTTCAAAAAAAAAAAAAAACCAGTCTGAGATGATTTGATTTGTAACATAACTTTGTGCTCAGTCAAACCAATATGACCTGGAAGAAATAATAGATTCACGAGACCAATGATGGGTATACAAGGGATGGAAATCATGGTTTTGCAACATATATTAAACATAGCGTTGAATACTGAAATCAAATTATTTAAAACATGAAACTAATCCTGAAAATATCGAAATGTGGACCATTAAACCACCACCACCTGAACAGGTTGAGACAAGGCAGATGGATCCATGCTTTCATGTTCTTTGAAATTCTGACCCTACTATCTGATTGGCGGAATCATTTAAATGATTGATTCATCAGACCAGAAATTAATCACTCCTGTTGTCCAATTTTGAGCCTGCTGTGACTGTGTTGTAGCCTCTGTTTTGTTCTTAGCTGACAGAGCAGCACAGTGTGGTCTTCTGCTGCTGTAAGTCTCTTAATTCAGGGTTTACATTTATATAACTGTTGTAAAAGAAATCAATGCATCATGGTTATTTTTGTGGTTATTTGAGTAACTGCTCCATATCATCTCTAAGCAGTCTGCCCATTCTCCTCTGACTTCTGACATCAACAATACATTTCCGTCCACACAACTTGTAACACCAGAAGTGGTATAGATATACATTTGCGGTTCACATATGGAGTATAAAGATACATTTTAGTATCATCTGCAAGTGAACAATATCAACAGCTGGAATCAGAGGGAGTTGAACAATTCTCGTGATGTAATTCATGTGTTGGAAACACAAAATCAGAGATTTTGCATGCTGACATGATAGCATCACACAGTTGTGGCTGACTTTGAATCTAAAAATGCAGTTTAGCATGATCTTAAACTTGGATTTCCGTGCTCATCCCAAAGGTGCTCTACTGAAGATCTGAGTGACTGTGGTGGAAGCCATTTGAGTAAAGTGAAGTTAGAAGTTTTCATGGACTTCAGAATCCAGTCTGAGATGATTTATTTGTGACATTATCCTGCTGCCATTGAGCTATAAGAAGATGCCACAGGGATGGATCTTGGGCCTGAACAGAAAAGGTAATTTAATGCTCTGAAAGATGAACTTGCAAAAGCAGTGACCATGGCATATTTTGACAAAGATATCCCCACACCATTACACCACCACCACCACCAGGTCATGATGATGCCCTGTTGGGGGCTATACTAACAGGCAGGATGTCAAGGGTCCATGCTTGGTGTCATGTTCTACATCAGTAAAAGTTTATACTATCTGAGAGAGACTTTGAGAGATCGAGTACTCATCAGATCAGGCAACGTTTTATCCAATCTTTTATTGTATATCTTGAGGGAGACCTTTGACCTGCTCACAGACCATAAGCCATTTCAATATGGCTGACAGGAGCAGCACCTGTGTGGTCTTCTGCTGCCCGTCTGTTTCAGGGTTTGTCTGTTTGTCAGGACAGTTGTCTCTGTCAAGACTTCTGGGGAGCACAGCAATGAGAGAGAAGCACTCACATGAATCGGATGAGTTTGTGAGATTTGTAGCCATCAGTGCCACCCCAACAGCCATAACCACAAGGGAGGTGGAAGAGGCTTCAGAAAAAGATCCTTTACCATTGCCTGATGGACCATGGCAAGATCTAGCAGTGGATTTACTGGGACCTTTGCCTTCGAAACACTCGATCCTAGTTGTGGTGAATTATTACAGCAGGTTCTATGAGAACGGCATACTGACCTCCACCACAACTTCAAACATGATTGACAGCCTAAAGGGCATATTTAGCCGACATGGACTTCCAACAACTCTGAAATCAGACAACGGACCTCAGTTCAGGTCAGATGAAGGAAATGGAATCAAACACCTGAAAACAACACCTAAATGGGCCCAAGCCAATGGTAAAGTTGAGTGTCAGAATGCCTCTATCATGAAACGTATTCGAATCGTACAGTTAGAAGGACTTGACTGGCAAAGTAACTCAGGAAGTATGTTACAGTGTACAGAGGAATCGTGCATAACACAACAGATAAAAGCCCGGCTGAACTTTTGTTCAAAAGGAATTTGAGAGGCACGTTACCTGAACTCAAATCTGTGGATGCGGATCTCGAAGTTCATGACTATGATGCTGAGAAAAAGGGAAATACAAACTGTAGGCAGATGATCATCGCAAAGCAGAATACTCAAGTGTAGATGTTGGAGATCGGGTTTTAATCAGACAGGACAAGACCAATAAGTTCACAACGCCATTCAATGAAATGCCTCATATGGTAATCAGAAAAGCTGGAAACAATTTTGGGCAGGGTTCTATGTTTTTTCATCAGGGTTGATTCTGGGCTTACTTGATCTAATATATATATATATTTTTATGTTGTAGATTTAAGTAGCAAATGAGAATCGCTAAAATGAATTCATATATTTTGAGACAAAAGGTCTTCTTAACGATTTTCATCTTTGTTTAAGATAATTAAAGCAACCGTTTTAAATAACGAAAGAACATGAAAAAGTATTGTATTTGGGGTAAAAAGCACCCCTGCTGTTGGGGCTAAAGGTACAGTAATTAACATGATAATTAATAGATGCCTGACCTTTGTTGGCATGACATTAGATTCAGATGGTAGGCTAAATATCATATGTTGAATGTCCATATAAGAGATAATCCCCATGTTTAGAATGAAACCATCATATTTAAAAACATGATATTAATCATATGGTATGATAAAATATCATTTGTTGTTACTACTGTAAATCTATATTCATTTGTTATGGGATCTCCTTCAATGCTTTCAGAATCTTTACTTATTAAAATCATTTTCTTTCTGTATTTTAAAATATATTTTTTATATTAACATTTTAATTTTTTCAAAATAAGTAGAGAATAGTACAAAACTGTGCTAAAGTGATTGTTTTGGACAAGTATTAACTTAAGACATTATTTAAAAAACATCAATATTTTATCTGAAGTATTTGTATCAATACCGTGTGCCTTTAACCCCATGTGTGGGGTAAAATGGCCCCCTTGCCAATTTATACGAATTGTAAACAAAATAAATTACCTGTATGATTTATTTTCACACACAATCTATTGCTCCATTAATGTGCAATACAAGCATGTATATTTGTTCTGCAATTATGCATTTTAGGTGCAGGTAATTGTCACGAGCGGGTGAGGGGATCACCGTTAATCAGAGTCTGGGTCCAAATGCAGGGAAAAAGGCTTTAATAAATAACAAAAAGGCCAACACGGCCAAAAAACAAAACAAGTAGGAAACTGGGATACATAAAACGGCAGCACAGTGCATGTATCCCCAGCGTACTGATCACAGAGACAAACAAATTCACATCTGCAATTTAGCCAGGCAGAGGGACGGGAGTGAGGTGTATAAATAGTCCAAGATGATGGAGAACAGCTGAGGAGTGTGATGAGAGGCAGGTGTGTGTGGTTAAGGGAAATTAGTCCAGGAGAAAGGGAAATGGCGACCTCTGGTGGTGAGAGGGAGGAGCGCCAGGCCTGGACTCATGACAGGACCCCCCCTTCAAGGAACGGCTTCCAGACCTTTCCCCAAAACAGGAATCCAAAAGTTCGGGGGGGAGGGATGGCGGGCCTGGCCCGTGTAACGGCAGAGGGCCTGGAGATGGAGGTAGATAGGAGTGCCAGAGTGGTTGCAGCAGAGCAGGAGGCCAGGGCGGGGCCGGCAGAGCAGGAGGCCAGGGCGGGGCCGCTGGAGCGGACCCTGTGGGCTCCCGGATTGGAGCTGTCTCAGGAGTGGACTCTTCGAGCTCCCGGAACGGAGCGGGCTCAGGAGTGGACTCTTCGAGCTCCCGGAACGGAGCGGGCTCAGGAGTGGTCTCCTCGAGCTCCCGGAACGGAGCGGGCTCAGGAGTGGACTCTCGAGCTCCCGGAACGGAGCGGGCTCAGGAGTGGACTCTGAGCTCCCGAACGGAGCGGGCTCAGGAGTGGACTCTCGAGCTCCCGGAACGGAGCGGCTCAGGAGTGGACTCTCGAGCTCCTAGAACGGAGCGGGCTCAGGAGTGGACTCTTCGAGCTCCCGGAACGGAGCGGGCTCAGGAGTGGACTCTTCGAGCTCCTGGAACGGAGCGGGCTCAGGAGTGGACTCTTCGAGCTCCTGGAACGGAGCGGGCTCAGGAGTGGACTCTTCGAGCTCCTGGAACGGAGCGGGATCAGTGGATTTAGTGGTCCTCTTCCTTCTTAACCGTCACTTCTCAGTGGGGGTCAGAGGGCCAGGGCTGGTGGGAAAATGATCTGAGGTTGCCCGCTGACTCCGATGATGGAGATACCTCACAAAGCCCCAGAATCCTAAGTCCCTCCATCTCCCACTGGGGCAGTGGATCATCCAGGCACACATGAAAAAAGTCCTTGAGCACTGACTCATTATAATCCAGCCCTACCGTCGAAGACCAGAATATCTGGGCAAAGCCTCCTACCTCCGTCCCCTGCTGGCGCAGAGCCATCAGCCTCTGATGTTGTGCCGTCCGTTCCCTTAGAGTGGCTGGAGGACAAATCTCATGGTCCACCTTCAGAAAGCCGGTAGTCACTCCATAATGCACGGGTGTCCCTGCTGGACACATGTTGCTGGCTAAATTCTGTCACGAGCGGGTGAGGGGATCACCGTTAATCGGAGTCTGGGTCCAAATGCAGGAAAAAGGCTTTAATAAATAACAAAAAGGCCAACACGGCCAAAAAACAAAACAAGTAGGAAACTGGGATACATAAAACGGCAGCACAGTGCATGTATTCCCAGCGTACTGATCACAGAGACAAACAAATTCACATCTGCAATTTAGCCAGACAGAGGGATGGGAGTGAGGTGTATAAATAGTCCAAGATGATGGAGAACAGCTGAGGAGTGTGATGAGAGGCAGGTGTGTGTGGTTAAGGGAAATTAGTCCAGGAGAAAGGGAAATGGCGACCTCTGGTGGTGAGAGGGAGGAGCGCCAGGCCTGGACTCATGACAGGTAATAACACATTTTTTCTTAAGGTGTGCATTTAGCCCTGTTGTACCCTATAAAACACACATATGTTATGTATCTAAATATTATTAAATGTTAAATAATTTAGCCTACATTTAACAACAAATTATAATGTTAATAATAATTTATAAATTATTATTGATAAAGAAACAATTGTTGATGTAATTCTAATATTGTCTGATTGTTGAATGGTTACTTTATCGTTCTGAAGTGAAAAATAGATAAAACATTTCCAGTGACTATATCTAATCAACTACAGTGCTCAGCGTAAATGAGTACACCCCCTTTGAAAAGACAATATCTCAAAGAAACACAAAAACATTTTCCAAAATGTTGACAAGACTAAGTTTTATATAACATCTGTTTAACTTATATGAAAGTAAGGTTAATAATATAACTTAGATTACACATTTTTCAGTTTTACTCAAATTAGGGTGATGCAAAAATGAGTACACCCCACAACAAAAACTACTAAATCTAGTACTTTGTATGGCCTCCATGATTTTTAATGACAGCACCAAGTCTTCTAGGCATGGAATGAACAAGTTGGCGACATTTTGCCAGATCTATCTTTTTCCATTCTTCAAGAATGACCTCTTTTAGAGATTGGATGCTGGATGGAGAGTGATGCTCAACTTGTCTCTTCAGAATTCCCCATAGGTGTTCGATTGGGTTCAGATCAGGAGACATACTTGGCCACTGAATCACTTTCACCCTGTTCTTTTCAGAAATCCAACAGTGGCCTTAGATGTGTGTTTAGGATCATTGTCATGTTGGAAAAGTGCACGACGACCAAGGGCACGGAGTGATGGTAGCATCTTCTCTTTCAGTATAGAGCAGTACATTTGTGAATTCATGATGCCATCAATAAAATGCAGCTCCCCGACACCAGCAGCACTCATGTAGCCCCACATAAGGACACTGCCACCATGTTTCACTGTAGGCACCATGCATTTTCTTTGTATTGCTCACCTTTGACGCCATACAGTTTTGAAGCCATCAGTTCCAAAACATTTATCTTGGTCTCATCACTCCAGAGTATAGAGTCCCAGTAGTCTTCATCTTTGTCAGCATGGGCCCTGGCAAATTCTAGGTGGGCTTTTGTGCCTGGGCTTTAGGAGAGGCTTCTTTCGTGGCACCCATGCATGCCATTCCGCTGCAGTGTACGCCGTGTGTCACGGGAAATAGTCTCCCCAGTTTGGCTTTCTACTTCTTTAGATAACTGCAGTGAACTTGCATGTCGATTTTCTTCAACCCTTCTCATCAGAAGACGCTCCTGACGAGGTGTTAACTTCCGTGGACGACGTCTCTGTGAGATGGTTGCAGTTCCATCTTTTTTAAATGTTTGTACAACTTTTGCTACAGTATTCTGACTGATAAGTAAAGCTTTTTCAGAAATCCCTCTTTTCCGGTGGCGCTGCTGAGTTCAGTTGCCTGTGAATTAGCTCCGCTCAGAATTGTGCTTTTATGTGTTTTTAACCTATTTTAACTTTTTTACTTCTCTTTTTATACGTGTATCATCTGCAATTATTATGTACGACAAAAGAACACTTTTGGACATTGGACAGCGCTACACTAACCTGATTCAGGACACTTTATCCACGGACCCAGCGTGGCCATTGGAGATACTTCGGAACACCGAGTTGTACAATGACCACCTGAATAACTGCAGGAGGCGAAAGAAACACCGTGGGAGACGTGCTGGAATCCGCAACAGACTGAGGGAAAGGGCTCACAGTCCTCCTCTACCGAGTATTCTGCTCGCTAATGTCCAATCCTTGGAGAATAAGATGGACGATCTTAGAGCCAGGATAAGTTTCCAACGGGACATTAGGGACTGTAACATCCTTTGTTTGACCGAAATATGGCTCACGCCGATGGTCCCGGACACCGCTGTAATGCCGTCTGATAACTTTTCTGTTTTACGGATGGACAGAACAGCCGAGGGCGGAAAAACCAAAGGTGGTGGGGTGTGTTTCATGATTAACAAGAAATGGTGTGACCCCAGAAATATCTCCATTCTGTCGTGCTCCTGCTCGCCTTATCTAGAACATCTCCATTATCTGCCGCCCATTCTATCTGCCCCGGGAATTTTCATCAATCGTCGTTACTTCTGTCTACATTTCACCACAGGCAGATACTAGCTTGGCTTTGTCCAATCTCCACGATGTGCTCAGCGGATATATCAACAAACATCCTGACGCTGCCTTCATCATCGCCGGGGACTTTAACAAAGCCAACCTCAAGAAGGTCATGCCGAACTTTCATCAGCATATATCCTGTCCAACCAGAGGACTGAATACACTCGATCATTGCTACACTCCGCTCAAAAATGCCTTCAAAGCCCACTCACTGCCGGCTTTTGGCAAATCGGACCATGCCGCCATTTTCCTCACACCGGAATACAAACAAAGGATCGTTCAAGAACCGCCGGTGGAGAGGGAAGTGACGCGCTGGTCCTCCCACTCTGAAGCTACGCTACAGGCGTCTCTTGATGACGTCGACTGGGACATCTTCCGGGCGAGTTCATCTGACGTCAGCGAATTCACGGATGTAGCAGTAAGCTTTATCAACACGCTAACCGAACAGGCCACTGAAACGGTAAGAATAAGGACATTCTCAAATCAGAAACCGTGGGTGGACAGAACAATCCGTGATGCGGTTAACCATCGTACTGCCGCATACAACGCCGGTATTTTGTCAGGAAACATGAGTGAGTACAAGACATCGTGCTACACTCTCAGACGGGCAGTAAGAGCCGCTAAACGCCGGTACAGGGAGAGAATTGAGTCACATTTCCAGCTCAATGACTCTCAATGTGGCAGGGACTGAAGACCATATGTTCCTCTGGAAATAACTCCTCCGCAGAGGTGAGAGCGGATCCGTTGCTGGCCGAAGAGCTAAACAACTTCTACGGCCGCTTTGAATGCAATGGTGGCGCGACTCTGCTGATCAGCGCGTCAGGAAGCAGCAGACAGAGCAGCGATCATGTATTCACCCTGTCAGAGGACGAGGTTCGGAGGGAACTAAGGAGAGTGAACATCAGGAAAGCAGCAGGACCTGATGGGATTACTGGCCGTGTTCTGAGGTCCTGTGCTGATCAGCTTGCTGGTTTGTTTACTTCCATATTTAATGAGTCCCTCGCTACCTCTGTTGTTCCCACCTCCTTTAAAAAATCTGTCATAATCCCTGTGCCTAAGAACAGTAAACCCTCTTGCCTGAATGACTATCGTCCAGTTGCCCTCACATCGACAGTCATGAAGGTTTTTGAGAGACTTTTAAAGAAACACATTTGCTCCTCCATTCCTGCTACTTTGGACCCTCTTCAGTTTGTCTATCGGCCAAATAGGTCTACTGATGATGCCATCTCCCAGGTCCTGCACTCCTCCCTCACACACATTGACAGCACAAATGGCAACTATGTCAGGCTGCTATTTATTGACTATAGCTCAGCTTTCAACACTATAGTCCCCACCAAGCTAGCTGTCAAACTCTCAGACCTCGGCCTAAACACTTCACTCTGTGACTGGATTCAAGATTTCCTCACCGCCAGACCACAAGTGGTGAAAGTCGGCCAGTTCACCTCCAACTCCATCACCTTGAACATAGGAGCCCCACAGGGCTGTGTCCTGAGCCCCCTGCTCTACTCTCTATACACCCACGACTGCGTGTCCTCTCACAGCTCCACTTCTATCATTAAATTTGCTGATGATACTGTGGTTCTGGGCCTCATTAACAACAATGATGAGGCCGCATACTTGGATGAGGCGGAGAGACTCACATCATGGTGCCAGGACAACTGTCTCTCTCTGAACGTGAGCAAAACTAAAGAGCTGATCTTGGACTTCAGGAAGAGACAGCAGCGGCCCTATACCCCTCTTATGATCAGTGGGACCCCTGTGGAGAGGGTGAGTAGCTTCAAGTACCTCGGTGTAAACATCTCCGAGGACCTGACATGGACTACACACATTCAGACTCAGGTTAAGAAAGCCAGGCAAAGACTGTACCATCTGCGACAGCTGAGGAAATTCAGGGTCTCACCAGCTATCCTGAAAACTTTCTATTCAGGGGCCATAGAAAGTGTATTGACTCAGTGCATCTTAGTGTGGTATGGTAATTCCTCAAACCAGGACTGCAAAGCTCTGCAGAGAGTTGTGCGCTTAGCTGAGCGCATCTCAGGGTCTGCTCTCCCCTCTCTGCAGGACATCTACTTCAAACACTGTAAAAGCAGAGCTGCTAAAATCCTCAAAGACTCAACTCACCCCGGTAACCATCTTTTCTGTTTACTGCCATCTGGCAAGCGCTTCAGGACCATGATGGCAAAAACTGAGAGACTGAGGAGGAGCTTCTTCCCTCAGGCCATCAGGCTCCTTAACACAAACCCAATCTCATAAACACTTACAAGACTCATTGTTAACTGTAAAACATTCATATTCTCATCATCTGTATTGCTGCTATGTGTACATACCCGGTACAACCCGTTTGCACATCCCTCTTGCACATCCCTCTTGTTCATATTACTATTTATTAAGTCCCAATATACTGTTTTTGCACATCTTATTTGTTTTGTTTTGCACTTGTTATTCTATTGCACATTTTACTCTTTATTTCTCTTTTTTACCTATATATATGCTCTTGTGTTGTGTTACTTTTATATAATTTTTATTTTTATTCTTTTGCACTGTCCACTGAGCGGACCTGATTTGATTTACATTTCACTTCTGATTATACCCTGTATAATTTATTATGTGACAAATAAAGAAACCTTGAACCCTTGAGCTTTGCTGATCTTCTTGTAGCCTTCACCTTTCTTGTGTAAAGAAATTATTTTCTGTGGTGCCATTGCTGACAGCATGAAATGGGAAGGGGTTTTCTTTAAGTAACGCCCTTTTATAGTCAATTGTCTGCTGAACACCTGTGTAATGAATAATTAGACTCACCTGTGGTTGAATTCTTGTTAAATTAGACATTTGTAGTCTAAAATTTTGCTTTGCTCCAGAGACTTTCAGTGGGGTGTACTCATTTTTGCATCACCCTAATTTGAGTAAAACTTAAAATTTTGTTCTCTAAGTTATATTATTAACCTTACTTTCATGTTATAAGTTAAACAGATGTTATATAAAACTTAGTCTTGTCAACATTTTGGAAAATGTTTTTGTGTTCATTGAGATATTGTTTAAAATGTTACTTTTCAAAGGGGGTGTACTCATTTACGCTGAGCACTGTATATAAAATCAATGAATTATTTTAACCGAGATAAAAAAGGACACTTGCGTGACTTGCATGAATATTTGTTTATAATAAATATTTTATTTATTTAGTTTATATATTTATTTTCATTCATCCTATTAGATTTCATATATTTTACACTGCAACTAATGAATGATAGACCCTTCTATGTCATTGCAATAGCTCATCAGCAGGTGGTGGTAAATGAAAGAGAAAACAGTGGGAAAGAATGAAACCGCTCCATCCCAGTGAAAAAATTAAACAACCCTACAAATGTGCAGGTGTAATGTCTTAATGCTGTATGTTTCCATAAAAGTATGAGAATAAATGGATTGGTAACTGAATTATCACTTTGAAAAGATGAATCTTTAATCTCTGATGTAAATGTAAATAAATGCAAGAATAAAATTCAGTAATTAATTATATTTGTCTTTTTGCCAATGTCATCCTATGTATTTTGATTAATAACTGTATATCATTGTAACAGGATATTTTTGGCCTGGTAGCACACATATATGGTTTGTGATATCTATCAATCCTGCCCTTTTTAAGGTCATTCAGAATGATACCCTCAATGTCATTTCAGTGCGGTTCAGGCATCTTATCATTCATCACAGCCAGACTGTGTAAGGAGCAAACAAAGGGCCCATAGGATCCAGCATAACATTTTTTTTTTACAGAACCTCTCCATCATTCTTTTCAGCTGTTAGCTTTTGTGGTTTGTCTTACATAGAAGCCTACACACACTCAGTGTGTGACCTTTATCTGTGTGCCTGTGATGTTAATTGCACTAGAAACCCAGCAAAATATATTAAACACAATTGAATTGTGCCGTGACATCCATTAGTTTGTAGTTTACATTTGTTCATCATCGTAAGGTTATGTGGGTTAAGGTTTCATACCGGTCCCCTTAGGGGACACAACAGAATAGCATTAGTGACGTTCCCAGACATGATACGTTTTTGAAAATGCCACCGAGTGTTTGTGTATATTTATGAAGGTGTAATGGGTTTTTGTTATGGTTTGTGTCAATGTATTGAGTATTGTACAGGCTCCTCATTAAAGATCTGGATGGCTTTGAAGGGGTTCAGGGGAAGTTACTCCCACCATGCTTGATCCTAAAGTTGCAGTGAAAATAAGTTTTTGTATGATTTCTGTGATCCTTAATGATTTTTAGGGCCTTAGTCTTGCTCCTGCACCAGTGTTGAGAATACAGATTATATTCAACTCCAGAGAAAACATCTTAAACCAGCCTAAACTGGTTTTCTGGCCTTAAATCTTCTCCAAGCATGGTCAAGCTGGTCTTTGGCTGGTTTTCAAGTAGTTTTGAGCACTTTTCAAATGGTCATGCTGAGAGACCAGCTGGTTGCCCAGTTAAAATCCAGATTGGACTGACTGGGAGACCAGAAAACCATCTTAGTGTGGTTTAAGCATTTTATACATGGTCATAAAAGGATCCTCATAGTGTCCTCCCAGAAAAATAAATGCTCCAAAAGGTTGTTGTTTTTTACAGTGATGCCATATAAGAACCATTTTTCCCCACACTGTAAGGAACATTTTAATAATCCCAAAAAATGTTGTGGAATGTAAAGATCGATAAATGTTAAAGGTTTTTCATGGAACCATAAATGCCAATGAAGTACCTTTATTTTTAAGAGTGTACAGTCCAAGTGAGATGGGGTTAGGTGGAGTTAGGTCCTGTCCCAAATGACATCCTCAACTCTTGCAGTCCACAAAATAGCACTCTTGGCACATATTTGCAGGATCTGCCTAAGGCCATTTTCTCACATGCAAAGTTTTGAACTAGTGAATCAAATGTTAATTAATTTAGATTATTTTACTGAATGCAGAAATCTTTTGATTTGCTTCTGTTTTTTAGTTGAAAGTTAAACTGTTGATTTGTGACATCCAGGCACACAGGAGTATCTTCTATACAAATACTAATAATAATAATAATAGCCTGGTTGAAATGATCTGACAGCTGTATTTCCCACGGACACTGCAGAGATGCTGCTTGGGACAGGGAGATGAAAGAGAGAGAGGAGGGGGGGAGGGGTGGGGGCAGAGCACTAAATGATTGATTATTCTCTTATACCTTTGTGGTTTGATTAAAGCGTCCATGATTTATCTGCACCACTCACAACATCATTACACCATGTACAGTATCTGTGTGTGTGTGTGTGTGTGTGTGTGTGTGTGTGTGTGTGTGTGTGTGTGTTTGTATGGCTATCTTTGTGAGGACCATCGCAAGTTTTTAACCTTTGGAGTGAGGACATTTTAGCAAAGTGAGGACATTTTGGCCGGTCCTCACTTTTTTTTCACTCTAATGGCCTCCAGAGTCTGTAAATAGGCTTCTCTCAACGTTTCAGAGAGGTCCTCAGAAAGATAGTAAACTGAGAAAAAAGTGTGTGTATTACCCCGGGCATACACACACATTCTGCTCTCTACCGCCCCCACTGGCTCGCCACCGGTACTGCGCCATTTATTGTCAATGCAATTTCTCATGAATGGCTTAAAGGAATCTCTTTACATTTGCCACAAATGTTCACATAAACACAAATATAAACTGAAGAGATGTTGGGGGTCAAAGGATCACTATAACTTCATGTTCTTCCCATTTTTGTGAATGTGTTTATCACGGAAGGCATTTAATTAATCTTTATAAATGTCCAGTTTGACTCACAAAATACTTTTTGGCCATAAATCAAGAATTGATTTGCTAATTAGGATCACATTTAAAAAGTATTTTTTCTAATAGGGTACAGTGATGAAATGCTGACTGACACAAGGTCAAAGGTCAGCTTCACTGCAAAAACATGATTACCCATAAACATGAAAAATGATTAACTATAACCCACATAAAACTCTAGCCATAATTAAACATAGCCATTAACTAGATAACATTTTTTGGATAATATTACATAAACTATGTTACCTTGGATACTACATATTAAAACCAGGGTTCATTTGCTCAAAAGATAAACGTGTTTAAATAAAAATTGTGCTTACTATAGTCATGTTTTAACAACTATTCATTTAATCAGACCTTTAAAGTATATCACAAAAAGCTTATTTTAATACATTTCACATCTAGGTTTGTCATGAATAATTCCATATGCATTTACTTGGGTAAAGTACAGATACACTAATGAAACATTAGTCCTGTACAATTATTCATTTTCAATCTTCTTTGAGTAAGAGTTCAACAGTACTAGATTTTAAATGTACTTCAGTATTTAGGCCCAGCTTACCAGACAAGGCTTAGCTTAAACCAGGACTAGGCCTTAGTTAAATCAGGATATGTGAGTAGCTTTAATAAAAATGCCTTCGAACAGTACATTACTGGTGTGTATCTAGAGAAAAACAATGGCACTGACATATTTTAATATTTGTTCTCTGGCTTTAACATGCATTTTTGTCTGAGACTAGCCTTAAACCTTTCTGCTACTTCACTTCACACTACCCACGGTCCTATCATAATAAAAATAAATCAAGAAAAACATGTCTGATCATCTGTGGCAGGGGTTTTCATGAATTCACAATTACAAATGATGGAATAGAGTTCAATAATGGTCTTTGGCGTGCTGTCTGAGGACAGTCTCAAGCCTGGACCTTCACTCAAACCCAGAGTAGCTCCTAACCCTATCTTGGGAATAGGAACCAGCCGAGAGAGAGAGGAGACAGGTGGCAGAGGGAGGCAGAAAACCGCTGAGGTAAATAGGTGAGTCAGCTGTGTATATACACCTCGTTCTACAGTATTTCTATCAATAAATCAGGGCCTTCTCACTCCCAATTCATCACATATGTGGTCAGGATCCTTCAGCTTTGCTTTTTTAATGCTCAAGGTTCCCCTTTAGCATCATTTTTGACATGCAAGGTACTTCATTGTTTTCAGTAGTTTGACAACTGATGCATCAGATGAAGGCGTGCAATCGGTCTTTGTCAATCACATGCGTTTATTATGTGTGGCGTCACCAAGCGCCATTTTGAAGGTATCGATGCATCGAGCAGTGAACTGAAAGTGTACAGAGCTGTACAATAAAGACAGATTAAATCTTCATACTGGAGAAACAGATGCAAACCAAGTAGATACGGTACTGAGATAATCTCAGCAATATTTTTAGGAACCGTAATGTATATAATATTGTACTTACAGTATGTAAAAGACTTCTGAGTCTGACATTAATCTAAGTCAGGTAGAAAACTCACCGAGATCTACCAAGTGAACAGTAAATAAATGATAAAATACATATTAAATAAATAATTAAAAAGGCTTGTTGGGATGTATCGTTATATTGCATTAATTTAATAATAAAAAATAAAATATTGTTTTATTATTATTCACGACGCCATCATTAGTTCCTCTGTAAGAACAAGCTGTTTGGAGCGTCTGATGCCCGTATGAACACCACTGATCCTCACAAACTTCTCCAACACACACGAGCATCCGTTATAAAACACTCGCTGTGTCAACTACGTGAATATACTGATCTGTATTAAACTGCGTGAATATACGGAGCTGTATTCAACTACGTGAATATACTGATCTGTATTAAACTGCGTGTTAGGGCTGTAGTACTCGAGTCCGGTCTCGAGACGTTTTTCTATCGTCTCGGACTTGTCTTGGACTCGTTGGTATTTGGACTCGGACTTGTCTCGGACTTGGTCATCGGACTCGCCAAATGTTCAAGTTGGTCTCGACCGAGTCCAGCAATATATGCTTTTTTTTCTCTTTCAAAACAAAGACTCGCTTGTTCCGCAAATGGGTAATGTAATGGCCATTGGTTTAACTCCATCTAGAACGGGCATTGTCATTGGTCCATCTAGAACGGGCTTTGTCATTGGTCCATCTAGAACGGGCATTGTCATTGGTCCATCTAGAACGGGCATTGTCATTGGTCGCCTGTTAAATGCACAGCTGCGCCATATGCCACAGACACGCTGTCGGCAAGTTGCATAATACAGTTTGGTTTTACAAAGTTCGTTGGAGTTTTCCCTCTCACTTTCCTTCGCTTTTAAATACCTTATTAATGCCCGTGCGCATTTTGCTTTCACTTTCATTTCAGGTCAATTGCTTATCTATAACTTACAACGACAAATTTTCTGCAATAAACATGGGACTTTAATTAACAAAACGAATAAAAATACACCATTACCATGCTATAAGCCTAATATAAAATTACAAACTTGCAAAATGTTTAAATGTTAAAAAAGCATTGACAATCATCAAACGCTGTGGCACCAAATGAATAAGAAAAAAGAACGAATAAGAGCAAAACGAATAAAGCCTGGAGGCACGGAATACAACTGGATGTAAAATAAAATAAATTACACAACGTAAATAAAGTAAAAAATAAGCAAACACTGTGGCGATGGCTGGGCGATTTATCAGATTGTATCGATTAATTCGAATTTAATGTTTTGCCACAATTAGATTTTTTATAAATCGAGGAATCGTGATTTTGAATAGAAATATTACCAAACGCTAGAATTAGACACTTTGATAATAACAGAGAGAAGAACAATCCAAACCGCATGTCGGTGCACATGATTAATCGCTCACGTGTGATGCTCTCTAGGTGCCATTCACACAGAGTGTGTTTTTGTGTTGACGCAGGCAGTGGAATAGAAAAAATACAAGAAGATGTGCGTTAAAGATCTTTTAATAACTAGAGTGCCGCGTTTTTAGAAAGCCGTTTCATGCACGAGACGCTGCAAGAGATGCGAGCGCAACCGTCAAACGCGTCCATGCTTACATAGAAAAAACTATGGAACAGCAGCGTAATCAAATACAAAACCTGTGATGACCTACTGCTGTATATCTGATCTTTCAGGTTTGCATCAGGCTGACAGGCTGAGAACTGCTGTTCATTGTTTTACAGAGCCTTTATAGTTAATAATAGCACTCTAGGTGTTATACCTTCAGTCATTTTGAATTTGAATTACTTGAGTTTTTTTAAGCATTTGTCTTGTATTAATTCAGGACATATAGCCTAATATGCACAATATACGTTTGTACAAGATGTAGTTGTAGTTCATCTTTTCTGCAAAGATATTTAGTGATTTGTTTAACATTTACATCATGAAGACAACGTCGTGTGTGGTGCACTTAGAATATACTATTCTTTAACTAGAGGGTTAATAAAGAGAAAGTTTCTTGAATCATGTTGTAGTTACATTTTCAAGTTGACTAGATCAAATCTTACAAAATCGACAATTGGTCAAATATCAGTGAAATTGCTGAACCTAAAATATCCTCCTGAGACACCCCCCCCCCCAAAAAACAAGTTTTCATGTCATTACATTGTTTAGACCATAAGAAAAAAATTAATGTTCATTTTTGAAAAACTCTATTTTATTCATAGAGGACACAAGGACTAAAATTAAAAGGCATGAATAGACATAAAAACGGCAAAATCAATGGGAGTTTTTTTTAAATCACCAAATACATTTTTAGGTTTCAGGATTTTTTTATACTAAACTTTGTTTAATGATGATTCTCAACTATGTTTTAAAATGTATAACAAAATTATTTGATATACCATTTTGTTTTATGCAATATGTGTGTAAAAAATTCCATAAACTGGTTTCCCATTAAACACAGTGTACCTATACACTGTATCTAATTTGCTTATTAATGTGTTGCTGTTGGGACAGAATGTTGAAAAATAATTTTCATAATGGTAGTAATACATGGCCAGATTTTCATAATAATATATGATATTTCATAAGCAAACTGATATATAATTTATTTCCCTATTCAATTGTTATGTCTCCCAAAATGCATAATAAACATGCTTTTAGTCCTGGTGTCCTCTACATTGAGCATGAATGAAATGATGTCCTGTTTCATAACAGAGTCATATTTGAATTTGAAAACCCATAACATTTTCCTGAGATGTTGCTTTATGACAAACAATCTGAAAATGATTCAGATTTAAAAGACATTACAGAATATAATCATATTTCCATTAGGATGTAAAAATTTTCACTAAATAAATATAAAATATATTATAATTATAAATATATAAAATATAAATATAGCCATCTTTAAAGACATATGAGAGGGTTTAAAAATCTTTAGTATCTCTATAAAGCCCTGAATGAGCTCTGTACAGGACATCCAGGCTCATAACTGTGACATGTGAGGTCTCAGAGAAATTCACTAAAATATAATGTCCACTACAGAGACACAACTCCATCGCTGGGTCTCAGGAGGAGAAATAAAATAGCCTAATTTGATCCTACAGTGTTGCTGCACATGCTTTAGATCATTACAAACAATAATGCAAAATTATTATATTAGAATAGAAGATATGCCGTCTCTCGTATCACATCAATTATCAATAATTAAGTATGTGGTTTTGAAGAAGATTATTTTTTACTTTCTCTGTTTTGACCGTCTCATTTGGACTTGGACTTGGACTCGAACCTCTTTGGACTCGGACTTGTCTTGGACTCGACAAAGGTGGACTTGACTACAGCCCAACTACATGAATATACTGATCTGTATTCAACTACGTGAATATACTGATCTGTATACACGCGCCTGACACAACACACGCCTAATGCAAGATCATGTCGCTGCAATCAGCTTTACCTTGATTACAATAGTCGCCCATCAAAACTTGTGTGTGTACTAGTGTGACTCTGGCTTCTTTTATCCAGCGAGAGCTGTAGTTTGCTCATACAGCTGTTTTGAGCCATGATTCAGTCTGTATTCACACGATGAGAAACATGTGCAGCTCCGAAACACAGAATATGTAGAGAGGTGGTACTGTTATTTATGTATAGCCTATATATTTTTACATGACTTAACATGCGAGTCATAATATTAGTGAATATATTATATTGTAGTTTTATCTCTCACCCCCCTGGTTGAGAAACACTGACCTAAAGGGTGATCTTCCAGCATTGCCTTTGTGATTTATTGGGCATCCCTGCTCTAAGTGATAATGTTACAAAAAAAACATTAGTTTCTCATTTATTTGGTTCCACAGTATTTGCTGATTTTTATTTTATTTAAAAAGTGCTTGACGCCGAATTGCCGCTGATATTAAAGTCAAAGTACAACACGCATGATGCTTACAGGGTATTTAAAACCTAAGGAAAGCGAGGAAAAGAGGGAAAACTCAAACGACCCCCCACCCCACGGTGATACCGGTATAACCGGCGATTAACCGGTGGGAAATGTCCTCACCGTCACAACCCTAGTGTGTAGCTGACCGTCTCTCCAGGCTCAGTGTGTAGTGTCACACTTTGATTCTCGTGAGTGTGACGTCACCTGACAAAGACCGATTCCTTGCATTTGTAAAAGTTTACCTTTTATATTAAAGAAAAGTATAAGAATTGAAAGTGTATAAATATTCATACTTTCCTAGATATTAACGTTAGAGCACACCGATATTTAATATTTTATGAATATGGCCCCAGAAATGTTGTTTTCTTACTTAAATACCATAATTAAAGGCCAAGTCCTGACTTCAGCTAATCCCTGTCTGTGAAACTGGGCTCTAGAGTGCAAATAAACAAAATAAGTGCAAATAAACAAAATATATGATATAAAAAACTGAGTAAAAACAACGTGTGTACATGTTTTGACAATTATAAACATAAAATATTAAAATGTAACAGGGCAAAATGTCCCAATGAACACTATGCACAAAACATACTAGTTTTGCATCATTTGAAATTGCATCTGCAGCTGCTGAAAATGCACGTGCATCAGAGCTCGTGCACATTTATACGGACATGTCCACATTAAAGCAGTCCATGCAAGCAGGCTTAAACATCTCACTCTTTACATCACATTTAGCTTACAAACAACAGACAGTCGAGACTTCATTTACAATATTATAACATTCTGTTTTAGTAACTTACATGCATCAGTCGCGCGCACACTTCAGTCTCCCGGGTCCAGTCAGTGACTCGTTCGAACCGATTCATTTGAATCAGTGAGTTGTTCACTCGACAACACGAATGAACGAATGAATCTTTTAGCGTGATTGATGAACCGATTGAACTGTTTGATTCAAAGACTCGGTTCGTTCACGAATCGGACACCGCTTTGCGTTTCGGAGCACGTGACGATTTCTAAACTTCAAAAATAATGAGGAATTACATGTTTATGAAATTAAGTGGATTTTTAAATTAAACCCTGGAATCAAGTGGAGTAAAAGTTTAAACAAATAAAAATGCTCTGATAAAGTAAAGATGCTTTAAAATGTACAGTAACAAAGTAAAAATACTTAATTTACATTACTGTCCACCCCAGATAATTAGGCAGATATAACATTACAGATGAGCTCCAGTGTTTCTGCTTTTATTGTTTAGACCCCTTTGTCCTGTCTTTAGTCAGTGTTGTCTGATCATGTTTACCAGAGAAATTGCTGGGCATTCATTAAGAGATGCATATCTGTGAATCTTTTGGCTCTTGTTTTTATATACTGGACGCTCATACAGTCTTTAACACCCCACTGCTGAATAACTAGCTAACTGCTGAATATAGGCTTCCTTACAAACAAAAACTAAATCATTATCTGAATAAGTTTGGTGCACAGACACAACAGTGTTGATGAAGAAGTGCTGTTCTGCATCAGATGAAAGCGGTTTTATTCAGCTCAAGTACATGTTAGGGAAGGTTTACATCTGACCTCAAGCCTGCTTAGCACAGTGCTGTAAAAGCCATCTGATCAGGAGCAACACCACCCTGAGTCCGTTATTACCCTGACACATACATCTACTCTTCAGTTTTCATATACCAGTATACATCTGTTCTAGAAAGCTCTTACCAGCCTTAAACGTTAAATGGTGTTTGTCTCGGGTCCCCTGCGTATCATATTAAGATGACAAGTCTCTAGAATGAAGGAAAGCTTTAGGAGCTGGTATGCAAGAATCACTAACATCTCTAGCCCTATTCAGATGGGATTAGATTTACAAGAGCAGAGGAGTGATGTATATTACCTGAGGACGTCCGTAATATTAATGGCCAATTCACACGTGATGAGTGATCTCAGTAACACAGATTGGATTCTGTCTGAAAAGGCACTTATCTAAGGTTAAATAAATGTTGTTCCTCTAACAAGTGCTTTCACCCTTCTGTTTGATCTGAACTCTATGTGGAGAACACGTGAGGTTTGACTCAGACGTGTCCCGATAACTAGAAGACAACTGAAAGCTTCAAGAGCCTTCATACTCGTGAAACAACCGTGGAAAACTACTTTTAAACAGGAACTGGCCTAATATTTGTCTGTTAGCACAGGATCAGCATCACCTGAGTATTTTCTCATGACCTTTACAGAAGGTAAAAGTCAGCATAATCTGTCCTGAGATTGTCTGTAATGAGATGCCCATCGAGACAGAAATCAACAGAGAAGCTGTGGTAATAATTACTTTACTCCATCTCTAAATGTAAAACTAATCCTGTCCGAACAGAATTGTACACAGCAGATGAACAAGTGTGTGTGTGTTCACATGAGCTGTAGTTGATATTAGGAGTCTCTGTGGCCGTACAACAGCCGAACAAGTGTGTGTCCGCTCACATGAGCTGTAGTTGATATGAGGAGTCTCTGTGGCCGTACACAACAGCCGAACGAGTGTGTGTCCGTTCACATGAGCTGTAGTTGATATGAGGAGTCTCTGTGGTCAGACACACAACAGCCGAACGAGTGTGTGTCCGCTCACATGAGCTGTAGTTGATATGAGGAGTCTCTGTGGCCGCATACAACAGCTGAACAAGTGTGTGTCCGTCACATGAGCTGTAGTTGATATTATGAGTCTCTGTGGCCGTACACAGCAGCTGAACAAGTGTGTGTCCGTTCACATGAGCTGTAGTTGATATTATGAGTCTCTGTGGCCGACAGCAGCTGAACAAGTGTGTGTCCGTTCACATGAGCTGTAGTTGATATTAGGAGTCTCTGTGGCCGCATCAGCAGCCGAACAAGTGTGTGTCATCACATGAGCTGTAGTTGATATTAGGAGTCTCTGTGGCCGTACACAGCAGCCGAACAAGTGTGTGTCCGTTCACATGAGCTGTAGTTGATATTAGGAGTCTGTGGCCGTACACACAGCAGCTGAACAAGTGTGTGTCTGTTTTACTCCAAGCCCTTTTCCACCGAGGAACTTTCCCCAGGAGCTAGGGACTTTGGGCCGTACACACAGGAACCAGGACCTAAATAAAGGTCCGGTAAAACCTGCCCCTCAGAAAGACCCTGCTCACGAGGTAGTACTTTTTCAAAGATCAGGAACTTTCAGAGATGGACTCGGGCACTGAACATGACGAAACACCACGCATTCAATAGTACTCACATATCTAACATGGAAAATTCACAGAAATAAGATGCAATCTTATAACTTTATTCACAACTCTGGTTTGTTTTTGCTGCATTCATTTCTTTCTGCCTGATGGCACGAGTTCAGCATCTCATGCTCAATGTTAGCAAGAAATAACAGCAATTTACATACAAACTATGTGAAGGACCACTTTTTGTTTTCATGGTAAGGAAACTACTATGGATACAAATGTGATATTTACATAACATATACATTATTGACAGAAAGTAACTAAGTACATGATTCACTTTAATAATACAAAATATAATATATATATATATATAATTAACAAGGATTGGTTTCATTAATGTATCAACAATTATAATCTTGTATTTATTCTGAATTGTGCATACTGTTTTTAATTTTAGCACTAAGTATATCTTGCTGCTTATACAAAATAATTATATTTTTTAATTTACTTGAAGAGTTTCACAGTACATTAATTATTTGAGTACTTCACTACTGATCTATTGTAGTATGTGCACTTGAGTACAGTAATAACTGTCGTTGTAATAGTGTTAATATTAATTTAAATGAACATGTACTCTAAATACTGGAGGATTTGGTGAAACACTTTTAGCTGGCTGCTGCCAGGCCTTAATTGATGGCCACGCCCACCCCTCCCCCACTCCTCACAGCACAGCGCGTGCGTGCAGACAACGCAGACAACGGAGAGATTGAAGAGGAGAAAGAAGCGCTGCTCCAGCACTGCAGGTAAGATTTTACCATATTTATCATTGCTAGCATTTTATTTAGTTATTTGTTGGTTATGATTATCGCATTGGGTGGTGGTTTTTAGAGTACATGCAAGATTTTATGATTTAAGGCCTGGTCCTCAACCCAGCGGGCACGTTGATATCAATTTCAAATCAAATATTAGTCATCAAGATGCTGTATCATTTTAAATTAAGTTAAACAGAATTTAAAATTAAGTTGAATTTCTTTGAGTGATAATTGGGTGAAAATCCCACACTGAAATTGGTTTAATATGTCTGAAGTGTAGGCCAATATATTTATCATTCGATTTTCATCAAATGAATGTCACTTCTCTGACGTCAGTTTGATTTGCATGTGTGACCTGTTTTTACACGGCATGTTTTCAACATCAGTTGGCAGAGCAAAGTGTTACTTCTGTAACTTATGGGAGAGGAGTGGGGGAGGGGTGCGGCAGCGCTGGGGGAGAGGAGTGGGGAGGGTGCAGCGCTGAGTGGGGAGGGTGTGTGGTACAAGCAGTAGAGCTAAGAACTAACAACAGTGAACTTGAGCTGTCAGTGGAGGACCTTTCATTAGCTTTTCTGTCAGCAAACACACTATATATATATATATGTATGTATGTATGCATGTCTGCATGTCTTTTAATTTGTTTCTCTCTAAACTCATGTAAATAACTGAATGCTGAAACATGTCTGTTAAGTAGTACTGTATAACAATGTTAATTGTAACCTGTGACTGTAATTATTTAGTTGAAACTAATGCATCATTGTTCAATCTTCTCTTTGGTGTGCAGGTAGCAGAAGGAAAGTCCATGGAAGGAAAGTCAGCACAGGTATGTGTCTTTACTAAATCTTTTAATAGTCTTTAGTAACTAATTTTCAATTTTTCAAATTAAACAACACAACGTGATAACATAATACAAATCAATTGAAAGATCTGGAATCATTATAAGATAAGAGAGAACAGTTAATTCCCAGAAACAGTGTGATGATTTGTGATAAATCCTTCAGTAAAATCTTAATTATTAGTGCTAGTTTATGCTCATGGCTGTTAGGCCAGACACATTTACATGGACTACAGAAGAGAATATGATGCAGATTGTGAAGATAGTAGGTCTTGAACACTTTACTGTTTTACTGTAAGTTGTCATTTGTTAACATTGTTTAATTTATTAAAGGGATAGTTGACCCAAAAATAAAAATTGTCATTAATTCCTCTCCCTGATGTTGTTCCAAACCCGTCAGACATTCGTTCATCTTCAGAACACAATTTAAGATATTTTTGATTCTCTGACCCTGCGTAGACAGCAAGTGTATTACTACGATCAAGACACAGAAATATAGTAATAACATCGGTAAAACAGTCCATGTGTCATCAGTAGGGGTGTAACGATTCATCGATATATCGATACAATGTATGACGATACGATGCATCAATGCCACGCTTAAAATATCGATATCTGTAGTATAAAAAGACACCTTTATTTTGGCACTGTCCACATTTTCATATAATGTCCGTCTATGCATTACCACCAACGCGTGCATTCTCCTTCAATCTCACGTATCAGGACTCGATATAAGGACTGCCCGAAGGCACAAGGCAAGCATATAAAACGCTCGGGATTGTTGGAGTCGAGCGCTGTGTGAGAAGTTTTCCACGCACTGAACACACATCTGAAGCGCACGCGCACACATCTGAAGCGCACGCGCACCCATCTGAAGCGCACGCGCACACATCTGAAGCGCACGCACACATCTGAAGCGCACGTGCACACATCTGAATCGCACACATCTGAAGCGCACACATCTGAAGCGCACGCGCACCCATCTGAAGCGCACGCGCACACATCTGAAGCGCACGCGCACACATCTGAAGCGCACGCGCACACATCTGAAGCGCACACATCTGAAGCGCACGCGCACACATCTGAATCGCACACATCTGAAGCGCACGCGCACACATCTGAAGCGCACGCGCACACATCTGAAGCGCACGCGCACCATCTGAAGCGCACGCCATCTGAAGCGCACGCGCACATCTGAAGCGCACGCGCACATCTGAAGCGCACGCACATCTGAAGCGCACATCTGAAGCGCACGCCGCACACATCTGAATCGCACACATCTGAAGCGCACGCATCTGAAGCGCACGCGCACACATCTGAAGCGCACGCGCACACATCTGAAGCGCACGCACACAGACAGCCGTGTCAACTCCGCGTGAATACTGAGCTCTCCTCCGCTTTGTTGAGCATGGATGAATAAATTCAGACAAAACTGCATCAAAATGCATGTTTTGGCTAATATTCTTATAAACAATAGGTTAGTGTTAGATACAAAAAGTATTAATTTACAGCCTATTTAATTTAATTTGTACAGTGAAGACTATGTAGTTATTTTACATTTGATTATTATATTTCTGTAGCGTATCTGAACATGTATTTTAGCCTGAGCTGAAAAACCTGAAAAACACTGTTTACTGAACTTGTGTCTTTCTTCTATTGTATTTATTTTCTGCTATTGCTTGTAATTTGGTTATCTGTAGAAAAGATGTTTAGCACTGAGCCCATAGCAGCATTTTTAGATTTATGTTCATGTTATATATTTTGGTTGCATTTGTGAGTTAATAAAAATGTAGATGGCTGTTTAAAATATGTATATAATATCGATATATCATCGATCAATACTCCTGAATCGTATAATTTTTGAGGTATCTGCAAATATCGTATCGCTGTTTATGAGAATCGATATCGATGTGACGAACCATCCGATTTACACCCCCAGCGATTCAACAGCCATTTTAAGAAGCTACGAGAATAGTTTTTGTGTGCAAAAAACTAAAATAATGACATATTCAACAGTTCGTCTCCTCCACATCACCCTGGCACCATTTTGGAGAGTATCACGAGGCATGCGCATGCTATGATCTGAACGTAATCCGCGTAAGCGTGTGATGCTACTGACACAGAACGTGCACGTGCGCCGTGTTTACATTCAGATCATAGCATAGCAAGTCATTACTATTATACAGTTCTTTGAGCACAGAAAATGTTCTCGTAGCTTTGTAAAATGACTGTTGAATCACTGACGTCACATGGATTATTTTACCGATGTCCTTGCTATGTTTCTGTGTCTTGATCGTGGTAGTACCCTTGCTGTCTACGGAGGATCAGCTCTCGGGTTTCATCAAATATCTTAATTTGTGTTCTGAAGATGAACGACGGTCTGACGGGTTTGGAACGACCTGAGGGAGAGTAATTAATGACAATTTTCATTTTGGGGTCAACTATCCTTTTAACTATTTGCTGCAGTAACCTTAATCAATGTTAATGTTAGTTACTAAAATACAACTGTTCATTGTTAGTTTGTCGGTTCAGTCAGTGCATTAACTAATGTTAACAAATGCAACTTTTGATTTTAATAATGTCAATATCAACTAATAATTGCTGTAAAAGTGTTGTTCATGTTAAAGTAGTTAAGTAATGAACCTTAATGTAAATTGCAGAAGAACAGCGATCTCCTTCAGTCTGTGGAACACATCCTCGGTCTTTCTCTAGGTGAGGCAGACTGAATTTAACTTTATATGACCGTAAACAACCTTATCTTTTGCTCTGAAACACAAATCTGCATGACTCACTCATCACCACGAGTGGGGCATCACGTCTGCGTTTCAGTGTGGTTTGGCCTATTATAGCCTAGTTTACGTGCAACAATAGTTAACCGTTCAAACAAAACAAACTATCCATTCAATGCAATAGTTGTTCATGAGTAATACATTAACTCACTATTGTTGTTCATTATTGCACATCTACAATTACACTGCAGCTTTACAGACATTGCACTTTTGAAACTTCATAGCCATATATCTGCAAAGAAACTAAGATGTCATATGCTCAATAACCCGTCTGTCAATTTGGTATTGTACTGTTTTAATACACAATTACTGATAACACTTTACAATAAAGTCCCGTTAGATAATGTGGGTTAATATATTAACTAACATGAACGGACAATTATTGCTGTATTTATTACTCTGTTAACATTAATGAAAATACAGTCATTCATTGTTTGTTCATGTTAATTCACAGTGCATTAACAAGCACAACATTGGATTTCAATAATACATTAATACCATAATACAATAAAATATTGACGAAACTAAGAATAATAAATGCTGTAGAATTATTGTTCATTTTTAGTTTAACTAAAGTAGTTAACTAATGAACCTTATTGCAAAGTGTTAGTTACTGTTGAACTTATCTAAATATCAGAAGGTCAAATAGAACATCTTCACAATGACGATGGTAAAGTGTCTCTTTAACGATCTCATGATAATTATGCATTTTATGTACAGTCTGATGATATTTTGGAGGAACAGTGTTTCTGTCACCACTCACCAAACCATAATAAAAAAGATTGAATAAAGATGACGTCATCCTTCAGTAAGCGGTATGTATGCACTGTTTGCTTATTTGATAGTGCAGCTGTATGTTGTATCCTAGATCTGTTAAATAGTGGCTTTGGCCGTTGGAGTCATTAAGAGAACACAAATTACTTTTACATTTTTCTTTGGCTATACAATCTTCTGCTGGACAGTAACACTTTTAACATGTAGTAGAAATATACTTTCACATATACCAAATGTATTACTTATAGCTTACTTAATCAAAGGTAGTTTATGTACTTTTGGAAAATCAAGCACTAGTATTTGATTGTTTTTAATCTTTTATAGGTGAAAGGCCGCATCAACTTCTGTCTCACAGAGACAAACAAAAAAGGAAGACCCGAGAGAGGAAGAGAAGTGGATGAAGGTAAGATTTTAATTTTATATTTTATACATGTCTTTGTAAACAGTTGTAAATGTGGCATTAATTGAAAACACCTCCCGTAAAATGACATTCAAAACAAAACCCGCACTGTGACCTACAGCGTAAATAGTGGTTGTCATGAAAAAAACATCCCTGCCTTTTACCAATTAACTATTCAGCGATTCATACTCGCATCATTAGTTAAAATTCTCAATAGGGGTCGACCGATATGTGTTTTTCAGGACCGATACCGATTATTACAGATCAAGTAGACCGATAACCGATATTTTGAACCGATATACGTGTCTGGTGTAAAAATTAAAATGAATGCCAAAATTAATAATAACAAGAGCTCTGAAAAAAACTTTCTTTAAATGCTTTTAAACATGTCTTTAATTCTGAAAACTGTTAATAACAACAACATTAAATAAACAGTAATATTAATAATAACATAAGTGCAGGGATCACCCAGAAGCATTCTGTAAACATTTTGTAAAACTTAAAGTAAACGTATTTAGCGTTATTGTGATTATTCTCAACAAAAGTTGTAATAATTGTTGTAGTTGTATTACGTATACAGTAATATATTCGGCTAAACCGAACTTATATTTTGACAGGTTGCCATGAGGACCTTTTAAGTTTCTGTAGCCTATGTATATATGATATGACGATCGTTTTACTCAAATGAAACGGTCAAATGCTCATGAAGTGACTCTCCGAGCAGTTCTGGGGATGTTGTTCGTGTATTTATGTCCTCATTTAGTGTGACGGCAGATGGCTTAATATTTATAGATACTAGTCCATAGCGCGAGTCAATTTAAGTGTACTGACCTACTTTTGATTAATTCATCCAAACTTGACACATTCCATGACATTCCGCGTTATACGGTAAATTCCATTATATGACTGCATTCCGCGATTCCGCATTTTTCCGCATCGCGGACATCATAGGTTATATTGAGGTGTTTTGCAACTTCAGTGTAGTGGATTGTGATTTATTGCAATCTTTACCTTTGAGAGACAACTGATGCGTGATCACTGAGGCAGCTCCAGTTAGCATGTGCTCGGTGTGAGACTGCCTTCAGTTTTCCGTTGATTGGTCGGACTCGTGACTTCTACATATCAGATGAGCGGTGGGATTGCTCTCAGAGATTGAGAGATCGCCTCACTCTCACAGTGTTGAGCTCAGACAGGCTGCATCGAGCCAAATAGTGCATTTAAACATTAAATAGTTTCACCTGTATTATTTATTCACCAATAAATAATGTCACCTGTAAATAGTATGTTTGTTTGCATAATGTATTTATAATAAAAATTAATAAAAAATATCGGCAAATCTGTTTTGAAAATGGCCGATATCGATAATCGTAAAATGCTTAATATCGGTAGCCGATAATCGGTCGACCCCTAATTCTCAAGTATACTGTATGTACTGCCATTCTTATTTTAGTAGATTAGAGATGGGTAAATATTAGTGATGAGCTAAAACGTCACCCGAATCCGCAGCTCCAAATATATTATCCGCCCGCACCTATATTTTTGTCTGATTTAGATAACCGCACCCGATCGTCACATTCAGGGTTCATACGTTCATGAAAAGTAATTGGATCTGGAAAGCTTTGGAAAAATAAATAATCCCAGAAAGTTTTGGAAAAGTCATGTTTCACAATTCTCTGTACAATAGAATTATCTTTAACCAGGTCCTGAATTTCAGTGAGGGATTGTGCATATATTTCCGCAGGTTTCGACTTTAAAATAAGGGAAATTACTGCAAAACATTTCTTCAATGTAGCGTATAGGTTAGATGAGTAAATAAATACACACAAACCATCAAATCAGTCACTGAAAATAGCGTGAGTGATTCAGCACCGCGTCCTCTCTCTCTCTTTGACTGTCTCTTCACATCGGCGCATCTAGAGCGGAACGCTGCGATACAAGACCTTAGCTCACGTTTCGGTGCAGTTGACATAATTGTCAATTGCCTAATCGGTCATTGTTGCATCATCACAAATATGTATTATTTGCACGTTTTTTCAAGCCTTTTTGTACACTTGCGCTCCAGAGGTGCTTTTCTGTGAGCTCAGTCACATCCAGAGCGCTTGAGTTTGAGAGCTTGTTGCGCTTAAGTGGCCAAATACACATAAACTAACGTCAAAATGGCCGTCTGTTGAGTATCCTCATAAGCTCTGTTGATCTTGTCTTAAGTTAATGTAAACATTTGCGAATGAAAACGCATCTGTGAAATAGGTCTTGTGACCGCAGCCTAATAAAGCTGTGCAGTCTGTCGTTAATGTTAATCAAACAATAAAAGACAGAGAAAATCCCTCACTACTCTTGACTAAATAATGCTGCTTTGAATAACTTTAATGTTAATTTACAGTTTATTCAATTTCTATAGCCTATTTAAAACGCATTCATATGTTTTATTTTTTATATTCATTTATAAAAATGTAGTTAATATTTGCATGATTAATGACCACCCACGACCCACCCGCACATAATCGGAATGCAATTTTTTTATTACTCGACCCGTGGATCATCCGCATCGCCCGTGGATATAACCGCCATTCGCGCATCACTAGTACACATGCGCCATACTGATTTAGGCATTGTTACACCAGGTTCACACAAACTCTGTTTGCAGTTTGTATGCAGTCCATGTGGGTTACGTGACGGTGCAGAAGCAGCATGGACTCATTTTGATTTCACACCGGACGCGCTTGCAGTCTGCTCCTGATCCACGGCTTTACCACAAACACAACATTTATCCATTATTTTGAATTCAAATCCAAACATTGTTACTGAAAATGCTTTTTCAGCATTGTGATCTTCTTTTATCAAAGTACAGTAAGTCAATCTTTTATAGACGTGTGTCTAAATGCAAGAAATATAAGCAATGCATTAATCAATGTGTTTACTTCTAGATTTCTTATGTTCAGTTGCTCAAGCAAGTGGCAGCACAGCAAAATAGACTCAGTGTGGAAATGTTCGCTGCACTGCTTCAGACACCCATGGGGTCTCATTTATAAACGCTCTGTAGATTTCTTCCTAAAATTGTACGTAGGCACAAAAGCTCGATTTTGCTTACGCATTTTCGGATTTATAAATATGCCGGAACCTGCAAAAATTCCTTTATAGATCCCAGTCAGGGGAAGATTATGCATGCGTGCATCTCCTCCGAAATCACCATATGTGTCAGGGATTCCACAAGGTCACAGTCACCGCCACATACATTCACCCGATCACCTGCAGCCTGCAATCGGCACTCCTTCATATACACACTTCACTCAGATGCTCAACGTCCGGTCTACCGTTCAGCTACCTGAACTAACCTAACTCTCTATACCCCAGTACTCCTGCGATTCTCATTCTCCTCTCAGTTGCAGCACGATCCCGATCCACCTGCAAAGAACTCAACATCAGTCATCACGGATAAGAACCAACGAACAGCCATTTGTGTATCAGCTTACACTCGTCTCCTTATCAGCTCTCTCATTTAACAAACCTGTCATTAAAACTAACTTGTACTCACTTACACTCTTGTCTCCGGCCTGTGTTGTGACAGAAGACCGGACCCTACAACATTCACCTCCATGGATCCCCGGCACCAAACACCTGCAGATGTCCTTGAGGAACTCGCCAACACCTCCGGACTTCACTCACACAGTCACCTCTCCTCTTGGTGTCTCTGGAAGTCACATGGCCTTGCCTGCTTCCTATGCATGTGATGCAGCTGAGTGGGCAGCTTCCCGTTACAAGTGGCTCTCTCATAGAAATGCAACCCAAAGGTTCCTCACCGGGCGCTCTAAGGTAGCCTTTCTCATTTCACTGTTAACCGGCAAAGCTCTGTTGTGGGACCGAGCTATATGGAATGCTAATATGGAATTGTGTTCCTGTGGCTCAGTCCTGTGGCTCAGTGGTTAGAGCATTGAGTTAGCAGCGCAAAGGTCGTGCGTTCGATTCCCAGGAACACACATACTGACAATATAAATGTATAGCCTGAATGCTGTAAGTCGCTTTGGATAAAAGCGTCAAATGTAAGAAGAAGACTAATATTCTCGTAATCAACTCGTATGATGCTTTCATTAACCATTTCAAGGAGATGTTTAGTTCAGCTACCGGAGTGTTGGCAGTGTTCGATCAACTGCTGCGGCTGAGCCAGGGTTTCTCCACAGTGATTACACTCTACAGTTTTGCACGCTAGCGGCAACTAGCGGATGCAATGAGGCGGTGCCCACAGCTCCTATCGTCATGGACTGGGTCCAAAGACGACTGTCAGTCTACAATGACATGATCGGATTGGAAAATTTCATGCAAAAAGTCACCTGTATTTCTCAACGCTTATTGGCATGCCAGCCCAACAAAGCCGCTTGCCAGCTTGCATCACCACCATCAGTCTTCCAGTACCAGAATCTATGCGGTTGGATTCCATCCGTCTCACTCGCCAAGAAAACGTGCACTCCGCATTGCGGCCGATTCTGCCTCTACTGTGCAGCTACTGATCACTTCATCCAGAACTGTCCTGTCAGACCCCCACGCCCGCGTGAGTACCCTCCAACTAGAGCCAGACATTTCCACGTTATCTTTGTTATCAGTACAACTACTCACCCCTGATCACTCTGTTGCAATCTCTGCCCTTGTTGACTCTGGCTCCTCGGGCAATTTTATATCCCAAGACCTCCTAAGCCGTCTTCACCTGCCCCGAAGACACCATGCCTAGGAGCTCAGAGTCGAAACCATTCAGGGAAATCTGTTGGGGCATGGGTGAGTAAAATACACTGCTCACCCTTTGAAACTGTGTGGGGTGCCTGCATGAAGAGACCATCACCTTTCTGGTACTGGAGGGACCTACTGTGGATATCATCCTGGGACGCGCTGGCTTAACCCTCCATTCTCCAGAGGTCAGATGGGAACTATGTGCGATCACTCGCTGGAGTGAGTTCTGGCAACAGAACTGTCTCACCACGGTACCCAAGCCGCGCTCCTCCCCCATTCCAGCTCAACTCTCATCCACCCTCGTTGAGAGCCCCGAGCCGGCACAAGTTCACACCATCCCATCTGACTATGCTTTCCCAAGATGTTCAGTAAGCAGGCAGCCACTGCGTCTACCACCTCACAGGCCATGGGACTGTGCTATCGACCTGCTGCCTGGGACCAAGTTACCCAAGGGTAGATTATAACCTTTGTCCATCCTGGAGTGCAAGGCTATGGATGATTACATCCAGGAGGCTCGACGTCAAGTATTCATCCAACCATCCACCTCACCTGCGGTTTCCAGCTGCTGCTTCGTGGCAAGAAGGATGGGGGCTTGAGGCCTTGCATCACATACATTACTCTAAATTCCCAAACAGTGAAGCTGCCGTTACCCACTTTCCCTGGTCCCAGCTGCCCTTGAGGAACTCCGTGGAGCCTGCATATTCTCCAAGTTGGACCTGCGGAGCTAATATAACCTAATTCGTATCTGGGAGAGCGATGAGTAAAGAGCTTTCATCACACCATCAGGCCACTATGAGTACAAGGTTATATCGTTTGGGCTGTCAAACTCACCGTCAATCTTCCAGACCATTATGAATGAGGTGTTCCGGGAGTTCCTCCATCGGTTCATTAGCATGTACATCGAGGGCCCCCAATTGATCTCCCATGTGTGGAAGGGCCTTCTTCTGACGGGAGTCACGGTGAGCTTGTCCTCCGGCTACCATCGGCAGACAAATGGCCAGACTGAGCGAAAGATCCAGGAGCTCGGACGTTGCCTCGGTCATACTGCCTGCCATGATGACCAGCACAGCTGAGCCGCTTCCTCCCTGGGCCGGTCACGCACAGAATTCTCTCCGTCCAAGACACCACCAGATTGACTCCTTCAAATGCGTACCTCGGTCACCAACCCCGCTCTTCCTGTGGACGGGAGAGCCCTCAGAGGTTCCAGATCTGGACTACTGGTTCCGAGCGAGAGAGCGTGGGACTCAGCTCACTTCCATCTTCAGCGTGCTGTGTGGAGCATAAGACCTTCGCAGATACCTGTCACTTCAATACCCCAACATTCCAGCCAGGGAAAAGGTGTGGTTGTCCACCGGGATCTGCGCCTCTGCCAACCGTGCAGAAAGCTGAGTCCCCATTGTATTGGTTCGTTCCCCATCCAGAGGCAGATCAACGAAGTCCCCACCGACTACAACTTCCACCCAGGCACCGCATTCACCGCTCTTCCACGCCTCCCACCTTTAACTATTCTCTTCATCTGCACCAGGACCCGCCGCGAGCCGGAGACACCTCCTCTTCCAGAAATCCTGGGCCAGCCCTCCAGGACATTCTGAATGTGTGGCGTGGGTGGCCTGCTGGTATGTCTCATAGACTGGGATGGATACGGACCTGAAGAGAGATCCTGGGTGGCCCGGGACGACGAAATCGATCCCACACTGTTGACTGAATTCCACAGTCTTTTCCTGATTGTCCTGCACCCAGAGGCTGTGGCCGCCCCCGTCGCTGCTCGAGGACATCAGGATCCGCCCCTGGAGGAGGGGTTAATGTCAGGGTTTCCACACCGTCACAGTCACCTCAGTCATTGGTCACAACACTCACCTGAATACTGATCACCCGCACCTGCAGTCTGCAATCAGCACTCCTTCATATACACACGTCACTCAGACACTCATCATCCGGTCTACTGTTCACATACCTGAGCTAGCCTGACTGTCTCTATACTTGCCTACATGTGCTTACCCTCAGATCTCCAGTACTCCTGCGATTCCCGTTCTCCTCAGTTCCAGCATGATCCTGATCCAACTGCAAAGAACCCAACATCAGTCATCACAGATAAGAACCAACGGACAGCCATTTGTGTATCAGCTCACCTCGTCTCCGTATCGGCTCTCTCATTCAACAAACCTGTCATTAAAACTAGCTTGTATTCACTTACCTCTTGTCTCTGGCCTGTGTTGTGACAATATGGAGCTTACAACGCCTCATTGTACTATGCATAACCTCACCTGTTCATTATTTCCATGCATACCCCATCCACATGACAACATGTTTAACACCATCAAAGGTAAAATAAATTTTTTTTTTGCCAAGTCATCCACTGTCTTTATGTTTTAGAATAAATATATACAAATATTAATTTAAAACAACTGTTAAAATAGTTATCGAATAAATATTTTAGATTAAAGTTATAAAGAATAAAGTTGATCTCATTCTTTTCCACTAACTATTAGTGGAAACAGATAGGCCTATATTTATTGCAGTGTAAATACAGTTGTCTGACTCTGTGCGCCACTGACGTATTTAAAAAATGAAGCGTGCAGATCTTAGTTTACTTCCAGTTTTATCTTTCAAATACACTGGTATTTTTCCTAATGTTGTGGAGATGCCTTCACATGACATTAACACCTCCGTGCAGCAGTTGTACAGTAAGTATCATTGGACCTATTCAAGCCGGAAAATTAATGGACCGTTCGACCACAGAGTATCCAGCAGTGCCCACCATAATATCTAAGTAAGTGCGCATCATTGATCATTGCCTGTTTTTTTGATCATCCCCTTTTGCCTTCACTGTCTTAATTCTTTGTGACAGATTCAACAAGATGTTGGAAACATTGCTCAGAGATTTTGGTCCATATTGACATGATAGCATCACGCAGTTGCTGCAGATTTGTCGGCTGCACATCCATGATGAGAATCTCTCGTTCCACCACATCCCAAAGATGCTCTATTGGATTGAGATCTGGTGACTGTGGAGGCCATTTGAGTAAAGTGAACTCATTGTCATGTTCAAGAAACCAGTCTAAGATGATTTGAGCTTTGTGACATGGTGCATTATCCTGCTGGAAGTACATCAGAAGATGGGTACACTGTAGTCATAAAGAGATGGACATGGTCAGCAACAATACTCAGGTAGGCTGTGGCATTTAAACGATGCTCAATTGGTACTAAGGCCCAAAGTGTGCCAAGAAAATACCCGACACCATTACACCACCAGCACCAGCCTGAACCGTTGAGACAAGGCAGGATAGATCCATGCTTTCATGTTCTTTACGCCAAATTCTGACAGTAATATCTGAATGTCGCATCAGAAGTCGAGACTCATCCGACCAGGGAACGCGTTTTCCAATCTTCTATTGTCCAGTTTTGGTGATCCTGTGTGAATTGTATCCTCCGTGTTGTTCTTATCTGACCGAGCGGCACCGGTGTGGTCTTCTGCTGCTGGAGCCCATCTGCTTCAGGGTTCGACGTGTTGTGTGTTCAGAGATGGTATTCTGCATATGTTGGTTGTAACGAGGTTATTTGAGTTACTGTTGCCTTTCTATCATCTCTAACCAGTCTGCCCATTCTCCTCTGACATCAACAAGGCATTTTCATCCACACAACTGCCGCTCACTGGATATTTTCTTTTTTCAGACCATTCTCTGTAAACCCTAGAGATGGTTGTGTGAAAATCCCAGTAGATCAGCAGTTTGTGAAATACTCAGACCAGCCCGTCTGGCACCAACAACCATTCCACGCTCAAAGTCACTTAAATCCCTTTCTTCCCCTTCTGATGCTCGGTTTGAACTTCAGCAAGTCGTCTTCACCACATCTAGATGCCTAAATGCATTGAGTTGCTGCCATGTGATTGGCTGATTAGAAATTTGTGTTACCAAGCAAATGAACAGGTGTGCCTAATAAAGTGGCCGGTGAGTGTACTTTCATATAGACCAAGGCCCGGTTTCACAGACCGGGTTTAGACTAAGCCAGGATTAGGCCATAGTTCAAGCCGGGATTAGGCCATAGTTCAATTAGGACATTTAAGTAATTTTTATAAACTTGCTTAGGAAATACATTGGTGCATCTTGAGACAAAACAAAGGCACTGATATATTTTAAGATCAGTCATTGCAATATTATTTCAGTTGAAACGGATCAGATTTACCTTTTAGTCTGGGACTAGACTTAAGCCTTATCTGAAATCGGGGGGAAATGTATTACTTATAGCTTACTTAATCAAAGGTAGTTTATGTACTTTTGGAAAATCAAGCACTAGTATTTGATTGTTTTTAATCTTTTATAGGTGAAAGCGCCGCATCAACTTCTGTCTCACAGAGACAAACAAAAAAGGAAGACCCGAGAGAGGAAGAGAAGTGGATGAAGGTAAGATTTAAATTTTATATTTTATACATGTCTATATAAACAGTTGTAAATGTGGCATTAATTGAAAACACCTCCCGTAAAATTACATTCAAAACAAAACCCGCATTGTGACCTACAGCGTAAATAGTTGTTGTCATGAAATATACAAAAAATCCTGCCTTTACCGATGAACTATTCAGGTTAACTATTCGCAGCATTAGTTAAAAGTCTCAAGTATACTGTATGTACTGCCGTTCTTATTTTAGTAGATTTGAGATGGGCACACATACATATACTGATTTAGGCATTGTTACACCAGGTTCACACAAACTCCTACAAAACTAAAAATCAGTAAAGAATGCGGCTGAGTATACTTTGAAAGCTGCGAGACGGAACACGGAAAGTGAAGTGTGTATATAAGTGAAGTGACGAACGTGTTGCGGATTAACACGGGATCACCACACAGTCTATCGCAGCAAGCCTACCATCAATATGAATGAGTCTGAAACAGGTAACAAAGAATGTGAGGAGAGGAACATTTTAAGAGGGTTGTATTATTTGGACTATTTTTATTTGCACAGAATAATCACAATATACACAGTAAAGGCCAAAGGCACATTATTGAACATATTGATCTAAACACTTGAACAGTAACACAACTTTGTGCCAAACGTTCTTAGACTCACTGTGTAAACACTCATACCACTTTTATATCTTGTGGTTTTATGTTTTATAGAACATTAAAAACATCCTGGACTTGTGAGCTATTTAAATTCAATTCAAGATTTCAATTCAAGATTATTTTTATAGCGCTTTTTTACGATACAATCGTTACAAAGCAACTTCACAGGAAATTAAGTTTCTAAAATAGATTTATATTGTAGAAACTCAATATAATTAACTTATGGCAAAATGTGGTTAATTCAGTATAATCGCTGATGGTTGGCTGAGGTCCTCCGAGGGGTTGTCATCATCAGGTGTTTGGTCATCTCAGATCATTTAAGGGTTGGATCCAGACTGAAGCTTGTGTAATTCCTCGTTACCACGAGATGTTAATCCAGAAACAGAGAAACAAATAGAGACATAATGAGTGTAGCTGTTGTTCCATCCAGGCAAAAATGATCTGTTCAACCCAAGCTAAAGCATAACAATCTTAATTTGATCAGATATAACTGCAGTACACGATTATGAGATGCATTATATGAATGCTTGGCTAAAGAGATGTGATTTAAACAGAGAGCGTGTGTCTGAACCCTGAACGTTATCAGGAAGGCTATTCCAGAGGAATGTAATGAAATGCCACCTATTCAACATTTTGTTGGTGATTTCATAAATCTAGTCAGGAATTATAGTTTGGGGAAAGTCTAACTAGTAAAGTGTGTATATGTTACGTCAGTATAACACAACAACATCTAACAGGAGCAATCTTACTCGTATAAATGATATCCTCCACTGGATCCAGCTGCGTGACGCATCGTGTTGTGTTGTTCTTCTGAGGTAAATCCTGGGTTATTCTTCTCAGAGCGTCTTCCAGAAACAAAACGTAGCTGAAATGAACTTAATGAACATGTTCGCACGTCTCACGTGGATAGTTAGAATTTGAAAAGCGCGATCGCTCGTCGCCGTGGTCACTTTAGATATGAGTTTAGATGAGCAAAACTGGAGATTGTGTTGGTTTCATACTAATTACTTTATCAGAGAATATTTGTTTTCGACATGACTGACTTAATTTGAAAGTAGATATTTCAAGCTTTCTGTGCATATATTTCTCATGTCTTTTGAGGCAAGTATTTGTGGAGATTCAGCTTGTTTTATTTACGTGTCTCTGAAGAGACGTGACAAAGCGCACCATTTATTTGCTTTATTTTACAAAATCACATTGTTTTTAAACCCTTTGCAGTTTCAAATGTTACCTTATTCTGATCTGTACAATCAAACATTGAGTATTTTTAGTTATTTTCAGTCATCATGAAAAAAACGCGACTGGTGCGGTCTTCGACCCTAGAGGGTTATATTGCTCAAGCAAGTGGCAGCACGGCAAAAATAGACTCTGTGTGGAAATGATCCGCTCCCGGAACGCACTGCCGGACCTCAATCATTAACATGGGTGCAGAACAAAATATACGCCGCATACACACTTTAAACCGTGTGCGTGAACTTGCCGTCAGATACAGAAAAGCAGTGCAATAGAGGTAATTTAAGCAAGGAGTTGGGCGGTAAATTATTTGCAGCCCTGTCACTAATTAGGTTTTAAAACAGCCAAAAGAATTGATAAAACGGAAAGGTTAAAACAGCACAGATAAAACTGAATGTGTTACTAAACTTGCCCACAAGATTGTGTGGATTTAACGATATGACATTACCATATGATGATATGTACACAAATTAGACCGGGGAATCTAAAAGTTCATCAGAAGATGTTTAGGTTTAACACTGTTTATTTTATATATATTTTGTTTGGGCCTGTATCATCTAAAATAATAGCAGCTGTTTTGTCTATTTTACTCTTCAGAAGATGAGGTGTCACTTTTTGTTTTTCAGACAGATGTTCTGATGACTTCTCCCTCAGAAAGCACCTGAACAGTGCAGTGAGTTTTATAAAAGTGTGGTTAAGGGAATGCAAATCAAGATAAATGCAGAAGCCCTTCTCACCAAAAGAAGAAAAAGAAAAGAGGAAAAACTGGCTAAAGGTAAGTTTCATAATTCTTTGCAACTACCAATTAGTTTACTGATAATGTTTGATAACTGATAAATCTAATAATTATTAGAACAATTATTTGTTTTTACAGTAGGAGCATAATACACACCTCATGATTCAGTGTAGTATACTGAACTCATGATTCTTTTAACTGAATCGGTTTATTAAAAGTAAAAAAAACATTTAGGCCATGTCCACCAAATGGCTAGCATATATTTTTAATTGCTGCCAATGGAAGTGCTGCATTTTTAAAACCCCAGCAGTGTGAAGAGGTGCTGAGCATCTTTTTTTTGCGCTGAGCGCTCTACATTTATTTATTATCCTGAGTAACTTTAATGTTCAACTTTGAGTAAAACGCAGCACTCATCACGGTCACTTTTTACCCAGCAGTCCAATCAGAGTGGAGAACAACACTATAAACATTATTTTAGTTCTTCAGATTACAGTGTCTTTACATTAATGTTGATATTAATAGAAAAAATACTTAATAGTTGATGACATATTCTGTTGGATTAATGTAAACACCGCCTGCCTTTATGATATGATTATGATCAGTAATAATGCATTGATTATGACAGTGTAGTTTTCAGGCATATTAGATTGGCCGTTCACCACTTCCATAATGCTTTGTAAAATATTCACGATGTAACGCCTCTTCTTGGCAGGCTTTGGTGTTTGTGTTCTGTTCTGAAACAGCGTTTTAGAAACTCAGCACTTTACTTGGAGTTTAAAACAAGTCAAATTAGCCCACAGTGTAAGTGTATTTTCTTCAAAATAATCTTTGGTTTAAATTCTTTTTAATTGTATTTAAATTGCTAATAGGATTTACTCAACCACAAACAAGACACTCCTAAAATGTCTTGTTTTAAAACAATGAATAGGACTGTAGTCCAGTGTTCCTGTGGCTCAGTGGTAGAGCATTACGTTAGCAGCACAAAGGTTGTGGGTTTGATTCTCAGGGAACACACACTGACAAAAACAAAATGTATAGCCTGAATAAATATAGCGACAAAGTCGCTTTGGATAAAAGCGTCTGCTAAATGCATAAATGTAAATGTAGTCAGTTCAAGTTGTTTTCCAGTGTTTCCTCAAAAGAGGAGATGACGGGTAATAGGATAGTTTTGTTGATTTTGCTTGTTTATTTTATTGTACATTTTTGGAGGGTCCATTTTTAGTTTAATTCTTAAATGACTTTTTTCCATATTTGTTACTTGTTTATTTTTTATCAAAAACAAGTCCAAAGCACTAAAACTTATTTATCACCATTAATTCACTTATTCACAGTGATGATTCATAGCTATTGGTCGATGTCAAATATCTATATATGTCTGCTAAATGACTAAAAGTAAAGAAAAGTAAATATATTTGCCCATGTGACGTCACCGATCACACAATATCACAACGAGCTGTTTTTGGAGCTTAATTAAATAAATGCTTTGTTTGTAACGAGGAGGACAGCTTAAGCTATGAAACTTGCAACATGTTTTAACACAAAGATCTCTTATAGGTTTGAGGCAAAGTTGATTTCTAATGTCTTGATCCTTTTAATTATTCATTCATTAGCTCTGATGCATTATTAACATCTTTGGGACAAATGTTTTTCTGAGGATAAAAGTACTTTTTGACCAAATCATGCATTCACTTCTTTTCTGTGACTGTGCAAGAAAGCTACATCTCTTGGTCTCTGTTTTTCATGGTGACACAATCTATATTGTCTTGTCATTTGTAGAGACACAGGTGATCAGTGAAGAGACCGTGGTGTGAAGACGAGAGAAGGTCAGTAAACACACATCTAGCACGGTTTGTTCCTGGAAAAGCAGACTGTATGAAGGGCCTAGAAGAGGAAAAGGTCCTGAAGGAACGATCTTGGAAGGATGTTTGTCTACAACACAATTGTTAATAAGAAAAGGAGGTCTGCTTCATGAATGCTTCTGTTTTAAAATCATGTCCAGCTGTTCTGTTTGCCTTCATGTTGAGACACTTGTTGGTGTGAATTTCTATGTTATTAACAATTAAATCAATCTGAAAATGACTTTTTTGCATTTCTTAGACCGCTTTATAGTGATCAACAGGAGCATGCTTAATGATGCAAACAGAAATTAATGTAGTTGTAAAGATGCTCTGAGTCATTACTCAACTGATGTTAGTTTAGTTCAGTTCAATAATGACTTAGAACTGTCCATAAATAAATAAAAATAATGTGCTTAAAATAATTCATTTGGAAACGGACTCAATAGCGCCCCCTTGAAAATGTCCTCACTCTGCTGGTAAAAAACTGGTTCTTTTCCTTTGTTTTTTAAATAATCCAAGGTGATATTCTGAATCCTGGAAACACATAGTGTATAAATATTGTTTTCACTAACTTCTAGCTATAGCAGAAATGGTGGTCCTCACACTGCAGGTTAATTTACCCGGACCTCACTTCGAGGGTCATACAGGAATGTGTGTGTGTGTGTGTGTGTGTGAGACAGAGTGAGTGTGTGTAATCTCAAGGTATATTGAATTGCATGCTAAAAATATCACAAACAAAGGCCTGCCAAGGTGTTTGCATAAATGTCTGTCGTCTCGATAAATATTCTCTCTTCTACTGACACTTCATATTAAAATGGGAATCATCCCCTGTCGCACATACTGCGCATATTAGGTTACTTTAATACTTGATGGATGTGTTTACTTTAAGCAGATGTTGCCTAGAGTCTAATCATTTAGTAACCATCAGTTGTGTGTCTGGACCACTTGCTTAGGCTTTTCCTTCGACTCAGTTTTATAATCTCTTGGAAGACAGATGTAGTCTGCATGGGACTGTGGACATGAATTGGTGTTGTTCTGAATAACAGTGTTAACTAGATTGGGGGTTTCAAACTGGGGTCCATGGAAAATGTGAAAAGTGAATTAAAATAACTGTATAATTATTATTATTATTATGGGTTCTTATAATTAAAGTCTAAATGTAAAATAATAAATATATTCAAATTATTCATATAAGCAAGCTAAAGATGTGGCATATATTTGCTATATATATATATACACTGAACAAAATTATAAACACAACACTTTTGTTTTTGCCCCCATTTTTAGTAAAAAACTAAAAGACTTTACTAAGACTTTTTCTATGTACACAAAAGGCCTATTTCTCTCAAATATTGTTCACAAATCTGTCTAAATCTGTGTTAGTGAGCAGATTAGACAGCATGATTGTTGCACAGGTGTGCCTTAGGCTTGTCACAATAAAAGGCCACTCCAAAATGTGCAGTTCTATCACACAGCACAATGCCACAGATGTCGCAAGTTTTGAGGGAGCGTGCAATTGGCATGCTGACCGCAGGAATGTCCACCAGAGCTGTTGCCGTGAATTGAATGTTCATTTCTCTACCATAAGCCATCTCCAAAGGCGTTTCAGAGAATTTGGCAGTACATCCAACCGACCTCACAACCGCAGACCACATGTAACCACACCAGCCCAGGACCTCCACATCCAGCATCTTCACCTCCAAGATCGTCTGACACCAGCCACCCGGACAGCTGCTGTAACAATCAGTTTGCATAACTAAAGAATTTCTGCACAAACTGTCAGAAACCGTCTCAGGGAAGCTCATCTGCACGCTCGTCGTCCTCATCGGGGTCTCGACCTGACTGCAGTTCGTCGTCGTAACCGACTTGAGTGGGCAAATGCTCACATTCGATGGCGTCTGGCACTTTGGAGAGGTGTTCTCTTCACGGATGAATCACAGTTTTCACTGTACAGGACAGATGGCAGACAGCGTGTATGGCGTCGTGTGGGTGAGCGGTTTGCTGATGTCAATGTTGTGGATCGACTGGCCAATGGTGGCGGTGGGGTTATGGTATGGGCAGGTGTATGTTATGGACAACGAACACAGGTGCATTTTATTGATGGCATTTTGAATGCACAGAGATACTGTGACGAGATCCTGAGGCCCATTGTTGTGCCATTCATCCACGACCATCACCTCATGTTGCAGCATGATAATGCACGGCCCCATGTTGCAAGGATCTGTAAACAATTCCTGGAAGCTGAAAACATCCCAGTTCTTGCATGGCCAGCATACTCACCGGACATGTCACCCATTAAGCATGTTTGGGATGCTCTGGATCGACGTATACGACAGTGTGTTCCAGTTCCTGTCAATATCCAGCAACTTCGCACAGTCATTGAAGAGGAGTGGACCAACATTCCACAGGCCACAATCAACAACCTGATCAACTGTATGCGAAGGAGATGTGTTGCAATGCGTGAGGGGACCCCTTTGACCCCCCCCCCAATACAGTAAAACTGCACATTTTAGAGTGGCCTTTTATTGCGGCCAGCCTAAGGCACACCTGTGCAATAATCATGCTGTCTAATCAGCATCTTGATATGCCACACCTGTGATGTGAATGGATTATCTCGGCAAAGGAGAAGTGCTCACTAACACAGATTTAAACAGATTTGTAAAAAATATTTGAGAGAAATAGGCCTTTTGTTTATATTTAAAAAGTCTTACATCTTTGAGTTCATCTCATGAAAAATGGGGGCAAAAACAAAAGTGTTGCGTTTATAATTTTGTTCAGTGTATATATATATATATATATATTAGTGGTGGGCCGTTATCGGCGTTAACGTGCTGCGTTAACGTGAGACTCTTATCGGCGATAAAAAATATCGCCGCTAATCTATTCTCAAAGTTGGGTTGGGAGCTGGGTCTATACTACGCAAGCTATGATGACTTTCACCCTGATATTTTAGCCGGATGTATACCTAGCCGAATTGCACTGTAGGGGGCGAGAACAAGTCTTCGAACTAGAGGCTCGCAGTCCGTGATGGACAGATTGTTAACGGCTGGTCTATGGTATTACAATCGGGCAGGACATCCAAACGCCACCTATCATTCATCAACCTCAAATATGGCTTTTCATCTGAAAGATGTATGTAGTAGCAACTTTACATGGCCGCTCAATATGATGTTAACCTAGAGAAATGTGCGCTATTGAAGTGTTTGTGTGGAAGCGCGTTTGCTGCAAGACAGGCTCCGTTTCACTCACTTGCTCTTAAAATCTCCGTCATTTTTGGTCATACAGATAAAAGTAGCCTAATACATCTTTCGAATCTGTAAAGACTCTACGTTTATTTGTGTGCACTCAGAATAACAACGAAACGTTGCGCTTTTAAGCAAACAGGATGCGCTTTAGGTCTCATGTGAACTTGATAATTCACTCCCGTGTCACCCTCTGCTTCGAACCTGTGTGTATGCCTAACGTTACTGTGAAATTACCACATCAGACGTGACGTGCTAACATGGATGCAGCTATGAAGCCGCCGGGTTTGCTTCAGGGAAAATTTATTTTTAAGAAGCTTCCCAATGGAAACTGTAAACAGTTCATCACGACCTCTTGTGTATCCCTACAGTTCAAAATTCATGTTTAACTGAATAAACAGTTAGTAAACACAAGTACATCTTATTGAACATAGTTTATTTTCATCACCAATTATCATAGTAGAACAGCTTTCTCAAGCAGTTTGTGATGCATTTTGGAAACAGGAGATGAGCCCCTGGTCTGCCACCTGGCTTGAGAAACCCGCTCAAAGACTTACTTTTAGCCATTATTTGGGTAGAACACATATTCTGAATGCCTTCGCAGAATTCAATGAGTTATTTTAATCTAGATTAATTCCAAAATTAATCTAGATTAAAAATTAATCTATGCCCACCCCTAATATATATATATATATATATATATATACTGTATTGGGAATAAACATGTTTGACTACTTTAGTCATTTCCATGAGTACAAATCTTAATGTATATATAAGAGTCTTTAAAAACATTAATATCTTACTGATCCCAAACTTTTAAATTGTTGTGTGTGTGTGTGCGTGTGTGTGTGTGTATACATGTATGTTATTCAGGTAGTAGTTTGAAAAAGATAAACCGCCTACGTAATATTTAATTTAAATACTATTAGTTTTGTATTTTAATTATATAATATAAAATGCAATGCACTTTTGTTTTAGTATAATGACAGTATCAAAGCAAATTAATTCATATTTTTTTCTCTCAAAGTATAAATGGTTTTTTGTACATGAACTATATTGATTCCTTTATTTTTTAGGAGGGGGATCCCTTCAAGGTTCAGACGTGCGTGTCTTTGATATCAATTTGGTCTTGCTTTGGTCTAAATCAAGGGTGTCAAACTTAATTCCTGGTAGGCCAGAGCCCTGCAGAGTTTATATACAACCCTAATTAAACACACCTGATCCAACTAATCATGTCCTTCAGGCTTAATGGAAAACTGCATTTTGTGTGTTGGAGCAGGGTTGGAACAAAACTCTGCAGAGCTGCGGCCTCGAATTGAGTTTTACACCACTGGTCTAGATGGTAAAGTGCATTTTAAAAGCTCACATAATTCATAGTTGTTCATTGTGAAAGTAATAGATTCATGAAGACATACTTCTAATCTTTAAATTTCTTGATTGGAAAAAAAATCCACTTTTTTTTTTTAGAACTGCTCACTTCAAAGCATATTGGCCAAATAGGCCTATTCAATATAAGAAGTCTGCCTCATCTGAAGGTCTATGCTAAAGGTCTGTTACTGGCATGCGAGCAAGGTTGAGATTTCTGTGGACTTCCTGGTTGGAGGGGTGGGTTGTGAATGCTGGTTTGCACTTTGTGCTTCCTGTCTCTGATGGGCCAGGCCCTTCGGCACTTCCTGCTTATAGGGGTGGAGGGTGTACTGTGACCTTGCGTCATGTTTTTCCCGCTGGGTTGTCCCATCAAGCCACTCTAAGATGGGGACACTGCAGTACTCTGGCTGGTGGGGAAAGGAAACATAGGTAATAGAGAAACAGAAGATGTTAAGTGAGGTTCGATTGTGTTTTATGGTATGGAAGCCTGCTTATAAAAAATAAAAACAGTTTTAGGGCTGCATGATTGGGGGGGGTTGTGTGATCATATACCAATATGACTATAAAATAAAAATTATTAGATATTTATATGTTAAAAAATAATAAGCATTATTATGAATACATTATTGTCATTATTTGCTATTGTTATTATTTATTCAAAATATTTATAAAAAAAATATTATGCCACTGTTTCACTGTAAAATTAAAATGAGTATTTAAAAATATGATGATGATAATAATTTTTACCGTCTAACTGTACAATTAGAGTACTAATATGTATGGCTCAGTGAGTCTTCATTTTTCAAATGTTAAACCATCAAGTTTTTATTTTCACAGAAAAACGCAGGGAGCCCTTAAAGCTTCCCTTTTGTTGACAGCAGTGCAATATTAGTCTTATTTCTATGAATCCTGCAGGAATGCTACATTAAATTCTTTAGCTATCTAGGATCTAGATTTTAAGGATAGAGTTGTTGTCATTCTTGTAGTAGGCCCTTGCACTGAAGAAGGGAAATTACACCCAGCACTATTTCAGCTCTCATTTATTCCTGCCTCTGCTTCCTGTTTCCTGTCTCCCTCAGTCTACTTCCTCTCCCGCCTCACCTGTGTGCAAGCCAGAAAATGTTTAGGATGAGCCACTGAGGAATTAGAAAGGAAAAAATGAAGTAACATAGTACATGTACTCACCCTTAGGCCATCCAAGATGTAGATGAGTTTGTGTCTTCGTCGAACAGATTTCAAACAGCAGATAATCACAATAATCCACAAATAATCCACACAACTCCAGTCCATCAATGAACTCAATATTGTGAAGTGAAAAGCTGCATGTTTGTAAGAAACAAATCCATCATTAAGGCATTTTAATTTTCCATCCTTAATTCATAATAACACTTTTTCCAGTAGAAACATCATAACACCATAAGCTGTTATTTCCTCATTAAAATACACATATTTGTTTAAAACTTTTTTGGTGCTTGATCTGTCATATTTCTCTCCTGATTCAGATGAGACTGATGAATGATGAATTTGTTTCTTACAAACCCACAGCTTTTCACTTCACAAGACATCAATTGATGGACTGAAGTCGTGTAGATTGCTTGTGGATGTTTTAATCAGTTTGGACTCTTATTCTGACGGCACCCATTCACTACAGAGCAAGTGATGTATTGCTAAATTTCTCCAAATCTGTTCCAATGAAGAAACAAACGTATCTTGGATGGCCTGAGGTTGAGGACATTTTCAGAAATTTTCATTTTGGGGTGAACTATTCCGTTAATTTGGCTGTAGAATTAACTGCATCATTTTTAAGCAACTAAATCAGAAGGTTTTTCGTGAACCATAAATGAAAGCATAAATAAGCACATCGATCGGACTTGAGCATTTTGACAAAGCAAGCACACAACACAATACCAGGAGATGTGCTCCAGCACACGGAGCTCAGAAAGGAATGTGGTGTGCTTCCAGAGATCCAGCACACTGTCTGTTGTGAGGGATCCCACCCACAGGTTAATCCCTCCGGGAGTCTTTAAGCCAAAATATAATTCTCTCCTCTTCTTTCCCCGTGCGCGATGCACATGCTAGGGTGTGGAGCTCAGGGAAGTAGGGTATATCCTTCCTCCCATTTGAGGACATGTTGAAAGGGGGAGGGTGATTTTGGGTTTTGAGCCACTGATTGAAATGGGGATATTGAGCCCTTTCTATTTTATACGTCCAAAATGTTTTATTTAGATACAAGCATTACGGGTAGATTTAAAATGTATTTGGTCTGTTAAAGGGTTTATAAGACCTCATTATCACTGACATACTAATATAATGAACTAATGTACGGTACTAAACTAAATTAGGGCTTAATGTGTTTGGATGATTGTTTAACCGTTACTTAGTTACATTTAATTATTTTTATGTTTCTTTTTTAATGTGTTATCACTTGAAGTTAATGGAGATGTAATGGATTATAACAATATGTTAGTAGGGTTACAAGTATTTGTCATGACGTTAATATAAAGCTGTATGTATTAGTGTCTCATGTTAAACAGTGCAAGTATTTATCATAGCTAATCACACTGCAGACAACAAAGAACAAAATGATCAGAGGCGGAGCCAGGGTTTACTAGCTAAATGTAGCAACACTGCTAACATGTTTTTTTTTCTCTGATAGTCATTTAGCTGTTTTTAAGGTAGTTTATATTTTCTAGCAACAAGCCATTTTTTCCAACCAAGCACCATACTTAAAAGGGTAGTTTACCCCCCCAAAAAAATTCTGTCAATTACTCACCCTCATTTCGTTCCAAACCCGTAAGACCTTCGTTCATCTTCAGAACACAAATGAAGATATTTTTGATTAGATCTAAGCGCTCTCTGATCCTCCAAAGACAGCACAACTGTGCTGGTGTTCCTGTGGCTCAGTGGTAGAGCATTGCGTTAGCAGCGCAAAAGGTTGTGGGTTCAATTCCCAGGGAACACACATACTGACAAAATGTATAGCTTGAATGTACTGTAAGTCACTTTGGATAAAAGTGTCTGCTAAATGCATAAATGTAACTGAAATGTTCCCAGACACAGAAACAAAGTAAGGACATCGATAAAACAGTCCATGTGACATAAGTGGCAGAACTTCAATTTTGCAAAGCTACTGGAATACTTTTTGTGTGCAAAGAAAACAAAAATATCATAATTTATTCAACAATTCTTCACCCCGAGTTAACGGCTTCCACCATTTAGGAGAGCACCACGACGCATATGTGCGTCTTCCCCATGTTCAGCATATGCGCGCTTTCTCATGAACTTAATAGCTTATTTGTATATATGAATTGATGATAGTTATAAAAGAACAAATCTGTCAAATTTATGGTAAAATAAATATAGTTGCAGTGTTTTAGATTTAATGTAGGCCTATTTAACTTACATTTATAGTAAAACCTGTATTTCATTAACTGCTACAATGCTAATATACTAACTAAATTCAAATTATAATATATCTATAAAAGTTTTGGAGTTATTGTTTATAACCATGCTGGTCTTTGAGTGTCACTGAGATAAATATGTATCTCAGAAACAAGCTCTTTGAGAATGCTATGTGATATATTCTCCTGCATTTTTACAAATCTTCTGACACGAGGTCAAGCCAATGTGTGTGATTTGTAACGGTTTGATGACATACGTTTATGTACGTGGGAAACCTACTCTAACTATGATTAGCACAGTAAAGAGAGATCATTATAGTTTGGCCCCTTGAGAGCTCAAAGCAGATCTAGAGCCAGTGTGCAGGATTTCCTCAGTGGTTTGCCTCATATTTATTATAGCACAGTTGTGAGGACCTTTGATTAAAATCAATCCCATCCATGGCACACACTTCATCTGAATCATCTTTCCCAAGCACAGGTGCAATCAATGAAGTGATGAATGGTAGCTGGTGTACTTATGGAAAATAATGCATGCGCACACATGAGAGCGAGAGTTCTCATGACTGAACCATGTCGCTGTGTGTTCCTGTCATGCTGCATTGCCCAGAGTGATTGCCGACTCTGACGTGCGTGTGCTAGCAACAATAACAGCTCTAAATGCCCAGGAAATTAAATGCTCCGCAGGGGTAATAAGGAGAGTAAATCCGAGGGCTCATCGCTACTGAGTGGGTGGGTTGAGAAAATGATATTTCATATTACCTCAGACAAAAAAGAAAGCATTATTTAACACTCTGTGATGTAGGGTGTAGTTATCTGAATCTGTGCACCTGCGTAATGTTTGTTCTAATAAATGAAATGTGAATATGGGATTGACTTATAATTGGCATTTTCAGAAGTGTTTGTTACTTTATGTGTCAAAATGAAATAAAATTTGCCGAATAAATGCATGTTCATTATCCTGGTCATCGGTTAATGTTTTTGTAATCTTGTAATCAAAATGCAATAACTTTTCTGCTGACATTGTGGGTAGACTGTTGAATAATGTTAACAAAAAGCCAAATAGCTATTTAGACATTGTTTAAGCAAACCTGTTCCAGTTATAATGCCAAAAGCCACATTTTTACCCATTTAATCATTCAGTTCCCGATAAAAATCAATTTCTGCCATTGTTTTTATTTTTGATAAATCCAGTTTCACTCGAAAGGTGTCAAAATACAGAAGTAAAATGAGTTTAAACTGCATTTAACTTTAACATTTAACTAGAAACATCTTTGACAGTGTTTCATGATTATGGTTATCTTTAAAAGGAATATCATTCTTGGGTCATATGTTATTTTATTTTGGATTGTTTTAGACAATTTTAGACCAAAATTTAGACTTTTTAGATTATTTTAGAACAAAAGCCAGAATAACAACTCAAACATCGTTTTAACAAATGTAAATGATCTGTACTCCATTCAGGTATTTCTCTCTCTATTTTTCTGTGATCCAATCAATTCTTGAAGCATAAAATCAAATCCCATTGTATTTTTTTCTTGATACATTTCTGCAATTGCTGTTGACCTTAATATTAATTGTTAGATAAATGTCTTTGTCAGCATTTCATAAATATATAGACATGATGATTATCTTTTAATGATGTCATTTAAGGAAAATCATTCTTGAGTCAGTCACAAATATCAACACTAAATCCCAAATGCAAGATTCATAATTTGACTTATTTTATTTTAAATCATCTCTTTGGGTTGATTATTAGTAAGGGCTTGCACGATTAAAACACACAAAGGCTCTGGAAGAAACAGTGTGAAACCTGATTAATGTTATCAGTGTTTTGATGCGTTTGACAGAAATGCTTTAGGGAGCATCAAGTGTCTTATCACAGAACAGTTTCCTGTCATGAAATGATGCTGCCAAAAAGCAGCCTTCACACTCCATTTGCAGGCATCATAACAGGACACCACAGTCATCTTTCGTCTGTCTCTGCTATCATTTCGGTGTCATGACTGATGACTTTCAACACCGAAGGAGACAGAAGGCCTTTGGCTTTCTCTGTGAACACCACGAGCCACTAAATCACCGCAGCCGTGGATGTAGAGGCTCGTATGAGTCTGGGATAGTGTGGGTGTTGAATGCCGAGTTGTGAATACTACATTTGCTGCTGTCAATTTTATGATCACTGCATGAAACTATAAAACAGCAATGGCCAGTGTTAGTAGCTATTGTAAAATAATGCTGTAAAGTAGAGTTGATCTCTGTAATATTTAGAAATATTACACTTTGGACTATAATCATAGATCACTGTCAGAGGTGACAATTATTGTAAATCCATAACCGCTAGCTAGATTGGACCATCATGAGGTTATGTTTTTTTCTTTCAGCAAATGGCCAGGGAAAGGAAATTAAACCTTGTTCACCCACCACTAAATATTATATGTGGCAGTTTATTTTATCTGTATGCATACATTTCTTAAAGGCATTTATTTTATTCTATTATTTATTTACCATAGGGCACATGTCTACACCCAGTTTAAACCCTGAACATTCTAATAATTTCATTTTTGCAACTTTATACCAATACAGATACAAATTAAATACATAAATTATCAAGTATAAACAAAATACATTACAAATATTTTTAATATTGATGCTTATTAAAAATGTTATCAAGAATCGAGTAAAGGTTCACTTGTCTTATCATAAGTATGGCTTTGTTTAAAGTGTGTATTTTTCACTGTATCTGGTGCGTGTTCAGCTGTGTGTGTGTGTGTGTGTGTGTGTGTGTGTGTGTGTTTTCATCTTTTTTATTTTTTGTATACAGTTTGTGGGAATTGTTATTGTTTGTTTTGTGTTTTCAGAAAAAACTGTCAAATAAAATATATATAATTTTTTTTTTATGAAATATGAATACAACTATTAAAGTACATAAAAATAAAATATATTAAAACTGTAAATAACAAATGATTCTACATTGTATTGTTAACAAATAGTACTACATTTTTATTGGTCACACATATTTTTGCTAGTTCACCAAACTTGACCTGTGGGCCGTTTTATTAGATTTAGACTAACCTCGGCAGGAGAGAGCATCTTTTTAGTTATGAAAAAATATTTTCTTTGTTATTGTTATGTTTGCTTTAACATTTAAACAGTTCAAACAGACAAAAATCATGTATTTGCAGTGAGGGTGATACTAAATGTCAGGCATATTTACCCTTGTGTAAACTGCTGGTTTCACAGCGATTATCATTTCAAACACAAATGAATAAATGATGAAAACAGAGTTAAAGATTCCAGATATTTTGTGCAACAGAGGACAATTAGCCATCTAGCTATGAGCAGATGCACATATCAAAATGCAGCATTTATGAGAAAACGACTTACATTAAATGGTTTTTGATGTACACAGTGGCTGCTGGGGTAATGCAATATTCAGCAAAAACATCTTAAAGACGCTTACAGTGGGTAACATCATAAGCTGGATGGCCAGATATGGTCAATAATCCCTTTAATCATTATATAATTATCCCCACCAGCATTTAGCACGGAACTGAAAATGCTGAATTTTGAGCTCGCATGTGGCGATGGCTTAAAACGCAGTCATGACATTTTAATCATATTTATGCTGGTTTTTTTTCATGTCGAGGTGAAATACAGGTCAGTGTTTGAATCAGAGCAAATCCGTCTGTGCAAATCCCAATTTTGTCTAATCTTTCCTTCGAATAACACAAATATTGTACTTTTCCTCAAATGTGTGTCACTGTATGGAATAGCAGTCATGCAACCATAATCCTGTAATATCCTGTAATTCTCTGCTGAACAGTGCTGTTCAATAATGCACCAAAAACAACATCCACAGATCTGCTAAACATACACGTTTAAGGGTCTGGTGATGATGGTTTGTGTGCAAATCAGTGCGGTTGTAGTACACGTTTACTGCATTTTCATTACTGACTGACTTCTTGCTTTAAATAATAGGTTGAAGGTCTATTTGACATATCTGTGCAGTTATAGTGGGGAGATAGATCAAAATATGCTGCTGTTAGGAAAACCTCTTCTGGTCATTGCAGGTCCAGAAAGCATGTTTACGGTTATAAAAGAATCGAGTAAAGGTTCACAGTGTGCTTAGGATCAGGATGGATCGATCTGTAAGAGACATATATTAGTTCCACTCATCATCTTTATGTTTGTTTCTTGTTAGCTTTCATGAAGATGAATACTTTTAGTCACGTAATCAATACTTGAGTGCTTTAATGACAAATCTTGATACGTTTTTAGCTGTTAGTGATATAATTCAAATATAGTTCAAAACATTATTATATTATATTATTCGTATTTTAGTATATTTAGTATTAGTAGTTTTTTGGATATTTAAATTTAGAAAATAAAATCATGATAAATGGAAAAGGCAACAATAATGCACACATTATAATATATTACTATAAAATACATGTACATAAATATAATGCATTATATATAATATTGTAATGATGTACATATTAAATTAAATTGAGGATTTTTTATTTTATTTTAAAAATTTAAAAATAATGTTAATGGTGAAGGGCAACTATATTTGTTTTTTATTATTATATTTTATTATATGATATGATATTATACTAATATTATATTATATTTTTAAGCACAGTTAAATTAGAGCAATGAGTAATGTTTAAATGGTGTACATTTAAAAAAAGGTAATTGTTTAGTAAATGTCAATAATTGTACTATATTAAATGCTCTGATATCCCCACAGTAAAGACATTCTCAGCTCCAGCTCACGGCAGCCGCTTCATTCAGCAGGTAATTAAAACCACGCAATCTGTCTGAGACATCTCCACGTACTGCGACGCAGCAAGAGAGCCGTTCATTTCCCTTTTGTGCGCTCCACAGTGTTATGAAGAGATATTGTTGATACATTAAAGGAAAAAAAACTGGAGTGCGTGTTCTGAAGATCTGTCTTCATTTCCCCAGTTTTGACCCCAAGCCCAACCCCAAGATCACGAAGCGGCATAATGAAAGATGCATTTGGGTGCTAATGTACTGCCGTGGTCTTCCTTTCCAGCATTGAAGGGGAAGATATAGCCAAATGTGAAAAAAAGAGTTTGAAATGCGATGTTTTATGTGGCAGCATAAACACAAGCTGGAAGTGAGAATGGAGGTTCAATATCAGCTCAATAGACAGTATGCCCCGAGGATGGTTTGTGTGCTTTTATGGGTTCTTCTCTCCTTCAGCATTAGAAAGAAAACATTATGAGACTCATAAAATCATGCTGTGTTATATATCGAGAGAACCCCTACAGTGTTTTAACCAGCCTGAACAGGCTTGCATGCTGTTCTAAGAATTGGAAATAAAACATGACGAGTTCGTCAAGTAAAGGCCCGTGGAGTCAGAATATCAGAAGTGTGCGGTTATTGTAGTTTGGTTAGTTGGTTAGTTTTAAAAGTGACTTATTTTTTAACATACAATTTTGTTTATCTATTGTTCTTTTCATTGCTTCACTATCCTGTATGTAATTATAATGTATATTTTCTATATTTGGATCATTGCTTCCCTTTTTGCCTGAATTGTACTATTTTATTTTGTTGTATTATTTTTATTTTATTTGTACTGTATTGTAATTGTACTGGTTGCTGTTTACTTCTGTGAGTTGTACTCAAGAGCTGAATCAGTTTTATTGATTGACTCACGGTTTTATGAACTGTGAAACTTATCAATTTAGGATAATATTAACAACATTCCACTTCTTTTTGGGCTTTCCTTAGTTCGTTGAATACCAAAATGTCCAGTTAGCTTCCCACACAGTTATAATATGACGAAAGATAATATGACATGGCATTTGGACTGCTTTTATGGTGCTTTTGCACTTGAAAGTTAAATTACCCATTTATTTTAGTAATATTAATATACTATTATGGTTTATATTTATTTATATATTATTAAGATTTTAAATTAGCTTCATTTAATATTTTTATTGTGATTGATTTTTTTCAAATTTTGTTATTATTATTATTAAATATTACTGTTTAGGTCTAATAATTTTTTCAGATTTCGTTTTACTTGACTGTTGTTTTTTGTTTATTTCCCAGTTAGTAATTTTAGCGTTTCATCTTAAACTTGTATTAGTAATCAAAGTTGTCAGTCCAAACAGTGATGCATGCACATAGCCTACATGATTAGCCATTTCCAGAATATGAACTGATGTAAAACATTATTGTGTAACACAATTATTCCATAACTCCTGATCTGGATGAACTGTATAATCTGTCTTGAAAAGGTCTGTAGCACACATACACATAAACACACACGCACACATACAAGCTCATGAGATTAGTCCATGTGTGAGGTTACTGTGAGTGTAAACTGTGTAAAAGCTACCACATAAATCAAATCAGACATGTTTTAGGTTGGAATATAATATATATATATATATAGTGGTAACACTGCACTTTGGATGGGTAAAATGTATTTTATTAACGTGTGAAAGTTAATATACTATAAGTTTATTATATTGCTGCTTTGAGGTTTACAGTATTTTCTTTTCTCCTTCAGGTCAGTTCAAGGTCAGTTCAGGTAAACGCAGCAGGAGTTCATGGCAGGTGAAAAAGCCCACATAGAGCATCCTTCACAGAGACAGTCATGGTCATAATTAGGCTTTATGATGGCACTTCATAAGCCCATAGGCCATTTGTTTAGACCGTCCTCATCTAATCATCAATGCGTGATCGAATTTGTGAAGCTGCCTCTTGCAGAGTTCCCCACACTTTTTGATAATGTGTAAATGTATTCACAAAGCACCCATGGGCCTAAATGTATTAGCAGTAGAGAGGTTATAAATGAAGTAATAAATGAAGAGAAGAGAGTAAAGGGGAACACAGTCATCCGCTCCTGTAGTGAGCCCATCTGATACCAGCATACAAACATCCAGTATTAAAGCTTGCGCGCTTGAGCACACACATAAACACAAACATACAAAATTAAAAAGGTTAAGTTGCTCAGAATCTCCTTGGAGCTTGTTATGTGCACACAAACTCTATATAAACTGTCATATAAACTCCCACATCAACCCCTGTTCTCACCTAAAGCTCACAGCGCATATGCTTTTATGGGTGGCCAAGGAGACATGGACTAGTTTTTAATCTTACCTTTATTGTATGGGGTCCTAGGTGTGGTGTATCTTTTGACAAGATGTACAACATAATAAAGGGAAGGTTTATTTTATGTCATCTTTATTTCTCCTTGTCAGTTTTTCTTTATGTCTTATGTCTGACTGATTTGTCCTCTTTGCTGAGTCTCAGCTTTGTAAACAAATGACCAGTCGCATCACAGAGGGGGCATGTAGTCTCAGATGTTGACAGAAACTGACTTTTGACAGCAGAGCATCAGTGCGACACATCCATCATGTGACTGAGTGCCGCTGATATTCGTATGTAGGTTAAGAAGCTCATCACAGAATGAGAAAGATGATGATTGAAATCACACTTAAGCAGTTTGGATGGCAAGTCTTTTTTGTTGTTAAAGGGGAAGTTCACCCAAATTTTCAAATAATTGACTTACTCTCAATGGGTCCAATTTTGTTTTGGTGCATGACACCTTTTGTTTTCCACAGAATAATGAAAGTTAAAGTGCCCCTATTATGGGTAATGAAATGTTCGTATTTTGGTTTTGGAGTTCCCAACAACAAGTTTACATACATGCAAGGTCAAAAAACACTTTCATTGTCTTATAATATACATTTAGTTTTACCTTACTTGCTCAAAAACTCCCAAACGATTTGTTTAACGATTCTTTTTTTCAAACCCCTGCATGACGCTGATCTGCGGTGATCGGTCCGATTGGTCTCATCGGACCAATCCCGATTGGTCCCAGCGTTACCGGAGAAACAGCTATTTTACCGCTCCGAAAGCAGCTCCTAGTGGCAAAGAAGGAATTAGCATTTTCATTCAGACCATGGAGACAAAACCAACAAGTGGGCGGACAATATGCTAATGTTTTATGTTGACGTCAACATTAAACGGATAGGGATTTGTTTTAAAAAAGACTACTTTCAATGATTCAGAGACTCTTTCTTTTGAGAGACAATAACTTTATACACGGTGCACTTTCAGATTTCAAACTTTGCAGGATTTTTTCATTCACTTAGAGCTGTGTTACACACTCCATGAAAGGTAGTTTTCAAAAATGCATAATAGGGGCATTTTAAGGCCCGTCACATCTATGATAATTGTAATGGTATCTATAAAGTTTTAATAATCGCTCTGACTAAGACAGACAGGGTCACCAGACTCGGTCCTGGAGGGCCGGTGTCCTTCAGAGTTTAGCTCCAACCCTAATTAAACACACCTGAACCTGCTAATCAAGATCTTACTAGGTATACAGTCAGGTGTGTTGAGGAAAGTTGGAGCTAAACTCTGCAGGACATCGGCCCTCCAGGATCAAGTTTGGTGACCTCTGCTCTTAGAGAATAGTGGAGTCCGCACCACAACTATAACAATAGCAACACAGAGCCAATCAAAAATATTGGCAGCTAATCTAGCTGACTTTAATATACTCAAGCAAATAAAGTGGTTGACCATGTGTTTTTGGTGTAAACAGCTCTTTATACAAGTTTGGAATGACATGAGGGTGATTCAATGATGACAGGAATTTCATTTTTGGACAACTAGTTTGCTTATAGGAAATGTTGTCTTGTTTTAATCATTGTGAATCTTTGTCTGAATTTGCACTGTAATTTTTGCAGTACAGATATAGGCTACAACATAAACTAAGCTCATCATATCAGAATGATACTAGCATGTAACACAGTTATTTTCTTAAATACCATAGATGTTTTAATGCATAACCATTTAAGCCATCAGTGTCCTGATAAAAGCTTCATGCTAGTGCCCAAATGTGTTCACCATAATACTGATTTACTCCATGGGGAACTAAATTTTGCATACAAAAAGGTTTATTGATAGTGATGAATGAAGCTTAGACAAAAGTCTCTTTTAAACCAAGCAGCTTTCTGTTGGTCAATGCGAACTTGAGCCAGATAGAAAATTGGTGTGGGGAAATCTTTCGCCTTCACTATAAAATTTAAGTGGATTCCTATTGAAATGACTATGAATGAATGAACGATGCATATAGCGCTTTATTGTGTATCGCTGTACACCCAAAGCGCTTTACAATCATGTGTGGGGGGTCTCCTCAAACCACCACCAGTGTACAGCATCCACTTTGATGATGCGACGGCTGCCACAGAACAACAGCACCAGTGCGCTCACCACACACCAGCTACAGGTGGAGAGAGTCATAGAGCCAATCAATGCACTCAGTAGCTACAGGTGGAGAGATAGTCATAGAGCCAATCAGTGTATGCACTCACCACACACCAGCTACAGGTGGAGAGGAGAGAGAGTCATAGAGCCAAGTCACAGGTGGAGAGAGTCATAGAGCCAATTCACACACCAGCAGCACAGGTGGAGAGAGAGTCATAGAGCCATCAATGCATGCACACACACCAGCTACAGGTGGAGAGGAGAGAGTCATAGAGCCAGTCAAGTGTATGCACCACAACCAGGTGGTGGAGACATCCTTATTTGGTGCAATATTTGGTGACCGTGACATCCTATAATAATGATGTGAAATATACTTTAAGATGGTGTAAAAGTTTTGTGGAAACAGTAACAGATCACAGTCTGTACTAGCCCAGCATCACTACATTATTAATGGTTCTGAAAAATACATGGACATGAATAAAAATTCAGCGAAACCGTTCTGCTGATGTGGTGCAAGTGTGCACATAAAGGATGATCTGTCATTGCCTGCTCATCCTTGACTATATGTTCAGGCGGGAAAATAATGTGTATGTCTGTTTTAATGTGTATAAAACAGGCAAAGATGACCTCAGCAAAGGTTATCTCATTGAATGGACTCCTGAGGGAATCCCAGCAGAGCACTGGTGAGGGTCACCTTACTTTACCTTAGATTTAATCACGTTCCTAAAATCTCAGACATATCAGCTGTTTCAATATTATGGCCAAACTGAGGTTTGCAGAAAGGAATTGTACAGATTGTTGCATTGATTTAGCAAAAGAACATAAAAAGGGCAGGTGTGAAAGTGTTTGGATGGTGGCGTTAATTGCAGCCCATTGTTGTGGAATTATTGTTTATTGGCTCATCAATAAATCTGTTTGGTATTTATCTTCTATCTCTTTAAGTCTGAATCTGTTCGACCTCATTCCCAAAATGTATTGATGACAATGCTGTTCTGGCACTGTTTGCTCTTGTCTTATCCTGAAATAATTTGGATTCCAAAGGATTTATTTCATCAAAAAAAAAAAGGGTTTAAAAAAAATAATAAACAGAGCCTATGACAATCACCCATCTGTTGCTTAACACTCTGCAAGCCAGCTTTCCAGTCTATCAAAGCTTTTTTTTTTTTTTTTTTATGGGAGCCGGGTAAGACATTCCTATCTGTCTAATCTGTAAAACTCAAAGGCTCTGGAAACAGTTTTTTTATTTAAAAAAATGTATATGCAAGATAATATGATATGAATTAAATAAAAGAGCACTTAGTTTAAGCAAGTACACTTCTAACAATTGCACTTTGTAATAATGTCAAATTAAAAGTTTTACTTCCAAGTAGATTTTAGATCATTATCTTTAGTTGTTCTCTCAAGAAGCACACATACTTGTGTGTTGACTAAAAACGTAATCCTTACAAACTATAATAACAAATATATTTAAATGCATTGCAAGTTTAGAAATGACATTAAGTGTACTAATTCTTGTCAGTACATTTGGCTGTACATTTTAAACCAATTTTCGACCAAAAAAAGAGAAGTAATAATGACTTAATTTAATTGTATTTAATATTAATCTAAATGTCTTAAATTGCATTATGTTCACAATTAAGTGCAGTGTATCTTTTAAATTATATCATTTCGGTATGTATTTAGGCATTTTATTTTAAAAGCATGCTATAGTGCACTTCTTTTTCATAAGGGGAATTCCATAGTCCTAGCTACTTTATTTTATTCCCATTTCAAATGAAGTAAATTCACATCACATTTTGCTCTCTAATTTATCACCTTCCTTGCTTAAGATGTTTAGATACATGAGAGCACAGCCAAGGCCAAAACAGGTTAGAAAACACAGATATTTTTAAACATAGTATCTGTATCCGTTCAGTCTCATTTGGCTGAAAGATGTGAAAACAGTCACAGGAAAAAGTAAATCCAGACTACGGGACTTTTTCACAGTGGTATTGTTCCCCTAAGGACCTACAGAACGAAAGATCAGCAACTTGGTCTTACTAATCAGCTTGAAAATTATAATTTTGCATAGACCTGCATTTGTTTTAGCAATGGTTGAGCTATGGAATCCAGTTCTTGGATGAAAAGAAATATAATGAGAGTCTCTGTCGTGCTGCACTGTGCGGAGCTGTAAGGCGCATGTGTTTGTGTTTGCATTAGAATACTAAGCAAAACAGAATGTGACGGAAAAGGGCAGCCAGGCTCTCGAAAGAAATCAAGCTCTCCCGGGTCATAAATCTATTGTGCTAAAGGCTATAGGCTAGTGTTTGACTGGCCCATTGTGCAGCGCTTTTAAAGGCCAAGCCACAAGTCTTTTTATGAGGCTTCTTGAGACTTTTATTCATAACCGGTAAATCGATGTTATTACAGTGCAGCTCTGACGGTTGTGTCTTTCTGAGAGGGGTATGGAGGCAAAACAAGAGACTTGTTATCAAGACCTGACCTCCTGCTTAGCATATCAAACCTGTTTAAAATCTCATTAATCACTCTATCACTCCCTAAGCTCTTAAGTTAATTTTCCCGCTCTCAGCATCTGAAAATAGCAATATACCTCCTTGACAATAAGACTTGAAGTGAGTAGCACTCACTGACAGTTACTTTACTGCATCACCTACAGTCTTGATAATTTTTTTTTAAACAAGCAAATGCAACTTATGAAATTAAACGTTTTATAATCAACATAATGCAACATTTTAGAGTAGCCTACTGGATTCTAAGCTATTAATGATATTATTAATAAATAAGATAGTATTCACAATAAAGAATATTTAATTTTTTTTATAAATATTTTAAAAATCTAGTTTAAAAAACTAGGTTGGTTTTATATGAAAAACCAAAAGTGTAAATTAAATGACTCTAAATATGTCACATGGTGTAGCCAAGTAAAACATATATTTTTTCCATCTTGAGTACATTTCAATGTATCTTCATTATATTAAAAAATGTAAATGTATATTTCAATGTTCCTTTTTAGCTTCATCTTTTTTTTCTTACATTTTATCATTCTGCATGTTGGTTGCACCACAATTATTTTATTGGTTGCACCACATGGCTTTGACTTTGATGGTGATTTTTTTCTCTCCAAATATTAATAAGCATAATAATAACAGTCATAATAACAATAATCAAATAGTATTAAATATTGTTGCATGTTATTAAATATTATTAATATTAAACATTAATATGGATTAATATGGAACTATTTTCAGAAAAACAATAATGGAAAATTATGCCAATGATGGAAGGTTGTGGCTTTTCAAGAAGAGTCTGAAATTCTCATCCGAAATGTTCACACCTTAAAAAATAAATAAAATACGACCTCATGTTGTTTCAGTCAAATTTACACACTGCCTCTGAAAGTTTTTTTGTCATAAAAAATTTGTATCAGGTTTCATTTTCAATTTTCTAAATTTTTTGGTGTTTTCCATTATGACATCTGAACAGACATTTTTATAGACTTTATGCTAAAAAAACATTCTATGAAAAGGTCCAGACAAAAACACATTGACCCTATTAATGTATATGAACACAAGGTTAAAAACTTCTGTATAACTGACTGTTACAGACTGCTCTGTAATCTTTAACTGCATATATGTGTTCTTCTATAACCCTGCATGGCCAGCAGTGTGGTATTGATTTGGCTTGAGAGGTCCTGGACTCCACAGGGAGTGCAGTCTTTGTTTACTATTTTTGATGAAGTGCTGACTCCTGGCTTCACCTGTTTTTCTCTGGAAGTGGCATTGGTCGGGGGACTGGGGGAAGGTGAGAGTGTTGTTTCTGTAGCTGTGCTTTTGAGTAGCCTAAGAGTGCTGATGCCATTTTTTCTTTCATGTTCTCTTCTAGGGGAATATGACTGTCTGACACCTGGAGATCCCAGACAGGAGTGGAGCTTTAGTGCTAAAAAAGTCATTTTTTTCTTAATTAGAATTGCTTAAGATAAATTGGTGGGAAGTTACAATAATTGTATTATAATCATGTAAATTAATAATATTGTTTTTTTAATCACCGATATCTATAATATTTAATTATGCACTGAGTTTGATGCATATCAATGAAACTTCCTTCTGTGAAAACATCCATCAATATAAATTATTATTGTTTTTAAATATAGTTCCATGAGTTCTGTAAAATCTAATTATGCAGGAGACTTCCTTCTGTGAAAACATTTAGCAGTTTTCCCTGTCCGAATGTACCTTTTCAGTTCAATAATAATCAGCTTTTTTTCCAGCTTGTCAGAATTTAGAAACATTCAGCGTGTTCTTTTAAAGGCAGGTGTTATGTAAAGGGTGGTGAGAGACTCATATGAGCTCTGGGAAAAAGTCATTGACCCTCTTTCCCTATCAGTTTCCTGTTTGGGTCAGTTCTGTGAATACATATGTGTGTTTATGAGTAAAAAAGGGGGTTTGGACATGTTTTTCCTCTTATTGCAAGCATGTGCCACAATGCAGCGATCCAGGTGGAGGGGCACAGATCTGAAGGGGCATTATTATATACAGTATTTGTTCATAGAATCTAGAAAACATGTTTTCATCCTGTGCATGTAGACCACATCTGTAGGGTTATTTATCTCAGTGCTATTCTTTCAGTCACCCCTTCAATTACAATGCCTACAAACACTCCCGCTTTGCACCCGTCCCCAAAGACGAAAACACATTTGTCTGATAAAATTTAAAAAAGGTCAAATTTGGTGCCATAGTATACTTTCCAGTAAGGGACACAATTAGCACAGCAAAATGCCAGCCGTGTGCTATCTTTGGCTTCGGTTTGCCATTAAAAGAACAAAAGGAGAGGCACAGCTAGGATTGAGCCTAGTGCTTTTCAGTCTAAAGCTTGAAAAAATGTATGAATGTGGAAAATATATGAAGTTATTTATGGAAACATTTGAGAACACCGTTTTAAAGAAAGCAGATTTCTGCTAAATGTTGTCATTTAAGCTGTCGGACAGTTTACAGGAATAACAATGTTTCCTGTGAGAGCTCATGTGATGCTGTAGCTGTTGTAAATATTGGTCCTGTGAGGGGTCAAGGCCACAAAAACAATTATTTTATGGTGTTTACTCTTATCTAGCTCACAATGAAAGGGGTTGACGGCAATTTGATGTCCATTTCAGAAGCCAACATGGTCTAGAGAACAATTTTTTAATTAATAGTCACTGCTGGCAGTTATGAAACATTCTGAACATATGGTTTATTCCCCTGTGCTACACTCCTGTATCTCAGCACTGCTATCCTATCACTCATGGTGTTCATCTGACCTTCAGTTTGCAGATATATAGAGGGAAAGAGAGTTACATATGAAGAAATGAATCCTGTGGAGTATATATATATTATACGTCCTATGGAATTTTCCACCTAATGTTTGAGGGTTTGGCTTGTGATAAGCTGTCAACATGGAGCCCAGGTGGCTGACAGTTTTCTCTCCTGAGTTTCAGGACTGTTGTCTGCCCTTGAGCATCACGGCAGCGGCTCAGCTGGGGGTTATCTTGTCTCACAATTCCGTGTTCATTAGGCTTCAACAAAGGCTCTGTCAAAGAATATCTGATTTGGTGGATAGTCTATACGCCAAAGATATGTGTGCATGATGTCTTGGTGTAAAGGAGAGGCTATGAAAGTAGAATTGAACAGATTTATATTTAAACCATATGTTTAGAATTATGATTAGACCACAGTTGACTTCCAGTAATTTTACTTCTAAAGAATATCATTTGATTTTATTTGATTGTTTCCACTGATTTTGACTTGAATTGTCTGGCCCATACAAATACATTTTGAATGCAGCGTCCATACAAAGGTCCACACCGAATTGTTTTTTTTTATCATAAAACTGCATGATAAGTAATTTAATGATAAGTAATTTATTTTTGCAGAAAATTTGCTTTAAATAATAAATGCATGATGATCATTGGCTGACAAGGTCAGCTGCAACTTTACTTGGTGTATGACAACTGTAATAATAAGAAACTGAATTATTACTATTATTATTATAGTTATATATTAAGTAAGGATTTGCATGCCAAATGAAAATTCTAGCACCAACTCTTTTTTCTTTCTTTCGTTCATGCATTAACTTGCACAGGGCACCAACTGAGTCAGGACTATCACTGGCGCAGAAGACGTGTAAAGAGTAGGCCTACCGCAAAACCATACTTGAGTAAATGTACAGATACCTTACAGTGAAATCAACCATTGGTGATTACTCCACTGCAAGTTACAAATCACCAATTCCAAAACATGGAGTATCTGATTTTAACAGTACTTATGGTGTTATACTTATACTAAATCTAGGCACAAACATGCTCAAACACTAATCAAAGAGACATGCCAGTCAAAAACTGTAGCATTGTGAAAAAGCTGTGGAATACAGGCAGAGGCAAGGATCTATGTGCAGGCATTTCATGTAAAAAGAACAAACAATAAGCCAAAAAGGAACAATGAACAGAATGACAGGCAAAAAGACAACCACTACATTCAACAACTCACAAATAACTAAAGAAACATTAGGGCTATATATGTACACTCCCCGGCCACTTTATTAGGTACACCTGTTCAATTGCTTGGTAACGCAAATTGCTAATCAGCCAATCACATGGCAGCAACTCGGTGCATTTAGACATCTAGATATGGTGAAGACGACTTGCTGAAGTTCAAACAGAGCATTCAGAATGGGGAAGAAAGGGAATTTAAGTGACTTTGAACGTGGAATGGTTGTTGGTGCCAGACGAGCTGGTCTGAGTATTTCAAAAACTGCTGATCTACTGGGATTTTCACGCACAACCATCTCTAGTGTTTACAGAGAATGGTCCGAAAAAGAGAAAATATCCAGTGAGCGGCAAGTTGTGGGGACGAAAATGCCTTGTTGATGTCAGAGGAGAATGGGCAGACTGGTTAGAGATGATAGATAGGCAACAGTAACTCGTTACAACCAAGATATGCAGAATACCATCTCTGAACGTACAACACATCAAACCCTGAAGCAGATGGGTTACAGCAGCAGAAGACCACACCGGGTGCCGCTCCTGTGAACAGCTAAGAACAGGAAACGGAGGCTACAATTCACACAGGCTCACCAAAATTGGACAACATAAGATTGGAAAAATGTTGCCTGGTCTGATGAGTCTCGATTTCTGCTGCAACATTCAGATGTAGGGTCAGAATTTGGCGTAAAGAACATGAAAGCATGGATCCATCCTGCCTTGTCTCAACGGTTCAGGCTGGTGGTGGTGGTATAATGGTGTGGGGTATATTTTCTTGGCACACTTTGGGCCCCTTAGTACCAATTGAGCATTGTTTAAACACCCCAGCCTACCTGAGTATTATTGCTGACCATGTCCATCCCTTTATACCCATCTTCTGATGGCTACTTCCAGCAGGATAATGCATCATGTCACAAAGCTCAAATCATCTCAGACTGGATTCTTGAACATGAAAATGAGTTCACTTTACTCAAATGGCCTCCACAGTCACCAGATCTCAATCCAATAGAGCACTTTTGGGATGTGGTGGAACGGGAGATCCGCATCATGGATGTGCAGCCGACAAATCTGCAGCAACTGCGTGATGCTATCATGTCAATATGGACCAAAATCTCTGAGGACCGTTTCCAACACCTTGTTGAATCTATGCCACGGAGAATTAAGGCAGTTCTGAAGTCAAAAGGTGGTCCAACCCGGTACTAGCAAGGTGTACCTAATAAAGTGGCCAGTGAGTGTGTATACAGGAGGCTAACAAGCTGAAAAAGATAAGATACAAACTCCATGGGAGACAGGAAGTGGCATAAAAGTCTTAAACAAGTCACAGAGAACATGTAACACAAACAAGAAAGAGTTAATTTGTGAGGAGAGTAATCACATTTATTTTCTCAATCCAAAATAAAACTGAGCGCCTCAAAATTGCAAGCAATAAAAAATAATGTTTTTATTAAAAAGTCAAAGTCTTTTTGCACTGGATGTGCTGGTTCGGCCTCATTGCCAGATGCTGTCATCTAAAACACTTGTGATTCACAACTACTTACTAAGGAGCTCACATTCACGTAAAATAGCCTTGTTGACAAGTTTGGGTGAGTTCACACTGCACAATTTTAGCCCCGATTTTCACTTGCCAACAGGTTTTGCGAAATTGCAGACAAATGCCTGAAATTAGAGTCAAATCGGTGTTCGTTTACGCAAGTGACACAGCTACTTTTACTAGTACTTTACTCGTTTACGCGGCTACTTTGAAAATTGTGCAGTGAGAACTCGGCATGAGGGCAAATCGCACAAGATAAAGTACTTTCAGTGCCCTGTAGTAGGCACTAGGCAGTATCACATCTTTTGTAGAATAAATATATTACTGCAGAAAAGCTAGGTGAAATGTAATGTGTAACTGACTGCAACACTCATTTCAAATGTAGTGGAGTTTAACAATTTGCTAATATATTTGATACTCAGTAAAACTACAAAGTATCCGAAAAGATACAGTAATTAGTTACATTTACTCCGATACTTTACATCTCTGCACTGGCGGGACCTCGAATACTGTGTGCCTCCCCTGGGCGTCCCCTGTTTGGATTATTTATAAGAACTGTTTTCTCTAAAAATACTCATTGAATTAGTGGTCTCCTATGTGTGGAGTTTACATTAGGAAAAATGTAGTCTAAATCTTGAATGCAGTAATTCAGCAGCACCTTTGTTCATTTGTTGCTAAGGAAGTGTTGCCTGTTGTCCAGGAAAGAGAGATAGCAGTTTCCTGTTATGAAGATAGGTTTTTAAAGAGATGCTTTCCTCCAATCAGGCAACAGATGAGCAAAAAGGAAACCTGGCCAAAAGCATTTAGAGAAACTGGATTTAGAAAATGTTTTTAGGAACATTTGTTTACCCAAATCACAAGAAACAGCCTTTGACAGTCGTTGATAGGCTACCAACAAAATTACAGCATTTTATGTTTTTTTTTTTATAGCTACAAAATTAAGCATGGCACAGTTAACGCAATGTTAAATATTGTGACATAGTTAAAGATTTAAGTAAGCTTTTCAAGAATATAAATCTAAATCGAATGACAATGTGGTGATACAAACCCACTTTGATTAGAAATTTCGAGTTATTTTTTATTTTATTGTTTAGTGTTGCATTTTTTCTGTGAGAACAAGAAATCCTGGAAAAGATCCTCTAATAGGGACACTCGTGACAGCAATGGAGCAGCTGTTCGTGAAAGTGTCGCGCGCCACTGATGGTTATTGGCTTTAGATGCTTTTCTCTGTGGTTTCGGTCATCGATCCTTGTATTCCCGTGAGGGAGACTCGTACCTCCTCAGGAAGCGCGCGGAAAACACCTTCAGTCTCCTCTCTCAGACCGGAGCGCGAGCACATCTCTCTCACTCCTTCAGGCGGGAAGCGCGCGGTTCTGAAGAAACCTGCGGCAACAGTCGCTAATAAAACTGATCTTTTTTGGAAGCACGCCGTCGAATTAGTAATGAAGTGTTCATTGTTTACTTCACAGGCTTTATGACAAATGCCATTGGAGTAAGTTCACGGCACCTCTGGATATATATTGTTGCTTCGGCGGAATATCAAGGAATAATGTGGAAATATTTCAGATGCCATGGTGGATGACATCCGACAATGAATGCCGGTATGAAACCAAATAGTTCTGAGTAAACTTTTCTGTACAGTTAATTTATGTGACTTTTTATATGAAACCTATAAGAATAATAGTTAACAGCCAGGTCATGTCCACAGTTTTGCAGGGTATTTTATGAATGCATACATACTGAAAAAATATGACATAAGAAATAACTGACATAAGAAGTAACTGTTTGTACTTCCATCCTGTAGTAGTCCTTGTAAGCAAATAGCGAAAATGTTATAGTTCTCCTCAGAACGACAATGCTGTATTCAGTTATTTTTCCTCTTCATTTCTTAATTGAATAACATAATTCACACACGCATGCACATATTTGTAATTCATAAACACACACACACACACACACACACACACACACACACACACACACACAGCTTATATGAAGAGTTCAGATGCAAAAGCCTCTAAGTGCCATATGGCATTTTCATCTAAATGTATCATTTTTATTAGGCTGCTATGTTTAGGTACAGTAATTTTATTCTAATGGCAATGTATAGGTCCTTTTCTATGCAATTAAAGTAAAATTTAGAAGAAAATTTCAGACGCACTTAGAGGCTTTTACATCCGAACTCTATAAATATATATATATATATATATATATATATATATATATATATATCGGCTCTTTATTTATGTTTATTTATTTTGTCCTGTTCACTTTCAGTTGGTTGGACTAAATTAGCAAAGCACTTTAAAGCCCATATCTGAGATCATGTACTGATGGCTTTGCGCAGTGAAGAGTTAGTTTCTCCCTTTATTCCTCCCATTGTGTTTAACCATTTGTTTTAAAGTGAATTCTTGTTGCATAATTCATATCCTGTTATTTTGCCAAGGGGACCTTAGTTGGGATGTTGATGTTTCTCTTTTTATTGTTCTTAAACGCACTGAAACGACCTTTTCAGAAAAAAAATCTAGTCTGGGGGGTTGTGTGTCTGGGTGGGATTTATCACTGGAGAGTGAATCATGGGAAGTCTGACGAGAAGGAAGTGTATTTGTGTTGTGCAAAACTGCACTCTTGTAGAAAAAAATGGGGAGGGGGGTTCACGTAGAAGACATGGTGCGCTGTTAATGTCCTTCCCCTTTGCACTTTCTGTTCGCAGTCCTTCCAGTAGAGTCTGCTGGAATAGGTAATTAGTCGTGTCAGGAAACAACGTCTTAGCAGGGTGAGCACCAAGTGCATGGCTTGTTTAATAGGACGTGCGTCAAGGCAGGTAGAAAATAACAGGAAAAGACAAGGGGTGTATGAGTTTTGTTAAGAGAAAGGGTGTGTTTCAAAGATGATCTTCAGGTTAACCCTTTTTGAGAAGATGCACTTGGAAATCAATGGATGGAATCTTATTAGTTGTTATTAGTTCTTTTTCATTGTTTATCATTTTATAATTGTTTTACGGCTGTGAAAATGCTGTTTGTTGTGAATGAAGTGAGTGTTTTAAGTTCAGATGTTGCAGTTCATCATTTAAATGATCAATGTAGATCAATCATGCTGCTTTAAAGGAGCAGCTGATCTCATAATGGCATATTGTCAGTCAGTTTGTAGATTATTTCACTTATTTCTATTGCAAGGGCAAGGATATCCAATTCAGCATCGAAATGTAATTTTCTTTTCTCTTTTAATTGCAGATTTTTAGAAGCAATTCTAAACGTATCAACCAAAGCCAAGGCCATTTGACTATAACTGTGTGCTCCACCCTGATGTCAAGGCCTTGTCCTTCCACCCGAGGTCCTAAACCTCCCGTGGCACCCAAACCAAGGCTAGCCTCTGAGGTGAGCCAAAGCATTGTGGGCAATGGGGACATAACATCCTTCGATAGACTGGAACTGAACCAGGATAATGAATCAGATGTCACACAGGATGAAGCAGACGCATCCAGAGAAAACTGTACGGATGATGACGTGGACTTATCTGACAAAGAGTTTACTGTAAATTATGAGACTAACCATGACACAAGTTGCTATAATGAAATAGAGGAAGAATTACAAATTGCAGTGGATGAAACACTGGGAGAGGATGAAGGTAAAGTTCATCAAGCCACTGAAATACAGCATTCAGCCTCTTCAGATTTATCAGAAGTGGTCAATGAAAATCTTTATTCAGGAGATGAGGGCCACAGCAAAAACACTGATGATACCAAGCCAGATAAGAATGGAGAGGATACTTATAATGTACTTGAGGACACCTGTGCATTTTCTGAGAGTGAGACACTCATTAAAGATCAGCCTGCAGGTGAATCTCAAAGTCCGTATGAGGAGATTGAGGACCAATCATCAGACAGGTTTTATTGTACCAATGATCAATATGTAGAGGACACTAGAGCAGGTGCAAAATGTGTTCATGAGGCACAAGAAGTTGAGACTGGACTTTCTTCAAAAGCTACAAACTGCAGTCAACCCTCACTATGTGAGGAATACCCTTATGATGTCATTGGCACACTGGATGAGAACAGTACTTGGCAGGCTGAACGGGCTACCAAAGACCCATCTGGACGTTTCAGGTTTGCAGAGGAGACAGAGGATTCATTCGAGCCCTACTCTGTCATTGAAGTTGTGCCAAGTGATTTGACTTGTACCTCTGATCCAGAAGTAAGATGCACCGATGATGAGTCCAGCAATGAGAAACCTATAGACTCTGAGATCGCAACAGAGGTAACGTCAAACCAAGAGCCTTACTATGTATCATCGGACTATGTGGCAGATTTAGAGGAGGAACAGGAGAAATTAGAAAACGGTGTCTCTCAGCCTGCTTCTGAGGGTCAAGAGATGGCAAAAAATGAAGAAGTGGATGACTATGCTGACATAAAAGACAACTTTGGTGACGATCAGCATGTGGAGTGCGTGTCGTCTGAAGATTACGTCGAGATAGGAGATGAAGATGAGCCGGTAAACATGGAGAGGAAAACAAAGGGCAAAAGTATAAGAGAACGATCTGCTAGAAGGGGACAAGCTCAATTGTGTCAGAGGAACAGCTGCCAGCCACGTCTCAGACTTTGCAACATTACTGTTCCTGCTGACTTGGATGTAGGCAGAACTCCAGAACTTACAAACCGTGTGGTTTTTGCCCACACCACAGAAGCATTTGAAGAGGACATCGAAGAGCTGGACTGTCATATTGTGCCTTTCTTTGAGGAATCAGACACAGAAAGTGACGAACACATTTACGAGGAGGCTGGCTTCGACTCAGAGGGCGAGAATTTTATCTCTCTGGACAGGAAGAGCATTGTGACAAGATCTCGCTCACTTTCTGGGAAAGTACCTGGATATGTTCCTGAGACTGTGCCTGAGGAGACAGGCACTGAGTACCAGTCTCACGACTATTACACTGTGGCCTTGGACCAGAATGGAGTTCCGCATCCCAAGCTTTCAGATGAAACCGAGGGAAATCGTGTAATTCCCTCATTGAAACCAAGGCGCTTTCTTTTTTCTCCTCGTTCGCTTTCTGTTGAGGGCAGAGATTTGCCATTCTCAGGGTACTTTGAGGGTGAGAAATCTCCTAGAGAGGAATGCAGACTGCAAAAAAAAGATGACACACTTTCTTTGCCCTGTGTGATTACATCCTCTGGAAGCTTTTCTCAAAGAAGTCACCAGTCCTCCAGTGGTGTGTCAACACCTACATCTCTAGTTGATATCCCACCACCTTTTGAGTTAGCTTACATAACTAAAAGGCCTGTAACCAAAAGCTCTCCATCGCTTCTAATCCAACATGAATCTCCTGACAACCCCCAAAAGAAGAAGACTTCGTTTAAACGTTTCTTGGCTTTAAAATTTAAGAAAAAACCTGAAAGCAAAGCCCGTGGAGATGGCAGTGTCCGCTCTTCCAGGTCATCATCTGAGTCTAGCCACCACGGGCCGATTCGAGTGCTGGAGCTTGATCGAAGGAGTACAAGCGACTCCCCACAGCTTCAGTCCCGTGTGGGAAAACCACAACGTAATTCAGAAATACCTACCACATTTCTGCTTTACAAAGAGAGGCAAAGAAGGCAAGGTCCCCCCAAGAGTTATAGCAACAGGGGTATAGCCAGAGTGGAGTCTTTTGAGGACCGCTCTCGGCTGCCCTTCATGCCCCTACCCCTCACTAAACCACGCTCCATCTCCTTCCCAAGTGCAGATACTTCTGATTATGAAAACATTCCTGCAATAAACTCAGACTATGAGAATATTCAGATTCCACATGGACGACCCACTCGTGCAGTCACTATTACAGAGTTCTTTGATGACCACAATCGGACAGCAACACCTGCCAATGAAAACGATGGCTATGTGGACATGAATAGCTTCGCAGGAATAGAAAACAAGCTCACCACTCAAGACCAAGACCCTGAAAGGTATAGTCAGGTTTTTGACATACTTAAAATGAACATTTTCCACATTGGTAATCATAAAAATGATAAAAAGGGATCTGAAACAAACTATATTAGGAATACGTATTTCTGTTTCATTAAACTCTAGCATAAGATTGTCTAGAGAGTTATATTTTAAATGCTGAAACACCTCCCTCTCAGTCTTAACACAATGGCAATACCATCACACAAGTCTGGAGGAAGTGCTGTCCAAAACAATGTTAACAGGAAATTAGGCAAGTGTTTGGTCACTCTGATAGCTCAGCTTGCGCCTCTCTCTGTCTCGGAATACTTTCTGCAATCTTCCTGGCTGAGTAAACAAGACTTAAAGTATTACAGATATTCTATAATATACAATGAAACACTGGAGAGCTAGATACAGTATACAGGTTACAACAAGATGTTGTCCATCATGATTGTGAAATTGATGTTGCTTTTATGCAACAGTTCTATGCAAAAGTTAATATAAACCACTTATCATTTTAGACACTATGGGCCAGTTGTTTTTCCAATCAAGAATTGTTGCAAACAAAGCTAAAGCAAGATCAACATGGCTGGAAAGCTACTAGCTGTTGTCTAAAGTTGTGTATAATTATGCAAGCTGAATTGCCAAACACTTAGGTGCCGTGTTACACATGTGGTAGTGGAGCAGCCTGTGGCGTTGAGATTCATGGGTTGGAAAGATGGACTATATTTGCAGGGTAGCTTATCTGATTTTCTCATTAGAAGGATTTGATGGTACATTTGTTGGAGTACTCTAGCTATGTGAGAAATAATACAATACAATTGTTCAATGATACAAATAGTGTGGGAAGAAAGTGTATTAAACTGTTAGGGCTATTTTTCACCTTTATTGCAATACTCTCACAGCCTGATGCAGCTGAGTGGAGGGGAATAGATGAGAAAGCCAGGGAGAGATTTCTATCCTCTGGGTGAGCATTTTGGTAGCATGTAGTGTTATTAAACCAAATTCCCCATGTGTGTTTCTTTTATTGGGCTTTTGGGAGATTTGAGAATTTACAGAGGTTTAAAGACGGATGACTTTCTGACCTTCTTTTGAATGTATGACCCTCTCTGCTCTCACTTTGCCACCCTAGAGTCATCATTAGAAACCTCTGCTCGATTACCTCCAGTGTAGTCAAAGACCCGGACTTTCTCAAGTGGCCTCTGGGTAGCTTTTTAATGCGATTTTCAGAGAAACACCAGGGAAATGTCCAAAATTGCTTATTGGTATATTGTTAGTCTTTCCATTGTTTATTGCTCATTCTGAAGTTTGATAAAGAAGATATTTTTCATAATTTTATTCAGAACAAGAGAAAATATATATATTTTTCTGGCTCTGTAAAAAAAGTATCCAACTACATATAATTATATATTCCCTTTCTTTACATAAAACATTTATTATAGATTATGCATACATTATAAATTAACTTTCTTAAAGCTCATCTGACAGTACAGATTTAATACTTTAATGCAAAATAAAATCCATTACTAGAAGTTAAATAAAGTGATAGCTTGATATAGGTTTTTTACCTATGGAAACATTTGGATGTTACCCTGGGCCATAGTGTTTATGTGCCACACTTTTAAGCATCCTCCATTATTCAGAAGATGATGTGGGAGCCAGAAACCTTTTTCTGGTGACATTATTGACTCATTGTGTTGTTGTGCAAACAGCATTGCATGTTTGCAAATGGGCCTATGTGTCTGCACCATTAGCCACTCTGTGTCCCAAGAGAATCCTCCGTCACTGCTGATGTTCTGTCTGTTTTTTGTTTGTCGTATTTTGAATGCTTGCAGATAAAAATTGACATTGCCTCTTTGGTGAATGGAGACACAATGACTGTAAACTCTTGGTGATTGATTGCAGATGCATAAAAAAGAATATTTATTCATGTCTAAGCCAAACAGAAGAACATTTTATACTTTTGTACAGGAGGATCATAGAAGTTCTGGAAGGTAAGTATACATTGGTAAGTGCACACTGGGTCTGGTGTCAGTTCGGGGAAGTGAACAGTTGACCGGACAGTGAGTGACTGGAAGGACCGTGTTTTTGAATGGTGTCTTGATTGCAGGTGACAGGTGCGCGGAATCAGAACTCGGGTGATTGTGATTGGGTGATTGTGGTGGCTGGTGACTGAAATGAATCCCTGACAATTATATTATATTATATTATATTATGTTATTACTTTGGCTCTTCAATTTCATGGCACTTATTCAATTATAATATTATTATGCAATATTTATAGAATAGGAAAATACAATAAACAGCATTAAACATAAAAAAGAGGAAAAGAGTTACTTTGATTGATACTTAGAAATATATTTTGAAACATACTTCCAGCATACCTTTTAATTTACATTCTGAGTGCCTTCTGCATTTTTATGCTCACAAAGTTGGGTGTGTATCTGACCTGGTCTGGTCCGGTCCAAATTGGGCCTGGTGCCCAGGGCTCTCAGGTCATTGCTAGGTTATCCCAAGAGGAGACGCACCCAGCCAATGAGCCTCCATGCCGCTGTTTACAGGAAATGCAGGACAAGGGCGAGGGGACAGGGTCAGTGGGATGGGGTGGAGACAGGCAATACCAATCTCCCAGACTCCCCTGCGACCCAAACAACAAGACGAGGTGTGGCAGTCAGGAAAGCAAGGCTACCACAAAGATGTTGTTGTTGTCATCGTTCCCAGCTTTCTCCATATCTTTTCTAATATAATACAGTAAAGGCAGGGACCAGAGTTTGACTTGAGCAATATATACAATGTAATATTTGTCAGAAGGCAGTTCATCTGAACTAAATGTAACCATTTTAAAAGCCATATTTAACATTAAAGATAACTTAAACGATTCTGAATTGATGACTAAATAAACAAAAAACCCATTTAGAAATGAAATTAGACCCCACCAAACTAAAACCAAGCAATAATATGCATCTCTCAGTTCACACGTGCTGGTCGTCACTCTCTCCTCATCTGCATTCAAATACGCTTTGTTAAATGAAGTCTGGTAATGAAGTCATCTCAGCGATGCTTATCTTCTATTATAGCACTATTACACAGATTCAGACAGAGAAACACTGGGGTTTCTAATGTATATTTTATTATCAAGAGTTTAAATCAATTGAATTACATATAACAAGCCTCAGGGAAGCATCAGGCAGGAGGACATATAGTTGTGTTATAGGAAATCATTGCACTCTCTTTGTAATTTTCTGCAGTAAATTTAGCTCATGGGTACCTTAAAGCAAACAGCTTAGAGAAGTACTTTGCTCCATAATTGCTTCTCATAAATGGTAATGTTGAAGTGTCAGGAGGATTGTGTAAATTGTCACTTTTGAAGATGGAGAGATAATGTACAGTAGGATTAATGCATGTTTTTCATAAAATGTTCATAATTTTCCAATGCCTTTTTTTTTTTGTTATTTTACATTGTTGTTTCAGTAGAAATAAGCGTGTTTTGTCTTATGCTAACCCTCAATCCGATTTCACTGAAAATAGAGTCCTCAGCTGGTGAGATCGCTGAAGATTGTAGTGACGTCCTGCCAGAAGGCTCCTATATGCTTCATCTGGGGCCTCTAAACGAACTGTCACCTTAGCTCGCCCAGTTCAGCTGGCTATGAGCAATGATGAGCAATTTCCACTTCCAGCTGCAGACATTGTGTGTGTGCAGTGTACAGTGTCCTTGAGTAGTATGACACCCATCTGGGCACCTCTAAACCTTTTGTACATTGACAATATGCTCACATACTAACTTTAATTGCTTGAAAATTGTATTCTGTTCAACAATTTTTTAACACCACTAATGCATAAGACAGATGAGTTGCTTGCAAGTATCTGTAGATAAGTGTAAGCACAAATACACTCAAGGTTTCCCTTATATGTGCATTTGAATGTACCCTCCGCAGGATATAAGCAGATTCACTATGTGCACATTTGCATATGCTCAGGGCTATCTATTTTTTTTTTTAAGTGCTCACAACAGGATCACCAAGCCAGCCCTTCATGCCCAACCGTGTCCTCGCAATCTGGCCCCAGCCATCCGTGTTACTACTATAAGGAGGATCAGGGGAGAGAAAAACTGAATTATTCTCACCAGGTCCTGTTTAAATGAAGAGGGGGAATTTGTTTCTCCTTGGCAAAATTTCTGCTCGACTAGACACCAAAGTGCCCTCTAATATAAAACATTGTGCTTTGACAGGGTTTGTTCCATAGTTTTTGATATGGAGAGACTGGCTGGTTTGTGATGTTTGCCACATGCAGTGTTCTGGTTGTAACTGTTTAGTTTCTCTTCTGGGGTCTGTTGGTCACAGCTATGGTAGTGGGCTTTGTTTCAGTAGAGATTAAATATAAATTTACACATTATATTTAGGATTTTTAGCCTAGGATAAAGGCTGAAAACTAAACACAGCTCTAAAATTTCTGGGCATGAATGATGTGCATGATCTCTAAAGAAGAGATTTAATAACCAACAAATAAAAATAGTCCAAACATGGTCCCTTTCAAATTAAAAGTGTACCATTTTCATAATACAGGGTCAAAATCCAAGGTTAAGTGTTGTGTGAAAGCCTACAGTAACTTACAGTGATCATAGTACATTCCATAACTGTCTTTTATGTTTCCGTTTATTCACAGTGCCTACACTGAGCCATTCCCTGTTTGTTCGGTGTCTGCCACTGTGTCCAATGATGAAGACCATGGACGCACATCTGAGGAAGAGGACGGTTGTGGAGACCACTGCCATGACCGACAGGTCAGCTATTGCAAATATCTATTGAAAATATCCTAATGTCAGTGCTTGTTAGACTATTGTGGTACATACACAAATCAAGGTTCAAAGGTTTGGGGTCAGTAAGATGTTTCTTGAAATAGATTATGCATTCAATTTATAATGTTATAAAATATGTTATTTCAAATAAAAGCTGTTCTATTGAAATTTCTATTATTCAAAAAATCATGAAAAATTTGTTTTCTGAATACAATTTTTGAGCATATAAGAATGATTTCTGAATGATTATGTGACGACTAGCTGCTGACGATGACTGCTGAAAATTCAGCTTTGCATCACAGGAATAAATTATATTTTAAAATACATTAAAATAGGAATAATTTGTTTTAAATTGTAATAAAATTTCACAGTGTTACTGCTTTTACTGTAAATGTAACCAAATAATTGCAGCCTTGGTAAGAATAAAAAACAGTAAAAAATCTTACTGCTCCTTAGCAAAGTGTATTGTCAAGAGTTTTGAAATTCAAGGTCTGAGAGTCTGCTGAACATTTGAGAGATAAAGAAATATTATTTCAGTTAAACATATTGCAACATTGTTTTTTCAGGAATCGTTACTATACAGTACTTAGTACAGAAGTTTAAAACCTAATACAATGTACATATTATACACTATAATACAAATATTACAAAATAAAAATATCATAGTATGGGTCTTAAACATATTTAGCTGATTTTATATTGTAAGAAGGCTTAAACTCATTATTTGTTGGGGTCCCTGACATAAACTCTTATAAACCCCTGTGTTATAGTTGAACACACAGTAATACTGTATGATCTTACACTTTATGACTATGTATACTCTTTTACTGTAGTACCTCTTCTAACCTTTATACTGTTACTCAAGGAATCACAGCTTTGCATGCTAAAGTAGATGAAAACAAGGACCCTCCCTGTTAAACTGGAATTCCCTGTGTGAGCAATTTTTTTTGAGATCCAGGTTCATGCGTCTCCTGGCAGTCAGTTTAGCTCTGCAGTGAGAGGCGGACCCCACCCCTTCCCTCTGCCACTGTAATATCAGCCTGAGCCCCGGCCTTGTGACGCCTGCTTCCTTGTTTTCTTCGCCTTTAAAAAGAAAAGAATATCTGGGAGTAACCTATCCCAGCCTGATTTCAGCAAAACAACAAGCTGGAAACAAGCCAGCATTTTCATTTTATTATGGATTTTTTATATGTGCATAAAAGTGACCCAAGCACAGATATTAAAGACTTTATTAAAATGTAAACATGGATACGTAATACATCAGTACTAGCGGTGAAGTCCCAGTCATGCAGTCATGTTCTCCTAAATATATCCATTCAATAGTAACACTCATGTTCAGACAGCTGTGATTAGCTTGCAAATCAATTGTGGATTTGTGCTTGCCATAAACACAGCGTCTCATCCATAATGCATCTGTGCTTAAAGCGGCACGTCCAGGAAAGCTTTCTCATTTACGTTGTGCTTTAATTAAATAATCAGTCTTATTTTGACAGGATTGTATAAAGAATTAGATCAGAATATCCATTCCTCTCTCGCTCTGTCTCCATATATGTATCTATCAATATTTATATATATATTTATTTACCATGCTCTGTGACTGAACTGTGGATACTTGAACTCTTTAAACACTGGGTTTCTTCATTTTCTGTCACTCTCAGATTGATGGCCGATCCAGAGCCTACTATGTTGCCGAAGACCTGGTGGACTCAGAAAGAGAGTAAGTGTTTGTCTCTGTCTGGATTTAAACACATTCTATATACAGTCTAGTTGTTTTTCATGTGATGTCCTTCAGGGATCATCTCTATCCAGACCCTGTTCACATCTTTATCACTGTCTAGTCTTATTTACTCAACAGCTCCTGATATTCGAGCTGACAGCCTATTACTGGACTGTCTGCCTTAAGATACCGCATTTCAGCAGCGGCTCAATGAGTCATTAAGTGTGAAGATTTATTAAATGTGATCTACTATCTAAGCAAGCCTGCTTTTCCCCTGTATTTGTTATGTATCAACTGGCTCTGTTAATCAGCTTTCTAAATGTTGGCATCAATTTGATGATCAGGAATATATCTGCTTGATAGAACTGAACAGCTGTTTTTGTTCTAAGCCTATTTTGTTTTGTACTAATAGTAATGTCATCTCTTTTAATAATCCACAGACATGTGAAGGCTTTGAAGATTCTTCAGGAGGTATGAAAATCTTTTTATACATAATATTCTGTTTAATTGTGGTCAAACTGCAGTGGTCGTTGGTGAGATTTTTGCATACATTATCATTTGAAAGTTTGGGGTCAGTAAGATTTTTCTTTTCTTTTTTAAGGATCTTAATATTTTCATTTAGCAAGGATGCATTAAATTCATGAAAAGTGACACTTAGAGGACATATTTCTAAAAAGAGGAAAGAAAAATATTAAGTAACACAACCATTTTAATCATTGATAATATTAAGAAATGTTTCTTGGGCACTAAATCATCATATTAGATTAATTTCTGATTAATCATGTGACACAGAAGACTGGATTCAATTGTAATAATATTTTACAATATTATACTTTTTGCTTTTTTCGTGATAAAATAAATGCAGCCTATGTGAGAAAACATTTAAAAACCTTACCGATCCAAACTTTTGAACAGTAGTATAAATGATTGTAAATGATGTCTAGTAAATTTTCCCACACTGACAAATTACTCTGGCTTTATTACAGAGGTTTATGTTTAGCAATGTGTAGACATATGCTTGTATTGTCTGTTGCTATCCAAGACCTCTGTGGCTTATTGCTTCTGTGAGGTAGTTACTAGCAGGTTAAAGCCACTGAATCCATAAGCTCATCTCACTCTGCGAGCAGTGAAATTATGATTAATGAATGCAGTCTTATTAAGTTTTGATTGTTAAGGCAAGCACCATTATTACCGTTGCTCAAACTTGGGGTGCTACAGATATGAATGATACCTCAAGTTATGCATGTTGTTAAGAAGAGGTATGCTATTACTTATCTAGCAATCGGACCAGAACACTTTAGCAACTAAGCAATACCCTTGCAACCACCTAAAACACATTAGCAACCAGATAGCAGCACCCTGGAAACCAACATAATCCTACCCTATCATAATTTCGGGGACTTTTGCATGGGCAAAACTCATGAATGAATTGACACAATGACACAACCTATGTAAAACAGTTAGATCCCGTACAAGGGCTCCTAAATTAGTCTTTTACTAGTGCTTGACACTACCTGTGTCTTCTGTCTTGGCAGCCAAATGTACAAATGTACCTTGTACTTTTATGCACATACTTTTACAAATACTAGAGAGACACACACTTGGGTGGGGGGTTTACAAACATTTATCAGTGTTGTTTCAGTAACTGAGACTTCCTGGCCTTGACAACCTTGTCTTGAAAAAGTCAGCCTGTGAGTGACGCAATACCTACGCACCAGGCTTTTGTTTTGGGAACTTCTCATGAGTCTCGTCACTTGCAAACATAAACACGTCAGTTTTGGCTTTAAGCCCCAAACAACTTGTCAAGGTGTGTGTATTGACTCTAATTCCCTCTCTCCTTTTTTCTTTTTGAGAGTCTATCAGTTTAAGACATATTACAGTTATGCCTGTAATATGACTAGTTATGTCCACTAGTTTTCATTCAAAGTGGTTTTAAAGGGATTTCACCCAAATATAAAAGTGTTGTCATCATTTAATCATTCATAATCTTTATGTATTGCTTTAGTTTTAGTATTTATTTGGTAACACTTTAATATAGGGACCAATTCTCACTAATAACTTGTTGCTTATTAGCATCCTATTATTAACATATTGGCTGTTTATTAGTGCTAACAAAACACATATTCGGCATGATGATATTCTAAATCCCTAATCCTAACCAATACCTAAATTTAACAGCTACATAACTATTAATAATTTGAGTAAAACTATCATATACACCCAGAACTGTGAAGGCATTCACAGGCATTCACGGCAACCCGTCAAAATAAAAGTTTGGTTAAACTTGGAAGACACTGAGGCAGAAATATATTAATATTGTTCAGCAGAATGTACATACTGCTACTACTAGACTACTATTAAAATTATTAAAACTGTCTTTTTAAGTAATGATCACACAACATTTCTTACATGTTTTAATTTTAATAGTAAACCCCCTTTGTTTGCCAAAATAACAATTATTTTATTTTCAATAATTTATAATTTAAATAAGAATTTAAAGATACATTTTATTAATGTTTTAATGTTTTGATAACCAGATACAGAAAATAAAAAACCCACTTTTGAAAGTGGATAAAGATTTTCAATTTCTTGAAGTCTTTAACAAGCTAATGTTATGTTTATGTTCACCTATAGCCTACTACAAAAGGGCCCCCTTTTATCTAAATGTTCTATTTAATTTAATGTCCAATAGCTTTTTTTTGTAAAATGTAACTTTATAATTGTCATTTTCTTCAATCATATAATTACTATAACACTTATAATATGTTGTGTGAATTTTTTGTTTGTTTCAGCCAGTTAAAGGGTAGGTACATTGTGTGCACATGATCAGGATAGTACCACCTCCGCCTCATTTTGAGCCAGGAAAAACCCTGATATAGTTTTTATTGATTTTATTTCAATTATGTTACTACATTGAGTTGAATGAAAAGGAGAAATGGTGGCTTAGCAACAAGCTGAAATGTCTTATGTTATATATATATATATATATATAAAGTTTTCATTGAGACGCACTCGCTTCTTATATATCAGTATAATATAGACTTCAATGAATGCCTGGTAGAAAGGCATTCACTGTGTTTCTTAATGCATTGGCTCTTCTTAATGTACTTGATATTCCTCTGACATGTAGTGTGTCTAATTTAAGTTCTCATTTGTTTTCATTAGCTCTGACAGCCAAACTGTCTTTCTAACCTGGTTCCCTTGGGCTGTGTGTGTGTGTGTGTGTGTGTGTGTGTGTGTGTGTGTGTGTGTGTGTGTGTGTGTGTGTGTGCGTGTGTGTGTGTGTGTGTGTGTGTGTGTGTGTGTGTGTGTGTGTGTGTGTGTGTGTGTGTGTGTGTTTGTGCATGGCTTGCAGGGTCCGTGTGAGTGATGAGATTAGCCAGAAAAAGACTATAACCTATTGTTTTAAACATTGTCCTCTAGACTGTAACCTCATAACCAGGTTTAGCACTTTTGTTTTCATGATTAATACAATATGTATCCCAATTATCAAGTCGAGGTGGGGCTGAATGGGAACAATTTAACACAATCCAGAGGGAACTAAGGTTCTTCATATGGTGCACCTCATGTAAATTACTATACTTCATATTCACCATTTTAATTGCCTCATTTGAATAAAATAAGCCATAGTCAATAGAGTCGCTGTCCTGTTAACGACTAAAGAATGCTAATCATATACATGCCAGTTTGTCTCGTATGCATATGCTGTATCGTTTTACAGTAGAGCTGTAATTATAGTTCCCCTTATTCATACATAATGCTGTAGATTTGCATTGGGCTGCATAATGGGAGGGATCGTGAATGGAGCCAAATGAATAGGCACACCATAGTAAGTGCTGCAGTAGTATTTCAGGTCTAGCTTTCGTTTGAGAGAATTTTCAGTTTGATATTGATGTGCTATAAATATTTATACCGCATTTAACAATTAGTGGGTATGTGGAAAAGATAAAGATGTCATTAATCACTGTGCTGTGCTGTGCTGAATGATAATGAGCTGGAGGATCTGAGTCACCTTGATTTTCTGTCCACTATGACATCATTAAATCAGTGTTCAGCTGCTGTCAACGGTGACTTTGAGGATATTTCCTTCCCCACTGTTGCTTGGGGATTTATACAGTTTTTAGGTTTAGCATATACATCTCTTAAAGGTATTTGACAGAACTGATTGTTCCTAGATGAAGAGGCTGATGAAACAAAGCAAAATAGAGCAAATAGCATCACTGCATTACCTTTTTTAAATAAAAATTACTCTCAGTGAAATTAAATTGAGACTTTTCCTAGACAGTTCAAAAGAACAGCATTTATTTGAAGTTAAGATAAAGTGTAGGAAAAATCTGAATAAAAATATTTTCCTGGGTAACTTGGCTTGACATTCTTTCTCTCCATTTTTTGTTTATGTTTTTTGTCTCTTTTTCTCTCTCAGTCTCTTTGTCTGTTTTGTATACTTTGAAAGGAACAGAGTGCTCCATCAGAAGGCTACTAGAACATGTGCCCATTGTTCCATTGTTTGTTATTGAATAACACAGAAATACAAAGAATTTCCAAAACCTTTCCCAAATGGGAAGTTATGCTTTTAATTGTAGTGCAGGTTGCTAAGCATGTGATTTTTGAGAATTTGCAGATGATTTATGTTTTTAAGCAACAAATGAAAGCATGCAAATGCATAAACGGGTACAAGAATACAAGTATGCTGTCTACCACCAGCCGGTTCATTCCTGTGTTGTGGTTTATGCATCTTAACTGTAAGAAAGCAATAAAAGTGCAATGAGACTTAAGAAAGCCACTGTAAACAAAGCACTTTCATTACAATGAACATTTGACAATGAGAAAGTTTCATAGTACCTTGGAGGACTGTATAACAGCTCTGAGTTATTTATGAGAGAATTGACAAATGCTGACATGGCTGTGATCAATACACATTGATTCATGTGTGAAGCTCAGAAAGTAATTCCAGCATACCACCTCCCAGCACGACCGCTCACACGTCTGTGTGCGCATACATGTCTGACTTTGTTTTATGTCATCACTTTTCTCATAACGGATACACATTCCCTAAAGGCTTTTCCTGTGAAGACATTTCAGAGCAGATTTGATCCCGATTCATAAGGTACATGACTTGTGTATATATAGTGGGTCAAGTAAATCCTTTCTGGAACCTGAGCCATCAGGCTAGTGGCCCGAACAGGCCAGCTCATGGCCGCTCAGTTTAACTGTCTGTTACGGCTAAAACAAATATATTCAGCAGAAACTAATAACATGTTCCCCTGACGGGTGGTATCATGGGCTAAGATTGTGTCAAAGCAGAGGCTCATCCAGTTGCTTAAGCCTGGAAGCTCATTCAGAGGGATGTATGTGGTCAGAGTTCAATTCACAGGCAAGAAAGGACAAGTACAGATTATCTGATGCATTTTCACAGAAGCCTGAGGAAGCTGGTATAATTATTTGCCTTTTGTTTAACTTTTTTGTCACCGTTATTAACATAGACAATGATTTCTACTGTATATCACCACTTTGAATGGCTAACACACCCACTGCTTTATATCTGTTTTATTATAGAACAATCTGCTTATGATGTTCAACCCAGGTGTTAGGCTATGGAATATATTATGTACTGAAACTACATGTTTATGCAGTAAATTAAGTATATGCAATACTTAATGTGAACCTTTGTTCATTTGTTTCTGCTTACTCAGTCTAGATGTGTGTTACTTTTGTATCCATAATGTAACTTTTTTTCACTTTTACCGTAAGTTTTACTTATTTTCTGTCTGTTCTCTTATATATGTATATGTAATGTATATAAGCTTCAGGAAACCTTTCCAAATTCTGATTCTGAGAAGGGAATGCGGAATTCTGTGGAATGAATTTAAACATGATTCATTTATGTCACTAGTACACTTTTATTGGCAGCTGAAATGATCAAACAATACAAAATATTTAAAGGAATAGTTAATCAAAAATTATAAAGGAATAATAAACAATATATATTTTTTTTAAACATACTCAGGCCATCCAAGATGTAGATGAGTTTGTTTCAGAACAGATTTGGTTTGGAGAAATTTAGCATTACATCACTTGCTGACCAATGGATCCTCTGCACTGAATGGGTGCCGTCAGAATGAGGTCAAACATCTGATTAAAACATCACAATAATCCACAAGTAATCCACAAAACTCCAGTCTGTCAATAAATGTCTTCTCAGTTGAAAAGCTGCGTGGTTGTAAGAAACAAATCCATCAGGACATCTTAACTGTAAACTGTTGCGACTGGCAAAAATAGTTTGTAATCCATAATAATGATTCCTCTCATATCAAAATGCTTCTCACATCAAAATCCACAATAATATTTGTTTGTAACTGTTTTAGACTGTTTTTGCTTGTAAACAGTGCTTGATCTGTGCATATTTCTCTCCTGATTCAGACTGGAGAAAGCATTATTATGGATAGAGGACTCATATTTTAACCAGCGTCAATGGTTTGATGATGAATTTGTTTATTATAAGCATACAGATTTCACTTCACAAGACGGTAATTAATGGACTTTTAATTGATGGAGTTGTGTAAATAATTTAGGATGGTTTTTATCAGCTGTTTGAACTCTCATTTTGACGGCACCCATTCACAGCAGAAGATCCATTGGTGAGCAAGTGATGAAATGTTAATTTATTTTAATCTTTTCTGATGAATAAACAAACTATCTTGTCCCATCTTGAGTGGCCTGAGGGTGAGTAAATTGCCAGCATATTTTCATTTTTGGGTGAACTATTCCTTTAACAAGCCTAAGCATTTTGGAATATTTAATTTCATGATTCCTCATGCCAGTCCACTTTCTTACAGGATTTCAGAGCAGCAGTGGAGTCAGCAGGAGATGATGAGGAACCACTGTTAGAAAATGGGAAGCTGGACGAGATCTTGAGTACTCTTCCTCAGGCCTACCACCTTCACAATGAGATCCTCAATGAGCTGGAGCCCCGCATTAAACAGTGGTGAGAACACACATACTGAAGCACATTAATCTAATGCACATCAATATCCACAACATTTACACATGCTTCTGCACACATTTATTAGCATGTCATTCCATAAAAAATCCTTACTTGTGTTATATATATCATGTGCATCCTTTACAAGGTGCTAATGCATGCACTCCGCATCTACTGTACTGTGTGCACCCCCCCATCTGAGCCACATACTAATATAGACAAGCTGATGTGTTCTTGCCCACATTACATTACATTACACACTCTTATCTCATTCATAGCAGTACATTTACATTTATGCATTTAGCAGAGACTTTTTCCAAAGCGACTTACAGTGCATTCAGGCTATACATTATTTTATCAGTATGTGTGTTCTCTGGGAATTTAACTCACAACCGTTTTTGCGCTGCTAACGCAATGCTCTAGCACTGAGCCACAGGAACACTACATATGATGTTACAGTAGCACAATCCATTATAATGCCAGCATTGTCCTTGGATGCCCTCTAAAAAGTTCTCGTTGTTTCTCATTCATCTTCAGGGAGGACAGTCCGAGAGTGGTTGATGTCATATTAACGCGCCAAGCTGAGTTTTCATCCTTCGCAACCTACATCTCAGACTATGACCGCAGTATGTCACTGCTGGAGGAGAGCTGTAGACAGAGTAAAGCTTTCGAGGATGTGGTGAAACGGTTTGAGGTGAGGTCTGACACGCAAATGTGTGTGGATTGTTTGGGAATTCATCCCAATTTGATATGAAAAAAGGATTCTGAAAAAAAACTGAATTGATAGATCAAATGTAGCCTTTGAATTACTCTAAGAGAGTCAGAATTCAGACTTTTTTTACCCTTCATGTCTCAATTATTTTGCTACAAATTTTGAGATAACTTCTCACAATTGTAAAAAAAAAAAATGTCTGAATTGTAAAATAAAAAAATCTCAATTACCGTTTTTATATTTTAAGCATATGCATTTTTTTTACATAATCATTTTATATAATTGTAATATATATTTGTATAGTTTTTATATATATATATTCTATATAGTATTTATATATAAACAAATTAACACATAATATGTGTTAATATCTCTTAATAATACTTTATTAATATTTTTGCCTTTTTAAAAAGTGTATTCAATAGTTTTTCACATTTGCTGTGAATTTTTTTTTTGAATCATAAAATCTGGTTTCATCGACTGCTGTGGTTTTCCGTTCAGTTCACCATAGCAGCGATATTCGACAGAGCCTCCTCTGAATCATTTAATTGGAGGATGGTTGGTGGAGTCACTGACCACACATTTCAGTGTTGATCGGGATCACCAACGACAAGAAGCCAGCTGTCCTCGCTCATTAATATGCATGAGCATCTGTATTCAGAGAAGCCTCGGTGGGTGGTAGACTCAAGATTAGACCCTCAATGTATAGCAGGGAGAGATCAGGAAAGAGAGAAAGAAAGGCTGATTTAGCCAAAAGTCCTTTAAATGCGGCATTGTCATCAGCTGCTCAAACTGAAAAGTAAAAATGTGGGTAGATTTCTTCGTATATGCATGAATTAAGCTTGGTGAAGTGCTCAGAGGTTTGTGAAATAAGTTAAGGAGTGCTTTTTATATTTTTAAGATCAAGAACTACATCTTTGTATAATATAATGTGTGACAGCCTGCCTTGGCTTCAATCGCAGAGGCTCAAGATCCAAATAACCCCTGAGTAATGAAACAAGATTAAGATGTAATTTCTGCTTATAACAGCACATATTATTCTTCACAAAGCTTTTCAACACAATGTAATTTATTTGTGGGTGTGAAATGTGCTCACTCAGAGCTCTCAGTGAGTCCAGGTCAGTACGGCTGCTGTAACGCTTATAGGCTTTGACTGGGTGATGTATGTACCGAGCATCTCTGGTTGCCTCTGGTCACTCCGCACTAATGAAACCAATAGAGCTGACTCTCAGTGGTGTACCACCACGTTAACACACACACACAAGTCAACAACGAGCCAGGCTTTTCCTTACATTTGTCTTATCCTGCCAGCCATTTGTCTAGCCACCGCTGACTTGTTTTATTCACCCAATCTGTGCTGTGATGCTTCTCTCGACTCGTTAAATGGGAGGAGATGCAGTTGTTTTATTGATCGGGCCTGAAGGTGGACATGCTAGGAGTTTAAACACCTGCTTGACTTTATCAGTACATCCCACCATTGTAGCTCTGTAGAAGGGGTCCTTTGTTAAAGGGGTCACATAATGCTACATGCACTTTTACAAGTTGTTTGAACTGAAATGTGTGTTGGTAGTGTGTGTACACAACCACCCTATAATGATAAAAATACACCCAGTGTTTTTTTGTTTTTTATCTACTAAAATCTTTACCCCTTTCTCAAATCGAGCCGTCTGTCTTTGTGACATCACACAGATGGAGGCCCCTCCCACAATTGTTGATTGACAGTAGCATTTTAGCACAGATTGCAATGGTGTCTTTCCTCAGACCCACCCTGAGTGACCTGTCATCAGTTGTTTCATCGCCGGAGCAGATGTAGACAAGAATGACTCCTGAGATGTTTTGTTGTTGGATGTAATAATGAACATAGCAGTACTCATTTACTCCCATCATCTGAGCAGCTGAAGAATATTAAGTTTGGTTTTGAAGGGAATGCGCCCTCGATCTACCTAAATGCATCTATGTTCACGCGAATCATTCGTGATCCAGCTTCATCTACAGAAGAAGTGAATACAAGGTTTTTTAAATTAATCTTTGCAAACTGATTTCCTAATAATGTGCTAATGAGCAAGTTTCACGATGAATGCGGCTAAAGTAAACAGTCCCTCAGCGAGCGCCGGAGAGGGGCGGGGTCAGCAGAGCTCTTTCTCATTTAAAGGAGAATCAAACAAAACTGCTTGCTCTGAAAAGAGCTGTTGGTGGCTGTAAAAAATGAAACATTTTAACCAAACGATGTTATAGACTTTTCATTAAGACCCTAAAGAATAATATCAACTTGTGGAAAATGGGCATTATATGAACCCTTTAAATGTTAAAATGGTTCTGGACCACTTCATCAAGGATTTGTCTGGGTCATATTTCACCCCAGACAAATTATGTTTAAAATAGGGATAGGCATTTTTGTCAATTTCATATTTCGATCATTGATGTACGATTAATCGAGTACTCGGGGGGCGGGCGGTGGGGCATGGCCATAATGGAGATAATACAAATATCTGAAGACTGTTATAATAATGAATGTTAAAAATATGACATGAAAATATGTCTATGTAAGCATTAACACATGATGATTAGATTATGATGCCGCAATGTTATTAAAAAAGAAGCATCCAATGAATAGCTGCCTGAGGTGACGCTGACTGTATGCCAATAAACTGAAACCCGTTCTATGACAATTCCTATGATATTAATCAGATCATTTAGATACATAACATAAATGTAACATTTAGGGCTGCCAATAACAACTATTTTTATATAGATTAATCTAAACGCTTAATTTCCACACAAAAAAACCTACAATTTTACTTAAGAAAATTGTATTAAATCATATTGTATTAATCCACATTTCTATGAAATCCTTTTTAAAGCTAAATTAAAGTGCAACATAGAAGCATGTGTCCATCTAATAGTCCAAATCACTGACATCAAAGTAAAAAAATAAAAACCTTGCTACGTGCAAGGCCGTACCCACCATTGAGGTCCCTGAGGTCCAGACCTCTGTATTTTTCCAATAATAAAAGTTATAAAATAATAACCTTATAGTAAATATACTTTGGGGCTGCCTGCAAGGATAAAAAGCCAAGAGAACAGATAATCTCATCTGAGACGCCTCAGCACCAGCTGAGAATTTTGTCTAATTTCATGTTTAAGAATCTGTAATCTTGAAAAATAATGTATGCTACTGCCCACTGACTTGGTTTTAAACCTATATTGTTATCTAATTTATGAGCCTCAAAACATCTTAAAATCCACACATGTAGGTCAGGAAAATCAATTTTTCTAACCTCGACTTGTCATAGTGCTTGCGTGTTGTTGCTCTTTTGTTGGTTTTGATTGCTTCTATTGTCCTCATTTGTAAGTCACTTTGGATAATAGCATCTACTAAATGAAATGTAAATTATATTATATTAGCTGAGCTGTCTGGAACGCAGCATTAGGTTCAATAAACGAGTGTGTTCATATGAGCCATTCTATAAATGGACATTTCAGCACTTGACCAATGGATAGCACCTCCTAAGTAGCACTTAAAGCAGGGCTACGTGCGATTGTGTTAAGTGCAGTTTTGAGAAACGCACGTGAAACAATAACAAACATTCGTAAAATGCCTTGTAGAAAACACTCTTAAGTGCTAAGATCAATCGTTATCGGGCAACCCAGCCCTGATGCATTATAGTAATAATATCTTGGGGTAATATGTTTAATTGACAGTAAAGTAAGAAAAAATGATTTGGAAAAAAGAGATAAAAAATACTAAGGATAGGTATTTCTAATAATATAGTATGAAGTGTATTCAAAATATTATTTTATTTATTTGAAAACAATTTAACGATGTAAAATTTATTGACACTTGAAAATGTATTAATGACATTTATTAATAACATAATTTTGTATTATTCTATTTTATTAGTATCTATTTGTTTTTAACTTGCAAGGTGAAGTTTGACCTGGCCATGCTTTTGTGAGATTCCTCCACATATATATCTCTATCTGTTATATTTTTATTCTACTTTACACATGGAAAGAAAGTAGATTTTTCCACATTGGTTTTTAATGGTGTGGCATTTCAAATTAATTTCAAACATTTCAAACACACCAGCAGCATTTGAGCTTTTTGATGAAGTATAGTAGATGCATTGAAGATCGAGGATGCATTAAGAAATCTGTTCTCTGGAGCCGAGCTTGAGTAATCTCATTTTGTGCATGCGTGTGCGTGCTGGGTTGATGACAGAGATGAAGTACCTACAGTAGCTGATCTGATCAGCGCTGTGGTCTGATAGGATTAAACCCTGTTCAGCTACACTGTTTGCGAGGGTTTTCACCACGAACGTGTGCGTGTGTGTTTGTAAGTATCTGGCTGTGTGTGCAGAATGTGTAAGGAGGAAGGAGCCAAATGTCTCCTACATACAAAGAGATACAAAGAGAGCGAAAGATACAAAGAGATAAGAAGAAAAATATTAGTGGTGTCAAAATTAGCGCGTTAATGCAGGCGATAAATTTTTCAGATTAACGTGTTAAAAATATTTAACGCAATTAACGCAGGGGCGGGGCTAGAGTTGGTCACCTCATTCACAACAGCTGCCTCTGTCTTGTTTTTCTTGAAAAGGATTGTGTTTACTTAAGGCTGGAATACACTACACGACTTTTAAAATCTGAACAGATTTTTAAAACACTAGGTATCATACACTTTCCGAATTAGTATATGGTGACAAAGGAAAACTGGGCATCATACACTATGTGTCTGAAGATCATACACTACCAGACTTTAAAGTTGTTCCGATCACGACAAACTCACGTAGAAATGTGTGCCTTGTTGCTAGGAGACACATGACAAATGAAAACATATGTCTTCTAAAATCGGCTGAAAATATCAAACATGTTTGATATCCTCCGACTCGATATAATCAAAATCTGAAGCTAAAAAATCGGAGTCTGTGACCATAATACACTACGAGATTTTCTGTGGAATCTGTCAGCTGTAATCTGCAGACTGACTCTGACTTTACTCAACTAGCGTCAACTTCTTCAGACTGTAAAATCGGGGGGAAATCAGGGCAAAACACGTAGTGTATTCCAGGCTTTAGATGCAGAACGTCTTTATGACCACATCAAACGGGAGACGTTTTAGACGCGCTAACGTCACCTCCGCGCCAGGCGCTAGTCAAACGAGCACGGAAAAGATACTGTGTTGCCAGCACGCGCTGTAGCCTGTGTATTATTTCAAATCAAACAGCGGACAAAACTCTGTGCATGCAATGTCCTAGTTCTGTCGTCAGTTAAGGCATGAAGTTACCAAAAAGGCGATTAAAGCTGCCTTAAAACTGTGTGCATTTATGTACATATACACACACACACACACACACACACACACATGTTGGTTTTTATGGTTTACAGGGACTCTCCATAGGCGTAATGGTTTTTATACTGTACAAACTGTATGTGCTATTGCCCTACACCTACCCCACACCTAAACTTAGCCCTCACAGGAGACGGTGCATTGCTACTTTCCCTCAAAAAAACTCACTCTGTATGATTTATAAGCATTTTAAATTATGGGGACACTGAAAATGTCCTCATAAATCACCTTCTCCTTGTAATACCTGTGTCATACCCATGTCATTATACAAATTTGTGTCCTCATAAACCACATAAACATGCACACACACACACACACACACACTATATATATATATATATATAAAATAACATTTTAATTGAGCTGAAGCATAAGACTAAAAGAGCATGATATATAGTATATGTGTGTAGTATTTAAATATGCATTCATTAATATTTATTTATTTATTCTTGCATTCAGCTCAAAGGCCAAGTATGCACCATGAGCAGGCCTGGTGTTTCCTTGGATGTGTTTTATTAGTACACAGTGTTGCTCTTAATATGTACAGGTGGAAAGGACAAGATAAAGACAGAACAAGACACTGACACACAGACACACAGATCTGGCATTAAGTTAATGAGGTGGAAAAAAGCTAATTAGCCAAGCAGTCTTCTTAAACAACCCTCAATTAAATCAGCTGTCCACGCAGACGCTGCTTCAGCCGGACCAGTGCCTGATTTGTGTAACCTGTCTGTTCTCTGGCACGAGCCGCTGTTCGTTCTCCTGGCTGTGTCCCAACTCTACTAAATATCTGCGTTACACACATACACAAAGACTGGCCGCTTCTTCAGCACAAATGTCAATTGGATTGCTTTGTGCAAGTGTTCAGTACGAGGCTGTTCATTAGTTCTGCTGCCTTTAACAAAGAGACCATGTTGTGCTTAAACACAGGAATCTGACAGACTTTAAGGTCAGGATGAGGCTCACTGTCATGAAGGAACGATACAGAGAGGAAGTAATTCGATAATGGAGGACAGGTTCAAGATATTAAGAGTTGAAGAAGGAGAAAGGCTACATTCTAATGTAGATTTTCTAATTTACACTAAACTAATTTAGATTTAGGCAAATGTTATGCTTTAAAATGTGGTCTTATGCTCCTTAACATAACATCATTAATACATTTGATGATTTTAGTTGATTGCATATTTTGATATTTCATGAAATAATGTGTGTTAATATTAACCTTTTAACTTGTATCATTACTGTAGAGTACATCAGTATATCTGTTAATATAGATTTAGTGCATCGGTATACTTTAAACAATTTTGCACATTTCTGTGTAATACTTTATAGTGCAGATACAGAATACTTTAAATATTTTATACATTATGACATTTTTCTATGTTTTAATATTTAATTGAATATTTACTTATACTTCAATTTTATATATTAAATTAAATAAAAATGTTGCCATAATTTTGCACTTTGTTTACTCTTGAAGTGAATAAAAATGATATACGTATTATTTTTAATATGATTGCATATTTTGATATGAAATTAGAAATCTAATATACATTAGCATACAATTTTTTATTTGTATTGTTTCTATGTATCTAATACATCAATTTGCTGAATATTTTAAATATGAAATATTAATTGAATATTATATTGAACAATTACATTTTTATTTGATTAAAATCAATGAAATATTTTGTTAAACAGATACACACAAATAGAGAATGTAAACAAACATATCTACACCAAGACACTCACATTAATTGAAATACAGTATTTTGTAAAACATTAAACTGAGTGTCAATTTCAGGTTACACTTTATTTGCGCACGGGCACAAGCGCACTCAGTGAGTGTCCAAATCCACTTTTGCTAGTTTAAAGTCTGGAAAATGGTCGACGCACCGGGAGCATGGTCTAAGCGGGTTGTCCCTATACTCTTAAGGCCAAAGTATACTTCACTTTGTACGCGTACAGCGTGATGCGAATTTCGTCATCAGAATAGTACGTGCGTACTATGTACTGTGACTGTGTGTAATTTATGAAGAAAATGAAGAGAAATAAGAAATGTGAACCTGTGAATTATATGATGACGATGACACTAAGGTTATGACACAGTTAGAGAGCTGGTGAGGAAAAAGATAATGAAACCCAGAGAGTGCTTTTCAAAGGTCTTGTGGGAATGATGTGGCAGGTGTGCAAACTAGACAAACTGAACTCTGGCTTGTGTTCTTTTATCTTGAAGCCAGAACTCCCTTCGTTCACACTCCTCACAAGGTCATTAACGGCATCCCTTTTTCCCCTTTCTTGTTGAAGATCTCAAGCATTGTCCCATGTCTCTGGATGTCCATAACTCTGAAGTTATTTGCCCTTATCTGCCCTTTACTGACCTCTCACGTCCCCCCTGGCTCCTCAGAGCTCGCATGAACAATGACGTGTCAAAGTCAATTAGGCCTTGATCGATTTCTCCTCACCGCATGTTTGACTGATTCACTTGTTCACTTTTTCTCCCAGTGAATGATATAATTGGGATGGAATTGGATGGAACGAGGCTTACTCAGGGTTTTGTGTAGCTAGAAAAGGGAAGGTCAATGAATAACCTTGAAACAGGCTTTTCTAAGTGGTGCCATTGTGATCTATGATACTGTATCTTGTGGGTCAAGACAAGAGAGAGCACAGGTGGCATGTGACTCTTGATTGTGTATGATTGTGCATTCGAGTTTGTGTGTGAGTTTTAAGGGAAAAACTGTTTTGTGTTTATAGAGCTATTTTTGTGTCTATACATTTATGTGCAGCATGTGGAGATGCTATAAAATAATAGTTGTAATAATTATGAGTTTCTGGCTAGTAAAATGGTTCACATCTTTGTTAAACTCATGAATTTGATACAAATGTATATTTCTCTTACTTTACCTTTGTGACATCATGTAAAAATGGTTTGACATGAACAAACATGTCATTTGTGTATGATATTGTGTGTGTGTGTGTGTGTGTATTCCAAGTCCTTCTTCTGTATGTCCGTGTTTACAGTAATAATATGTTTGCATGCATTGTATATTGTTTTATGTGTCATTTCTCATATGCATGTGTTTGTATTCCAGACACAGAATGCAGAAGGTGTTCACGTTCCTCTGAAACACCAGCTGCTGCGGGTCATTGTGCGTGTGCTCCAGTACCGCATGATCCTCACAGGTGAACATTGTGTGATCCAAATATTTAGTCCAGATGATATTTCCTTATATTAATACTTTAATGCATTCAGTTCCTTTTTAAGGAAAGAAGACGAAATATTTGGTGCAATTTGGTTATTGTTAACTAAAACTGACATTTGAAAAAAAAAAATGAAAAAAATGATGAGTAACAGACTTAACCTTGTTTAAACTTGTTGTTTTGACAACTAACTTAGATCATTAGCGCTGTCAAACGATTAATCATGATTAATCGCATCCAAAATATGTTTTTTATATTTGTTATGTATATATAAATACACACACATACAGTATATATTTAGAAAATATGTATATGTATTTACATGAATAATTTATATTCATATAATTTGTATTTTCTATCAATATTTTTAATATATAAACAATATTTTTCTTAAATGTATACATGCATGTATTGCATGCAGTATTCAAATGACTAAAATGAAAACTGAAATAAGAATAAATGACAGCTAAATAGCTTTTCACTAAAATATTTAATACATTTATTTAAAAAATAAATAACTACAAAAATGACAAAGCACATAGAAAAATAACTACAACTTAAAATTTAAATTAAAACTGAAAGCTTAAAAGCTTATTTAATAAATATTGTAATAGTAAAGAAATAATGCAAAAAATAACAATGATTGGGTTCTACATGTGTGAATGTTGAAAGTACAGGTATGTGCAAAAATACTGCATACAGAGATACTGCACAAAGGTGCATTTATGCAACAACAGTCTATATTTATCAAAATGCACAGGAAACAGTAATTAAATAATACAACTACTTTCTCAACACTTTATTGACATAATCTTACAGTAGGTGTAAATGTGTTGTTTTTGTTGCTGACTAATTTGGTTTTTATCTCATTCTTTCCAGACTACTTAAACAACCTCTCTCCTGATGCAAAAGAGTATGAAGACACACAAGGTATTGTTGTCTCAGTCTCTCTCACACATAATGATGACCACTGACCATGTTTGAACTGTGGAAACATTCATTTTGCTTATAACTGCAACTTTTTATCAACAGCTGCGCTGGTAATCGTGTCAGGGGTCGCAGACCAGGTTAATGACAATCTAAAACAGGGGGTGAGTTGTTTCTGTGTGAGAGAGCGTGTTGTATTGTTGATACATGATGAAAAAGGAGCGAGGGGATATGATGTCATCATAGTGTACCAGGTGTCCAGAAACAAAGAGAGTAGTGTGAAATCAGCCAGACACAGAGACATCTCCAAACACATACACACAGAAACCTTCTGTTTCTACCCTTAGTCATTTCTGAACAGCTCTTCCTTTTTCTCATCCACAAATCAGTTCTATTTCTCATCCTTACTCTTATGTCTTTCTATTGCAATCTCAGGAGAACCTGCTCCGTTTAGTCCACATTGACTACAGCGTGAGAGGAAAACGAGACCTTCTTCAACCAGGAAGGGTACATTCGGCTTCATACGCTGTATTTATGGTTTCATGTTTACAGTTTATTACTGTTTTTACTGGCAGTAAAACCTGAAAGATCAGCAACAGTTATTAGACATCAAAGGTTTAAGTGAACAACACCCTTACCCATAAGTCACCTGGCCTCTTGCACCTGTGTGTTTTGCAGGTTTTTGTCAAGGAGGGCACTCTGATGAAGGTCTCTCGGAAAAGCAGGCAGCCCAGACACCTCTTCCTGGTATTTTGTCATGCTTTTCTCTACTAGCAATGCACTTAATTGTATTAAATGTGCACTTGAAGTGCAATTCAAATCTTTAAGTATATTTAAAAAACTAAACTTGCAGATAATATAATATTAGTTTAATAAAAAATGAAACAGGTCACTTAAGTGCACTTAAAGCAAGTAAACGTTCTTGACTTTCTTAACATACTTAAGTACACTTTTCAAAAGTGCACTTTGTAATAATGTCAGATTAAAAGTGTATCTACATATTCACTGGTAACTCGTTACATTTTAATAATCATTTGTCATAAATAAATATTTTAATGTGTTATTTGATATTACATTTAAAGTCAATATATATATTTAAACATAGTAAATTGCTACTTAATAGATTGAAATACAAGTTTCAGTAGAAATGGCATTATATTTATATTACATTATATTTATATAAAATTATATTTTACATTACATGTACTATAAATGCTTGTCAATACATTCGTCAGTGCACATTGACCATATTTCATATACAATGAACTATGAAATTACTTTTAAAGATGTACTTAAGTGGGTAAAAAAGCATTATTGCATAGTATTTGCATTTACATGGGTTTATTTACATTCCTTAGAACAGGTGGCTTCACAGTCGTATGGAGCTCACCTGATTTGTTTGTGTCTGAAAATTATTGATCAAACTAATTGCGCAAACTAACTGTACAGCTGTAACTGTATTTAGTATAAATGGTTTTATTATACTGTACAGTAGGTTTTATTATACTGTCATTGCAGGGAAAAGTCTGAATGGAATCTTGCTTGGCAAAAAGTTAGTTAAAATGTCAGCATGTTTAAAGCTAGTTTCCTGACACATTCCATTTTATATGAAGGTGCCTATTATTGCCCTCTTAAGTACTGAGCAGTTATTGACAGGTATGTGTATTGTTGATATTTGGTCTTTCAAAATGGCAGCCAGTTTCCTAGACAGTAACTGAGCTGGTTTATATGTGTCATATAAGCAGACACTGGAGGCTACATTAGCTGTAGCACAAGGCTACCCCACCCCTCTTTATAGCGCTCTTGTTTTCGAGGGTCGTACTTCCTCTCAGGATGTCTGCTGTAGGTCATTGGAAGCCAGTTTCCTGTGCTGGGACTTTACTGACAGCACACTGAAGACTAGGCTCAGAGAACAACAGATCAACAACACTGAGCCACCGCAGCTGAAAAACAAGGCTAAAAACATTAGGCTGAGCAGTCAGCTGAAGTACATTTACTCTGTTACTTCCACTCGGGTGGGTTTATGAATGTCTTAGTGACATGATTTTAAGAAGAATGGGCTCTGTGGGCTCTGCTGAGATGTTTTAAATAATGTCAACTTGTATATTTGAGGTCAGTATGATTGTTTTACGATTGTCAGAAATAAAACTATTTTTTTAAATGTATTCAAATAGAAAACAGTTATTTAGCGTTGCAGTAATATTTCACATCATTACTGTTGATACTGTATTTTTGGTCAAATAAATGCAGCTTTGGTGAGTATGAGACTTCTTTTCAAAAGTTACGGATCCTTAACTTTTGAACAGTAGTTTATACAGACCTTTGGATGAGGAAAGTAATTATTATCATAAAGAACATTACTAGTTCTTGAACTGAGTTTTCTGACCTTCACATTGGCACATTTTGTCTTCAAGGCACAAGGCAGTTTGTAGTTTCTCATTATAACTGGTCCTTGCCAAATGGTAACTTTGGACCATGTATACATACATACAGGAAGCTATTTTCTAATATTGCAACACTCTTGACTCTGAAGATCCCAGTTACTGGAGTCTTTCTTCATCTTCTGTCATCCTCTCCTTTCTGCTCTCTTCTCCCCCTTAATCGATCAATCTCTGACTGCTGTTTTTATTTGATTTTTTATATGAGAACTTGTAACTGATGTCATAGAGTCCAGCACTGACTGGTTGTGATATGATATCAGAGGGTCCCCTAACGATGATTCTTCGAGATCTGGATTTAATTTATGGATTAATAAGTGAATCGCTCAAAAAATCCCACCAACCGACTATCACTCACACACTGATGCCCAAAGGCCATTTGCTCTGTCAAAACTACCCTTCATTGCCTGTACAAATCTACCCCTTCACAGTTACAGTCAAAGCATGAAGTATCTTTGAAAGTCTATCTCCGATCACTGAGACAGTGTGTCGATGATCATGGAAAACATGTCATGGAATTTGAATTCTGATTTACACCATGTTGTTATTGTTCACTAAAACTAAAACATTTAAAATCATTTATGTTAATTGAAGTTAATCTTAAATCAATTAAAATATGCATTTTAAATAAAAACAAATGATTATTATGAATGTTACCTTGAACTAATTGAAATAAAAGAAGTACTAAATTACTAAAACTGAAATAAAAATGTAAAGCTAAATAGAAATATTGTAGTATAATATATAATAGAATAATATAAACAAAATAAAAAAATGAGCACATAACAAAATTACAGAAACTTAAATTGAAAACTGAAAATATTAAATTAAAAGCTAATTTAAAATATTAGAATAAATGCTATAACAGTATACAAATAATACTACAATAAAATAAAGAAAATATGTCCCAGAAATCCCTATAAAAATCGTTATCCAATAATCACGAACCACCAGAAAAGTTATGGTCAAGTTTATTCACCTGAGCTGAATTGACCAAAAAATGTCACAAATATCATGCAACACTAGTTACGTTGTGTTGACGTGTAATCAGAGCCCTGTTTCTTCTGGCTACTGTAATGTATCAGATCACTATGGAGGTCTTACTCTTACGTAGGACTCTTACCGTAAGTTATTTGTTTTTTCTTCACCAAGGTCCAGTCTCAAGGGACACACACTAGTTACATGAGAACTGATACATTCTCGGCTGTTTGAGGGTTATTGTGGCTGTTGTTGTTGATGTTTTTGTTGTCTCTGTCCTGCTGTCTCCACCCAAAAAGGCTTTCTCAGAAGCGTCCAGGCCTGTGAAGTGCGGATGTTTGGGGCATGCACAGTGCGTGTCTGGTGATATCACTACTTTTGTTTGGAGCTATAAATGTCGAGCAAACACAATGGTTTGAAGTGTAGGGCTAGCCTGTTTTTGGGTGTGAGTTTGTGTTCTTAGCACAACTATTTCATTGTCAGGAATGAAGCAAAGAAGGAAATACCCCATAAACAGTTTTTATCAAGCACAACCTATTGTATTGAACGTGTGAATTGCTTTCTTGGGTACTGAACTGAATTTGCTACACCTTTGGAAGAATGTGCATTGAGCAGAAGAAATGAGATCATATCAAAACTATTTAAAGCAGTTGTTTTAAAGCAGGGGTCCAGGGCCCACTAGGGGGCCTCAGTGAAGTTCAAGATTAAAATCATTAACACCATGTAATTCAGGTTTAGCTGCTTGTAATTGTGCAGAATTTACTATTGCAAATTATTAAATGCACTGTAACATAAAGTGTTATCGTTATTTTCATCTATGGACACTCCTAATTAATTTCCAAATTAAAAAAGGGTGATGGGGGACTTGAAATAAAAAAGACAGAGACCCACTGATTTAAAGCTTATACTGCCTCCTTGTGGTAGACATAAACATAACAGAAAACAAGCATCACTATTACTTTGCTCGTACTTAAGTTTAGGGGTTTAAATAATCTATATATATTATTTTGATAGTCTGTTCAATTCAAGAAACTAATAATTATGATTAAATAATATAAATCTTATCTAAATGGTTTAACTTGGCCAGAGATAGAGCAGAAGTGTGCAGACTTAAAAGGTTTTACTGCCTCCTTGTGGTGGAAATAAAGACAAAAGATTTACACTCTTAACTTTTGCTTACTTGTAATTTTAGGTTTGAATAATTTAAATATATTATGATTAGTAGTAGTAATATTAGTAGTATTGTCTATAGGAGTAATAACTATAATAATCATAAATCCACAATAATAATATTTTCATATACATCACTTATCTAAATGGTTTAACTTTAATAATAAATTGAAGTGCTCATGCACTCATGTTATTTAAAATTGTGCATATATTTGTGTACTGTATAAAGGTATGCGTGCGTGCATGTACATATTTTGGGGACAAATTTGTACCCAGAAAATAGTTAAATCTGATAAAACCACCGTGTAAGAATGGTATTACAATAAAGTACTTTGTTTTGTAAAACATGCAGAACATTTAGAGTGCCGGTTAGGTTATAGTATATATAATTAGCTGTATATAAAACAATTTCTAGTCTATGGAATGTCTCCATTCAGATAGTAAACATGTTTGTGCATGTGTTGCAGATGAATGACGTGATGCTGTACACCTATCCTCAGCAGGATGGTAAATACAGGCTGAAAAACACACTGACTCTAAGTGGAATGAAGGTAAGACAGCAGCGTCTCTCAGCACGTTCATTTTGGTTTTTAGTTAATCTGCAATTGTATCATCAAGAACTGAGCTGTATGTGTTTTCACGTGTCTGTAGGTCAGCAAACCTGTCATAGACGATGTGCTCAACACGCTCAGGATAGAAGTCAGCGATGTTACTATCACTCTCTCAGCGAGGTAATGAGCATTTTCATAATGGTTTGCATGTGTCTGTCTCTACTGTCATGCAATCACTTCAAGCATGGCTCTTTTCTGCCTCTGGCAGTTCTCTAGGTGAGAGAGAGGACTGGTTCCACACGCTGAGCCGGGCTATAGCGGATCACGCCGCAGGCCTCAATACCTTCAGCTGCTCTAGTGAGGTGTGAGGAAATACTTTACACAGCCTCTGTACAAAATATCTATGGGCTAGTTATCAAACAAGCAACAGAAAAAAAGTCATTGTTAAGTTTTTGTTTAATGCATTAGTATTCAATATTAAGGAAACTAAATGACGAAATCACTGTCCATGTCTCCAGGCGAGAGAGAAATTATGGATGTCTCTGGGAGAGGCTGCTCCTGTTCTAGTTCCTGTTTCACATGTGATGATGTGCATGAACTGCACCTCAGACTTCAGCCTAACACTGCGACGGCATCACTGCAACGCATGTGGAAAGGTAAAACATCTGTACCATATATAATAATAATGACATAGTTTTCTTTTTTGGGTTAACTATTCTTTTAAATTCAAGATATGTATTATTTGATATGTTACAGTTAACAAAACACTCAGAGGTGGTCTTTACAGTGACCCTAATAAGTATTAGACTCAAAAATGTATGAATAGCATTTATTAGATAATAATTAATGATCAAACAGCAGGATTAAATTAGTGGATGTTTCACAGGATTATATGTGCAGATATTTTTGTATATAATACATATATATGTTTTCATTTCAACAAAAAGTTACATTTGTTCAAGAAATGTTATGGAATTACTATTTTCATTGCCATCAAAGAAACATATTTGTTCTGTGATATTATAAATAGGATTGTTATTAGTGATTAACAAGTATATCAGTCTAGTAAGTCAGCAAATGTTTGCCATTGGCTGGCAGCAGTGCCCACTTGGCCATTTAACAGAAGTGCCAGCTTCCCCTTGTGGCAGGAAAGGGTTTGGTTTATTGTTCACTTTGTTCAGAGACTTTATAGTGTTTTGCATTATTTTGAGTGAACTTTGAGGAAATAATGTGCAAAGTAGATTACAGGGATTTTGTGTACATTGTAATTGTTTTCTACTTTTAATATGTAATTTATTCCTGTGATGCAAAGCTAAATTGTCAGCAGCTATTACTCCAGTTTTCAGCATCACATGATCTTTCAAATCATTCTAATGCTGATTTGGTGCTCAGGAAACCTTTATTATTATTATTATTATTAATGTTGAAAACAGTTGTGCTGAATAAAAGTATTAATTTCTTTAAATACATGCTTAAATAATAAATCGTACTGTCCCAAAACGAGTTAAACGTTAGTATATACTGAATATCAGCTTTCTCTTAATTGTATTATCGTCTCTCATCGCATCTCATTTTTACTATTCATCTGACCTGTCTCGCCCTGTTTGTAGGTTGTGTGTCGCTCCTGCTCCAGAAACAGGTATCCTCTAAAATACCTGAAGGACAGGATGGCTAAAGTCTGTGACCACTGCTACGCTGAGCTCAGGAAGAGAGGTAAGAGCAAAAGCCTCCAAAATGAAATCAGACTTTAAATAAAGTGTTCTGCAATTTAGAGTTAGAAATAGTACGGAAATCATTCATGTAAACTGTTCACTTTGATTGAACCGTTTCATACTCACCATCATCATTTTTTCGAATATTATCAAGAATATAATTTACTTTTGTAAATTATTCATCTGCAATTGATTGTTTAAACAAAATAGTCTGCTTCCATTCTAAACATTTAAATGATCCCAATAGCTGTATGTTAATGTCAGTGTATGATGTGTTTGTAGGTGGTAATGTTCCAGGATCGTGTGGGAGCGCCAGTCCCCGCTCAAACAGGGCCAGCAGGCCTCTCTCTGCTGTGTTCCAGAGCCTACAGCCGCCCAGCCTGTGGAGGAACAGAAAGAGCAACTCACCTCTCACACAGGTACACACACAAACGCTCACATTCACATCTCAAGTAATGAGGTATGTTATACTCAGAGTTAAAAAGTCTCTGTGTGTGCAGGTATCTGTGGGTGCAGAGGGATCCACTATGAGTGGCAGTCTGCAAAGACGCAAAAAGAGCAAAAGGAAGTGGAAGAGGCTGTGGTTTCTGCTCAAAGACAAGGTGCTCTACACCTTTAAAGCACGAGAGGTGAGGGGACCCAGAGTCTCCCACACCAACAGACACTACATTATGTACAAACAAATACTCTTGCATACATACACACATTATAACCTGCACAATCTACATTTAATATGTTGGATCAATACCAAAATTTAGATTTTGATTCAACATCAGCCTCTGGTTCCTCACATCATTATTAAATCAATAGCTTAGGCAGCAAATAAGCCACTTTTGGTGACTGATGAAATACAACTAGGACTGTCATTTGTAAACATGGCAATACATATTTATTTTATACTAATAATTAAATGTTTGGGGTCTGTAAGGTTTTAAAAGTTTTTGAAAGAAGTCTCACCAAGGCTGCATTTATTTGTTCAAACATGCTGTAAAAACAGTAATATAATTACATTTGAAGATGTTCTGTTTTAATATATTTTGAAATGTCATTTCTCTGTCAGGGCAAAGCTGAATTTTCAGCATCCTTTCTTCAGTCTTCAGTGTCACATGATCCTTCAGAACTCATTGCAATATGCTGATTTGTGGTCTGATTATTGTTAATGTTGAAAACTGTGCTGGTTAATATTAAATATGAATAAAATAATGATAACAAATTAAATAATTAGATCCTTCTGACCCCAAATTACTGAATTACGATTAAATAACACAATTAAATTGTGAAATTTAATAAATCTCACTTTATGTCTCATTGTCTGAACTGCTAAACTGTGCTGTCTTTTTTGGTCAGATGCTGAAATATGCAAAACAACAATACTGAAATAATTAAAATATATTTAATCACCAGAATAAAGCACATTTAACCTCTCTCTCTGTTTCCTGTCTGCAGGATAAAGTGGCATCTGAAAGTCTTCCTCTGCAGGGCTTTACTGTGAAGCTGTCGGATCGATCTGAAGAGGAAGACAAAGACAACGTTTTCCAGCTGTACCATAAAAAAACACTGTATTACACTTTCAGAGCAGATGACCAGCACACTGCCCACAGGTATGACACACACGAGTCACGCTGCACGCCTCTGCAATGTTCATTCCCGTTTCAAATCCTCAGAATTATGATAAAGACATGAACTGTTATTTTGCAGGTGGGTGAATGCAATGGAAGAGGCCACAGTGTTATAGTATCCAGCTATCTGCCCAGACGACAACAAGACTCTGGGCAGGTTTCCACAGACAGCTGAACCCATTATGGGCTTAAATCTATGACATCAGAGTCACCTGTGCCTAAGAAACCAGCGGAATCACACCATTAATACCTTCATTTTGATCTCGATCTTCATTATGGCTGCTGAACTTTATGGACAGATTCACACAAGGCATGTCACGCTCGGTGTTTGTGTTGTCCCAGGACGAGTCTCATGCCTCACCTACTTCACCGACTCATTAAAAACGTGCCATATGTAAACAGTGCAGTTCAGTGAAGCTCAGGTGAGCATGATTGCTCTGAAACTACTCGTCTGTGTCGAATAAAGGAGAATGTGCTTTTTTTTATTGTAACTGCCTTTCTATACACAGTGCTGTCATTTTATACATTCATGGAATTTAAAAATAAATGAAAGCATTTGTTATAGTTTTGAAGAATGTGATAAGCCAAAACAGGCTTGTTATAGACAATATATTCATTTAATTTAACAGCTAAATGTTTAGCATGGCATATCCTACCACCTCAGATAGAAAAAGTCCATGTTTTATATACAAATGACGTTATGTGATTTATATATTTACATTAGGATTTGCTACTGAATTGTATAGCCTAAATGAAGCAAGCTGTACGTTTTACAATTCAGTGTAATGTATTTAATTTGCAGCTGTATTAAGATATTGCTATCATCTGCTGTGATTCATTTTTCTCTGCACATTTGGTAGTTATTTTACCGTGGTCCCCAAGCTGACCCATATAAGCATGACCATGCCAACCATTGTTTTCGCTAGAATACCACTACAGTTATTGTTACTACAGTGAAGCTGTGCTGATTTGATATTAGTCACCACCACTGACATCAAAAACATAACAGGAGAAAGAAATCTATATTGAATATGATCCAAATGCATTTGGTATAAGTACATTGATATTAATAATTATGGTATATGGTCAGAAACAATGGTTACTATGGTCATTTTATGTAGGGATGGTTGTATGCACCACATACATATGAAGGCCACATTTGGTAAAACCTTGATGTAAATCAGTATGCAAATGTTGTGAACATCTGTGTCGGTTGAACTTTTCATTAAAAATTGTGAAGTCTTTTAAGCTTTTTGTACAGTATCAGCCTTAAGCAGTTTTTGATTTAGGAAATCATCTAAAGCCATGTTATTCCCACAAAAAAACATGCTTAAATATTAAATATTTTTTAAGATCATAAATGCCATAAACAATCCAACTGCATTTTTTTCAAATGAGTTTAGGTTGATTTTGTTGTATATATTCATCTAGAAAGAACCATTTGTCTGAACTGGACCTTTTTCTGTTCAGTATTTTCAAAATGCCTAGGACTCATTTTTATTATTACATCATGTTTGTTTTTTATTTGTCTTTCAATGTTACGTTTAAAAAATGCATTCTGTAAAACTAAAAAAGTCAAGTCAAGTCACCTTTATTTATATAGCTTTAACAATACAAATTGTAACAAAGCACTGCATTCATTCTCATTCAAAAAGTGCCAGCATTCATTCTCGGCTATTTGTTTCTGATATTTCCCAGCACAGAGCTTATTCCCACAGAGATCATCCCTCTCCTTAATCCTTTATTCAACTTAAATAAAGCCCCTGCATAATGAAGAATAAAAAGACATGTAAACCTGCATTTAAAACGTAAGAAAAATGCATTTTGGTTGCATTTCAAAGTTATTCCCTTTAAAGCAGCATTTGAATCAGAAATGGCTGATTATACGATTGTTTGCCTTCACATGTTTAGATATCTGGTATTATGATAGACAGAGTGTATCTGTTTTAGGAGATGAATAGGCCTATATTATGTATAGTCTATATATTATAGTATAAAGACTTTCCAATGGTCTCTAGGGGGCGACACTAAAGCAGGAACCAGCAAGTCTTGCTTCTTGTCAGTGATTATGCGGTAGTTAAATATTTGCTAGTAATAAAAATAATTGATCATATTTCGATCCTGTTTAACCCCCCCATTAGCCTACTGCATTTAGCATATTTGTTTAATAACTAAGCGTATTTCATTACAATATTGTATTATTTTCTTTATTGTAGACTGGCCTTCAAACCTAGCTAATGTGATGACTGTGATTCTTCGAGTCAAATGAGTATCCTCTCCCATTATCTCAATAATCTGCCCGAGTGTGACCTCTATTATCAAACTGCAGCCTAGTAATACGATATATCTAGGTTAAGATAATTAGCTTTATCAAAGTGGTCTGTGGCACTTCGGCCAACAGCCAAAGAGAGGTTGATTAAGCAGCAGAATACCTAAATTATTGATATGAGAGAAAAAAGAGGCAGCACAAAACATTTCGCCCTATTTCTTTTCATCCTTTGAAATATTAATGATGCTGAGGTCCACTGTGCTATTGTAGGTCCCCTGAAATGTTATTTTGACACTGATCTGGGATCAGTTTTCCAAACTTAAACACAAAGCCTATTCACTTGAGGGGAAAAAAGCACAATGCTGATGTCAGATCAGCATACGTTTCACTAATAGCTCTAGTCTGCTGTCAAGACTAAAGTAGACTTCATTAGACTGAGCTTTACTAGGTCATCAAGACAGGACACAAAGGATATAAAAGAAAGTAGAAAGCAAAGGACAGGACGGAAGACTGAAAAAGAGGATCCAGGGAATATAACAGTAGTGTGGCAATGAAAAGGAGGCGATATGGCAAGAAAGAGAAAAAGGATGTTAAAGAAGGAAAGTGAAATAGAAATGGGACTGTTCTAGTTGCCACACTCCCTCGAGTTCCTCTGACCCACTAATGAAAGAATAATTGATAAATTAAAAGCATTTAATTGCTTAAAATGTCATTTCATTAGATTGGGGACTGCATTTTTGTTAGCGTGTCAGTTTTGGTGAAGTAGGTGTACAGGTGGATGAAGAACGAGCACATAAACCAAGTTTAGACTTACAGAGAACAACGTGCCTTTATGACTCCACTTCCTCTCTTGAAGTGTCTGTATATGACCGTTAAACTGGAACATTCAATGACTGCCTTCGCCTCATTTAAAGGAACAGTTCAAATTTGCTGACAATTTACTCACCTTCTAGACGAGTTTGTTTCTTCATTGGAACAGATTTGGAGAAATGTAGATAATCTGCTCACCATTGGATCCTCTGCAGTGAATGGGTGCCGTCAGATTCAGTTCAAACAGCTGATAAAAATTGAAGCTAAAAATGTTTGACTTCACCAGCAAAAATATACAAATAACTGAAAACATTGTGTCTAAAATGTGTTTCACAATATTATTTTCTCGTTGATTTAATCTTTATTTTAAAACAGTTAAGCAATCATGATTACGGGTGATTTTTATATACCTATATTTTTATATTTTTAAAGAGTATATATTTGATATCAGTTTGTGGACCACATTACTATAAATTTCATTGAGCCGTGCGATATAAAGTGGTCATATTTCAGTTCTACAGTAATTCTGAGAGGTTCTTACAATGATTCGAGAAAGATGAACCTCAAACTGAAACAAAAGTTGATCACAAACAGGTGTTCCTCTGTTCCTCAAGACCTAAAGCACAATGGGCATAAAAACACAAGATCCATTAAGGCTTGGGAAACACGAGCTTGTGCTCAACAGTACCTGGCTTTTGTGGTTTCATGAATGAGCTTCACTTCCATTACTGACAAATACTTTCAGAGTTTGGAGTCCTTTTTCCATTTGCCTGTTCAAAATGCATGCATTTGAATGGTAAATGAGCATCTTTTCTTTACAAACAAACAGAGGTAGTCTTCTGTTAGCGCTGCTTTCCTCAACCAGGTTAATGTATTCCAGGATATTAGCACCTTTGCTCTTTATTTCCTGATTTTCCATCACTCTCACCCATGATGAATATGAGCTATTTATCTCCAGTGGGAGGGCAGAGTTCCAGAGCGCTATCGCTGTATCCATGAGGTCACCACCATTATCAAGCTTTCTTTTGGAGAACACAGCCTGGACATTACCATTCCTGTCTTCTCTTTAAGCAGAGAACAACATACAACGGAGTACAAAATACACAAACCAGTTTATTATACTATGCACCCGTTATTAAAATGCTGTGGTGGTCGGAATCACTTGGATGTTATTTCTGAAATCGCACAGCTTCATTTGTATGTGTTTAATTACTGTATGTTTGTGTTTCAACATATTGTTTCTTCCGTGCCAGTTTTATACCAGAAAGATATCAGAAGGGACAGAAACAGAGTGAGACAGAGTGAGGAATAGATAGCAGTCGATAACAAATTGTGCTTTTTTGGGGGGTTTCCTCTTTCCTCCCTACTGGCTTCCTGTTCTTACTCACAGACTGCTTGCTCTGTGGGTAAACTGGCTCTGGGACCACCCTCGGTCAATCATCCCTCTGCCCAGTGATCGGCCTGACACAGTGAGAGTGAGTCCACCAAGACCCTATTAGTTTAAGCAAGAAAGTCAGGGAAGTCATAGCTATTAGCTTCTTTCCTGTTAAATGTCTGTTACGATGGAGACAGATGAGATTAGATGAGTTTGTTTCTTGATCAGAACAATTTGAAAAAAATCATTACTTGATCGCCAACGTCTCTGTAGTGAATGGGTGCCGTCAGAACTAGAGTTCAAACAGCTGATGGTTCAAATATCATGATAATCCACAAATAACACACATGATTCCAGTCCATCATTTAATGTCTTGTGAAGTGAAAAGCTCCATGTTTGTAAGAAACAAATCAGTAAGGAAGAAACACCACTTTTTCTTTTTTTTTTACTAAACCTACAATGAATTGCTAGAAAAATGAAGTTGTTCTCAAACATATTTAAAACTCATTACAGACTTGGGTTTAAAGATAGGGTGAAGGAAGAGCAAAGTAATAGTAAAAGAGAAGTGAGGTAAGACTGATATTATTAAATTGTATTAAAAGGGGTGAGATACGACAGAGAGGAAGAGGAGAGAAAAATAAGGAGGAAAGAGAAACAGTAAAGGAGAAGAATGAAAAACTGGTAAGAAGCAGTTCTATAAAACAGGAGAGAAGTGAAACCATACATCATAAACCAACGCAATGAATCCTCACTATTCCTCAGGACTTTCTATAATAATGGTATCCGTTGGATTGCAGTTTACACACCTTAATCTGTTACACATAAAATGTTAGATTGGGTTAAACAGACAGTCATTGGAAATGATACTAAATATAGAAACACTGAAACTCACAGCTTTATACAGCACTGAAAGAGATTGAAGGGGTGGGGCAGTCTATGAGTCAGCATCATGTGACTACTGCCTCTTTGTGTGTGTGTGTGTGTGTGTGTGTGTGTGTGTGTGTGTGTGTGTGTGTGTGTGTGTGTGTGTGTGTGTGTGTGTGTGTGTGTGTGTGTGTGTGTGTGTGTGTGTGTGTGTGTGTGTGTGTGTGTGTGTGTGTGTGTGTGTGTGTGTGTGTAATTTGTGTGTTTTGTCCGTGCCCATTCCTTGTGTTTGTGTGGGGCAGGACTAAATGGAGTTCCCAAAGCTATAGGTTACCTTCAGGAATCTCCTGCCTTCAGGAAATGAAAGCATCAGGTCAACTACCAACAATGGTAATTCATAAACCAGTCCAAGGGCAGTTACAGTAAACGAGAAACATACATGCGTGTGTGTTTTCCAATAGAAAATGATTACCTCAATTGCACACATCTGATAAATCTTTAACCATATGACATCAGATTTTCTATAACTCTCAAAGACATTATGAACTCAAAGCCTGCATGAGTAAGACAGACAGACAGACAGACAGACAGACAGACAGACAGACAGACAGACAGACAGAGAACACAAAATAAGAAATTTTGAAGAATAACCAAACACTTCATGGTAGCCATTGACTTCCTTTGTTTTCATAGCTACTGTCAACTGTTTGGCTACCAACATTCTTCAAAATATCTTCTATTGTGCTCAACAAAAGAAAGAAACTCAGGTTTGGGACAACTTGGGGGTGAGTAAATAATGACAAAATGAATTTCTTCTGGGTCAACTATCACTTACAGAGAAACAGATTAATGTATGGACAGACAGACAGACAGACAGATAGATAGATAGATAGATAGATAGATAGATAGATAGACCCTCTCTCTCTCTCTCTCGCTCTCTCGCTCTCTCTCTCTCTCTCTCTCTCTCTCTCTCTCTCTCTCTCTCTCTCTCCTCTCTCTCTCTCTCTCTCTCTCTCTCTCTCTCTCTCTCTCTCTCTCGATACCTGCTCGACGTCACTCCTCTAGTATTGTCAAACCCCAGACACAGACACAGTGAGCGGGTAAATACTTCCTCAAACACGGCGCTCCGCTCATTCTGCTCTCAACTTACACAGCAGCAGCGAGAATAAGAGACGAATTACTGAAACCCTTTCGGACTTAGAAGTTGGTAAGTTTTGTGCTCGCAACTTTTCACTTTAAATGCGCTTTGTGGGTACTTACAAATCCGCCCATCGGGAGCGTAGAAATGACAGCCATGTATAACACGAGACGTCCAGTCCGCCAACAACCAATAGATTCCGTCGCATTTTCGATGTTTGTCTATCCAGCAAATCCATTTCTGATTCAGTGGAAACAGTTCTAGACATTTGGCAACGAGAGATTGTAACGTTAGACGCTTTTTGTTTTAACAGGAAGTCGTTCAAATGTTTAGTATCGTGTGTTGTTCCCAAACATTCAAGTTCATGAAAAGAAACTTGATATATTCTCTTTTTTTAATTCGGCTTAGCTACGCTGTCCAGATACGCGGAAGCAGCAGCAGCTGTAAGTTACTTTAAACAGTGTTTCATAGAATACGCTTCCATAGTTATGTAATCACATATAACGTTAGAAAGACGAGACTTACAACTCTTTCCCGCTCCGACTCCTACATACTGTAAAATATACACACTTTTATAAAGTGTATACATTTAGTAACGTAACTGTTGGCCTACTGCACGGTCTTGTTTGTCAAGTTCTTTGAGATGGAGATAGAAATAGAAACGAACTAGTCTTGTGGACAATGTCTTATTCGCTGATTAAAAACAATAGATAAAATGATTCGCTTTCACGAACGTTTCAGAAGCGTCTTAATAATCGTGGTTTCCATAGTTACCGCTATGGCTAGCAAGTTCTTCAGAGGCGTTATAGAGGCTAGAGCAGAGGTGGAAAGAGTACAAAAATATTCTACTCAAGTAAAAGTACCATTACATTACTGAAATTTTACTTAAGTACAAGTAAAAGTACCAGTCTAAAAATATACTCAAGTAAAAGTAAAAAGTAGCTCATTTAAAATTTACTCAGAGTAAAAAGTACTTAGTTACATTTTAACAATGAGAGAGAGGAAAAAATGGGATAGACCAAAGGTGTCAAACTCAGTACCTGGAGGGCCACAGCCCTACACAGTGTAGATATTACCCTAATTAAACACATCTGATACAGCTAAACTAATCATTTAGGCTTTTGAAAACTACATGGTGTGTGTGTTGGAGCAGGGTTGGAACTAAACTCTTTAGGGCTGTGACCTCCAAGAACTGAGTTTGACACACCTGGGATATGGGCCTATAAATCTCAAACTAGGTGTCTTTAATTAAATTAATCGGTTAATTAGAATAATAAGACATTTGGGCTGTTACCAGGAAAATTAAATCAGTATCAACAAAATGCATCTTTTGCGATGCAGAGGAAATGCAGAAGCTTCATCTGAAGTCGCATATATGTATTACACACTGACATGAATGCATTTAGCCTGCAGTTACAAATGCAGAAATAATGTTTTGATAAAAAGACATAAATGTGACCCTGAACCACAAAACCATAAGGGTCCACTTTCCTAATTATTAATACATCATCTGAAAGCTGAATAAATCATATTTCCATTGATGTATGGTTTGTTATGATCGGACAATATTTAAAAATCTGGAATCTGAGGGTGCAAAAATCCAAATATTGAGAAAATCTCCTTTAAAGTTGTTCAAATTAAGCTCTTAGTTGTGATATATTTATAGTAGGAAATTTACAAAATATATTAATGGAACATGATCTTTACTTAATATGCTAATGATTTTTGGCATAAAATAAAAATGTATAATTTTGACCCATACAATGTAGGCTATTGTTGGCTATTGCTACAAATATACCCCAGCGACTTAAGACTGGTTTTGTGGTCCAGGGTCACAAATGTTAAATAGTCATTTGAAATACAAAAATCAAAAGATACTTTAAATGTTAAATTAGAACCACCAGTAGGTGTCAGCAAGTCACTCATAAGTGAGTCATTGCGATTGAACAGAATCATTTAAACGGTTAATTCAAGGAATGAAACACGTCATTGCTCAGAGTCAGAGACGCAAAACTGTGTATGGAATTATTTTTGTTGTCGAAATATAGCAAAACAGGCAATATGGTGTCTAAAACGTAAGTCTCTTAATTAACTTCTTGTTTTTGAACTGTGTAAAAAGCAAAACTACAGGTCTATGTAATCATGGTGATTTTTTGAGAAAACGGCATTCTTCGTGTGACGTTGACTTACTATATTAAATGATATAAATATATACATTATTTGCTTCTATATCTTCAATTTTGTGATCATTCTAAACGCATTTTAACAGACTGAATCACGCACTGAAAGAAAGCACTCCATATGCACGCCGGATTAGAATAATTTATATGTATGTGCGAGTGTTTATAGGTGTATATGCACGTGTTTTTGTGTGTTGATAAGCCAAGTTTGATTTAAATAGGCGGCGCCATACGGATTAGTCGATCTAACGTTACTAGATTTCACGGCACACTGTTTAGAGTGATTTGTTTGGTTTTAAGCAAAATACTGATAATGTCAAATCGCACATCGTTAAAACAACAATTACTATATTTTCGCAGAGACTACATTACTATATTTGTGACGACTACACCACTGTCTTTTTTGGTCATTTGTGAAAACCTTTTGCTAAACCGTAAAAGCTTAATTTTTACCACCAATGCAATGATGTAAGTATTTACGCTACTCTACATGCTTTGAAGGCGATGTCGATATATTTATAAGCTGCTAGTTCGGTCTCCCGAGGCAAACACAGCTTACACTGCATAATAGAGCATGAATATATGGCCAGGGGTTCACTTCATTTCCTTTGAGTTCAACTTCAGCAGAGTACGACGGGTCTGGTTTTCAGCTGGGTCTGCAGCATTAACGCCTGTCATGTCCGTCTGTATCTGCATCTTGTGATTTTAGCGCCAGTTTCTTCTTCTGCCCATTATTTGCTGCAGTTGTTTCACGGAGCAAATTTTTTACTCAGTAACGAATGTGTTTTAAAATGTAGCTAAGTACAATACTTCCCACAAAATATACTTAAGTAAAAGTAAAATTACAGATTAAAAAAATTACTTAAAAAAGTACAAGTACACAAAAAAGCTACTCAATTACAGTAACGCGAGTAAATGTAATTCGTTACTTTCCACCTCTGGGCTAGAGGTAAACATATTTTGTTTTCGTATCAAGATCAGACTCAAACCCATTGGTTAAAGCTGTGCCATTATTCTAAAGTAGCTTTATTTTTTATTTTTTTTGCGAAAGCATTATCTGGCAGCACAAAATGAGCAGTGCAGACTATTGTCTCTGACAATATTTACCAAACCATTCAGTATGAATGACAACAGTTCCTGCACGATCTGTCCATCCACCCTTAAAAACAAACAGAACATGGGGAATATCTGTACTGTAGACCTCGATGTGTGAGATGGTGGTAATGCTTTGTGATTTTCATTCTTTTTGTTTCTAATTAATTCTAAAATAAGAGTACACTTTAACTAAAATGTGCTAAAAACTTGCATATTTGCATTGCGTATACTCAGGGAACATTTGCATGCTGTTGAGTACTACTGTACTTTCATGGTGGTTTTCAAATCAACAGAGTAGTTAGAACAATTACAAATGGCATATGAATGGTTTTTCAATATTTCACCCTGACGCTTGGCATGCACCAAATCTGACATAGACAACAATAATTATTTTTATATTATGGCCAGTACCAAACCAGCTTTATTAGTTTTATGTGTAATGCACATGTGTCCTGTGTTGACATTGCTGTAGGTTGTTTACGGTTGCCAAGAAACTCCACAAATTTGTGCAACTAATGTTGAATATTCCAAACATAGTGCATCCATTTATATTTGTTTTACATTTTAGTTTTTACCTTAAGATTTGTGGATTATGAAAAGTGAAAGTTTGAGAGTACCCTTTCAAAAGTTCGAATTTAAAGTTGTACTGCATATAAAACATTTTGAGCCACATTTTCAAAGGCAGCGTCAGACAAGAAAGATAATGATGTCTCTAATATGTCAATATTGATCATTTAAAAAAGTTGTCCATTTCCAGTATGATCGCAGATATATTGCGCATCCCCACTTAAAATGTCTAGAAACCGAGCTTCTCTTTTTTGATGCTACACTGCATTGCACCATTTTCTTTCTAACCACAGACATTTTTAATCTTTTCAAGCACACACACACAAGCCACCATATTGCACCATTTTATTTTTTATTCTTTCCTCTTTCACACATTCTCACTGGGTGTTATGTTCTTGACATTAACTGACTCCAGCAGTTTGTCTCTTTTGTTTCATTGTATAATGAATGCTTTTATGTCATTCGTTTCTACTGTACGTCCACAAGCTGTACAGTGAACCGAATCAATTCATTGTCCTCAGCCGGAAGGCATATGTTAGAAAAGGTCTTAATCAACAACATGCACCTCCTCTAAATAATTTATCTACCTAACTGCAGGGGAGAAGAATGTAGCGATGATGGTGCCCGTCCACATGCCTGTCAACAGCAGTGTTGTTTCTGTAGCGTGCACGACAAGCAAACACCATTAGGAGCATTCTTACCTATCATTGGCTTTGTTTTGAGTTTTTTCCATCATAGTGCCTCTGGCAAACACAAATACAGCACAAAGTTGTATATATTAGAGGCTCAGAGTGCAACACATGGCAGTATTGTTTGGTTTCTGTGTATTTTGCATGTTATTACTAATTTTGTCTTGCTGTATCGTGTTTTGAACGCACAGCAACAGCAAAGGTCTGTTGCGTACTTATATGGTTGCGAGCAAACAGGCTGCTCTCTGTTGGTCTTGGATTAATGAAGCTTTTGTGAAGTGTGCGCAAGGCAGAAATGGACACCGCTCTTATTGCACAGACAGACAGAGGCAAGCTCAGCTTCACCTTTAGGTCGACATACCAACATACACACACATGTATATCCGTGTGTGTGAATTCTTGTCCAAAATACTGCAGTGTGTGGATTTGTGCCCTAATATAACACACACACACACACACACACACACACACTTATAAGCAAACTGGCCGTCACACAGTAAGCCCTGTTTCAGAGAGGAATTGGCTTTTCCACACTAACCTTGACCAACCATTGTGTGCTTTTGTGTGTGTGTGTTATTCGCGAGAAAGACAGAAGTATAGGGTCTCTTGTTTCTTAGCCTAAGGGAAGAGGGTGAGAAATCAATGCTACACTAAAACGAATGTCACATGGCACTCAGCACTCATCTGACCTTGAAGTCACTGATCTCTCGCTTTCCATGTTTCTCTCTCTCACTCTGTCACTCTCTCTGCACACAAATGCTTCCTAGATGTGTGTTATTTTAACCCACTAACCCTATGACATATGTGTAAAGAAGAAATGGTTTTGCTTGGTGTTATGCAACACTAGCACAATTACATTTGTTGTTCTTGTAATCAATGATCGGTAACTGATTAAACTCACCTACAGACATTTACAGTTAATTCTAGATCTCGCTCACTAATACGAGGAATGCAAATGTGTATTTACTAAAAAGACTAGATTTTCCATTTTTAACAGGATGTTATTGTTCTTGGTTGTGTTGTAGATTTGTAACATGAATTGAAAATAGCCCTATTTACTTTTTTACGGAAGTTCCTTGTCTTAATGTGGATGATTTATTGATGCATGTTCGTTCAAAGAAAGTATTTGTGCTTCTTGAATCAAGGTAACACAATCTTTTCTGCAACAACTGATGTTAATGATATATTGAAAAAACGTTCGATTACGACTGTAACCTCGGTTCCCTGAAGAGGGAACGAATGTTGCGTCGATTTTGACGCTATGGGGAACGCTTTGCGTGATATGTCTTGAAGCACATGTGAAATCAATCCAGGTGTAATGGGACGTCAGATCGGGTGACGTCACGAACCAGGAAACTATAAAGCCTGCCCAAACGAAGCTGTCACTCGCTTAAAGTCTGAGCAAGTCGCCTACAGGCACGAAGGAGATATGGCCGGGGACGCAACGTTTGTTCCTTCTTCACGGAACCGAGGTTACAGTCGTAACCGAACGCTCACTTCCAAGGGAACTCCTTTGCTTCGATTTTGACGCTATGGGGAACGTTAATATAACACCACCATAGTGACGAGTGCCTGTCCTGTATCAGATATAACAAACAGCACTAGGACGAGAGCACTTGGGAACCTGGCAGAGTCAAGGTTCAAATAATAAAATCTGATGAATGTGTGCAGTGAGGACCAACCTGCCGCATCACAAACCTCTTGGAGAGCAACTCCTGATATAAGGGCCTTAGAGGCCGCCATACTCCTGATCGAGTGGGACCGGAAAGCCATAGGAGAAGGTTGACCGGCCGACTCATAAGCAAGTGAGATGCCTCGACCACCCACTTGCTCATCCTTTGCTTAGATGCAGGGGATCCCTTGTTAGGAGGTCTAAAACATACAAACAATTGTTCATTTTTACGCCACAGGGCAGCTCTGTGGACATAAGCATCTAATGCCCGCATTCTGAAAAGGAGGAGGACAGGCTGGATTGATTTCACGTGTGCTTCAAGACATATCACGCAAAGCGTTTCCCATAGCATCAAAATCGACGCAATGGAGTTCCCTTGAAAGGGAACTTGCACTCAGGTCTGGCTCCATTCTGGTGTGTAAGATTTAATGTTCTTATTTTAATCTTGATTAGATGGATAGGATAACATGAAACTTTTATTTCATTTACAACATTTCCTTGCTGAGTGTGAATCTTGTTTTACTTATAAATAAAATGTATCAATGGTTTGGCATCAGCAAATTTATCAGCAGTGACAGAATTATATAAGGTTATGAAAAAAATTACTTCAAATAAATGCGTTCTTTCTATTCATCAAATAATCCTGAAATAAAGATATCATAAATAAATATATATTTTTTTTGCAAAATTTAAAAAGAAAAAAATATTGAGCACCAAATCAATAAGACTCTTTTAAAAATATGCAAAACAATAATTTAAATTAAACTCTCCCTTCCAATCACCTTTTAATATAGGAGACACTTTTTACGATCCAAAAATGTTCTCGATCAAGTCTGTCCCGTCACACAAGTGTGGCTATAGAAAAATGCAACCGCACGATCCGGACTAACAGGTTCCCCGTATGCTCTGAATCATGGCTGTCCTCTTATAAACTTTTAGATTCTCACATTATTTATATACTTGAACTTGTGGCACAGTTCATTCCCCATACGTTAATTCCACACCATAGCATGACCATAGCTTCGTTTTCCGACATAACCTGTGTGTTTGTTTGTTTTGCTCTGTACTTAAAGTGACAGTCTACCCTTTCTCATAGCTATTATGCAGACAAGTACAATACCATGAAATGAAAACCATAGTAATGAAAGATCTTGCAGTGCAAAGCACTTTCTAGTTCTACAACAGTGTCTTATTTAGGGAAAAGCAGCTGTGTTATCTATCATAAGTACACAGCATTCTCTAGACTAAAATATATAGATGTTTTCAAGCCACTGTTAGTCAAAATAGTTCAATTATTTTGTTTCTTTACACTAACAACAACCAGTTAAAGTCAAAATGTGTCTTTCTTACCAACATATCTTCTCCAGTGATCTAAGATATAGGATATAACTTACTTCAATGCTACATTTATGCTTCAGATTGAAGTTTCACTTTCAGACTTGTATACTTTCTGCACTGAAGGTGAAATTTGTTCAATGGTAAAATGCTTTCTTCTAGTCTATTCATAAGTTTTAACCTGGTCTCCATTTGATCTGTTGTATAATGAGATCATCTGAAATATATGTGCATGTTTCCAGCCCAGTACTGAGCGAGAACGGTTTGGAGACTGTGTAGAAAGTTCAGAAAAATGTGAGCGGAGCAGCTGTCTGGTGCAGGACAGTGAACAGAGCGAGTCTTTTTTGCACTACACACTGTAATTCTTACCAATTAATCGAACACAAACACCCACACACAGAGAAATCTCCAGAACAGACACAGCCTGTGTGAGCTGAGACCAATATCACACAGAAAGAAAAACAGAATGTGTCCAATAGATAAAACCAGTGAAAGGTCAGAAACAATATGATATTTCATGCTTTCGATCAGTATGGAGTTTTAAGCAGTGAAATCAGTGAATCATACAGTTTTAACTTGCTTTTATTATCTCAAATGAAAGCCCAATGTGTTAACCTTTATCTCAATGAAACGTGAAGTTGTCAAATTTATGTGTGCGAGAGAAAGAATCAAAAAGATAAATGTAACTTTGCATTAACATGAGTTTTCATTCAGATTTCATGAACACTTCTCCTACACTGCTATTGGTTGACCAAACAGAACGTTACATCCCAAAACTACGCCATTGGTTGGCTGGTTTGTGGCCTGTTACACAAAGCTAGTTCAACAAAATAAAAAGCATTTTAGAGTAGGTTTAGAATTGATAGAGTTGACCAAACAAATCCAATCAAGTTTATATCAGGCTCGGCTGTCATCTCAGTCTATAACTCTGGAGCATGTACACCTGAAAATGTGACATCTGCAGTGAACAGCCTATCATCCAAAACATGGAGAGCAGCCGATTGATAGCCACTGAAAGAGCCTTCAGGAAATAGGCTACTGACTGCTCAAACAAACTAAACAATCCTGCATCTTTCATCTGTTTTGCTTTAGCATGTTGGCTAACTTGTGTCCAAGTTTAATACAAGTGTCCAAAAATGACTTTTTTTCATATTGTACATATCATACAACAGAATTGTTCTATAGCATTGGAACATAAATTAGCAATGATGAAGCAGAGCTGATGTAAAGCATTCAACTCAAATTTGTAAGGTGTCTTCATTGTGAACAGTACTCTATACAAAAAGAGTAGAATATTGTGGGGAACTTATTATTTACTAATTTAACTCAACTAATTTAACTCATAAGCTCGCAGTTATCTTTGCACATTAAACTGGGATAGAAATTATTTAACATGGAAAAAATTACACTTTACATCTACTTCACACGTAGCTCCACACATGACTTACTGTATAGATACAAATATATATTGTGGCCATGATTTATTAATTTGTGGCTACATTGCACTAACAAATTTTTCCGCTTTAATTCAGTTAAATTGTGGCCATGAATTAGTAAGCTACAACAAGAGCATTACCTAAACCAAGGTAACAAATAAATAAAGTGGGAACAAATTCATGGTCATGATATCTTGACATAATTACAGCCTGTGTGTTAATAACATCAGTTGCATTGGTCTTCATTTTTGTGTTGCTTTAAGTGTTAATGAGGATCTGTCTGTTCCTCTTCCAACTACCGTAATCGCATGCATTTGTGTAATCTGATCATAATACATTACTTCATTTGTTTAGCACAGAAGCATGGCGGTTATCATTGTAGTGCCATGCACACATTACCACACGTCTACATAGGCGTACCAGAGGGATGTGTGTTAATTAAGCAGCAACCGGTCTGGGTGTGAGGGAGGTGACCTCTCTTGACAGATTAATGGGCCGCTGAGGGAACTGAGGCTTCTGAAAAGACACACACGCACACACCGGACACACTTATTCATTTCATATTAAAATAAATGACGAAACCTTGTAGTAATGATGTGTTTTCTGTACACTTTGTAGACATGGATTGATGAATGCACTATAGTAAGACTGTCGGTCATGTATTTGAACAGCCTAACAGTCTGGATGTTTAGCAAGCACATTGAACTTCCAGTATGCTGCTCAATGCTTTCTTTCTTCCCTCCCACTTTCTAGTTTTTCCTCATTTTTTCTCCATCCCCTCCCTTGCCGCTTGGGCTCATATTTTCCACTCTCCAGGGAAACTTTTTCCCTGTAGTCATATGCATTTGAGTGTAAGCGGTTTATGTTTGACTGAGTGTTTCATTAGTTGATATTATTGCTTTTTTGTCAAATTATGTGTGTGGTTCCAGATTATCTTAATCTTTCTCTCTCTCTCTATTATAGATGTACATGTTTGAATATACAACAGATCATCACCATGTAGAATAGAGAAGATAAACACAAATATCACCAGATTGTTTTCCCTTTGCATTTCAGAGTTTGTGTGGGAGCTTTTAAAGCTGGTTCCAATTATCTCAATTTATCATTTTATGATGATATAATTCATGGAGGATTATATAATTTGTGGAGCAAGGCTCTGTCACAACCTTCAGCAATGATCTAAATCTACTCTGTATCAGTATTTAATACTGTGTTTGACACAGATTTAGTTCAAAATAATCAATTTTAGGAGAATTTTAGGGCATGCAGTTTCTATGCTTTGGACCACCAAGTGCTTGAGAGCATAATATCAAAACTACAGGTTTTCCCAAATGAAACCTTCTATATTTTGGCTTGTGGATTAACTTTTCTTTATCATTTGCTTTGACTGAGATGCCAACATACATGTCCTGTCATTTTATGTTGTTACCTACACAGACTTACGTTTCTGTTTACCTGTTCTGCAGTCATTGTCACTCATCTGGGTGGTTTCAACACGTTGTTGGTGTGGAGCCGCTGGCCTAAAACTGTGGCAGATCAGCAAATGGATACATCTCGATTAGTCTCTCAGTACTCCGTCGTGGGTGGTGTCACATATGGTCCCACTTCACTTGCTCTACATTTTATCTTACAGCGATCAGTCACGAGGCAGAGATAAAGATACTCAAAGCTGCTTGGTTTAAGATAAAGTGTGAATTATTTTTTTAAGTACTTAATCTGCCACCACAGCATGAGTAAACCATTTGTAGGTTGATTTCTCTGACACTGTGGTTATGTGGTACTTTCAAGATGCCGATCTGTTTGTTTGAGCATTGCTCGACAGCAGCAACACAGATTCGGCCAAAGATTTGAGTTTGGGTTGGAGCTATCTGTTTGTCTGACCAATGACAGATGAGTGGGGTGTTGAGGAAACCTGTTTGATAACAAACTGTACATTTCTTAAAAACTATTTAAATAGTAGAATGTTAGTGACAGATTTACCATGCACAAATTGACTTGGAGTTTGTGTTTTTCATTCACTTCTTTTTCCATTGTGTTTGTGTGCGCTGTGCACAGTGTGTATCTGAGCTTTTAATCCCTGTGATTAAACCGTGAAACCAAGTAAAGGTCTGCAGTTTGCCAGTTCTGCCCCAGAATCCCGTCAAAGCTCTGTGAGCCATTGTGTGTTCAGTAATTCCAGCAGGAGAGGGGTGGGATTGGAAAATTATGTGGCTATGAAAATAACACATTATTTAGCTACTCTGTAGTTATGCCTATTAAGAAAATAAAGTTAGTCTGCAGCAGTGAAAATGATGCAAGCAGAACCATAAAAAAGTAGATTTCACAAGTATTGGCTTTTCACAATAGGAAGCTGAAGCAATAATCATGAAACTTTAGCAAATCTTGAGGGTTTTATGAAGTTATGGAAAATATTATATATACAATACCATTCAACCTCGCCATCACAGCAATACAATTACATTTTAAAATAGATTAAAATTGAAAAGTTATTTTAAATTAAATTAATATTTCACAATATTACTGTTCTTACAAATGTTTGGTTAAATAAATGCACCAAAACCTGATATTTTCACCAAAACATTTTCGAGGTTTTTGTGTAAAATCCAAAACATTGCCTGTTTTTTTGTTTTTAAATTATATTCTCAGCATAATATCAAAATTACGAAAACATTTCATAATTTCTCCACTGTATATCAGAAAGAATGAACTGATCACTCACACATTACACATGTTTCATGTTTGCTCATCTTTTAAACAATACTGCATTATATTTATTTGACTATCACAGCATATCTCTGTCTAAACAGTGCTTTGCCAAAGCAAGTGATGTTTCTGCTATTTATGAGAAAATAAAAAACTTTTCTCTGAGTGAAAGATGTCTGCCGACCTCCAGCAACCTGTGAACTTCATCCATTTTTCTTTTGTATGTAGGCAGAGTGATATCTCACCATGGCTCCGTTCCTGCGGATTGCCTTCAATGATTTTCAACTGGGAGACCTTTCCTCTGACAGAGGAACCATTCTGTGCCATCAAGATGAAGGAATCCCTCAGCACAGGTCAGTGAGGCTTTTAAGCAGAGCAAAGTAAAATTCACTTTTTGTGATTGTCTACTAAATATAAACAGTACGGTGCTGCCTCAGAATTTGGCATGAACAGGGTAACAGGGTAATCCTCTCTTTGTCCACCCAGAGCGGGGGAAGACTCTGGTCCAGAGGAAGCCTACTATGTACCCTGCGTGGAAATCCCAATTTGATGCACACATCTATGAAGGCCGTGTCATACAGGTGGTCCTGATGAAAACAGCAGAAGAGTCTTTGTCGGAGGCAACGGTTGGGGTCTCTGTCATTGCTGAGCGCTGCAAAAAAGGAAATGGCCTTGCTGAGTTTTGGGTCGACCTGCAGCCTTCTGGGAAGGTGATGATGTCTGTCCAATTCTTCGTAGAGGATTCAGAACTAGGTAGGTGCATGCAAGCGTATATACGTTCAAAAGTTTAAATTTGGGGTCATTCAGTCTGTTATGCTCATCATGGCTATGTTTATTTGATCAAAAATACAGTAAAAACTGTATTTTGAAGATATTTTGAAATATTACCATTTATAAAAACTGTTTTCTAATATAATAAAAAATATTATTTTGAAAAAGTATTACAATTTTCAAAAATAATTGTTTTCTATTTGAATATATTTTTAAATGCAATTTATTTCTGGAATAACAAAACTGAATTTTCAGCAGCCATCATTACTCCAGTCTTCAGTATCCCATGATCCTTCAGAAATCATATGAAATAGAAATCTTTACTAGCATACATATAACATTTATAACTGTGCGTACAGTCACTTTTTGCATCCTTGCAGAATACAAGTATTCATTTTTTTTTTTAATACAAAGATCTTACTAAACTCAAACTTTTAAAAAGTAATAAAGCTGGAGATTTTCCCAACACTTTTGAGTTTGTATCTATTTGAATAGATGACTAGATTAATAGAGAACTTTTTTGATCCAAGTTCTGTCCTAATTAGCAAAAACTAATATTTTTAAAACCTTAATTTAAAACTATGGAAGTCCTATTTTATTCCTATTAGTAGTGTACTCTCTCTTAGTGTGCCTTTGTTCCACTCTGGTTTCCTGTTTCTTTAAATCCAGTCTTCTCTTTTTTCCATTATCTCACCACCCTCCGATACCAGCTCAGTCCTGTCAGCTGGTATCTGTCCTGTCTTTGCTTACTCATGCATCTTACTCATATTTTCATGCTGGTCCTTTTTATGGCATCTTATTTTTTTAAATACCGTAGCAGATTAGCTTTTTGTATCTCACTCTTTACTGTAAGAATGTTGATTGGATATTGTCAAGACTTGTCTTTTAACCTCAACAGTAGTTGGTGACATATATTGTGACATACACTCTGTGGCAACACACAGAGGGTAAAACCATCAATTTGGAATTTTTTTTTTTTTTTTTTTGCTACTTCTGTTGCTCTTTGGAGGAAATGAGTTGATAGTGATCTATAAAAATTCCGAAGGCACCATAAACAGAACAGTCATTATGCACCACATAAATATGTTTAGTATCAGTGGTACTAATAAATTGCCCATTGGCACATTTATTCCAGAAATCAAAATTCTGACAATTTTGGGGGAAATATAATTTAGCAATATGTAATTTCATATTGATGTGCAAGTAAAGTTCATTTTAATTCAGTAAAAATAAATAACCAAGTTGTCTATTTCAAAAGAGCCTGTTTTGACCTGCTTCGCAGATTCAAAGTCCTCAGTAGCTGGGAAAGAGGACGACGGCGCTCTCACAATAAACAGGAGGAGAGGAGCCATCAAACAGGCCAAAGTTCACTTCATCAAGAACCACGAGTTCACAGCCACCTTCTTCAAACAGCCCACCTTCTGCTCGGTCTGCAGGGAGTTTGTTTGGTTAGTAAATAAACACTAGTATATAAATGTACATAGTAACAGTAAAACCTGCCATTTAATAACCAGAGTTTGGTTTCAGAAGAATTGTCACTTTTGCCGTTATGATGCTAGGCCGTTGTGGGTGGTTGCCAGGGCTTAGCTTGTAAATTCATTGGGTGATTCTAGACCAGAAGAGCCCAAGTCTTATGATATTAAATATGACATTGTGGACTGGTCTTTAGATATTACTCAAAACCTTGTGCATACTTTTTTTCACATTTTAAAATCCACCATTCAAAAATTGTAAATCTGATTGCTTTAGAGGTTTCATATCTACAGCCAAACAATACAGGAAAAGTTAGACGCATAATACTTGAATTTGTGGGGTTAGTTTGTTCAAATCCTTAAGTCTGAGTATTAGCAACAGCAATGCTTGTTAATGGATAGTGGTAGCATAATGGTTTGGGACCTAGGCTGTGAAAGAAAAGCTTGCAGGTTCAATACCAAATTGGAATGACCCAGAAACGTACAAATTACTGAGATTACACCACTGCTCTGATATGCCCTTAAGCAAGGTACTTCTCAGTCAAAGTGACGCATAGTCCATAATTAGTATACTATAACAGGTTAGTCCATGGGGACAGGATCCAGCATGATCTGTCACTCTGTATGGAAAAATTCATCATAAATAGCCAGTAACTGCATGACTAACATTGGATGCAAGAAAGCATTAGTTCATCACTATCAGAAATCTAAAATGATTCAAAATTGCTTCTTACGTAGGTATACCTATAAGTAATCTTAAGCAACCAGAAGTCTGGCAACCATAATCTTAGTGTGTGATTAGAAGTCATAGTATTGGATAGCATCTCTGTTTGTGTGGGCAAGCGCTCTTGGATTTTCCTGATATTTCAGCCGCCTCAGCAGAGTCCCTCGGGCTGTCTCCTTCCTGTGCAGTGTGAGACAGATCGCTATGCCTTAGTGCCTTGTTTACGCTGCATACAGTATATACATGTATGTGTTGTAGAGAGTCAGTGCTTCAGATTCTCCCTAATATGAGTTTTACATTCATACCATTTGTGTACTAACAGTCCATTATCACCCGCTGTGTACAAATATCAATACTTCAACACACTCTTTTTGCATTCCAGGGGTCTCAACAAGCAGGGCTACAAATGTAGGCGTAAGTATCTTCAGAGCTTTGTCAATCTTTTGTAGACACTCAGTAAGAACACACATTACATATGTTACACATTACACATGTTGGTGTCATTTAATGTTACACTTTTACCTGATTTTTCTATGTGGCACATAAATGATCCTCCCGTGGAATTAACATAATGGGCTCTTTGAAAGCAATTTTCTTTTGTTAGATATTTTGTACTATTAAAAGGTCATTTGTACACATTACACCTTACTTTCCCCTTGCTCTGTTTCAGAATGCAATGCGGCCATTCACAAGAAGTGCATTGAGAAGATCATTGGGAGATGCACGGGAACAGCAACCAACAGTCGAGATACTGTGGTAAGCATTAGTGTTCCGAACCTCCGACACGGAAACACACTTACACACTCCGTGACCATGAGAGGGTCCAAAGCGGATTTGTAGGGAAGCAGTTAACTGTTAAAGGATCTGAAACCAGGTTTTATGAAAAAACTATATTTACTTTTAATATTAGGTTGATTTATTTAATATACAGTACATTGTGTATATAATGAATCACGGTTTCCACAAGAATAATAACATAATAATAGCATTAAATGATATTGATAATAATAAAACATGTTTCTTGAGGACCAAATCAGCATATCAGAATAATTTCTGAAGAATCATGTGACAAAGACTAGAGTAATGGTTGCTGAAAATTGAGCTTTGCCTTCACAATAATAAATTACATTAAAAAATATATTGCAATAGAAAGCAGTTGTTTAAAATTGTAATAATATTTCACAATATTACTGTTTTACTGTATCAGACGCATGAATGCAGCCTTGATAAGCAAGAGACTGGTGACTTGTAGTGTGTAGATATATATATTGTTATGACTTTACACTGTAAATATCATAACAAAGTGTCTAAATGCATTAATATGCTACTACACTGATGTCAGCCTCAACTGTTTTGGATCACATTTTAACAAGGACTTTTTTCAAGAAAGAAACATTCACTTGAAGTTCCAAACGGCTGGTCCTTCTGTTCCAACACCAATAGCAAACTGAGCAAGGATCAGAGTCTGTCAGTAATCAATAGAAGGCCATGATATTGTAAAAGTGTCGCAAATACTGTATGTTAGGGTAACTAAACTAAACACTGTAAAGCAGTCCAGCAGTACTTTGGTGGATTCTCTGATGGGCAGTGAGCAGCGCTGGGGACTATGTGGCTTGGAAGGACCTCTTCTGGAAAGGGCACCATGAGGCGTTGTGCCCACAAGCATTTCGATTCAGTTTGTTGCTGATGGACTGTTTGTACATCTGCAGTTTCAGAAGGAGCGCTTTAAGATTGACATGCCACATCGCTTCAAGACCCATAACTACATGAGCCCGACCTTCTGTGATCACTGTGGGAGTCTGCTGTGGGGAATGGTCAAACAAGGCCTCAAGTGTGATGGTAAGAATGATGTTGTTTTATTAATGTTTTTCTCATCTGTTTTTCCCTTTCATTGTCTTTTTGTTTCTTTGGTAATATGCAATGCAACTTACTCTCTCTGTTCAGAATGTGGTATGAACGTTCATCATAAATGCCAGTCAAAGGTTGCCAACCTCTGCGGAATCAATCAGAAGCTCCTGGCTGAGGCGTTGACTCAAGTTAGCCTGGTAAATGATTCAATCAATCAACCTTGGCTTATTTCAAGACATTTGCAGTATCATTATTTTGTTAACCTAAAAGATTAGGCTACATTATTTTGGGGTTTTCATGGGTTCATATGTAGCATCATGCTGTTCTCTGCACCAGTATGCAATAAATAAATAAATCTAACATGCTTGCTATTTCATTGATTGTGTTTAGAAATCTTCCACAAAGCGTCCAGATCCCACTCTGTCAGATATTGGAATCTATCAAGCCATAGATAAAAAAGTGCCAGGGGACCCTAGTGGTGAGTTTGAATTACTGCATATTTCCTGCTGCATTACTGCTTTCCTTCGTTTTGGTACCTTATATAAGTTAGCTTTGATTTTATTTGAATATGAAATGGCCCCAAAATGTAATCTTTAATAATAAAAAAAGTTATTTATTTTTATTAAAATTTTAATTAAACAAAATTAAATGAGAAATAAGAAAAGAATCTTGTTTCATTTTCATTTTTGTATCTTTGAGAAACTCATATAGTTTTTCAATAAATTTGAAATATATATGTATATATATATTATTTTATAAAAATAATATATCCATATACATATATATATATATTTCATTTTCAGTGCTTTTGTGGCGTTTTGTCACTTTTTAACTTATTTTCTAATTTATATCTAGATATATCTATATCAAAGTTTGTGTTAGTTTTTATTTCAGTTTTAGTTTTAATTATTTTAGTATAAAGTGAAACTAAATCAAAATATGAAATGTTGCCCAACAGGCTAAAATAATACAGGTTTTTATATATTATTTCATTTCAATTAACTTTTATTTTATTTTAATACCAGAAATGTTTTAGTTTCATTTAGCTATTATAACCTTGTCTTGTGTTTATTAATGTGTGGCCATTGGCGTATATGTATATTTTGTGTTTATAAATATTAGCGAAGGGTTCTCCGTTCTCGACCCCTGCCCCTCCCAGTACCACCATCACATCCCGCGTCTCCATCAACAACTTTGTGTTCCACAAGGTACTAGGCAAAGGCAGCTTTGGAAAGGTATGGAACACACAGTATACTGATTTCTGCATTGTATTGTTACGCAGTCCTCTCTTTAACCCCTTAACTGTCACCCCCCCTTTTTGAAAAACTTGAAAGTGCACTATTTAAAGTTAAATTGTTATAATTCATGAATGCTTTTGAATACAGACCTAAGGTTGGTCTCTTTTTAAAGAAGACAATCAGCAGATTATTGCAGAAGTGAAATCATTTCAAAAAATGAAAGTAAAAAAAAAAGTTATACAAGTTTAAATTTACTGTAAATAAAATGTAATGTACAATTATTATTGTATATTATATAAAATATTTTACAAAATATGTTTTAATCCAAATTTGGCATAAAATTAAAGCCATATGTCTAAATAAGTTGTGTTTCAAATTTGAAGTTGATATATAAAAATTGAGGTTACTATGCAATTTTGTTTAGGCGTTATACCACAAACAGCCACGGGTGCCTTTCAAACCCCATTGAGGTTTTTATGCACTTTTCTGTCACAAATGTATCAATTTTCTCCCACTATTACTCTTATCACAAAATAACCACCAAATATGGAATCTTGAGACTCAGACCTTTCCAATTATATGTATTTTGTCAAGATTATAAAAAGTTGTGATTCTATAAGACCGTAATACATTTGAATATGACACCTCCACTAAAGGGAGGAGCCCGCTAAAAGATTTTAAAGTACCATTTCTATGGTAAAATGTCCGATTTCAAAATGGTTTTCACAGGATGAATTTTGAGATTATAAGCTTTCAAATGATATATAATATATGATGATTACTAAAACATGTGATAGGAAAAAGGAAACGAATAGAATTTTTGTGTCAAAGATCAGAGCTCCTGTTATGGTGTATATGTTTTGAGGTGCGCTCTTGTCATAAATTAATCTATTACTGCTCCTACATAATTTTTTACAACAAACAGTGGTACAATATCTATTTAGGAGTCTTGGACCTTTCCAACGATATATAGTTTGTCATGATTAGATTAAGATTTAATGGTAATATATTGAAGTAAAGTTAGGCGTCCCGTATACGGGACGGCGACAGTTAAGGAGTTAAACTATTCCCATGTTCTGTCAGGTGTTGCTCGCTGAGTTCAAAGGAAGGGGAGAATATTTTGCTGTAAAGGCTCTGAAGAAGGATGTGGTTCTTATGGATGATGACGTGGAGTGCACAATGGTGGAAAAAAGAGTGTTAGCATTAGCCTGGGAAAACCCTTTCCTCACACACCTCTTCTGCACCTTTCAGTCGAAGGTGAGCATTCTTCCAAATAATGTGTTGCATACACTACCATTCAAAAGTCTGGGGTCTCTTTTATTCAGCAAAGATTGATCAAATAGTAGCAATAGCAATAAACTGATCAAAAGTGACAGTAAAGATGTTTATAATGTTACTAAAGATTTCTATGTCAAATACATGCTGTTGTTTTCAACTGTCTATTCATCGAAGAATCCTGAAAAAATCTGTGGCTTCCAACTCTTTTCAACATTTACAATATAAAGTGATTCTTAAGCACCAAACATAAAAAAAATCTTACCAACCCCAAACAGACATAAACCGATACGTCCCAAATATATTTGCAATGATTATCTAAAAGACTGCATTATAAGTCTAATATTTGCTCTAGTGTTGCTAAACGTTTAAATGAATTAGAGTTATTGATGAAAATGGAATGTAGTCATGCAAAGTGAAATATCTTCCTGTCAAATGACGCAAATCAATGGTTACAGTAAAGCAATTGCTGGAACAAAGCTTTGTTACCATTGACGTAATGTATGCTGAAGAACTCGTTCCCCACGTTACACATGCTAAGTTTCCGTGACTGTCGGGATTTGATCAGCACATCAGCCTGCTTGGCATGTGTGAGGAACAGTGGGTTTGAGATTAAACATTATGAGGATGACATGGAATGTTGTCAACACAAAATAACATGTTCTGCTTGAGAGCTCATGCAGCTTTGAGGAATAGCTTATCAATGTGTCTGTGCAGTCCGGAAATGTTTTGAGGGGAAAAACACAAAATATTAGTGCTATGTGAAATCGCCTTGCTGTCAGCTTTGATTTTCCTTGTTTGAAAGGCTCCCACAAAGATCTAACCAAGATAGTTTGCTTTAGAATGATGTGTTGTGGTCATTCTTTCCAGTAAAATATATTATCTCTCAATAATGATGATGATCTGTGTGTTTTTAGGAGCACTTGTTCTTTGTGATGGAGTATCTGAATGGAGGAGATCTGATGTTCCACATTCAGGATAAAGGCCGTTTTGATTTGTACAGAACCACGTGAGTGACATGCATTCTGAATAAATGATATATTTTTGCTGTATTGTTATATCTATATTGTTTGTCTTCCGTAATCAAGAAATAACGTTTTTTGTGAAACAATAGCAAGTGTTTTGGTCAAATCTGTTTCTTGTCACAGGTTTTATTCTGCTGAAATCCTCTGTGGACTACAGTATCTCCATTCTAAAGGCATTATATACAGGTAACATGAGTGTTCATTGTTGAAGAAACTCTTATTTTGATTATTTGAATTATTTTATTTTCAGTGAGATTGAGGATCAATTTAATATCTGATTTCTAGATGTCAAAAAATGTATCACAATATTATTAAGTAGCACAACTGTTTTTAACATTGATAGTAATAAAAATGTATCTTGAGCACCAAATCAACACATTAGAAGGATTTCTAATGGATCGTGTGAATGAAGACTAGAGTAATGATGCTGAAAATTCAGCTTTACCATCACAGGGATAAATTACATTTTAAAATACGTTTTATTTATTTTTACAATATTACTGTTTTCAGTTTTGTGTTTCAAGTTTGCGATTATTTTTATTGTCACGTACAAGTAATATAGCAGAAAGTTGCTCTTTTCATACAACAAAAACATGCCATAAACGTCCATATGAATTACATTTCTCAAATGGGCCATGTCTGTTTTTCTGTCTAATCAGAGATTTAAAGTTGGACAATGTGATGCTGAACAAGGATGGACATATTAAGATTGCAGACTTTGGGATGTGCAAAGAGAACATGCTTGGAGAAAACAGAGCAACCACATTCTGTGGCACACCAGATTATATTGCTCCTGAGATCCTGCTGGGACAGAAATACAGTTTCTCTGTGGACTGGTGGTCATTCGGCGTGCTGATCTACGAGATGCTGATTGGCCAGTCGCCGTTCCAGGGAGATGATGAGGACGAGCTGTTCGAGTCGATCCGCATGGATGTACCTCACTACCCACGGTGGATTACTAAAGAGACCAAAGACCTGCTGGAGAAAGTGAGTCTGACCAATTGATTTATCTAATGATCGGCGTCAGTACTGATGCTTTAGGGAGTCATTCAATCTGTGCCTTTTACATTGTCATAGTTATTTGAGCGGGATTCAACTCGACGGCTCGGTGTTGTGGGAAATATCCGTGGACATGCCTTCTTCAAGACAATCAATTGGACTGCTCTGGAGAAACGAGAGTTGTCTCCCCCATTCAAGCCAAAAGTGGTACGATCCTGATTTACTGTTTGTTTTCCTTAATTGATAGAAAGCTGAATTTGAATCAAATGAAAAAATGTAAATGCTTCCTTGGCTGAAGTAAAAATTAATTAAAGCTAAATAGAAAAAAATGACAAGTTTAAACGAAAATGAAAACTAATTTATAAAAATAAATGCAAATTCAAAATATTAATAAATAATACTAAAATAACACTGCTATGATTGGTGTTAAAAGAGGTTTCATCTACATGCATGGTTCATTTTACTGCTGAAGTCATTGCATGATTCAGTGTTCATGGCTGAAAAAAAGTTGTGAAGAAGTTAATGATAAACCAATAACCTTTGCCTCGTCGGTACTCTAATGATGTAATTAAAATAACAGGAAATCTCTTTTAAAGAGGTTGTATCATGTCATGACCAATCACATTTTCCTGAATCTGTTGAGATAAGAGTTGGATTTACAATGGAAAGAAATGTCCTCAGTCCAAGTGGACAATTTATTCAGTAAGTTATTGACATCAGACTGACGAATAGATTGCCACATTTACGGTATATATCATCAATGCCTATTTGGTATTCAGAAACTTGACCATTACCTATTATTTCTTCTTACTAGTATTCCTAAACTGCAGAACAACTAATGATAAAAGTCCAATTTGGAAAAATCTTACAAAACGTATTTTTTGACTGTGTGTAGCACCTACAGCTCTGCGTGTACTTCAGTAGAAGCACAGCATTAGGTGGCAGCTAATGTATTTTTAACAGTGGAATCTTAACAGTTTGAGCAGCACATTAAAGTGTAGATTGTTTTATGATTGTGATGTGTGAATGTACGCTCATTTTCAAAAGTTTGGGGTCAGTAAGACTTGAAGGAAATTTTAGCTTTTTATTCAATTAAGTTGATCAAAAGTGACCGGAAAGATATTTTTAATCTTACAAAAAATCTGTCATTTAAATGTTGTCAAAAATATTAAACAGCACTAATGTTTTGAACATAGATGATAATTTGAAATGTTTTTTGAGGACCAAATCAGCATATTAGAATGATTTCTTAAAGATCATGTGACACTGAAGACTTCCCATGTCACACCAGAAAAAAATGAAGTAGAATATGACCCCTTCACCAGTCTTGATAGAGACTTTGTGATTATTTTCTGACATCTCTCTTCCTCTACTTGCAGAAATCCCCCAATGACTGTAGCAATTTTGACCGGGAGTTCCTCAGTGAGAAGCCCCGTCTCTCTCAATGTGACAAGAGCCTGATAGACTCCATGGACCAGACTACCTTTGCTGGCTTCTCTTTCATTAACCCCAAAATGGAGACGATTATGGAAAAATAAGACATTCTGACCAGGATTCTCTAAACCTGCCCAACTCAAATCAAAACGGCGTTTAAGAGCCAGGAGTTCAACCAGTGTTACACTTGTAATACTTTCTGGATGGTCCAAAATGATAATGCTGTATTTATGTCTTCTTTAATCAAATGATCAAAACTTTAAATCAAATAAATGGTATAGATAAAATCTCTAATATATGTTTATGTGATTAAATAATGCCTTTGCTATCATACATCCAAACAGACAGACATTCGGATTTCTAGAAACCCAAAAGAAAGGGACTGTTTATTTTAGTCTGTATAATATGCTGGGACTTTGCAATTTGATTGAATAGTGGCCTTCTTAACACTCTTGAATCCTCCTTGTTTTCCCTCATACAACATGTTATTGTTAAACAGAACCTAGGTTTGTTTGTGGGATGATTTGGTGGTTATTTTTGTATCTTGTCCTTTCTTGTTGATCTGAAAGTTCTACAGTGTAAGTTGTAATTATAAGATGCTGATTTTGCCAGCCTGAGCTAAGCGTGCACAGCATAGTGTTTTTTTCACTATGGATCTATAATGAAGGGATAGTGTAGGTGAACCTTAAAACCTCTTCAATATGAAAACCTAGAAATATTAATGTCTTGCTAGACATTATTTATACATAGGGTTACTTTTATGGTACTGTAATAGGTAGTGTTGGTACAGTATACTGGCGTGCAGGATATACATCTCTAAGCAAGTGAGAATATAAATACATGTTCTATTATTTAATGTCTGTATTTTAATAAAGTATGATACTGTATATAACAATATATGTATATTGTTCTGAACTGTTGTTGTTAGTGGAGGTAATGCTGTCTTTTTTTACTGAATTTACTCCTCAGAACTCAACACCATTAAAGGTTTCTTCAACTTTAATTTGGACTTTGTCGTGACACATTCATTCATAAAGTTTGTATTATAGTAATCATAGTCTCCGACAAAATGCCATACCACCACTGCCTATAAAATAAATAAATAATCTCCCGAAGGAGATCCCACATTCATTTAGGTTCATAAATGCAGGTTATTTTGATCATTTTGCCACGGAAGACATTTATTCAGTGTAACTTTGTGCTGAGATCATCACCGTCCATCATTAGTTTGAAAAGATTGAAACGAGTGTCATCTAGCGGAGTTGGGTTTGAACTGCATGTTAAGCCTCGTTTGACCCAAAGAAGCATTTCACCGAGCATTTCAGCTAATTCAGATCCTCCGGTAATATGCCTGACTAACATTTACTAGTGATGTTGAAGGCTAAACAAGTTGTTAGTGTATTTTACACAAAGGTACCAACTATAAATGAAAGTGCGGACTGTCTTCATTTCACGTGAACAGTTTTACATGGCGGGTGTAAACAGTCACATGACCAGATCTGTTTCATTTCGGTTTGTCCCTTGGAAAGATGATGTCTGGGTCAAAGCTACATGAAAGGAAGCACGTAAAACATGTTAGTATACATGTCTAAATACCATATATGATGCAGCTAATATTTTAAAGGTCTATTAAAATGGCTAAAGATCATGTTCACAGTACATGTAAACATGTCAGTGGTCACATGTTTGACTAGTGGAAACCCATTTTGATTAAAAGACTGATTAATTCACACTGTAAAACTATAATTTCAAAAGAAATAGCAAATATGCATTTATCATTTGATTATTTCTTCAATTTAGACACAATTTCTTGACAGAAATAAAATGCTACATTTTTGTTTGCAACTTTCTGATCTTACTCTATTGTTCCCAATAGTTATAGTTTGAGACCAGGAACAAATTCTTTAATTTCCACAACTATTTTCATTAACCATTTTAGAAAATGCGTACAGATTGTTTCATGATGAAACAGCACTTAGCCTACTTATCTGAAACAAAAAAGTTATACATTTTTTTAAAGATAACTGGTCTTAGAACATAGTTTACAAAAATGTGCATCATATTGCCAAAAGATTAGTGTGTAGTAAACAAAGAATATCAAAAGGTTTATTTTAAAGTAAATTAGTAAGATCCTTTTAGTTTATGTTTATTTTTTTAAAGAAATAAGTCCTGTCTTATGGGATCAATTATTTAATCTATACTTTATGGGGACAAATATCCCTGACCTTGTAATCAAATCTCATTTAACTGAAATCTTATTTTTAAATGATTGTTTTCTCTGTTTTGAAATCTCGACCTAGACACCAAAATAAAAATGGTGATTTTGTTTCAAACAAAGTTTTTGAAACAATAATTGTAGCTTCAGTATGCTATACATAAATCAATCAGTCACATATAAAATGTACAGTCAGTGTTTCCACAGAAGGACCCAGAAAGATGAACATAGAGCTGCTCGGCGTGGCGCAGTTGCGATAGATTAAGCTCGGTTTAATGGTGCGTTCTTTACTGAACAAAGCGACAGAGGCAGGGCGGCAAACCGCGAATACAGAATTATTGATTACATTCCTCCCAATAACTTATAGAAACCAGAATAATCGCTGAACAGGTTTGTAAGTAACCGTTTAATATTGCGTCCCAGCGTTTTTATTGTTCAGTCTATGCACATTTCAAATAAAAGCTCTAATAATCAGCACAACTGCTGTATTAACGTTATTTCTTAGTTGTTTCGGTGGGACGCTGTAAACGTTCTGTTCACAAATGTAGCAAGTTCGTCTTTTTAATCGCTGAAAGCCAACAAATATCAATCCCCGGGCTCGTGGATGAGAGGCTCGCGCGACAGACCGCGCATGCGCACTCACACTTTGTGCCATATTGGAATGAGGTCGTGAACGACTAGGCGGAAAAAGACACGGCATCTAAAACCGACTTGAAAAACTCCTCACTGGTAAGAAACGAAATGCATTCCCAAATATTTATGTATTTTACCCTTTGCTCTAATCGGCCTTGGCTTTAACGAGCGATTTTGCTTTGCCTCCATCTTTTTTCCCGTCTCTAAAGAAAGGTGACTTGTGCTCGCTCGTATGAGTGCCTGACTCTATTGCTTAAGCTATGACGTTTCAGTAACTTGACTTGGTTACAGGCGTTTTTAGCATGTGCACGAATTCAGCCGCACTCACATCAACAAAAAAAGCCTCGCGGACATGTCTCATGTCTAATAATGTTGAATTGCGCGATGTGTCTCTCGGAATGAAAGTTGCCTGATCGGCGTGAATGTATTAAATGCTATTATCCAGTTATATGTAGCTAGCCAAACACACTGCGCTTGACCAGGGAACTATCATCATCCCTCATTGGGGCGATTTCTTTGAATTACACTCACTAAATAAACAAATTATACGTCAGCTATCGGTTATATTTATCGCTAGCTTCTAAATGGCGTTTATTTGGCCAGTGGTTATACATAACAGTGATTGTGGAGGATCATGTTGTTTTGTGGAGTTTTATCAATGTTCATATTTAAAAGATGGTTAGCATTCTTAAGCACTTTCGGAAATTGTTTCCAGTTTTTATTCTCTGGCCGTGTTACATAATAGAAGTTGTTATAAGTCACCATCCCTCCATTGTGAAGAACTCTAGCTCCCATTTGGCTTCGTTCTGTCATACAAATACAGGAAAACAAAACTTCACACGTAGTTTTCACTATTAGATAGTCTTCAGAAATGACAAAAATGGATTTGACTGTTAAACTGATCTTTTGTCTAATCAAGAAAAATATGATTCTTATGAAAGTCCTCTCGTTTTTCACAACAGTAACTCTCCAGAATGTGTCTGGACGGTTGGAGGAGCAGCTGACGGTGATAACGGTCACTGAGTCGTTTGTCATGTTCTATCTTTGCTTTAAGTCATTTGTGTGTTGTCGTAGTTCGCTTGTGTTTGTGTGTATTTGCGGCCCTTGATCAATGGAGGGAAGTTGTCTTAAGTTTGAAGTGATGGAGCGGCAGAGTTTGGCAGGAATGTGCTGAGGGTTCATACACACCCCAAAAATAGATTTCCGCTGTCCCGGGTCTCCTCGTTCACTACATGCATACCATGACAGTAGAAGTAAGTGTTTGTGTTAGAAACATAAAGAGCATTGATTAATGGATGACAGAAGTGGTTTTGAATCAAATTCTCATGTCTGATATATGACATCCAAGGTTTTTCTCTGCATTTCGACAAAATTAGGCATCATTGCTATTTTATTTGCTTTTTTAAATCTAGTTTTTCCCATATGTTTGCCATTTTAAATGATTTTTTAAAGGCAATCAGGAAGAGTGGTTAAGAGACAGTGATAATGATTTAAAACAAGTAAGTTTAATTACCACAGTAAATTCACGCTCAAAATTGTTTATAACACAAAGAATAACATAAAGTAGATTATAGTAGCAGTGTTCTTTTCACATGATGTTATTTTACACGTTTTGGGACTAATATATTTCTAAACTATTTTTATTCAGACAAATATGAAAATATTATCTAAGTTTAGGACAGATAGCACAGAAACGCTGAGTCACAGACAACGAAAACAAAGACTACCTTTACCTTAAAAGATCACCATGGTAACCATCGTTTCTGCCTATTTCCCATAGTTACTACATTTCTCTAGTTCCCTTTTAACCACACTACTTTAAAATGTAGTGTAGGCCTGCTTCAAATAGATAAAGATGTTATATCATGTTATTTTTTATTAAATTGATTTAAAAACTAGACATTGCTATTTTATTTGCTATTTCAAATTCATGAAACAGCTAATAAATTTGTTTGGCATTTTGAATTAAAATGTTTTAAATGTGATGGTTACAGGATAGTAATTATGAATTTAAAAAAGGAATTAGAATTTCCACAGTAAATTCATGCCACAGAATTAGGGGGTTAACTCCAGCAAGCAGCGCTTTTTGTACTTTTACATGGTTTAGACAAAACTATTATATCAACCTTTAACCGCTAAATACTGTAGTTTCTACAATATGTGTAGTTTATTTATTTGTATGCCCAAACAGGCTTTTACAAGCTCCCACAGTTATTGTACTAACACTAAAAACACTAAATTGCAGTTTTTGCTGTGAGCGGAAACTGTCGTTACCGGGTACTTTTTTATTGTAAGGGTAATTTCTTCACATAATGCTTTAGAGTTCAGTTGATCGTCATACTGAGGGACAGCAACATGGCTTTTTAAACAGCCCTGGCTGCTCTTTTCAGTCCCTGTTGGAGACCACCGTGACCCCCAGTACATTGTGTCCGTGGCCCGGGCTGTGCTCCGGGGCTCTGGGACAGTGCTGGAGTGGAGGGGGGTGGACTGAAAGAGTTGATCCCAGCAGAGCAGGAGGGTCGTGGCCCGCCAACGGCTGTCAGGGAGAATGTCTGCCTCTCTTTAATAGAGACGTCAACCTTCACAAAGACAGCTTGACAGCTCTGGATGAATAGACCGAGTTAATGCAACTGTGGTAGCCATTTTCTTTCTTGTTGCATTTTTGAGAGAGACGTTTCAGATTGCATGTTGAGCTTGAAACAGAACTTTCAAATTAGTTTCTGGCTGTTTAGTCAAGTTTCTAGTTAAATATCTTCATTTTGGTGTCCCTTTTTCCATGTGTGTGTTGCATTATTAGAGTCTTTGCTGTTTAGGCGATATTATATCTACCCAACTTTTTCATTTTGCAAAGCTATATTGGGCATTGTGGTGCATTTTTGCTTCTCAACGGTGATGTGGGGAGTCTGAGTGACAGAAGTGGCTTTTATCTTTGAAGCTACTCAGTACTCACTAAGGATTCCTCCTCCCACTTACATAAACGAACTAGGCTGTGTGAAATGTGGCTTGCGCAAGTCTCCTCATGTTTCTGCATTCCCTCTCACACACATACAAATACTTTTACAGCATTTATTTTATATGAATTGTTATTCTAATATCATAATCATCTCTCTTTGTTTCAGTGTTTGTTTTCCTCTCATTTGTTTTTTTTCCCTTCCTTATTATTCATGTAGAAACTGTTTTATTGTCCTCCGGGGGCTTCAGACATGAGCCTTGAGGCGCTATACAACCGATATACAGCCGATATAATTGTATTTAATTTAAATTAATATTTAAGAAATTTGAAATCATTTTAAAATGGATTAAAAAATGTGTAAAATAAACATACTTATACTTTAGATGACAAAATATTTAATTTGACCACTACTAAATAATATGAAAAACAAAACAAAATTATAGTCTATCCTTTGACCCTGAAAAGTATCGTATTGAGAGCTGTATTGCACATATGTAAATTGTACTGGCACGGTGTTTGTCCTTGACAGAGAGTGGTGGACATTTCTGCACTACCTCAAGCAAAGGACACCCGAAAATATGAGCGAATGCCTGCCTTATACTTTAGATGACAAATAAAACCCAAGATTATTTTAAATTGGAAATGATAAGTGTTTGTGACCCGTTAAAAATACTAACATTTGTTTTCCAGTGATTTCCAGTTTGTAGCTCCAGATAAAGCTAGGCGCTATATATATATATATATATATATATATATATATATATATATATAAATAAATAAATAGGCCTATACAATAAAATATATTTTCACTTAAGAAAACGAAAGAAAAACTGTGTAACAAGTAGCCTAGTATGCAGAGTTTCGGTTCATTTTTGTGCTGCGTGAATGGAAACCAGATGACAGAATGCGGCTTCCTATTTTTTAGGCCTATTTTACAAAAGCGCAAATATTTATTTATAGTGTTTGTACACAAATAAAAGCAAACCTTTTACACTTCCGATTGTCTTCACGATTAAAAGGAGTATTTGTTTCCACTGTTAGAAGGGGAAAAAATCAAGCGATTGCTCCAGCGCCGCATGCGCGCTCACATTTAAGCATTCTACCTTTATCATCATAAAAAACAATCAGTCAAACATATGAAAAAAAACACACTGCTCAGTTTAAATAAAAAATAAAATCTGTGCTGTTAAGCGTTATCGCCGTGAAGTTATGCAAAACATTTTGTTTTACGCGGATATTGAAACGCGAGTGAGCCTACATAAACAGTAAATAGCCTGCTATTTTGTCATTCAAAACACGAATACAGAAACATTTGATTTTGTGTTGAACAAGAGACCCAACATTTGTTTCAGTTTCGTTTTAGCCTAAATTAATTTGCTTCGGTTTGTCATTTATATAACGATCTTACATGTTTAATTCTTGTTCTTTTCTAAATAGCCTTTGTTGTCTTAGATTTGTTATAATAGTCTTAGATTTGTTGTGGAGTGAGGGGAACTAAAATAGCCTCGCTATGTTTACAGTGTTTATTATAATGTTTGTAATTCATGTCGGCCTATTCCTGAATGAAATAATAAAATGCTACTTATATGTGATTTATGTTTCTCTCTCGCTCTCTAAAAAACGTATATTTTTATACGCGGCTTATTTTAACCATGCAGAAAACCTTTAAAAATATTTTGATACATTTAACAAAAAAAAGTTCATTTAATTTAAACTGTTTAACTGATTGTATTAATCGGTCAAATGAACATCCCTACTACTAATATATATATATCTGTCAGCACTCTCTTTCACGCTCTGTTGATATGGTTTGATGTGAGGTGATGAGGCTGTGTGTGGAGAGAGCTGAATGAACTCTGCAGTGTTTGAACTATTGGTTGTTCAATGTTTCAGATGCGGACTCTGGTCAGGATGTGTCAGAGTTTAACTGGGATGACTACCTGGAGGAAACTGGGGCACTTTCTGTTCCTCATCATGCGTTTAAACACGTGAGTAAAACCGGGCCAGCCTGTGTTTGTTCTACACCACTATAGGGAATCTCCAGAAAACACCATTTTTTTTTTTACCAAGCAGGAAGCTTTTAATGAAATTCGAATGTGATAAAATATGTTTTTCTGTTATATTGACTGATACAAGCAGCTAGAGTAGATTTTTTTATTCATCTGGAAGAAACTTTTATCTAAATGTGACTTGCATTGCATTCAAGGTAAACATTTTATTAGTTCATGCATTCCCTGGGAATCAAACCTATGACCTTGCTATTGCTGCAGGAGCTACGTGAGCATGAGCGATTTCATAGATGAACAGCCGTTTTGAGCCTTTTGAGCTGGTTCTGTTAAAGAATCCACCAATACCCAACTTATTGAGACATTGCATTCTGTCGTGTCCAATGGCAAAAACAGGGTTGTTCCCCCTCTGTACAGATCGCGTTACTCGTTTCTCTTGGTAAATCGCATTTCAGGGGTTCCCCCTCGGTAGAAATCGCGATCACGGTCATCTTGGTAGAAATCATTTTTCCCCCCTCCATCATCAGCCCTAAGAATTGTCCCCACCACCACCACCACCCTGTGCATAGTGATGTATTCCTATTCTCATGGGATCTGTAAGACCAATAAGTGACCATTTATATCTTAAAGAATTTATTTGCTGGGTCGGAAATTAACCAGGGCATGGTGCAAGAAAACCACTGACCAAATTCCCCAGGTATTTAAATGTGGGAGAAAAAACAAGTCCTCTAAGTTGATGATTTTCATCATAGTATATATGCCATAATACTAGGGTTTAGTGTGGATTTAGTGTCTGCAGAGTTCACTGACAAGCCGTCAGATTGTTAGTCGATGAATGTATTTGATGTTGATAATATTGGCAACTATTTGTTCATGTTAAAATGTACTTCACTGGACGTATTTTACAAATGGATGGCATGCTTATATGTTTAAGTGTTTCATTTTTAGTTGCATGAAATTATTAATATGCAAAAACTGCTATAAGTAATGCATTGGTAGATTGTCTGTGCCTCCTGATAAGCCCAGCGCAGCAACAGTAGATCAAAAAGTAGTTTAGAGAGGGACTATTGGTATTTGACCAATGGCAGACAAGGGAGTGTTTGTAAAATCGGTTTCAAACAGTAATTATTTTTGCAATCTTGTTTCATGCCAGCAGGGCTGTTAATTGTTAACTAAAAATAAATCTATTAAAATAATTTCAACTGATTAAAATAAAGCTTAAAAATGTAATAATATAAATATTAGATGAAAAAAGTTAGAAATAACTTTAAGATTAAATACTGAAATGACTAAAACAGTAATAATAATAAAAAACCTAATAAAATAAAAATAAAGAAAAACTAATAAAAATGACACAAACACATAAACAAATAACACAAACACTTGAAGAAAGTATTAGAAAATAAACAAATGATATAAAATTAAAAGCTAAATTGAAATTGTTAATAAATACTTTAGTAATATATAAATACTGTGAGACCAGAATTACACGTATGCTGCCCTGTAGTTTACTCACCAGGTGTCTGCTCTGTCATCTGCTCAGACCAGTGTTTTTCCTTTGCAGGTGGACCAGGGCCTGGAGACTGGTCTGACTCCTGGTATGAAGCTGGAGGTGTGTGTGCGTACCGAATCAGAAACCGCATACTGGGTGGCCACAATAATCACCACCTGCGGACAGCTGCTGTTGCTACGATATGACGGTTACCAAGATGACCGGCGTGCTGACTTTTGGTGTGACATCATGACAGCTGACCTGCACCCGATCGGATGGAGCAAGCAGCAGGGTCGACCGATGAGACCTCCAGAGGGTGAGCAGAGACTTAGCAGTTTCCCTGTGCTGTCTAATTTATGATGATTAGAACCTAATTGTTTCATTTACTCACTCACTCAAGAAGACGTGTCTTTTTAGGTAAAGATGATTTGAATTTAGGCTCTGCAGAGGTTAAGCTCTCATTTCCAAAAAGCTTTTTGCGCATCATCCACACCGTGCCAACTTTGCATATTTCTTTATATTCTTCAACTGCTGTGTTGCCTGCTGCACAGTGCTAATTCCTGTAGGTGGTTGTTTACAGTCGATTTGTGGGCATATTCAGGAAATGGGGGAGGGGTGTTTGTGTTGGGGCTTTTATTTAGTTTGCAGCCTGCTGCTAGGCATGGCCTTTACTCTTCGGAAATTATTAAAAGACCCATTTTTAATACTTAAAGCTTCTTTTATTAATAAAGTCTTGGAATAGAGTGCAGTAGGTACAGACGTGGGGTAGTCCAGATGGTTGCTGGCATTTTGCTTCTGGCTGCCTGTGCCTTATTGACAGCTGTGCTTATGGCCCAAAATACCATGTCAATGGTGAAGCCATCATGAGTGTAAAATGGCATAAATCTGTCAGCAGGATAGTCTAAAGATCTGTTATGTGTTTAAATGGATCGTATGACATTGCTAAAATAACTTTATTTGGTGTAATGCAATGTGTTTATGAGGTTTAAGGTTAAAAAACACCTTATTTTCCACATACTGTACATTATTGTTGTTCCTCTATGCCCTGCCTTTCTGAAACACGTAGATTTTTACAAAGCTCATCATTCTGAGTTGCGAGGCGTGTTCTGATTGGCCAGCTGTCCAGTGCATTGTGATTGGCCGAATACCTCAAGCGTGAGACGGAAATGTTACGCCCCTTATCGTATTGGGAATGCCGTGTGCCGGCGCGACGACACCAAAACAATAAAACTCAGTATAAACGAGGCATTTGTTGCATCCAGTGGAGACATAATTACTGATTTATAACGACTCATACGATCTTTTTATGCATTGCGTCGCGTAAACATTACCATGTCTGCATTTATGAACATTACCATGTCTGCATCCTTGCAAAGTTGGAATTGCCCCACTTTATAGAAACAGCCTTTGTGCAAGCCAGCATTTTAGGCTAACGTTACTCTTCCAGGTTCAGGAAATTGTCCTCCGTAAAATGCGCGGCACACACTCTAATATTTGGGTTGAACTGTTCTGGTACAATGTTGTAAATACAACTTAACCACTGATTTGTAGTTGTGTCCTCTTTGGAAGCCCAAACAAAGTACTTTCGCTTTCACAATGAAACACAGCAACAATACTACAGCGAGAATAATAGTTCCGCCTTCTTTCTTTGTGTATACATTTGGGCAGTGTTTTGCAAATCTCCCCACATCGTGACGTAGACGTGTGGGGGCGTTTTTAAATGAGCCGTTTTAGGAGGGCGTAGCAGAATCTTAACTTTGATAAAGAATATCTCTTTGGTTTTGAGAATTTAGTCTTTGCAACTTTAGGGATCTTATCTATGCACAAACAGCTTGTAACACTCCAAAGAGAAAGTAAAACTTGAAATGGCATCATATGACCCCTTTAAAATGCTCTGGATTTGTGCTCAGGTGTCCGTGAAAAGCATCCGGACTGGGAAGTGCTGCTGGAGAAAGCTCTGTCTGAATCCTGCAGTGTACCTGCTAGTCTCCTGGAAGGGGTAAGAGATATTCCATAAATGTAGGAGAAAATGTATAGAGAGCTGGTCATTATTGCAAAATAATCTGATAGCATGTCAGATTATTGACATAAAATGAATATTTCAAGTCAACTAAGACTGTTTGTATTGCAATCCGTATCTCAGTGTTTTGAGTTGCAACATTGCAGGTGATTAGCTGTTCTAAATTGCATGAAAAAGAGAGACCATGAGAGACAAGATTAAGTGTACAGTTTAATAGTCATTATACAACATTATCTGACAGTTAAATTCTGCAGTTGACCAATTATTTCTTGAGCACCAAATCAGCATATTAGAAAGATTTCTGAAGGATCACGTGTCCCTGAAGACTGGAGTAATGATGCCTAAAAAAAGCATGTAGAAAAGACACGATTTTGATATTTTATACTCAATATAGCTTAAAAAAACATTTACAATTATAAATTAATGACACATTGATATAACTGTGATTTTTTTAAAACTGAGGTTTGTAGCACAACAATGAAATTTCCTCAGTTATTATGTATTACATTATCTGCATGCATGCAACTTTTGCTTGTGTGTTTGTAGGCTCAGCGTGGCTGTAATCCTATAGATCTGTTAAGTCCGGGTCTAAACGTCGAGCTAGTGGACCGTCAAGATGCAGGGGTGGTCTGGTCTGCAGTGATTGAGGAGAACATAGGGGGTCGCTTGCGGCTTCGATATGCTGGAACAGACGGGCTCCCTGACACCCAATCTATCACATGGGTCTACTACCTGGACCCCCTGCTTCATTTGCCAGGCTGGGCACAGGAGCACAGCTGCATCCTTAGACCACCAGTGGGTGAGGGATTTATCATTTCTAAAGATCTTTGTTATACGTATCTTGAAATATTGGAAATCAAATGAAAAGTAGTGCTGTCAAACAATTAATCGCATCCAAAATAAAGGTTTTTGTTTGCATAATATATGTAATATATATATATATATATATATATATATATATATATAATATGTTTGTACTGTACTGTGTACATTTATGTACATATAAATACACATACATACAGTATATATTTTGAAATTATTTACTTGTATTTAAATATATATTTTGATTCATACAATTTATATTACATATATAAACATACAACTTTTCTTAAATATATACATGCATGTGTGTGTATTTATATATTTAATAAATATACACAGTGCACACACATATTATGTAAACAAAAACATTTATTTTGGATGCGATTAATCGTTTGACACCACTAAGTCATTAGAAAATTCATTTGATTGTGGAGTGTATTCCTTTTTTTATTAGGATGAACGATACGGTGTATGATTTCATTACTAGCATGGTCATTTTTCATGTTTATGTGCTCAATCCAGGCACTAGCTAGTTTTTGAAGAACGTAAGTGTTCAGCACAGCTAAAACCATGGAAACAAAAGCAGAAACTAGAAATAAATGTGAATGTTTATGGTTGTTGTTGTGGCTAGATGATTGAATGCACAGACCAACAGGATTCACAGCAGATTCGTCCTGACCTATTAATGTGCAAATCAACTCATCCGTTCCATGCTGGAAGTTTAGATCATGCACAAAAGGAAGCCTGTATTGTCCTCTTAAGCGCTGTTTAAGTACTTTTACCCTAGGAGACCCACATATTACAGTTCAGCTAATCAATAGTAGGGATTGGTGGATGGGGGAAGGGTTTACAGGGGCTTAGAACAGAGTCCACTAGCTTTTAGAAGATAAACACATGTGATGTGGTCAGCAGAGAGGTGATCATGTCTTTGTTTGTTTTTAGCTCTGCTCGCCATGCGCACTGAAGCTGAATGGGAGGAGGTTAAGAAGACCGTCTCCTCACAGGTTCATGACTCCAGCATCAACGAGGAGTTTTACAGGGTCTGTAAAAGCTGATTAATTACCACGTTTAGTAGAACTTGACTTTGACCCTAAGGTTGCTTGTTTAACCCATGTTGGTGCGATCCATAAACTGAAGCTGAATGGGAGGAGGTTAAGAAGACCATCTCCTCACAGGTTCATGACTCCAGCATCAACGAGGAGTTTTACAGGGTCTGTAAAAGCTGATTAATTACCACGTTTAGTAGAACTTGACTTTGACCCTAAGGTTGCTTGTTTAACCCATGTTGGTGCGATCCATAAACTGGTGAGGTATGGAGATCCACTGTGACCTTTGTGCCCCTGAGCTAATCACTTAAGTGCAGGTTACGCCAGGGTGATCATCCATGTAGTAAATATATTATTATTCAGCTTGGATGGAGGCATTTTTGGGAGCTGCTTACACAGAACACTTTTTTTGTGTACCACTGCGCAACTTTTTCTATGTAAACATGCACTAGACGGAGATCTTTGACTCTTGCTGTAGTGTCTTTTGGAGCATGTGCACATGAACACTGACAGTAAATGAAGTTCACTGAAGAAAAGATGGTTTGTGCTGACACAAGTTGTTAGTAAAACCCATTGTTTGCTTTTATTTATTTATTTATTTATATTGTGTAAATATAGTTTTTTGTGGTTGTATATTGTGGTGTGTGAAACCATGACAATGCTTTTTTATTTTATTTTAATGATTCAGTCATATTCAGACTATACACTTGCTTCTGTATTCAGGACAGATCAGCCATCAATCCACACTCCTTTACTGAAGGGATGAAGCTGGAAGCCGTGGACCCAGCTGCTCCCTTCACCATCAGTCCAGCCACTGTGACGAAGGTATCGTAATGGACCCTAAAGTCAGCTCTGCCCAAATGTGTTCAACACACTAAACTGTTATAGTTTGGACCTGCTGCAGTAATACTTTGCTATTACATATAGCTCTGTAATACACACATGTAGTGTACATTTGGGGTTATAAACCAGAAATTACCTCTATTTTTCAGCTAGTATTATGTCAAACACATCTTTTTCTGTTATTAATGATGCTGGCTAAAAACAGACCTTCAGAAGGGTCAAGAGAATTAGTCTCCTCAGTGTTACCACACACGAAGGTCAGACATGTCACTGAAGGATGAGTGTTTTTTATAAACATGGGTGTATATAACTGAGCTCAGGATGAACAGGAAAACTAGTTGTGGAGCTGTGCCCTTCTTCTTATCTTTGTGTGCTCTATTCATTTACGTGCTTGTTTGTGTGTGACAGGTGTTTAATGACCATTATTTTCTGGTGCAAATGGACGATATGAGAGACGAGGCACAGAAAGAGGGAGGCGGACGCTCTTTCCTGTGTCACAGAGACAGTTCAGGAATCTTCCCTACACAGTGGAGTCTGAAGAACGGAGTCAAGCTCAGCCCTCCTCCAGGTCCGTACGTTTAGCCTGCTTTTAAACGTCATATACAGTAAGGAAAGTCAAATAACACAAATGTCCTAAAGGACCTAACAGAAAGGAGGTCCACCCTTTTCTTTCAGAACAGCTTCTTTTCTTGGAATGCTGTCTTACAAGTCCTGAACTGTCTGTAAGGGAAAATTGCATCATTCTTCTTGAACAGGAAAACTTTGCTTAAAAGATCTGGCGATTGAATATGCCAAGAATTTCCCTTCATCCTGCTGTCCATGAAACATTAGTTTTGTGGTAATGCGCACACATGAGCGAGCAGTGTCTTTCCTGAAAAAGGGCTTCATTCGCTGGCAGTTATTCTGCCCAGCAGAGCAGTCATTAGACCTAATGGCTGGCGTGGGACATGCTGGCCATGTCATTATGGATCCTTTCACAATTTTAACAGCTGGAAACAGACACTGAAGCTTCAGCCAAGCATCAACTCATCTGGATGAGAAATCCATTAATGCGAATCATTATTTATTTTGATCTGTTTTTTTTTGGCACCAGGTTGTGTTGATATACTGTGGTCTCATTCTGGGAAACACTATTTGACCTCTTTGACCTTTGTTGCTGTGAGCATTCACATATCAAAGTGTTTATTGTCAGATCTCTTTTACGCCTCACATGCTGCTAATTGCTGATCAACATATTGATTAGTTAAAATCTTGTTTCATCTAGCGTTACAGTTATTTTCTAATCTGTATGTATATTACGGGAGCAAGCCATGCAGTTGACAGTTTCTAAGGTGCACTTGTTGACCTTTGTGTTTTTGTGTGTTTGTTTGTTTGTTTGTGTAGGGTTCCAAGGTCAGGACTTTGACTGGGCAGACTATCTAAAGCAGTGTGAAGCTGAAGCAGCCCCTCAGCAATGCTTTCCTCCTGTGAGTTTCTCATTCTGCATGTTTGGGGCAAAGGCATTACAAAAATACATTAAATGCATTAAAAATTCAAATTTTACATAAAATGTTATAGCTCAATATAGGCCTGGGCGATATGGTTTGTGGTATATGGTATATATCTTGGTATTTTGTAACAAATAAAGTGAATGTAACCATGTAGGCATATATAATGTGCAAAAAAAGGGTTAAAATCACATTACATTCTAACATTGTGACATTGCGATCTAAAAACAAAAATAATGCTCTTAAAGCAGAAGTTAAATTTACTTAAACTAAAAAATTAAAATTAAATTAAAAAGCACAGACTAATTGAGTAAAAGGCTATTTTGATTACCCCTTTACAGTAAGTGTTATCATACAAATACACTTACTTGTAGGGTTAAAATTCTACATGTCACATTTATTGTTCAACTTCAAATATTTCAGCAAAATGTATATTTTGGAGTTATTGTGCTCCTATTTCATTGCGCTCTGTCTGTTTGGCGTGCATGCGCGCGGTGGCACGCGTTCTAAATTACGTCTGTGAAGTTTAGCTGAAGAACGGCAGAGCAAAAACTCATGCATTCTGACAGCAAAATGGAAATATTTCCATGGCTTTCTAACATTTAAAGACAAGAGGATATACCTGTGAAATGTAAGTTATGCAACATCTCAAAACACATTAAACAGCGTGATCGTCTCTGTCAGCGGCACACGCAGCCTTTCTGTCAGAGCCGCTTTAAATTCAAACTATAGGGCTACTATATCTTACGAGTTTTTTAAATCCCTTTATTTAAAACATGTTACATGTTTAGAACAAATTGGATTGTGCGCTTTCTCTGCAGCAGTTCAGTCTGTGTCCTCTAGATATTTTTTCAGATGTGCTCGTATCAAACTACTGTAGGCTTATATAGATATTAACTAAATTATAATCTTTGCTGAATAATAGTTTTATTGCAAGACTGACTCGCTTTTAACATTTCTTTGTAGGACCCTTCTGATCAGTGCATTAAAGAGTCCATGATGCTGGAGGCTGTTAACCCACTCTGCCCTGAAAACATTCACGTAGCAACTGTTACCAAGGTCAAAGGTCAACACATGTGGATTCGTTTGGAAGGTGTGATGTCAACATTCTTTTTTTCTGCAGCATGGCAGCTCTGAATGACCAAGAAATGATTATGCAGTGTTTCCTTGAACAGGCTTCAGAGGAAACTAACAAAGCAGAGACCCTGATTAAAAATAGCAAAACCACTAGTGGACTAATATAAGACTGGGCTTAACCCTTTATAGACGTCACAGAAGGTCAATATTTATCTCACCCTCCTCGCTCTTTGTTCAGGTCTGAAGCAAGCCATCCCAGAGATCATAGTTCACACAGACTCCATGGATATTTTTCCAGTGAGCTGGTGTGAGACCATTGGCTGTCCTCTTCAGCACCCTTGCAAGCCCAGAGGTCAGTTTTACAGCCAAGGTGCTATGCACACAAATTACTTATTAAATTGATATTTATATTTGATGTTCCCTAGTAAAAAGTAAAGAAAACAATGTATTTTAAATATTTATCGCTCATTGTAAGTATACTACAAATACATGTATTTATATACTCAATAAAAATACCTTTTTCATGTACTTTTGGTAACTAAACTGGTATACTTAAAGTCTGCTAAATTGGAACAACCAGTTTTGTACTTAATGCACTTTAATTGTGCAGAAGTACAACTAAAGATATACTGAAGTATATTTGATTGTGCTAAAGTGGAACTATTGCAAGTATATTTCAGGTACACTTTAACTATCTTGCATTTAAAGACCGATATTATTCTGTGATCTCGAGCTATATGTCAGTAAATATGTTAATAGATTTGAACTATACTTTGGATGAAATAAATATATTTTAAATATATTTTTTTTACTAGGGTTGGCTTTTTACGAGACTTAAATTCATATTTTATTTGTTCTTTGCAGTGGAGAAACAGAGAAAGGTTGCAGTTGTTCAGCCAGAGAAACAGTAAGAAAGACACAAAAGTGTTTGAATTGAAGTCAAGTATGATTATGGAAAAACACTCATTTATCTCTTTGATCACAGCCGGGTACCATCCAAAGACTCTCCACCTGATACTACCAAACAACAGATTACCAGCAGTCAGGCTGAGATGGGCAAGTGCTAGACACATCTGAACATTTCTTCACCTGCATGGTCTTCCTTGTCAGCCGTTTACACTCTAATACAAGCTCAATGGTCTCTAACATGGTACTATTTTAATCTTGTTTGTGTCACCTTTAGGCCAGGCGAATGGGAAGTACTGTTGCCCCAAGATCTATTTTAACCATCGCTGCTTTTCAGGGCCCTACCTCAATAAGGGCCGCATTGCAGAGCTTCCGCAGTGTGTGGGACCTGGGAACTGTGTCCTGGTGCTGAAGGAGGTTAGCCATAACAGACTGCTGATTTACAGTAGTATTTAAATGTGTTCTTTCTAAATTACAAAATGTAACGAGTGAATGTTATTAATAGTGCTTAACCTCATATTCTGCTGTATAAAACTCGAATGGAAATGTGCCATAAAGAATAATGGTGATTTTTACAGTGATCAAATGTGTTTAAGACATGACGCGAAATGTCTGAACATAGATAATAACAGGAACATAAACAGCAAATCAGCATATTAGAATGATCTCTGAAGGATCATGTGACACTGAAGACTGGAGTAATGATGCTGCAAATATAGCTTTGCATCACAGGAATACATTTCACTCTGAGATTTATTAAAATAGAAAACAGTTTTAAATTTTGAAACTAATATTTCACAATATTACTGATTTTACTGTATTTTTTTTAGATTACACAATTTTACTGTATTTGCGACCAAATAAATTCAGTCGTGGTAAGCATAAGATAATACATTTTTAGTAGTAAATAATAATCTTATCCACTTTATAGCCAGATGTAAAAATCTGAAAAAATGATTCTGCTAGTAAAATAATAGCCTAGGTGTTTATGGATGCTGTAATATAGATAGGCGGTCACAATGAATACGTGTCCTTAACTAACAGCATGATTTGTATATAATCATATCAAAGTCATCATAACAGATCAATCTTAATGAAATGTAGAAACATTACTTTTCTGTACTGAAACGATATGTATATGCTGTTATCTGCATTTTGTAATAACTTTAAACATGGCTCAGAAACTGGAGCTGAACTATTCTGTTCTGTTTTGACTGTGTTGGTAATACTGACCTGTGGCCTGTCCAGGTGCTGACATTGCTGATCAATTCTGCCTATAAGCCCAGTCGAGTGCTGAGAGAGCTGCAGCTGGACCAGGAGGGCCGCTGGCAGGGTCATGGAGAGACGCTTAAAGCCAAGTGAGTATATGGTGCCCTAAAAATGTATTTCTGCAAAAGTGAAGAGGAAAAAAACACGGTGGTACTTGTAAAAGGTTGATTAAACAGGTTGTTGGAACAAGTTTGTTATTTATCATTGTTTATAATAATTAACATAAACAGTTTGTTTTCAGTTTTCTGACCATTTTGTGCTTTACAGATACAAAGGGAAGAGTTACAGAGCGACAGTAGAAATTGTACGCACTGCAGACCAGGTGGCTGATTTCTGTCGGAAAACCTGCATTAAGCTGGAGTGCTGTCCCAATCTATTCGGCCCACGAATGGTGCTGGAGCGCTGCTCCGAGAACTGCTCCGTGCTCACCAAAACCAAATACAGTGAGCCTCTTTTCTCTGTTTTATCAATATCAGTACTTATAGGAGTTACATAGGAAAGCACTCCCATGTCTCAATCAATGAGAACTCACAACGATTTTCATTACCATAAAGTTATTTTTTATATTGCAACTACAATTTTTTTAACAATTCTGTATACATAATATATATGCTTGGCAGCCTTTAATGCTGAAGAGTCTATGAAGAGTTTATTTGCAAAAACAGATAACTCCATTTAAAAAAATATATATTATATTTTTGTGTTTTCTTTTCTTTGTTTAATTTTGTATGAAAAAAAATGACCTGGACAAATTCACCCATGATTTATTTAAAATGTATGATAGTATAAATGATGTGCTTTCCTTTACTTTCTGTTTAGAATGGCTCTGTAAAACTAACAGTACCTGTTTTATAGCATATTACTATGGGAAGAAAAAGAGCAGGCGTGTGGGCCGACCTCCCGGCGGACACTCCAACTTAGAGGGAGGAGTGAAGAGACGAGGCAGGAGGAGGAAGAGGAGGAAGCAGCTCTTCGTCCACAAAAAGAGACGTTCTTCTGCTTCAGTTGACAACACTCCAGCAGGTTCCCCTCAGGTAACAAAAGCAACATTAGACTGCAAAAGTCTGAGACCTCTTGTGAAAATGCTTCAATTTGACATTTTTCTGATTTAATGCAAATGCTTCTAATTATAAACATCTCATCATTTGAGTAAAATGATTTTTAGTATTACATTCTCAATTTATGAGTGTTCTTCTAATAGTCCAAATTCTTAAACATCGTTGCTTTATTTTACATTATATTGCTTTACTTGTAAATTATTTTTAGGTTTAACTAGACTCTTGAACCCAGATTTGTAGATGTTAGGACTACACTAAATACGAATCAAATATGTTCGGAGTGTAGGAAACTTTTTCCTCGTCGAAGCAGAGACCAGTTGCTTGGTTGAAGGGGATAAAGCTTCTTCACTCGTTCCGCCAAAAAAATATAACAGTGTATTTTATCATTTTATATTTTCACACAGACAACAGCAGTTTCTCAATATGTGTTCTTGTGGACTTGTGAAACGTCATTACCCAAAAACCCACGTAATTTTCAAAATATTACTGTTATCGTGTCATGAAATGTAGTTTTAAGACGAGAATGTAGTTGTTTAAAACTCAAATCTGCGGTTTATTTATAAAGATAGCGCCTGTTTGGTAAATTTGCTAGGCCGATTTCTGAAGGGTATATTTAACAGGTATTCGTGGTCTCATGAATATATTATTTGTTCCTGGTCATATCGTTTTGGCTGAGCAAAAAATGTTTAACTTTATATATTTATTTTGAACTTTACCGTAGTACAGCGCTGACTTTGTAGCATACGTTTGACTGAATTGTTTGCTTTTGTCTTTATTTCCTCTTATATAAGCCTCTTATACTTTCTACATATACTTTTATAATGGCTATTACTGTTCATTAAAACTGACATTCAACAAAAAGAGGCAGAGTTATGCTTATTGTCATGCTTTATTATCGATCGCTACTTTCCGGCATACACCACGCCTATCAAGTAAGTGTATTGTTGGCAGTGGAAACACAAGCTGGATCAGGGTGTTCCGTCCCGAATCGTTCTGTACCATACTGTACTGACTGTACTGTACTGATCAGTACCGTACTGTACTGATGGAAACGAGCCATTAGGGAACAGTGCTTAGGAATGGAGACAAAGCATCTGGGTGATGACCTTAAACAAAGCATGCAAATGAAGTATACAGGGATAGCAACCTGCCCCATTTAACCAGTCCTAATTCAATCAGCATAACTACTCAAAGACTGGGGCAGGGACACCAAGAGCCATTACAAACTAAAGGTGAGAGTCTGCATCATCTGGCTCATTTGACTTACAATAAGAGAACAGTAACTGGCAGGAATCACTTTGTTTAACAGAATCGTCATCTGATGTCATCTTTACCATAAATGCTAAATACAATGTATTTCACTTTAGTTTTTCAGGTGATTTTATGTAAGGACATAGGATCAGTAGATCTAAGACAGAGTCTTAAATTTGTAATCCCACAGGAGTAACTACTCAACAAGAACCATCTTCCTCCATCTGTTTTAATGTGGTCATTAGAATGTGAAAAGCACAATCTGGTGAAACACGTGCACTAAATGTCATTTAGAATCAGCAAAATTCAGATGTGTGCCATCAAAATGAACATCTTGGCCATTAATATAAAATTAAACCAGAATGATCATTAAACTGGATCTAGAGATCTACTAAAGCCACTGTTTGGTCTTACAGGGCAGTGGTGATGAAGAAGATCTGGATGAGGATGACTCTCTAAGTGAAGACACAGGCTCTGAGCTGCTAGACGAGCTGATGGATGACTCTGAATATTCAGAGAAGAAGTCACAGCCTCCCACCCCCTCCCCATCCCCTCCAGAAACCCCCCGTCCCACACGCAGACGGCGCAAAGCTCGCTCGCCATCCTGCTCCGATGATGAGAACAGACCTCCTTCACCCAAGGTAACACTGGGGTTTCTAGAACTATTAGACAATAATTTATTATTAATTTGCAGCAGTGATTCTTAACAATGGGGCTGGGTCCAACTTGGGAGCTTCAGCACACTTCCAAGAGGTGGTAAAATTGCTAAAAATGATTTAAAATAAGGTATAAATATGATTTAAGCTAAAAGACTAAGGTCAAGATTTAAGCTGACATCATAGTTATTGGTTTCTGTGAAAAAATGGAAAGTAGCTTTTAGCATAAACACTACAAATATCATGGGGCCCTTTAAAGCTCATCTTTGAGGGGCCTTGAAGTTAGAAAGGTTGAGAATTGCTTACTTACAATATACTTTTAACATTTAGCAATATAACTCCATAACTAGGTTTTGTACTGTTTTGTGTATAACACATAATGCTCTCTTCTGAAGATACCACGCACTGAAGTTCCTCCGAAACTATGTTTGGACAGCAGTCCACTGGAATGGAGTGTTACAGATGTTGTTTGTTTCATCAGGACCACCGATTGTGCTCCACTTGCACGCATCTTTATGGATCAAGTAATGAACACGCACCTCCAATATATCCACATCTCCAATACATTAACATCCAGTCACATTGCCATTTATACCTAGCAGTAGTCTTCTGTGTTAGATTACTTGCAGTAACATATTATAAGTACAGCGAAATAATTTATTTCATTAAAATTAGTAAACTAATTAGTAAGTCATGGGAACGATTTACCTAAAATGAGGAAATAAATTAGTACAGCAAATGAATACGTTGTTGTGAGAATTCTTCATTTGTGCCAGCTTTGTAGATTTGAGTAATTTTTGTACCCAATACATTACCATACACTGATTTAAACTACACTTCCTGGCTCACATGCTTATTACTGGTGATTTAGTGATGGTGATTCTCTTTTTCATTTACCTTCCAGGAAATCGATGGTCAAGCGCTGCTTCTGTTGAACCTTCCTACTGTCCAAGAATGTATGGACCTAAAGCTCGGCCCCGCCATCAAGCTGTGCCATCACATCGAGCGGGTCAAGCTAGCATTTTACCAACAGTTTGCCAGCTGAGGATGACATTCTGTAGAGAAGAGCAGGGCATTTGACATTTTGGGTGACGTTCCTAATGTGTGTGATCTTCCTTGTGCTCTATGGATCTTATAACCTGTAAAATCACTTGGCGCTTTAGACGCCTCCCGCACCATTAGATACTGCTGGAGGGGTGTTTTCAACAGGGTGAATATGGTACTTGTACAGCTGGGCTCCCCCTTTCAAATTAAGCCTGGACTACTGTTAAGTTTGTGATCTATTTTTAAAGATTAGTTCAGCTCAGGGTAAGGTTAGACCTGAGTCAGAGGAACTAGTCCATTCAGTGTCTGCAACAATAAGCAAAGCAATTGTTTCTGAAACCTTTATTATCTGTAGAGCGGATGACAATGCAATTACCTTAAGCACAAGAAACAATTGGCCATGTACTGTAAGTGGTATGCAGCCGTGTACATACTGAAGCGTGAATGTAAATACTGTCTGTAAATAAGCAGATGTTCATTTTAGTGGGACTGCTTTAATGCTCCCATTTCGTTTTGGTTTTTCTATAAAAAGCTTGGGAATTACACACAACAGTGTAAAAGAAGAGGCCATTGTGGTTTCTGTAAATACTAATAATCATTTGCTCATCCTAGCAATGCATTATTAAATAAAAGTGCAGAGTAATAAAAAAAATGACGAGGTGTTATGGTTAAGACATAAGCACACAAAGATTTCAGGTTATGTCAGTGACTGTGATAGGGATAATATTCATAATGGAAAAGCCAGGGTTTATCAACAACGCCAAACTAAAGAGTCTTGTACTCTTACAAACGTGTCTGCTTGTAAAAGTAATATTTGTAATATTAAGTAGAATGCAGCATCTGTTTTTAAATGCATATACTGCATTCAATAATTTCAGGGGCCTCTATGTTGTAATGGTCTAAATAAACCATTTGGTCTTGCAATTGCAAAGCTATGACCCCTGCTCAAATAGCATCATCTGATTTATCATCTATGGATTGTATTTGAATTGATAATGAGATATTCTTGATTTAGCAGTCCATTTCCCTTGATTCTTCTATTTTGTGCTGGAACGGTGGAAGATGGTTTTGAAACCTCGTCTTGCCATATTCTGTTCTGTTCATTTGCTGGTTTTCATCCGTTTGATTAAAGGTTGTTAAAATATATTGGTTTACTTTTAATTATATGTTGGTGGAAATTGTTATTTAAAATAAAATGAACAATCTTGCATCTGGTGCTTTTTTCAGGGAGTGAATTTAATGAAAGTGGTTGGGGCTGTGATGGCTTTAAAAAATGATTTTTGTTTTTATATTTCAGTAGATGTTTCTGCATTCTAATTACATGGTATCCTGTGTGTATACACTATTTTTCAAAAGTCCTGGGTCATTAAGGTATTTTGAAATAAGTGTTTTCTGCTAACCAACACTAGGCAGCATTTGTTTGATTAAAAACACAGCAAAAACAGTAATATTGTGAAATAATTATAATTTAGAAATAATTGTTTAATACATTTTAAAATTATATTTGTTTCTGTGATGGCAAAGCTGAATTGTACCTGTCTTCAGTGTCACGTGGTCCTTCTGTTATATTTGATGCTCAGAAACTTTTCTTATTTGTTATTATTTAAGGTTTCGGAATTATTTGATTAACAGAAAGTTCTAAAGAACGGCATTTATTTGAAATAAAAATATTTAGTTTTACTGATTTGATCAATTTAATGAATCCAAGTTAAATAAAAGCTGCAATTTTCTATACAGTAGAGCATTTACTTAAAATGCAATTAGTAATTATAACATAATTATAGACCCCACAACATCCCTTATATTTAAAAAATATATATATATTATATGTATTAAATTGTGGTTCCTTGGTTGGGAATAAACATTTATGAAATGGGGTTAAATAAATGCATTTTACAATACTCACAAGTTTTGCTGTTCAGTAAGTAAATTCTAAGATTTATTAGAATTTCATGAATTGCACCTGCTGCAACTAGGGATCTTCTTGAAACTACATATCCCATCATGCTTAAGTACGATGTGACATAGTGATGACGTAATAGATAGTCGCGTAAAGGAGTGTACACGGCATCTGAATACATTGGAGAAGGAAGTGTTCTGCCTTTACGGATAATATTTATCTTTACCAAATACGTAACTTATGTGATTCGTTTGGACGCTGACCTTCTTGAATATGAGCAGATTGAGAATCAACTCTTCTCTTGAAAGCAGCCGTGGCGGGTTTGTCCTCAGCTGTTTTGCTAGCAGGAGCGCCTGACCGGACCCGGCGCTTTAAAACAGAAGAACTAACGTTACCAAATCTTCCGCGTATTGTTTGCCTTTCAAAACGCGTTATAACGGGAACTGAAGTTGTGGAGGCCTTATTTCATGACTTAATTTAACCGTAACCTTTTAACTGCTTTAATTTAACAGTAACGCCACAGTATCTTTATTCTAGCAGCTAACCGCACGCGCTGTACCATAATATAACGATAAATGTCTCCATGACAACGTATGTTGTAGTATTGAGCATCAACCGCAAGCTACCGTTACACATCTGAGTCTGTAGCATGTTTACTCAATGCTGAAGGATATGTTTATACAGCACAACCTGCTGACAGACATTAGGTAGCTCACGACTGGATGGCGACGCATCAAGGTCCAGTATGAAACACGATACATCTGCGCTTCAGTAACCGTGACTGGAGGCTCATAGGAGAGCCTTCATTATGTACCATAGCTGTGTCATCGTCCTGTCGATCATCTCCACCTCTCGGAACTGATATTTTCTGGCTTTTTTAAAGCACTCGAAGTGTTGCGCAATGGTGGGTGTTGGGGTCAGCGTGCTGTCGCGAAGTCAGCTGCCGTCTGCATCCTCCAACTCCTCGCCCGCTGATCCTGATAACAGAGGCTGCTCAAACGGGGACTTCATGGACTCCTTTGGCATCTTCCTGCAGGGCCTGCTGGGAGTGGTGGCCTTCAGCACCCTTATGTGTAAGTATAGGGTAACTGTCTGTCAGAGTAGATAATCCAAAACCCCTCAGGTCATCCGAGATGTAACGTTACATGAGTTTGTTTCTTGATCGAAACAGATTTGGAGAAATTTAGCATTACATTACTTGCTAGCCAAATAGATCCTCTGCAGCGAATGGGTGCCGTCAGAGTCCTCCTTAACAGCTGATAAAAAAATCACAATAATCAACATGTCTCCAGTCTATCAATTACCATCTTGTGAAGTGAAAAGCTGCATGTTTGTAATACCCAAATCAATCAAGAAAAAAATATTGCGACACTTTTTTTATTAGGTGTTTGGAAACTCGTCCTGAATGGCACCCATCCAGTCATTTAGTTCGCTTAAACGCGTCCCTTCAAACTTGCATTCCTCTGCCTCCACTTTTGAGCACAACGGTCACATCTCAAAAGCTGTTAAACAACAATGCATTGGACCAAGTTGTTGCCCCACATTTTTTTTTCAATATTGTTACACTCAAATGTATGTCATAATATGGACAAACAGATCCATCTGTACTTTTTTTTTGCAATATTAAAGGAACTTGATCAATTCAGGTTGACTCGTTGAAGACTTACGAGTTTGGTCCTAGAAGCGCACAGGTCAAGGCATGTGTGTGAATCATTCAGTGCTGTACCTGCATGCTCACCACTGTCAAACACCTGACACCATACTTTAATTAAAGACTGTGAGCACATTTAAACGGTACATAATGTTGGATCTTTGGTTTTTGCTTTGGTTTTGATCCTCTCAGATCTTCTTACCTTGTTTAGGTCATTTACAGACCCCTGGTCTTTGGGCACGTGTGTACTTGTCTTGAACACACTTCTTACAGGTCTCATTGCCATGAAAGAATCTGTGTTGGGATGTTCACACCAAGAACGATGACTATAACATTTTAAAAGATCACTCAAAATCACAACAACGACACAGAATAATGATAACATTGAGATCACTTTGAGACACCTTTTTTCTATTCTTGAATCTAATTTCATTGACTAATAACTAATATATAATTTTGTATTGGTATGTATAAGAGAACTTAAAACACAAAATTGAATATATTTTATTAAGGCATGTTTTAAAGTTGAAGATAGGTTTTTACTAGTTATCATTGTTTTTATGACCCATCAAGTGACCCAGAGATCACCTGACTCTTAGGTCTCTCTTGATTACTCAATAGAGATAAAAAAACACTACATTCAACAGTCCAATAGAACAGGGTAATCCAGAGGAATATACAATACATGTGAAATTGTGTGTCAAAATCTCTCAGTGGTTATGTGAGCTGTAATTGTAAAGAGTAAGAGATTGTGTTCAGGGGACACTGTTAGTAGCTGTACACAAACAAACAGCCATTGTGTGAAACAGGCTGCCCTTTATTTGTGTGAACCATTGGGTCACGTTTGGAAACTATAGTTGCTGCACTGGCGGTTTCCACAGCCTAAAAAGCAGCAGTTCTCACTTCTTCTTTGAAGTAACACTGCCAGCAATTGCATTTGTTTTTATCTCTATTACCGTCCTCTCCGATGCAATGTTTCTGTTGTCAGAATCTAAACATTTATATAAAAACATAAGCATACAGTTCATACATTCAGTGCACCTCTTTATATTATATTTTGAGGGATATAAAGAGAGAATGTAGTATAAAAATGAAAACGGCATTATTTAAAAATGGAAATAAAAAGTTGTTTTTTGCAGTATTTTATTATTTTTCTTAGGGAAATAAAATTGTAATGACTGCTACAATTGCACATCGTGTTTTGGTTTTGCATGTGAATGCAGAAAACTCTTTAAACCTGTGATGAAGCAGTTCCTCATTCAGCTCTTCCTCTTTTGAAATGTTAATCTCCTGTATCGTTTATTGACCTCTGTGTTTTCGTAGCACTGTATCTGCTAGAGCCAGGAAAGAGTTTTTAGCATCAGTAGCACTACCCCCATGTGGCAGACTTTATTGATCACCACATTTTTCCTGCTTCCAATATAAAAGCTTGTGTTTCCTCTCCACAGTGAAACGCTTCAGGGAGCCCAAGCACGAACGGAGACCCTGGAGAATCTGGTAAACCACCATTTTGTGTCATTAGCAAGCCCTATATACTTAAACGCATACACGGTCAATGCTGCACTCCACTGACCTGAGATCTTTCTAGCGGCCCTCGGTAGCCCCATTCCCCTCATGATTTAACGGTGAGCTCTAACCAGGTCTCCTCCCTCTCACCGCCTCCTCCTCCCCTTCACCTCTCTCAGGTTTCTGGACACCTCCAAACAGGCCATAGGGATGCTGTTCATTCACTTTGCCAATGTCTACCTGTCTGACCTCACAGAGGAGGACCCATGTTCACTGTGAGTCTGTGTGCATTGTCGTTTCAATGTTTCCCCCACACATCGTTGTACTTCCTGAAGTGTTTTGTGTCTGTGGTTTTTACATATTTGTTATCAGCTGTGCTCAGCGACCAACTCCCTCTGTTGATTTCACAGATACCTGATCAACTTCCTTCTGGATGCGACACTGGGCATGCTGGTGATCTATGGCGGCGTGAAGGCTGTGAGTGCTGTGGTTGAATGGAGACAGTGGGATTCTCTGCGTTTTGGAGAGTATGGTACGAGCCTTAACATCAAGTAGTCATCTTTGGACCCTCTTGGAGGTTTGCTAGGTCTTTCTGGTTAAGAACCACTGTTTTGAAGTGTTGTATTTCTAATGTTTGCACAGGTGAGCCGGTTCAGTGTGGTGCCTGGGTGGGTCAGTGTGCTCTCTACATCCTCATCATGATGTTTGAGAAGGTCATGATCATGTTGGTCCTCCTCCTCCCACAGTGGAAGAAGGTCAGTCAGGTGTCCAAATACTAATGATGTTTGTGTTTCATGTTCTGAACTAACTGATATGATTGGACAAATGTATTATCATCATGTATCATTATAATACTGCTTTACTAACTTACAGTTAAGGAAATATTCCACCCAAAAATGAAAATTGTCATTAAATTATTTACATTTATGCATTTAGCAGACGTTTTTATCCAAAGCGACTTAGTGCATTCAGACTATACATTATTTTATGAGTATGTGTATTCCCTGGGAATTGAACCCACAACCTTTTGCGCTGCTAACGCAATGCTCTACCACTGAGCCACAGGAAAACAAATGATGGTTGTTTTAATTTTTGGTTTATGTATTTGTGTGTGTTGGACAGTTGGCTATGCTCAACCCCATAACAAACCCTCGTCTGGAGCTAGCTATCGTCATGCTAATCGTCCCGTTTTTCGTGAACGTAAGTGAGACACCTTTATCATTACCATTCAGAGGTTTGATGTTAGTTCGATAATTTTTTGCTCATCAAAGATGCATTTATTTGATCAATTATACAGTAAAATAGTAATATTGTGAAACACGAGTTTTAAAATAACTGTTCTGATTTAATAAAATATGCAATGTAATTTATTCCTGTGATTTATACATTTCTCTAGTCTCCAGTGTAACAATCCTTAATAAATCATTCTAATATGCAGATTTGTTTAGGAAACATTTTTATTGATGTTTGAAAATTGTGCTGAGAATTTTTTTTGTCTGTTTGTGTACAATACTTTTTTTTTGAAGATTCTTTGATTGGTATAAAGTAGGGCTGTCAATCGATGAAAAAATGAGTTTACTCGCGATTAATCGCAATTTATCTCATTTTTATTTGTTCTAAATGTACCTTAAATTAATACTCTATTCAACATGGGCATGGACAAATTTGGATGCTTTATGCAAATGTATGTTTATTATTATTGAAGCCATACTCAACATACAGCTTGAAGACTAGACATGTTTCATAGGTCATAGATGTTTTCAAAGAACTTGTTCATGTCTATTAGACACATGAAAAAAAGAAATACCAGGTTCCCATTACTTCTCTTTCTTTGCACTGAGCAATTTACTTAAACCTGTTTACATTTTTGCAGGACAGGGCAGCTCTTCTTCTGAACATGCAAAATGTACATAGCCTATATTATTTAATATTACATTGGTTTGCCTCTCTGTGCCCACATACTGTATTTTTATGCAGCTAAATTCTCAATAAAACTGTTTTCATTGGTATATTTGACCGTTTCTGTTGTCAGACAACGGAATGAATATGAAAAAGTGACTGAAGTGCGACCCATTAAGACTAGTCTACATACCCAGCTCTCCCTTCCAAGATGTTAATCTGCACAAAAATCCTTATAATCGAGCCGTCGTCTGATGAAATCAAATACACAAGATAATGACAATAGCTGTGCTGTGATTTCGGCTATCATTATATGTAAAATTAGAGAAGCAAGCAACATAATATCTGTGTTTAACTGAAAGTGCTGCTCCTCTCCGCCGGCTGCCGCACGCAGATCAGATGCACAGAGAGAGAGAGAGAGAGAGAAAGAAAGAGGGAGGTCAAGACCTAAATAACTTGCTAAGTTGGCAACACTGTGCATCTCCATTTCTCCAACCACGGGTCAAACAGAAAATACGTGCTGCGTTATTAAAATTAGTGCCGTTAAAATGAATTGATGCGTTATTAACTGGTATTAAAAAAAAAAGCATTTATTTAAAATGGAAACCTTTTGTAACAACATCAATTATGTAACATTATTTACCATCACTTTGATCAATTTAATGCATTCTTACTAAATAAAAGTATTACTTTCAAAAACCTTACTGACCTCAAACTTTTAAATGGTAGCGTAAATGCATTGGTTATGTAATGATTTTTTTTTTTGCATTATGTTGTGATTTGTATATATTTTTGCTATGTATTTGTACATAAATATTAGTATTTTCCTCACTGCTTGTTTCTTATGTAGAGAAAATGTGGTTTACATGCTCTAAATCTTCTGTATAAGTCTATGGCAGGAGATTCTCTCATTGTTGCAACACATCTGTTTGTCTCTGAATGTTTGTCCCTGTTTGTGTGCGTATCCAGGCTCTGATGTTCTGGGTGGTAGATAACTTCCTAATGAAGAAGGTCAGAACAAAAGCCAAATTGGAGGAGAGGGAAGCAGATGACCCTCGTGGCAGCAACAAAGTGCGCTATAGACGGGCATTGTCACACGATGACTCTGAATCAGAAGTAAGTTACTCTTCCTGAGTCAATTTGAAAATGATTATTCCTATGGCTGGTAATTAAATAATCTTTTAACTGAACAAGAACTGTAAGCAGTTATATGTGCCAAGCCAGCAACGAAACCTGCCGATCCAATATTTTGCCCTCTATCTATCGTATATCCAGGGATGTACATAGGTTTTTCAGTGTGGTTATCACAAGAGCACCTGAAGATTTGGTTCGGTGTTCACACTGCACATAGTGTGACTCATGAAATATAACTTACAAAATAATTAGTAATTATTGAATAACTACTGTTGCGCACCACTTGTGTGCATCCCTGCAAATCAGATCATTTTTAGAAATGAAGCAACTTCTGCATAATTTCTTGCCACAATACCTCTTGGGGTCCAAATATGTTCCACAGGAAGTAGAACCCACAACCTGAAAGGCTTAGCAAAGTGCACTACTTAGTTGATGCACATTCATCAGGCTGCTAGGGAGAGCAATCACGAGCAATGTCATTGTAGTTCAACAATTTAACAACCACAGTTCGCTAACGATGCTTTTGGGAAACATACCCCAGCGGGTGCATGCAGTTTTTTTTTCAACTGAGAATCAGTTGCCTTATTGGTTAAAATCCTAAAACTGTTTACTTAAATATGAAATTACAATCAAATTCAAAGTAATCACTTTGGTATTCTAAAATACTTTTAGGATGTAACTGTAATTTGATTACACCTATTTAAAATGTAATTATAAGAAAATACAGTTATTCATATTTTGTATTTTAAATACGTAACCCGTTACATGTATTTCGTTACTCCCCAGCCCTGCTTATGCTTCACATGATAGCTGAAGAGTCATATTAGAAAGAATGGTAACTGGTTAGTATGTTAACCAATTAGCATACTAAGCTAATTAACGTAAGTCAACACAGGCACGGTCAAATTTGGAGATGTATTTATTGGGAATGGTTGTAATTATCAAAAATCTGTCTTGTCATTTCTGTGCAGCTGGGCCCAAAGAAACTGTAAGAAAATTGTATCCAAACAACATTTGTAGGTGGAGTAGTGAAAAAACATTTGTCATTTAAATCAAAATAGCAGACTAAACTTGGCAGAAGCCAGGGAATGTATAGACACAAAAGTGTCAAAAGTTATAAGCATTTTTGCAAAAATCTTTGCATCTCTGGAACAGTAGGTCGCATTTTGTTTAGACTTCTCGGGTAACTCCAGGACATGCTGTCAATGATCAACTTCCAATTTTTGTGTTCATCTGTCAAATTGTTCAGAAGATTACAAATTATGACAAAATTAAAATTGGTAGACAGGCAGTTCATGGGATCCTGGCAAAATTCTTATCCTCCAATTTTTATCCTCAATGAATCATGATTCAAGATGTCTGATAAATTGTTTTAAGCAAAAAAAATTTAGTCGCTCATGACCCATAAGTGGCACTCTTCCCAATTTTGACATGTCCCCTCAGCCTACCGAATTTAGTTTGAACCAATTTTGGGTAAGCTCATGGCACCATAACTTTTGGCCAAAATATGAAAGTTTTGTTCAGTAATTAATTTCTGTGCGGCTCAGTCCAAAGATCTCTCCAGTTTTCATAAGAATCGGGCAAATTTAGTGACGAAAAACATAATACTGTACTATTTAAATGGCCACTACTGTTATGGGTGGAGTCTTAATGTGAGCTATTGAATGTAATCAGAATGAGGAGATTATTAAGATGAACTAAGCTTCATTTTTCTAGAACAAAGAGTTCAAAATGTATAAGCTTTAGAAAAGTGAATTTTGAACTAGTGGTGGTGCTGCCATAGAGTTGATTCTACAGACTCCAAAATTGGTCAAATCTCTATTCATTACCATCTTTATAATTGTGCCAAATTTCCTCACTTTCTTGTATTTCGTTTATATGGCTGCAATAGACTCCCTTTCAGTGGGAGTAATAATTACATCATAATTTTAGACATGAGCACCAGCAACATGGTGATTAAGTGATTCGGTCAACCACTTTGACCCAGGTCACACTCTTGAGGGGAAAAAACCTCGTAATGTTAACATTTTTATTGAAAATGAAATTATTTGCATGTTTAAACCACAGAATAAAACATTTGCATTAAAGAAAATAATAACTGATGACATAAATGATTGCATAAATAACATTTATTAGTTTATGGAATGTATAAAACACAAAAACAATCAACAAAGTCTAAACATTTGAGATCAGAATCCAAACAGACTTGCTTTGACTCTTGCTGCTCCTTGAACATTTTTAAATGGCAGAATTCATATTTTGGGCTTTCCTTTGACCTACAGTGTTATATTTAAAATAATCTCTACCCAAGTCCTAGATGGGACATCCCCTTTTACATGCCCCCCCTTTTCCCTAGTACAAATACATGACCATTACATGTGCATGACAGCTACTTAATCTTTCCTAACACTTCAGACTTGAAGTATATAACCATTAGTGATGCGGGATGGCGGTTGTATCCGTGGGTAATCTACAGGTCTGGTGGGTCATGTAATAAAAAATACATTCGAATGAATTACTGGTGGATGAGAAATCATTAGTGATGCAAATATTCTCTAAAATATGAACGCGTTTTAAATTCATTTTTTCATCAGGCAGACAGAGACACTGATTTAATTTCTAAAATGTGGCGTGGCTGGTATAATATACAGTGTTGGGGTAACGCATTACAAGTTACGTGAGTTACGTAATAATATTACTTCTTTTAAGTAACTAGTAAAGTAACATTACTTTTTAATTTACAATAAAAAAGTAACACCAGTTACTTTTATCCATTTATTGACTGACAGTGCGCTGTGTGAACATGATCTTACTGTAGTTCTAATCTAGACTAAATGTGAATGTGTATTAATTCATCCCACTTGCAAAAAAACTGATTCAGTATTCATCAAAATGAATTAAAACAGTGAAATGCAAACTCAGAATATGAGCAAACCTGCAATAATTAAATATGTTAAACAACACAAATATATCTAATCTCATTTTATTAACCAATGTGTTTGCTGCAGACCTTTGATGATCCAGTTCAACCATACTAATAAGCAAAAATGACTTTAGATAAACTAACAATTGTGCTTCGTTGTTTTTTTTTTCATTGCTGAAGAGTGCTGAACCTTCTTTTTCTGTGTGCTACTGAACAGACGGAATTTACTCTTCCTTCAGCCTGAGGTTTATTCATTACACTTTTTGGTGTGAAAGGGCTTTTATATTTGCTATAAATAGAACTTATTGTATTAAAAACAAACAATCAAGCCCTGCTCATATTTAAAAAGTAACGCAAAAGTAATGTAACGCATTACTTTCCTTAAAAAGTAACTAAGTACCGTAATTAGTTACTTTTTTAGGGAGTAACGCAATATTGTAATGCATTACTTTTAAAAGTAACTTTCCCCAACACTGATAATATATACATATCTATGGGTATAAAAACAAGCATTGACTTGACTAAAGCGACCTTGATCCGCTCTGGTGGCCGCGTCGGAGCCGTAATGCGCGGCAGACGTGATGTGCAGATCAGCTCTCACATCACTGAATCTGCTGTTAAAAATGAACCATCCATTCATCATATCATCGTGCAAAACTAAGAATTAGTCTAATTAGAATCATTGTAATGTTACGATTGGGTGCGGGTCAGGTCGGTTATCTAAATCAGAGAAAAATATAGGTGCGGGTGGGTTGCGGATGGATAATTTATTTGAAGCAGCAGATTCGGGTGACATTTGAGCTCATCCGCGCATCTCTAATAACCATAAGTCAGTGAGTTTACAATTTAACAAAGCAGGTTTGCCTTAAAGAAAAGGCTACAGACTGTACTGATTAACAAAACGTCCAGTAATGAACTCGTCAAACTTGATTTTCAGTGGAAGACAAGTTTTTTTTTTAGGATGAATAGAACACAGTGTATGTGGTTTGCTAACATGCTACTAATATTTCTGTATTTATATGAAGTTTGACCAAATAACATCTCTTGAATACATGTATATCCTGTGCTAGTGCTAGATTTGAGACAAGTCATTTGAGGAGGGAACTGGACAGTGAGAACAGTCACGAGTGTAGCATTTCTATCCACACGCAATGTCTGTGTCAAATACTAATTCGGTGACACGTCAGATGTTTTAGTCAAGTGATTATAGTCCATCTTTCTCACTTGTAAAGGGATGAGCAGCTCACTCAGAATGTAATGGAGAATATTACCTACTTATTTAGGTTTGCGAGGTGTATTCCACTTTTTAGGATGACATGTTTTCAGTATCACCTGTTTGTTTAAAAAACAACAACAGATGATTAGTTGAACACCGTCTGTCTCTTTGTCCTCTTCCTCCTGTGCTGGTCAGATTATGTTCTCTGCAGATGACGAAATGGAAGATTCAGATGGTGACGACGATGTACGAAGACTCACAGGGCTCAAGTCTGTTAAGAAAAAGAAGCACCGGCTTGGTATTCCAGTTTGAGTTCAAATCAATTTAGACTTGAGGACTCTCTCATTCTCATGACCCCACCTCATTTACCTGAACATGGATCAGAAAGACTAACTCAACCTATGATTAGTGGGGTACAGGACCAATGCTCCGGTAGACATACACAAGAGAAGCCTCCGGACAGCACTAGAAAGATTTTTGCTACCCTATGTCAAAGGTTAGAACATAGTATTTTCAGTCTGTCAAGGTTTTTTTGTGCACATTCATAATTCTGTACTGTACATGCTTAAAGACTGTGATTCTCCAGTGGATATACAACACACTACATCTCCTCCTTGCATCTATCCAGCCTTTAAACTGAACAAAGCAATTAAAATAACATGCTGATGTTCCTCTGACATAAGTACCTTTAACCATATGCATGTGATTGAACACACTGATTTGGATGAACATTCAAGGTCACTTGAAGTCGCTTCCAAAGCGCGTTTGTGAGTGTAGCTGCTGCAGAAATTGTGCGTGTCAGCTGTGAGGAAATTGTGCTGATAAATGTTACAGAATAACACTGGTCAGCAGTGTTATGAGATCGCATTATAATACAGCTGGTACTGTCTGCTTACAGTGTGTGTGTTTTTAACCATTTGATAGCAGTCGTTCTGAGAAGGTACATCAATCCAGAGATGGCTGTGTCAGACCCCTGATTGGGATGACTCGTCTAACTGTTGGGCTTTTCAAAGTGTATTGTCGCTGTGTTCTAACACTCATTTTCCCTGTATTTATTTGTTGTATGACCTCTTAAAAGGACAGTTTACTCAAATGACAATTCAGTCATTTACTTGGCCTCATGTTGTTCAAAACCTGTATGACCTTCATTCTTCTTTAAAAAGTTAAGAACATTGAAGTCCAAAAATCATTAGAGCCCACTGACTTCCATCGTATGGACAAAAAATAGCTTTTTTTCAAAATATTTTTTGTTTCTCACAGAAGAACAAAAGTCACAGTTTTTGAACACCATGAAGGAGAGTGCAATGTTTTTCATATTTGGGTGAACTTTAAACGTTATGTTTCTGCTTTGCTACTCGTTGCAGGATAGATGCTGTGGTGCGAATGCTTCTGTATCTTCTTGTACAGTTTGGCGTTACATTGTGGTATCTTTTTATGCGGTACTACTTTCAAGTTTTGTCTCTTTTTAAGCATTCCCTGTTGCCTCTATATACTCAGACACTGTCAAATTCTAAACCCTAAACCAGCAGGCCTTTCTTCCAAATGTTTTCTCATCCACCCTCATACTTTTCTGTTCAATGGAGCATTTGATTTTATTCCAACACTAAAGCACAGATCCTTGGAGAATGATGCATTCTCTGCAAAACTCTTAAACCGGAGACTGCTTATGTCAAACTAGTCTTTGTAATCTTTACTCTGAAGATGGATATAATGTGAAGAGGAAGATGCCTGTAGGTTTAGAGTTGGAGTGAATGTAATTGGGAGTACAGGACCAGTTGTTTTATCACTTGTATTGTCAAACTGATATTTAATGGACCAAGTTTGTGGGAGTAATGTTTGCACACGGTATGTGTTTGTATTTTACAGGGATGAATTGAAACCAGGCCTTCTGAATGAACAAGGTTACTGATAAGGATTTTGTCTAGGTGGAAATATAACTGCCTTTCTCTCTTCGGGTTTGATTCTGACTATTATTACAGAGCAATCTTGGTTGCGGTCGGAGAATGAAACAAATTGGATGTGGAGAGGGGTGTTAAGTACTAAACAATATTAGATGATTAGGAATTACTGACAGATTATGAACTTATGTATGCTTTTTCAATAAACTGTGAAAAAATGTCTATTAGTATGTTATTTTATGATGTGTAACTTCTCTTCCAAGGTTTTTTTTTTTTGGTACATATTTTATCAGTGAATGAATGCTTCCATGCCCAGAATTTGAACTCAATTTGTCACTGTGAGAAGGATGAATCTTAACCCATAGAGAGTTTTATACATATATACACTCACTGGCCACTTTATTAGGTACACCTAGCTAGTACCGGTTAGACCCCCTTTTGCCTTCAGAACTGCTTTAATTCTTCATTGCATAGATTCAACAAGGTGTTGGAAACATTCCTCTGAGATTTTGGTCCATATTGACATGATAGCATCACGCAGTTGCTGCAGATTTGTCGGCTGCACATTCATGATGCGAATATCCCGTTCCACCACATCCCAAAGGTGCTCTATTGGATTGAGATCTGGAGACTGTGGAAGCCATTTGAGTAAAGTGAACTCATTGTCATGTTCAAGAATCCAGTCTGAGATGATTTGAGCTTTGTGACATGGTGCATTATCCTGCTGGAAGTAGCCATCAGAAGATGGATACACTGTCGTCATAAAGGGATGGACATGGTCAGCAATAATACTCAGGTAGGATGTGGCATTTAAACGATGCTCAATTGGTACTAAATGTGCCAAGAAAATATCCCCCACACCATCACCAGCCTGAACCGTTCAGACAAGGCGGGATGGATCCATGCTTTCATGTTCTTTACACCAAATTCTGACCCTACCATCTGAATGTTAGCCTGTGCGAATTGTAGTCTCTGTTTCCTGTTCTTAGCTGACAGGAGCGGCACCCGGTGTGGTCTTCTGCTGCTGTAGCCCATCTGCTTCAGGGTTCAACGTGTTTTGTGTTCAGAGATGGTATTCTGCATACCTTGGTTGTAACGAGTGGTTATTTGAGTTAATGTTGCCTTTCATCTCTAACCAGTCTGCCCATTCTCCTCTGACTTCTGACATCAACAAGACATTTTCGTCCACAACTGCCGCTCACTGGATATTTTCTCTTTTTCAGACCATTCTCTGTAAACCCTAGAGATGGTAGTGCGTGAAAATCCCAGTAAATCAGCAGTTTTTGATAGTGATTAATTTTGCCCATGAAATAACAGTCTAAGGACTGAGGCAGAGTTAATATTGACAGATCACAGATTTAATTCATGAGTTTGTTTGATTTATTTTTGTGGCAGTACACCGACAGAAATGAATGACTTTGAAAATGGCCATTATTTTGATCCAATAAATTAAAACAAGGAATCAGTAGTAGAACCAGATGTGAAACCAGCAGCTGTAATGAATCACAGCACTTTTGAAGGTGTTATTCATTTTTATGACCACAGCATGAACCGTTTTAAAACGCTTCGAGTAATGAACCTTTTTCCGATACAATTGGGTTGAAAGCTTCATTGGTTCAGAACGCTTCACTTCGCCATCACCAGTTTTTGAAATACTCAGATCAGCCCGTCTGGCACCAACAACCATTCCACCTTCAAAGTCACTTAAATCCCTTTCTTCCCCATTCTGATGCTCGGTTTGAACTTCAGCAAGTCCTCTTCACCACATCTAGATGCCTAAATGCACCGAGTTGCTGCCATGTGATTGGCTGATTAGCAATTTGTGTTACCAAGCAAATGAACAGGTGTACCTAATAAAGTGGCCGGTGAGCGTATATATGAGCATTTTAGAAAATAACATTTGCTTGTGAATTGTAATTCAGAGGATTTTAAATGGCATACTTTGTTGAACTGCTGTAATATGACTGATACACACTATTCAAGCTAAAGACGAAAACTACAACGTTTGAATAATCATTCCAATTCTATACGACTAGGGAAGTCCACGCAACTATAAAATAATTGTTGCAGTAACTTTAAAACTTTTGGTATGAAAAATCTTTGAAGTGACTACTATGAGCGTAGAATTGTGACACAAAAGTCGCATGAATTCAGATATGACTGTTTAGACTGGTCACATTGCAAAATGTCTGACATGTATCAGATTTAATACCACATATGGAAGTGGCACAAATTGGAATTGAAATGATCAGATTACGCGTGGTTTGTGCAGTCATGAAAAACAGATCTGTGTCACGTGAGCAAATAAATAATTTGGCCACATTTGCCTGCGGTGTGAATGTAGCCCAATATAGTTAGTTACTGTTATCCTTCTTGAAGTGAACTTTAGTTATATTCTGGATTTGACTGAATCCTGAAAAATGAGTGTTCAATACCAACATATAACTGGTTGTGAGTTTACAAAACAACATCCCAAATGAAACATGGACACTTACTTTATGTCATCTTCTTTAATTATATTAGGCACGTGGGTGTCATCTGTTGGTTCTTCTGAGCTGTATGGCGACCCCTCAGAAGAATCCTCCATGCGTGGCCTTTTAATTGGTGTTAATGTAAATGAAGATTCAGATTTGACGGCACAATCCTCATCAGAGCAGGACACACTAGCACAATGACTCAAAAGAGGTCTCACTTGAATGGCTGTTATTAAACCACATAAAAATGAAAATCAAACCAGTGATGCAAAACACAAAACTGTTAAAATCATAAGTGAACTTATCTAAAATGTTACCTTTACTTCTCCGTTTTGGCTTTTTCTGGGTGCGTACTGCTTGGACCGCAACGCTCTTTAGAATCGGAGCATTACATTGGCAGCCAACCTCACGTGTTACTGGCTGTTGGAAAGATGCAGCAATACAGAAATATAACAATGTAAATATACTTTCTATAGCTCTTCTGTTGTTAGAAAACAAAACCATGCACCACAGACATTTTGACCTTAATGTTTACATGTATTTTTAAACATTACCTGTAAAACCTGTTCGCAGAGACTATTATCCAGACATATCCAATTCACAGACTTTGGTGTGTGTGTGTGTGTGTGTGTGTGTGTGTACTAAGTAAAATAGTAAGCTTTCCAAAACGACTGGAGATTATATGAAATAAAATGTAGCATCATAAATACATTGTGATGATTTTGATGCACTTGTATTAAACTTTCCATAAGTTTAATTAGACTATTGCGATCCTGGCTTCGTTCTTTACTTTTATATGATTTTGAGCGCGTTAAGACCAGGATATTTTAATAATGCCTCTGCTTAAACTTTAATAACAAAATTTAAGTTGGCAAGTTTGATTAATTTCTTGAAATCAGTTCAGATGGTCCATTTCAGTCAACTGATTCAAAAATCATAACGATGATTCATTTGCATTATCACTCAAAAAACAAGTCTCTGTGTGGTTAAACGTGTTTTCATAAAAAGTGGAAAACATTGCTGAATATTTTAAACTAGATCGATATCCATCTTCCATCTTTATTTGACCCTCTAACTCTAGCAATCTCTATTCTAATTCTATTTTTATCTGTCTTTTTATAAAAAAATAATAACACACTTGACCCCTCTATTGCATATTTATTCTCTAACTGCTAGCTTTTCTTGAAAAACTAACACTAGCTTTCTTATTTTTCTAGTCAATCTAATAAAAAAGACCTTACGTGTACTGCGTTAGACTAACCGAGACTTGTAATAGCACTTGCATGTTGTTGGTTTTGATTGCTTCTATTGTCCTTCTATTGTAAGTCTTTTAGTACCACGTTATATTTCAAGCCTCTGATATACACTACTGATCAAAAGTCTGGAGTCAGTAAAATAAATGTTTTAAAGATATTAATCATTGATATTATAAGTATCTCTTTTTATTTCTCCTCTTTTCTACTACTTGTTTAACTTCTGTTTCAGTTTTTATAACCATTTCTTACTATGTGTAAGTATATAAGTATGGATAAACTACTGTCGTTTGATTTGTATTTGTTGTGTATTAATTTTTGTTAAATTATGTCTGAATTTATTTTGTCTGTATAGGTCTATAAGTTTTATTTAATTTGAGTTATTTTAATAGTTCAACAAACTAAATGGAAATGAATTCATATATTGAATATATTATATATTGAATTTATAAATGTGTATGTATATATACATGTATATATTTATAAAGTCTTAGCTTTTAGTTTTCGATCTGATTTTAGCTGTTTTGATACTACAATTGATTGCTTCTGTTGTCCTCATTTGTAAGTCGCTTTGGATAAAAGTGTCTTCTAAATGACTAAATAAATGTGACCCTCTCTGTGAAATCCAGGCCAAAGTCTCAAAATCTAATTATGAGATAACAAACATCAAAGTTTGATTTCTACCATTAATTCCACTATAATTTCAATCTTTGACATGACCTTACTCAGTCGATATTAAAGATATAAAGGTTACATTTTCACAGAATGTTCTTTACCATATGAAGGATGATTTTTTTGTAGAAAACGATAAATCACAAAAAAATGACTTTAGCTGGGTTTTCACAGAGAGGGTCACAAATAAATAAAATGGAAGTCAGTGGTAACTGGTTTTGTTGTTGTTTGGTACAAACATTCTTAAAACTATATTGTATTGTCTTTCACTGAACAAAAAGTCATACATGTTTGGAACGTTATGAGGCGAGTAAATTACACTTTTAATTTTTGCGGTGAACTGTCCCTTTAAATGCAAAACATTCACATGGTTGGTTGTACGTAAGTCAGACTGCCACTTCCGGTCAGAGTGGGCGGTTCTTCGATAGAATAAACTGCAATGTTAAGCAGGCAGGCGTAACTGCTTACCTTCACACTCGGTGCCGGACCAACGGTGTATATTGTCGGAACAGCCATATCTATGAGGCTAAGAAAGTCAGCGAAGCCCATTTCGTACTGTTGTAAATTTGTGATGCATTCTGGGGCGAAATGCTTCGCACACAACCGCGAGCTCTCCGATATTCCTCCTTCCTCAAAATGCAAAAATTCAAGCCAGCGGGCTCGCAACCACGGCAGCTTGGGGAAAGGGAACAAGGTTTTGTGCGGATAACAACCCAAAATGCACTTTTTCACCATATCTATCCGTCGCTTGCTAAGCTCGTTCAGTGTTTGGGAATCATGCTTTACCGTGGCGCGAACTGTTTTTTTAACTGTTCGCTTCAAAGAATCGGTTCGAAAGATCCGGTTCAAATGATTCCTGCGTCATGACGCCGCTACGTCACTCAGCAGCGCATACAAGAAAGGTTGTTTCCGAGGCGGAGAGCTTAGTGATTACATTTTGATGAAAGAAATGCAACGTCTAAGAAGCTTCTGAAGAAAACAATACTTACTCGTGCGGGAGGGGAAGCGCCTACAGTGTACAGAGTGGGAACGGCCGTGTTTGCTAATGTAAGGTAGCACGTTATCCCAGCATTAACCATCCCCAAATTGGTGAAGGATTGGTCAGAGAAGTGCCTGTCGCAAAGCCGCGAGCTGGCGCAAATAGCCCCTTCTTCGAAATGTATAAACTCCAGCCACTTTTTTCGTAACCAGATAGTGGTTGGAAAACAAAATAAAGTACGTGCGTTAGAACAGCCAAATACACACCGACGAACCATGATTATAGCAGAGAAGAGAGATAATTTAGTGGGAGGGACATTCTCGCTCTAGAGAGCATCTGATTGGATAAAAACCCGTGTAGTGCTGGATGACTCAAATATATTGAGTTCCGGTTTGCCGTAAATGTCCCTTTTGGGTTGAATAGAATACACTTGTTTTCGTGTGTTTCTTTAAATGCGAACGAGCTGCTGTTCACTGCTCCATTTCCAGAAGAGGTCTTACAACTCGTGCTTCTCAGAGATGCTTGCGTTATAAGGAGGATGTGAAGTGGCGGGGTCACGCAGAGTTGGATTAATCCATCCTTGATTAACAGCTTTGATGCAAATCCTGTATTGTACTGACCTTCATTTACGAAGCAGTTTTGTGTAAAATGGTTAGCGCACAGCCACACTCACTAATTTGCCTGCATTTTAGGCACATTCCCTTCAAAAATGTAAACGGAGCCACTGTGTCTTTAATGGCTCAGATGCCAGGAGTAAATGAATACTCTTATGTTCATTGTAACAGATATGAACCAGTGTTGGGTAAAGTTACTTTTAAAAGTAATGCATTACAGTATTGTGTTACTCCCTAAATTAGGTTACTTAGTTGCTTTTTATGGAAAGTAATGCGTTACTTTTGCATTACTTTTTAAATATGAGCAGGGCTTGGTTGTTTGTTTTAATATAAGAACTTCTATTTATAGCACATGTAATGTCTGTACAGGAGAAGTTCAACACTCTTCAGCAATAAACAAAAAATAGAAGCACAATTGTTAGTTTATCTAAAGTCATTTTTGCTTATTAGTATGGTTGAACTGGATCATCAAAGGCCAGCAGCAAAGGCATTGGTTAATAAAATGGGATTAGATACATTTTTGATATTTAATTATTGCCGGTTTGCATCATATTCTGAGTTTGCATTTCACTGTTTTAATTCATTTTGATGAATACTCAAATTTTGTAAAACATTTTTACGAGCGAGATGAATTAATGCACATTCACATTTAGTCTAGAACTACAGTAACATCATGTTCACACACATCATCTCTGTACTTCCGGTTTCTCTCAACATGGGGACAGGAGACTTGTCAGTCAATAACTGGGAAAACAAAGTGACTGGCGTTACTTTTTGAATTAGTAACTCAAGTATTTTCTTGTAAATTAAAAAGTAATACGTTACTTTATTAGTTACTTGAAAAAAGTAATCCGATTGCATTACTTGTAATGCGTTACCCCCAACACTGCTAAGAACTTTACCTGCAAACTCACAAGAGGTCAAAAAGGTGATAGTTCGGAATATGACCTCTTGTAGGGTCATATTAGAGTGCGCATAATATAATTATATAAATACTGTTCTGTTTCTTGCATGATCGTTTTGGGTCTTTAGACCTCAATGTATCGTCACGAGCCGCAGGATTTCATTTGGTTTTGTCTGTGTATGTTTGTTTTTTCTCTCAAAGCCATGAGTACCATTGAGTGACATTATATGACTGACAGTCTGCAACGGTTTGAGTTAAAAACTTCCGTTTATGTTCTACTGAAGAAACAAAGTCACATACATATCGGATGCCCTGGGGGTAGGCATATAAACATAACATTTTCGTTTTTGGGTGAACTATACCTTTAACAAAGCTGAGAATGGGACACACAAGTTTAAATAGTTGCTTAAGATTAGTAGGAAAACACCAGACATGATTATGTATACACTGTGGAGAAGTGGAAAGTGTAAAACATGTTCTTTTGATATCTAGGAAGTACTCTGGGGAAAAAGGAAAGAACTACAGAGGGCATCGAATAATGGATTGAGTTTAAAAACTTTAGTCTTTCTGGCACACAATCTATAATTAAGGCTGTCATAACCTTTCTGAAAGAAACTCAGCTTGTAAATAAGATTTAATTGTTTATATATATGATATCAATTTGATATACCAATGAGTTCACACCTCAGTCCTGTATATGGCAGCAATGAACTTCATTTGCAAACCACCAAATAAAAACCACAGAAGAAGAAGCGCATATACAGTGTTGCCAACTTAGCAACTTTTCAGACTACCCAGCCACTTTTTCTTTCAAAAGCACCTACCAACACATTTAGCTATTTTTAACATTTATTTGGCAACTTTTGATAAGTGACTCAAACGATAAAAAGGCACACATTTACCATTTAAATTACACAAAAAAAGGAAACAAAAGATGCCTAGTACACACATCACGTAAATTGAGTTTGTTGCTATTGTTTAATTTAATAATAATAATTGAATAATGCAAGAAAAATGGAAAAGGTACTAGTAATTTTCCAGGACATTATCCGTTGTCATTTATCCGTTGTGACCCAGTAAAGCCAAGTTCACACTACACGACTTTACACGTCGGCAGATCGCTGTGCCGTTCAGACAAGACTTGATTGTCTGTCTTTAAGTTGTTGTGGTGTTCACACTACATGACTCTGTGTAAATGATCCGCAACGAGGGGTTACACACTACACGAGCTGACAACAACGACTATTCGGTCCCTAAACCACGTTTTGTCATGAAAACACACGCGAGAATTGTAACGGTAGTGATGGGCAAATGAAGCTTCGTGATGCACTGAGGCTTTCCCCTGACTGTTTCGGGAAAAGCTTCAAAGCTCCGAGTGTGTCGAAATCAGCATCATATGGTGGTTAATAAAAATATAGCAGCCAAAAGCCTGTGAAAGAGAGTGAAAGACGTTCTGTAGGATGAAGCTTCTACCACACATATAGATCGATGCAAGTTTTATGTGCAAAATAAACTTTTCTATAAGATTGCTGCTGTTGTTTTTCTTCCGGTGAGCTCAACCCATGCCTTGCTCTTTCATTGGCTGTAGCTCATCAGACACCTGACACCACGTGATGTGGAGTCGGCCGACGGACAGATATTTGGCATGCTAGATATTTGTTTGGCATCTGTGATTGTAGTCGGCGACGCATCAGCGAGCCTCTTTGATGCATCGTTGTGTAGTTCAGCACATCCTGATTTTGCTGAGTTAGATTTGCTCCTAGGTCAACATATAATGTACAATATCAAAAATGTTATCAGAAAATTTAATCTTGACCATTTCCCTACACCTAAACCTAACCTTAACCATGAGTAATCCCTAAAATCAGAGGAAATTATAGATTAATGACACTGATGTACAAGCAACAAACACTGATTGTAAGACTAAACTTCACAAAGATTTATAAACTTGTTCTTCAAATCTGATTGGATAATAACAATGTTGTTCCAGGGTCAACAAAGATGTTGATCCAGAAACATGTCGCACTGAATTAAAAATAATTAAATAAATAATTGTATTTCACAATTCTGACTTTATAAAGTCAATTTATAAAACAAAATAAACAGAAATACAAAATAGTGCAAATGAAATATGATGTATTGTGTTACATATGTATAATGGAATGCTATGGTGTGTACAAAACTCAACACACTATGGTACAATAGAGTAAGCAGAGTAAGCTATGCAGTTATAGATCGCTGACATTACCCATATCTGATGTGGACTTGTCCTGACCTCTCCTGACGCTCAAAGCTGTATCCTCTTTGATTCTGTGTTCAATAAGCATTAGCAGACAGCAGATCAGCTTCAAGTGACACTGAAGTACAAAAGCATAGAATTATATATATATATATATATATATACACAGGTGCTGGTCATATAATTAGAATATCATCAAAAAGTTGATTTATTTCACTAATTCCATTCAAAAAGTGAAACTTGTATAATGTATACATTCATTCCACACAGACTGATATATTTCAAGTGTTTATTTCTTTTAATTTTGATGATTATAACTGACAACTAATGAAAACCCCAAATTCAGTATCTCAGAAAATTAGAATATTACTTAAGACCAATACAAAGAAAGGATTTTTAGAAATCTTGGCCAACTGAAAAGTATGAACATGAAAAGTATGAGCATGTACAGCACTCAATACTTAGTTGGGGCTCCTTTTTCCTGAATTACTGCAGCAATGCGGCATGGCATGGAGTCGATCAGTCTGTGGCACTGCTCAGGTGTTATGAGAGCCCAGGTTGCTCTGATAGTGGCCTTCAGCTCTTCTGCATTGTTGGGTCTGGCATATCGCATCTTCCTCTTCACAATACCCCATAGATTTTCTATGAGGTTAAGGTCAGGCGAGTTTGCTGGCCAATTAAGAACAGGATACCATGGTCTTTAAACCAGGTACTGGTAGCTTGGGCACTGTGTGCAGGTGCCAAGTCCTGTTGGAAAATGAAATCTGCATCTCCATAAAGTTGGTCAGCAGCAGGAAGCAGGAAGTGCTCTAAAACTTCCTGGTATACGGCTGTGTTGACCTTGGACCTCAGAAAACACAGTGGACCAACACCAGCAGATGACATGGCACCCCAAACCATCACTGACTGTGGAAACTTTACACTGGACCTCAAGCAACGTGGATTCTGTGCCTCTCCTCTCTTCCTCCAGACTCTGGGACCCTGATTTCCAAAGGAAATGAAAAAATTTTACTTTCATCAGAGAACATAACTTTGGACCACTCAGCAGCAGTCCAGTCCTTTTTGTCTTTAGCCCAGGCGAGACGCTTCTGACGCTGTCTGTTGTTCAAGAGTGGCTTGGCACAAGGAATGCGACAGCTGAAACCCATGTCTTGCATACGTCTGTGCGTAGTGGTTCTTGAAGCACTGACTCCAGCTGCTGTCCACTCTTTGCGAATCTGTCCCACATTTTTGAATGGGTTTTGTTTCACAATCCTCTCCAGGGTGCGGTTATCCCTATTGCTTGTACACTTTTTTCTACCACATCTTTTCCTTCCCTTCGCCTCTCTATTAATGTGCTTGGACACAGAGCTCTGTGAACAGCCAGCCTCTTTTGCAATGACCTTTTGTGTCTTTTCTGTCGTCTTTTGGACAACTGTCAAGTCAGCAGTGTTCCCCATGATTGTGTAGCCTACAGAACTAGACTGAGAGACCATTTAAAGGCCTTTGCAGGTGTTTTGAGTTAATTAGCTGATTAGAGTGTGGCACCAGGTGTCTTCAATATTGAACCTTTTCACAATATTCTAATTTTCTGAGATACTGAATTTGGGGTTTTCATTAGTTGTCAGTTATAATCATCAAAATTAAAAGAAATAAACACTTGAAATATATCAGTCTGTGTGGAATGAATGTATACATTATACAAGTTTCACTTTTTGAATGGAATTAGTGAAATAAATCAACTTTTTGATGATATTCTAATTATATGACCAGCACCTGTAAATATAGTGCTGCTGGAAAGTTTGTGAACCCTTTAAAATTGTCTATATTTCTGCATAAATATGACCCAAAACACAATCAGACATCAAGTCCTGAAAGTAGACAAAGAGAACCCAATCAAACAAATGAGACAAAAATATTTCTTTGTCATTTATTTATTCAGGAAAATTATCTAACATTGCATTTCTGTATGTGGCAAAATTATGTGATTACTTACTTTGTACTGAGTTCTGAGTACTGTGATTAATTGGATTAGCAGTTAATTTAAAGGTGCAATTAGGGTCCATCTGTGCAAGGTGTTTTCAGTCTGTGCATTGACTATCAAATGTCAATACGTGACCTGTTTTATTCAAAGAACAGGGATCTATCAAAGTCTGATCATGTTTGTGGAAGTGAATCATGTCACGAACAAAGGAGATTATTGAGGACCTCGGAAAAAGAGTTGCTCTTGCTCATCAGGCTAGAAAAGGTTACAAAAACATCTCTAAAGAGTTCAGACTCCACAAATCCACTGTCACCTTCCCCAGAAGTGGAAGGGTAACTTCCAAGCAACTAAAGGCCTTTCTCACATTGGCTAATGCTAATGTTCATGAGCCCAGCATCAGGAGAACACTGAGCAACCATGCGGTGCACGGTAGAGTTGCAAGAAGAAGCCACTGTTCTCCAAAAAGTCTAAGAACAAAATCTCAAGAGAACGTGGGTCCTGCAGCAAGACAACAACCTGTTGAAAACTTTGTTCTTCTAAAGTGTAGAAACTCAGAAGAGAAGACCAGGAGACTTCGGATTCGATCGTAGCAGATTCTTTATTGAAAACCCCAGTGTGATGGTTATCTGCAGTCATCGAAATCTCATCTTAAGTCATTTTACAGGGTATCTTTATAGTCAGGATTGGAGGAGGGACTTTTTAGGTTGAGACAAAACATCAAAGAAAGCAAACATCTGAGGGCAGCGTTAGTTGGTTCCGGAAACTTCCCGTGGTCCAATAAACCTATCGAATCCACGTCCTGGCCAGGACAAACCTATTTGCAGATCAAAGGTTGAATCTCTCAGTTGTCTGACTCATTGACAAAAGGCACAGCTGTCCCAAGCCCAAATGGTCAGGAAACGATCTCAAGCACCTTTGCCTTGCCCGACACCTCTTAGTCAGGACGTGAATTCAAATCAAACATAGAATAACATTTGTGATCCTTCAATTCCCCCTTTGAGAGTTCTAATAACTCTCACAAAATACAAATTTAGACACTTAAAAGTTAATTCTTGTAACTTGTAATCGTTACAGGCACATTGTACATGTTCTGTGTTGCTTATATGTAATTGCATGCTGACACAGAAACAAAACATGCAATTAGGGTCCGTGAAGATTTTACGGGTAATAGTCTCTTCTGGTTGGAACTGTCATTTCCTCGTGAGAGGCGGGCGTCATTTGCTGTAAGAAACACTTGATACTGTGGAGGCATAGATAGTACGCAAGTAGGAGAAACAACAGCAGAATTGCTATTTCCTTGATCCACAGCCAGGGTTTACCTAACAAGTTTCCGAACCATGAAGAATTATCTTCAGTCATCTGGTGAATTTTTCTGAAAGACCAAGAATGTCTTGTTGGATTTTGTTCAAGTTCTCTGTTGGATCCATTAACCCGTGCAGCATTCAGGACCGATAATGGTACAGGCTCCCCTTGTGTTGCAAGAATGTAATCCAAGGCCACTCTGTTCTGTAAGATCATCATCTTGTGCGAGGCAAGAGTGTCCTTGATGTTGCCCAGGGCCAAAACCGTATCATTGGCCAATTTCTGTACAGAATCCGACAGGCTTCTGACTTGATCGAGCCTGCATGACACCATACGATGGGATTAATGCTCCAAGAGTTCTTGACCACCACGTTTGTACACAAGTGAGTCCTGGAATGCAGCCATCTTTGTTGGTAGAAGCTGAATTTTGTAGATGTGGAGAACTTGAGGTGGAGTGTGTATTTTCTCTGATGGCTGGTAGGACATAAACCAGGGTGCACCTGCCATTGAATTGGCTGGGTAGGATGCTGTAGACAGAAGTCCCACATAACCACAAAGTGCCAGTCGGTGGAGGAATCATACACCACTGATTTATGGCAAAAGTTTCGTAGGGATGGGTTCCCGAGAGACACTCTTTAATTCATTCTCCTCTTTCGTATCTGATGTAGTAACGCATACATCGAATTCGGTTCTTCTTTCAATCACAAAGCTGCAACGCTCACGAGGAATTTCACCCAGTGTAGTCGATGCTGGAGCATGATTTTCCATGCACCAATAGAACATCCTTGGCATGAGTAGATCTGTCATGATGGGAGTAGCTGAAGTTAGGTTGCAGGATGGTAGTCCAGGAATGCAACACGGAAGAAGCTGGAGGAATTGTTACGTTGTGACATGTATCCTTGTTGTGTAATCCACTGGTATGATGATCGAATAAGGTACACGTGTCACATTTGGAGATAGGGTGCCACCCATGGGATTCCTGCTCCTACCGAAGGTGCGCGCATGCAAACATTCTTTCCAGCAAACAAGGCATTTCTTGACATATTCATCAGCTCTAATATGTTGTTTCTGGGGTCTACACTTTGCGTGATGTCCATGATGGTTAATAGTACGAAAATCTTGATCATGTTGATGGATGACTGAAGTTCCCGTATGTGAGTCTCTGCGTTGTGTATTTTTTTTTTTTTTTTCTTGTGTGATAGTTGGCTCGGCAATGGGTCTAGTTGTTTTCTAGAGGTTGTGGCTTCATCCGCAGGTGAGAAGGGTGGTGCATATGGATCTCAGGACAGCCATCAAATGGTATCTGCACAGAGGAAGAAAGAAACACAAACAAGAGAGAACAACGGCACAGAGCAGTATTTGTTGTAGAGTCTGCAAACATTAGGGTTGTATCCTCTGTTCAAAATATAGTCTGCTATGGTTGTTCCTTCTTTCCCTATTTCTTAATTCCTGCGACACCTAAAGAACAGTGAGGAAAGGATGGACTAATGGAGGGGAAAGGCCTATGAGGAAATCTTCACCTCAGGGTTGGCCCCCGAAGCCTGTTGCTTTCGGTTCTTCCCTGGGCTCCTCACTGGTTCTTGTGTCTGCCCTATCCTATCCCTGCAGGGGGAGGAACAACCTTACAATGTGACACATGAGTCCAAGTTTTCCTTCCCTGACACAATACTGCAGCTGCTGTAATCAACATCACTTGATGTGGTCCGTACCACTTAGGCTCTAATGGCTTGTTTTGAATGCCTTTATCATGACCCATTGACCTGGGACGATTGTGTGTCCACCTTCTGGTGGAGTCTGCCAACACGACTCAACTCTCTCTTTGGCACTCTGCACTGCCTTTGTGAGGTTTTCACAGTAAGCGATCAGGGCATCTGAAGCAATGTGCACATCAGCATTTCTAAGATCAATCACACCTGGCATCTGCATTGGGCGTCCAGTAATAATCTGAGGGCTCAGTCCTACTGATCTGTTAGGTGATGCTCTCATACTACACAGTACTGCGGGCAGTGCTTCAACCCATGGTACTCCTTCCTGATGCATTTTGCTTAGCCTGGTTTTGATTGTTCTGTTTGATCGTTAAACCTGTCCTGATGCTTGTGGCCTATAGGGGCAGTGAAGGTTCCACTTAATCTTCAACATTCTAGACACTTCCTTGACTACCTGTCCTGTGAAGTGGGTACCTTGATCTGAGTCAATGCAATCTGGTAATCCCCATCTGGGAATGAAATCAGTGACAAGACATTTAGCAGTGTGTGCAGCTGTAGCGCGCCCTGTTGGATAAGCTTCTACCCATCTTGAGAACTTGTCTATTACTACCAAAACGTCAGTTTTTCCTTTACAAGGGGCAACGATATGTAATCAACTTGCAGGTGACGAAATGGCCCTGGTGGAGCTGGGGTATGTGCTGCTGGTGTAATGGCTGCTGGTACATCATTATTTTTCTGACATGTAACACATCTCTTGACTGTTTCAGTGGCTGCTTTCTGAATTTTGGATTCCACCATTGATTTGAGAACCTGTGATTCATCGTTGCTGGACCACTATGACCCAAACTGTGTATTTGTTGAGCCAAATATGGCAACAGTGATTCGGGAGCAACATACTTTCCCCTTTGGTCCAGCAGCCGGATGAATCCACAGTGGCTCCTTTGTCTAACCATGTCCATGCTTCATATAGAGGAACGTCTTTATACAGATCAACGATTGATTCAGGAGGTAGAATTATCTTCTGTGCTGTACTACCTGAACACACTTGTACAGTTGCATAGAAACAAGCCTGTTTAGCCGCTACATCAGCAAGAGCATTACCTTTAGCTTCCGTAGTATTAGTTGTGAGATGTGCTTTCACTTTGATCACTGCTAATTTCTTTGGGAGTTTCATGGCAAACATTAAATCTTTCACTAATCCAGCATGCTTAATGGGGATCCAGCAGAAGTTAGAAATTTTCTGGTTTGCCAAATGACACCAAAATCATGAATTACCCCAAAAGCATACCTGGAATCTGTGTAGATATTTGCAACGATCCTGAAGCTAGCGTGCATGCTCTAGTTAAGGCTACTAGTTCTGCAGCTTGAGCTGAAAATGATCTGGAAGACGACCTGAAGCAACTACTTCAGTGGTGGAAGTTACTGCATATCCTGCTCGTCTGTTACCTTCAATAACTTGAGCTGAACCATCAACAAACAACCAATTCTGCGTTCTCTATGGAGTTTCTGCTATTTCACTTGTCGCTGCATATGTAAGCGTAACACAATCATGAGTCATTTCGCCTTCATCCTCTAACACAAATTCAGTCATTGCAGACATCATACATGAGGATGGGTTCGTGACTGGTGCACGCTGTATAACAATATTCGGGGCTGTGAGAGTTGCTAACCGGGAGGAGGTGACAGAAGTGACTTTGCTTGATTCATTAGTGCGGACACTGCGTGAGGGCATTTTACAGTCTGACCTAACACCATTCCTGATGAAGCCTGAAGCGCTAGATGAACTGCCTGTACTGCTCTGAGGCATGGGCCCATACCTTGAGCGACTATGTCAAGTTTACCGGAATAGTAATGAATTGGGCGTAAGCTGCCCCCATGATCTTGCATTAGACATGCAGTCATAAAGCCTAAGTGTTCATGGACATAAAGCACAAAGGGTCTATCAGATTGGGCAATTCCTAATGCTGGTGCTTGACATAGTGCTCTCTTCAAATCATTAAAAGCTTTGAGATGAAGTTCTTCCATACAAACAGTATCTGAATCTTTACCATGGCCTTTCAACAAATCATAGAGAGGCTGAGCCATCGAGGCATAGTCTTCAATCCAAGGTCTACAATAACCTGTTGTTCCTAAAATGAGCGGAGTGTTTTAATGGTATTAGGCGGAGGTATGGCTTTGACTGAAGCCGCTCGATCCTGTGTAATGGATCTATTTCCTGTACCAATTGTTTGACCCAGAAATGTGACTTGCTTTTTAGCGATTTGAGCTTTGTGAAAGCTGCATTTGTGTCCTTTTATGCAAATAGTCCAACAATGACGCCAATTCAGTTTGATGTACCTCATGATCTGTTGAGGCAATCAAAATATCATCGACATATTGGATCATAGTGGACTGTTTTACCGGACATTCTGGGTCACACAAATCACGCCTGACAGCCTGATGATATATGGTTGGGGAGTTTTGAAATCCCTGTGGCAATCGTGTCCACTGGTATTGTTCATAGTCAACTGTAAAGCTAACCATGGCTGGCTGTCAGAGTGCAACGGTACAGAAAAGAATCCATTAGACATATCAATTACTGAAAAAATCTTACAATCTAATGGTAAGCCATTACAAATTGTAGATGGATCTGCCACTAGGGGGGTGATTTTTTCAATATGTTTATTGGCTACTCTGTAGTCTATTGTAAGTCTCCATGTCCCATTAAATTTCTTGATGGGCCATATGGGTATTACATGGACTGTTGGTTTTAACTAGCACTCCTTGCGTCAGCAAATTTTCTACAATAAGTTTGATTCCTGTATAGCTTCCTTATTAATCGGATATTGTTTGGTGACCGGAGGTGGAGTTCCTGTCAATTTAACTGGTTCTACACCTGTCAACAACCCACACAATCATCCTTGTCTTTAGCCCAAATTGGATGATTCTGTAAGAAAGCATACTCGGGAGGGGTTGCATTATTGGTAGAAATCTGTGCTGAGGACATTTTTATGCTAGTAGATTCTGAGGACATGTCTAAAGTTAGATTTATTTGTCTCAGAAGATCCATGCCTAAAATTGCACCTGTATTTAATGGAGCGCATAGCAATTTTGTAGTCAGAGTTTTGGGCCAAATTGTACCTCTATGGGCGGAGTTTCATACAAAACAGAATCTTCACCTATTACACCAGTTAAACAAAGTTTGGTTTTCTTGTATGGGATGTTTAAACCTTGTGCCAATTTTGTAGGAATTACTGTAATTTCTGCACCTGTATCAAGCAAAAATCAATCTCTCTCTTTTATGCTACCTTTCACAAAAATTCTTTGGTCATTGTGTTGGATTACAGGGGAAAGGTAGCTACTCACAGCCCCAATAATTAGTTTTTCCTGGTCTTGTTGTGCTCTTAGAAGAGCCTGAACTAACTGTCCTATAATTTCAGTGGTCACTGGCGGAACTACTTCAGGGTTGTGTGCAGGCTGAGAAGGAGCAGAATTATGCATAGCATTTCTTTTACTATCTTGCAACTTCTTCCTACACTCTTTCTCCCAGTGTCCTAATTTTTCACAGTATTTGCATTTGCTTTCTCTTTAGACCATCTATTGTCTTGTTTCGTTGTGTTAAACGTAGCTGCTGCTACTCTTACTTTTGCCTTGACATCAGCATCTCTTTCCCATGTAGCTAACCTGTCTAGGTTACTTCTGAGAGTTCTGTTAGACCAAGTTAGATCTAAGAATGGTAAAGCTTTTCTGTATTCGGCTACAAGGCCATCTGACCAGATACGAACCAAGGGTCCCTTGTCATCTAGCACACTTTCAGAGTCATCAACAATTCCACTGTAGATTACAGCTGACTGACAAAATCTCTCAGTATATTCACTCACAGTTTCTTCTTTCCTTTGCACACAGGTAGTAATTCTAGACCAATCTATTTTGGGTCCTAAGATATTCTTTAGGATTTTCAAAATACCTTCTCTTAAATCACCCTTACTGGCATTTCGCAGTTCAGAAGTGACAGCAGATTCAAAACTGTTGAATTCAGATTCAGTTAGTATTTGTGACATCAGCTGCGTGACTTCTGCCAACGACATGTCATAAAGACGCATTTTACTGATCAATGTTCTTCTAAATTCAGAAAAATGTGTGCGTGTTGACGGTAAACTCTGAGATAGTCTCTATATCTTTAGGACATAAAGCTTTGGCAGCAGTTTGTATTTGCACAACAGAAGAATTGAGAGGAACACTATCAGTTTCCTCAATCCCTGAGATCTTCTCCTAGCCCCACACACATTGAAGGAATTTACAGGCACATCAGTTACTGATTGGAGAGCTACATCTGTTTCAAAGAACGCTTGTAAATCAGGGTAAATGTTATCAGGCTGACTTACTTCCACATCAGTTTTGCTGCTGCAATTTTCTTGAGGTTCAATTTCTTAGTCAAAGTGGATACTCGCACGGAGTTCATTGTTCTGTTTCTCTAGCTCTGAGTTACGCTGAGACTGTTGTGTCGCTAGTGTTACACTGAATTCTCTGTGACAACAGATAATGTCTTTCACATTGTTCTTACGAATACTTGCTCCTAGTACCTTTTTACACTCATCTACCGACCAAGTCTTGTCTGGATGAATCTCATATTTCTGCGTTAGTTTTGTCTAACTTTTTCAGTGACTATTAGGTCCATTTGTTCCCCTAACAGCGTTTTGAATTCACTATCTGACCACAAAGGAGTCATAAGACCCATCTTTTCTGTGGTTGGAATCAGCCTAGCATTCATTCTAACCATTTTGTAAGTTTCTTCGTACCACACAAACAAAACAAACACTTCTCTGATCAACAGAGGGTACACTTGTAAAAAGAAAAACTTAACTATTGTTAAATTTCCAAATTACCGACACTTCACACTTAACTTCCCTGCCTACAAGAAACAGAGGATAAAACTAAATTATTAGCACGAAATGCTAACCTTCCTGCCTGAAACAGAGGGTAACTAATTTTAGCACGTAATGCCCAAAATCTTCCCTGCCTGAAAGAACAGAGGATACTTTCATCTCTAAAATAAAAACTTTAGAGGATAAACTAAAACTTAGCGCGTAATGCTAACCTTCCCTGCCTGTAACAGAGGATAAACTTCCCTGCCTAACAGAGGATAAACTTCCCTGCCTAACAGAGGATAAACTTAGTTAAAACAAACTGTAACATATAGCGGCAGGAATTCAACTCTACAAGTCACCAGAAGGGGGGCAGCTAAAGAATCAGCAGCCCTCTAAAAGCCCCTCCTCCGCCTCAGCTTAAAGCGCTTTTCTTCCTGTTGTGGAACAAAAGGAATGTGCGGAACGCTTCTCAAAGACATTCGTTCATTTCATGACTTGCAAAGCATCCACAAAGATATATGGATATTAATGTGTACTCTTTCTCTCATATGCTTGTGGAATATGAATATTAATTTAAGAAAACGTGGGCTGATTTCTAATCGTGCTTTAACCTGGAATGTGTAGGCTGCAGTGTTTAGACTTTTATGAATGGTTGCAAAACTTCATGAATCAGTACTATAACGAATGTGGTGATATTATAAATGTGTAAACTTGATAAAAGTTTAATACAGGGACCAAAAGTTATTCTTTTCTCCATTGAAAATGCCTTGCAAGAAAACCATGGACATGGGTGGAGCTCCGCCCCATACGGACAATCTGATTCGATCAGCCGCCGGTGGGCGGCGTCCAAACCGGACAGTTGAAAAGATGACGCGCGAGCGGCGCGCTCTCTCTTCTCTTCCCTCTTGCAACTCGGGTGCTCCTGAACTCGCGCTCAAACGCGCAAGGCTGACCTGAAGCCGGCCCGCTGGACTCTCACAACCAAACCAACCATCGGAGGGGGTCTAAGGCTGTGCCAAAGCCGTAAGGAGCCACGAAGTCAAGGATTGTGAGGAGAGCTTTCCGGTGGCGTCACGCGACAGCGCAAGCCATCTCAAGTCTCCACACGAGACCGAAGGAGCCCGAGCTGAACACGTGACGCCCGAAACAAAAGAACTGAACTCACGGGAAAACGAAAACAACTCCAAAGCCTGCTTTAAACCCATCCAAGCAAGTACAAACTGAATTCCTAATCCTGACTGAACTGGTTAAATTTTGATCTGAATGCAGTAACAAAACATACGTGATTTGTTCGTGATCTTTTGGCTGGCTAGTTAAGTTATGAAATAGTAAAGAATGTATTCTTTCAAACAGTTAACCTCAAAACTCTTGCCTATGTGTGTGTGTATGTCTATGTGTCTTATCAGTTAATCCATTTATGTTAGAATAGCAATATCGAATAAACCTTTTTCATTTCATAAAGAATTGTCTCTGGAATGTGATTTTAAGTATTTTTATCCTTACTTGCCCTAAAGATAACGCAGCCTAGCTCAAACTTAACGAAATTATCAATCTGTTTATTTATCTACCGGGGCCACGGAATGGAAGCGAGATTGTAATTGAGAGTAACAGAATGTACCTTTTAGTGATTGCTGGACAAGCACTTAATGAGGTGTAAACTGTAGGTTAAATATTAATATGACTTTAATCAAGCCATATTAAATATTTAATAACTAATTCGGAGCTGAAACAATAGCTCTATATTAAACTGGTATTTTACTACATAAATGGTGGAGGACAAAAGCGGGCAATTAAAGATTTAGATCTGATGAATCAAACCAGAGACAATATAAATATTTCTCACTTTTATCCGGAAAAGAATTGAGTAAATATAGAGAAACAAACGGTTATTGGTGATATTGCATGCTTGTTTGCAGAAACACAGTGAGGTTTGAATGAAAGAGAGTGTAACTGTTAACTTTCGAGTTCGAGAAGAAATTAAACTGCAGTAAATAATTAATAAAAGTCGCTCTAAAGCGCATGAGAGGCAACAAGCGTGTCCCTTGTTGCCCCTCTCTTAAGGCCTTCGTGGTAATGCTTTGTTAGTGCGTGTTCCACTGCAAACCCAGCCACGTGACTCTCCGCTGTAGAATATTAAAGTAGCTATTTAAGTAATTCTCAGCCAATTTTTGATTTCACAGTGAAATTCAGACGCACGGCGCTCAAAGGAGTGGCCAGTCGTTTTTGAGAAAGGGAGACATTTTGCAAATCGATTTAATTGTTTGTTTTGTTATAGTGTGCGGTCTAAACAGACAAATATTCACATAATAGCCCGCTGAGGCTTTGTTGGGTTATAAGTAACCCGTAGATAAATGTATCTCGCCTAAATGAGTGAGATTATATGTGCTATAGAAAATTCAAGTCTGAAGCGTGAAGCACATTTTCCTCCGACCAGTTTAACCACGTGGAGCTTAGCCACGTGTAAATAGCATTAGCGCTAAGCTAACAAAGAAACTGTAGCATTGTAGCAAAAGCCATGCTGGTAGCATTACGGCTAGCGATTAGCACATAGCATTTACAGCTTGAATGCAGTGTGTTTGGAAATGTGGTTCACAGCTAACACTAATTCCCTTCTCTTTCCTCTCTCATTTAAAAGACTAACTATGTTTTGAGTTGGCTGTGTTAATGTTCATCAGTGTTAACAATTTCACAGGTTGGTTTAATATAACAGCTGATTAAAGTCTTTTTACCTTTGTGAGACCAGCTTAATAAGTGGTGGTAACATGGTTACCATGTGATAACATAGTGAGGTTGATTTAGTTCAATTATAATGGCTTTTATGATTTCATAACACATCAATGGATGAGCTATTGTTAGGAATTTTTAATTGTTAATTGAATGTCACAATTGATTACAAATTAATTTTGAATTAATTTCATTTAATAAAATTTTCAATTCCTGCTTCCAACAACAGCATCCATTTATGAACCATAAACGCTTATAATTTGACCACTACAATAAAACCTTAAGTTATCTAGAGGGCCAGAAATTTTTAATTTCATTTACAAGTAGGATACCGATTAATTATTATTATTATTAATTTTTTTTTGATGTTAAGGACAATGAGGAATGCTTAAGTTTGGAAATTATTTTAATTACTATTATGGGAATCCAAAACTAGTGATTTAGAAGCTGTAAATTAATTTAATAATTAATTATGAATTCGAACATTCTAATTACATTTAATAATTAATTACACTTCCTGTCTATTTTGCAACAATATTGGTTTGTCAACTCAATTGCAGATTGCATTTGTAAATTCTAATCCTAAGTGAATCCTATTAATTTTAATTATAACATCAAAATTTTAATTAGAAACCACAAAGTCTAATTTTAATTATAATTTCAGACTTACCACAAGTCTGGCGCCCCTGTAGGCCATACTTCATTTCCTTAGGTGATCTGATTAACTCAAGTAAAATTTAATAATAAAATTAATAATAATTTTATTAAATTAAAATTAGTCCTCCTTACTTAGGCCTGAGAGTAGATAGTGCTCCCCTAGTGCTGTGTTGGAGAAGTGACAGTGACACCATACAGGTCATTTCTCACCAATCTGGAGCATAAACGTAACCTTAGCATAGCGACTCAACAGCACCACCTTGTGCCAACGTATTAGTTTTAAATCTTGGGAATAAATCTTAATTTCTCTTTCTTTTCTCCCTGTTACTAACTTCTAATTTGACTTGTTTGCTTAAAGCTGACCAGGGAAGATCACGAATAGGCGAAATGTCACAATTGAACATATGTATGAAACTTGAGAACCACATTCAAACTGTTTATCATTTACCCTCTATTGTGAAATCCTACCCCTATTCCCAGTTAAAGCAGGTGCAATGAGAAGATAGACATCGGCAAAAGTTTTAACACGCGTGACACACGCTGACCAGCGTTGCGGTGTAAAATCCTGCCATTCAGGGACAAGTACTGTCATTGCTGTTGTTTTCCTCCATCAAGGAGAAAATTGGAATAGCAATACCAGTCTTGTTACAAAAGAGAAAACTCGCCTACAATCCTCTGATTAGAAGCGTCCTTCTAAATCAGACTTAACAAAAAGAGAGAATCTGCTATTAAAAGAGAGATCGGTCTAGTGTTATTGTCCCTGTGTACTCATTCTGTTAGTGTGCTTTTCTTTCTGTTTCCCAACAGTGCTGCCTCTCGGGCGCAATTTCTACGCAGAAGCTGCAAATTACACGCACCCCATCACAGAGGACCACAGAAACAGAATCACACTCAACACTAGCATACACTACACTGTGCACATTCACACCCCTGTTGTTTTGTTTGTGTTTTGTTTTGCTTTGTTTCCCATCCAAGGTCTGTGTCAGTTCGGTCCAAGATCCCATCACCGCCAGAACATGTATCACCAGCCAGAACATGTCGGTCACTGGGAAGGACTGGAAATGTGGCTAAGTGCTACAACAAACAGCATCCTCCCTAAAGCTGCTGAAGCACTCCAACATCAGACACAGGACCAACTAGATGACAACATCACAAGCATCATGAGACAAGACCCAAGTCAAAACTACAATCACAAAGAATTAGCCAAGATCACCTCAAGCTTAAGTCACACACTCATCGCCACCCTCAAACTGCACAACGCCAGCAGGAGCTGACAAAGCGCACGCACAGAGCAGCTGGAACGCGTGAAGCTCAGGTACGACGGAAGGGACCGATGAGGTGGAGCAAGGCGCCGATGAGGAAATCAACAGGCTAAAAGAAACTCTAGAAGCTACCAGACGAAATGCAGCAACTCAAAGAGGATTTCGCCGATCGTGCAGACAAGCTACAGTATGCAGAGAAGCTACTAGAGAAGGCAAAGACTGACTTCAGGGACAAAAACAGCAGAATCAAGGCCCTCGAAGCTCATTTGGCTGAATCAAGAAACGAGATCAGCCGCCTAACACAACAGCTCGACTACGTCACAGAGGAGTCTGAAAGTTTCAAGAGGAACTCAAGCACGCTTACGAACTACGCCATGAGCCGTCAAGGACAGGACGTGCACCAACCGCACCCCTGCCAAGCAGGACCAAGTCACCTGTGCCTGGACTGACACGTGAACATAAGACAGAGGGGGTGATGTTAAAACAGTCACCAGCGCCGTCTGAAGAACTTTATATCACGACAGAACCAGAAGAATCTGCTGCAGCCAGCCGCAGATCGTCGCACAGCTTGGACCTAAAAGACCTTGACAAGCTCGCCCGAAACGTTGGCAAATTCAACCCCAGCGTGCCAAACAGCCAAAAGGTCCAAGCGTATCTGCAAGATATTGATTTCCATCTGAAATGCGACCTAACGTTACGGACAAAGATAAACTCTATTTACTCCGAACGACATCCAGCCCTGAAGTACGCAGCTTCCTGGACCGGCAGCCTGTTAACACAAAGACTGATTATACCAACGGCTGCGAAAAGCCCTTATTAAAGAGTTCGCCGACCCTGAGTCCGATCAAGGCTTAGTGGCTGCCCTGGAGACGAGACAAGGACGTCACGACACTCCTCAAGCTTACTATAGTCGACTCAGACAAGCATATTTTGGAACTCGCAATGATTCTGACATGGAAGATGAACTGAACTTTAAAACTCTCTTCCTCAGGAATCTTCATCCTGGCATAAGCCACCATCTTGGCGTTCTCGCATGTCCACGAACGATGAACACTCAGCAGTTGCGAGACTTGGTGCAAAAGGCCTACTACAAACAAAAGATGGCCTCAGAAAAGAGCACAAAACCCCAGCAGTTCTTGATTTCAACACGCAACACCATGAACTGGCTCTAGAGGGCACCCAACGCCAAGACAGCGCTAAGCCACCACACAGAGAATGGAATGCACCCCGTCCAACAGAGAACGAGACTCACACGCTGACACCCGACCTGAACAGAGGTATGACCGATGGGATGGACCGCGTGGACGCCAACGCTCACCTGGACGACACTGGGAGAAGTGGTCTCATGAGAATCAGTGGGAAAAGGAAGGAACCAGAGTCAGCCTGACTAGCTGTCAGGCGGAACGGCAGTGACAAGCTGAACAAATCAGCCCCAGAAAACAGCACCGCTTCACCTTGCTCTCAGAGAACAGTAAACACCCTAACTTCAGATGGACATGAAACCCCACCTGAAAACCCAGCAACAGAGTTAAACACTAACTCAACACCCAATACTCCAAATCACAGCAGCGCCCAACAAACACCTGCTGATGAAACTCCAAGTTCCTGAAAGTGCTGTCTCAGTCACCTGCCATTCCTCCGGAGAACACCAGATCAGGTCTGACATCCTAAACGTTTCCTCCCAAACTCCAGCCCCTCAAATGACCAAAACGATGCCCTCACCATAGCAGGTGCATCACATGAAGAGTCCTGGACCTTTCATGCCCTCCACCCAACCCTACAGTGGCAGCAGTAACCCGCCAGCACGCCACTGGCGAGCACACCCCTGCCCTCCTGCATTCAATACCACCTCAGTTCGCTGCTGACGATCTCCTCACCCTCACATGCGGATTCGTCACTACGAACCATGACAGCTCACATGTCAAAACCATGATAACACATCCTCCGAGCTCCGCAAGCTCCACTCTGTCGACTACATGCTGCATCTGCAAGACGGTGTCCACACGTATGTCCCTGAGCCACTCACTGCGCCACAGCTCGTAGTTCCTCACGGCCAGAGGGGAGTACATGGACACACACGATGCACCATGATGGGTTGCCAGTGCCAACCGGCAAATCCAAACCACCGACAGGAAAAGGGGGAAGATCCGACCCACTGACACAGACCGACAACCATATGCACCACACAAGCATAATTATTGTCATTTTAGGAAAACATATAGCAACCATGCTTAGACACAACCCATATTCTCTCCTCCGCAGCACTGCTAGGACCAATCTAGTAGAGAGGAGTTACTCTCAATTTTGTTTTTATTATTATAATTTTTTTTTTTTTTTTTAATTTTTTTTTAATTATTAATTTTTATTTTATTTTTTTTTTTTAATTTTTTATTTATTTATTTTATTTACTTTATCGTTTGGGTTCTTTATCGCGTGTCTCACTTTGTGTTTCCTTTCCTCTCTTTCACTTTGAACCCCTTAACCAAACCTTGAATCCAGGTCCTGAAATTGAGATCGACTTCCGTCAGTAAAGTCGTTGTAATTCACTGTGAGAACCGCTGTCGACCGATCGAGGCCACCCGCCAAAATCATGAACGACATGATACACGATGTAAGTTCCTCGATTGACAACGTAGCCATGAATAGGATTCCGTGCTACACGATACCTCTTAGCCTTGTTCAAGCGTTGTAACCCGGCCACCGCGGGCCCCGCTAGTCTCATCCAAACCCATCTCGCCCCTTTCCCGGTAGCGCTATTCCCATATCGCAAACCCGGAAACAGGTGATTTAGTGGCCTTTCAGTTTGCCCATTATCGGCGTTAATAATAATGTTTACCGGCTCAAAGACGCTTGTGAATGCGGGATTACGGCAAGGAAAACCTATGTAAAAATCCAAACTCCTAAAGTCGCTGCGTATTACGAGAACAACGAACAGTTGTATCTGGCCCCAAACTCAAAGATGGGCACGCTCACTTAGGACATTCACTTCCCCTACCGAGTAAACTCTGCGTGACGCGATAATACCAAGGGCATCTGCGGTTTAGAATCCATTAAACCCGACACTAGCTGCCCCCGAAACAACACCACGTTCTCAAGTTGAGGTAACGCAAGCCGAAATCATCAGAAACCGATGGCTGGTCAGTACCCCAGCACGAACAGCCACCCTCACATGCGATCAACACGACGCCACGCGCGCATTAATTTGCCCAACCAAATGTTATGGATCACTGTCCCGAAGGGCGTGATCCTCCATATTGACGAGTTAGCATTGTATCACCTCACCGACGATGAATATCAGGTTGAAATCGAAATCTCTTAGTGAATTGACACCGCTGACAGCGCTAGAAGCTATCGCCGCCTTCCGCCCGCCCGGCCAATTATTCGGTCCTGGTCTGCCGCTGACACGGCGCTTTGTATCTCTACTATCGTAGGATATGTTATGAATTTGACACTGGCCTTCCTCCTACACAAGCGAGTGAACGTCGTCCAAGAGTCTCTCAACAAATGCACGCCAGGCGTCCCTCGCCTTTTTCGGCGTGTAATCCCGACCGAGACCCGAACCCGAGAATTTGAACAACCTGACTGAGATCATGCCTATACCGCCTCGTCGAGCCCCTGACAATTAAAAGTCAAAATGACCCAATTGTCAATAATGATAAACAATGCATCCCTATGTCTTCTCAAGTTTCTAACCTGTTCCTTCCCAAATTACCCTGCACCAGGTTTTAGTCAGTGATAGGAATGATGTTTGTGTCTTGTGTGTGCCTGTTCTTCCTGCCTCTTGTTCCAGGGCCTGACAATGTTCCATCAGGGAACATCACCAAGCCCAAGGGGATATGTAACATATAGCGGCAGGAATTCAACTCTACAAGTCACCAGAAGGGGGCAGCTAAAGAATCAGCAGCCCTCTAAAAGCCCCTCCTCCGCCTCAGCGCAAAAGCGCGTTTCTTTGTTGTGGAACAAAAGGAATGTGCGGGAACGCTTCTCAAAGACATTCGTTCATTTCATGACTTGCAAAGCATCCACAAAGATATATGGATATTAATGTACTCTTTCTCTCATATGCTTGTGGAATATGAATATTAATTTAAGAAAACGTGGGCTGATTTCTAATCGTGCTTTAACCTGGAATGTGTAGGCTGCAGTGTTTAGACTTTTATGAATGGTTGCAAAACTTCATGAATCAGTACTATAACGAATGTGGTGATATTATAAATGTGTAAACTTGATAAAAGTTTAATACAGGGATCAAAAGTTATTCTTTTCTCCATTGAAAATGCCTTGCAAGAAAACCATGGACATGGGTGGAGCTCCGCCCATCGGACAATCTGATTCGATCAGCCGCCGGTGGGCGGCGTCCAAACCGGACAGTTGAAAAGATGACGCGCGAGCGCGCGCTCTTCTTCTCTTCCTCTTGCAACCTCGGTGCTCTGAACTCGGCGCAAACGCGCAAGGCTGACCTGGAAGCCGCCCGCTGGACTCTCACAACCAAACCAACCATCGGAGGGGTCTAAGGCTGTGCCAAAGCCGTAACGGAGCCACGAAGTCAAGGATTGTGAGGAGAGCTTTCCCGGTGACGTCACGCAGCAGAAGCAAGTTCCACACGAGAACGACCAAGGAGCCCGAGCTGAACACGTGACGCCCAAACAAAGAACTGAACTCACGCGGGAAAACGAAACAACTCCAAACCTGCTTTAAACCCATCCAAGCAAGTACAAAACTGAATTCCTAATCCTGATTGAACTGGTTAAAATTTTGATCTGAATGCAGTAACGAAACATACGTGATTCGTTCGTGATCTTTGGCTGGCTGGTTAAGTTATGAAATAGTAAAGAATGTCATTCTTTAAACCTTAACCTCAAAACTCGTATGCCTATGTGTGTGTGTATGTCTATGTCTTATCAGTTAATCCATTTATGTTAGAATAGCAATATCACGAATAAATCGTTTTCATTTCATAAAGAATTGTCTCTGGAATGTGATTTTAAGTATTTTTATCCTTACTTGCCCTAAAGATAACGCAGCCTAGACGAAATTATCAATCTCGTTTATCTACCGGGGCCACGGAATGGAAGCGAGATTGTAATTGAGAGTAACAGAATGTACCTTTTAGTGATTGCTGGACAAGCACTTAATGAGGTGTAAACTGGGTTAAATATTAATATGACTTTAATCAAGCCATATTAAATATTTAATAACTAATTCCCGGAGCTGAAACAATAGCTCTATATTAAACTGGTATTTTTACTACAAAACCCTACAGATGTATGTTAACTCTTCTCTGACGGCACAGAGGATACACTGGTCTTAGGTTCTTTTGGATTAGAGACAGCCACTCACCACCGCCCTTGGTTGAGAGAAAAATTCAGTCTGGGAATCTTTTCAGCTTGAAGTTTCGCTGGATTCCAAAAGATGCAGATCTTTGTTTGAGCTTGAAGTTTTTCAGGTGAGGAAGCTGGAACTCTATCCGGGTCACGGCAGCATCTGTTGAAAACTCTGTTCTTCTAAAGTGTAGAAACTCAGAAGAGAAGACCAGGAGACTTCGGATTCGATCGTAGGATTCTTTATTGAAAAAACCCCAGTGTGATGGTAGGCTGCAGTCATCGAAATCTCATCTTAAGTCATTTTTACAGGGTATCTTTATAGTCAGGATTGGAGGAGGGACTTTTTTTAGGTTGAGACAAAACATCAAAGAAAGCAAACATCTGAGGGCAGCGTTAGTTGGTTCCGGAAACTTCCGTGGTCCAATAAACCTATCGAATCCACGTCTGGCCAGGACAAAACCTATTTGCAGATCAAAGGTTGAATCTCTCAGTTGTCTGACTCATTGACAAAAGGCACAGCTGTCCCAAGCCCAAATGGTCAGGAAACGATCTCAAGCACCTTTGCCTTGCCCGACACCTCTTAGTCAGGACGTGAATTCAAATCAAACATAGAATAACATTTGTGATCCTTCAAACCCCAAGCACAAAAGTCATTCTACCAAAGAATGGTTAAAGAAGAACAAAGTTAATGTTTTGGAATGGCTGAGTCACAGCCCAGACCTTAATCCAATTACAATGTGATGGAAGGACCTAAGCAAGCAGTTCGTAGGAGGAAACCCACCAACATCACAGAGTCTAAGTGGTTCTGCACTAAGGAATGTGCTAAAACTACAGTCCTACATGTTATTGTGCAGGACTGATCAGCATTTACAAGAAACCTTATCTTCAGTTACTGCAGCAAAAGAGGGTCACACCAGATACTGAAAGCAAAGATTCACATAATTTTACAGCGCACAGATATGTAACAATGGATTATTTATTTTCAATAAATAAATGACTAATACTTATATGAAAATCTGATGATGTTTTGGGTCATATTTATGCAGAAATATAGAAAATTCTACAGGGTTCACAAACTTTCAAGCAGCACTGTGTATATAAATATATATATATATATTAGTGCTGTCAAATGATTAATCACATTCAAAATAAAAGTTTTTGTTTCCATAATATGTGTATGTACTTATTATGTATATATAAATACACACACATGCATGTACAGTATATATTTAAGAAAAATATGTTATGTTTATATATTAAATATATTTATAAATAATATAAATTAAATTACATGGATATACATATATGAAAATACATGTAAATACTTTCAAAAATATTTGTGTGTATTTACGTGGGGGGTGGAGGGGCTAGAAGAGTTTTAGCAACATACAGATTGAAAGAGACTGAATTTTGTTGATAAATTATTTTGTTTTGTTTAAAAAACATGTTGATATTGTGTATATCAAAATTTAACTTTATTTCTCCTTTGACATGTACAAAGTTAAATAGAAATACTTTAATAACTACCATTTCTCTCCTTAAGTGAGATGTAATGTCTTATGTGTGACACATAAAAGAACCACAGATTTGTTTTTATCTCAAAATATCTTTAAATAACTGTTGAATATTGCAATAGGGGAGATACAAATATCACTCAACTTAAAAATGGATATAATTTTCATATAATAAACAGTTTTTAATGGATGACAGCAAATTTGATCTGATTGTCAAAGTTTGTCTTGAAATTGCCAACAAGTCCTGGGGAAAAAATTATGTTAATTATAATTTCATATTACATAAATAATTATATATGAAAATAAGTGTCTAACAATAAAGATAAATCTCTCTAATGCTATTTATATATTATTAAGAGTTTGTTTCTTAATGTTTGCTGTCACACCATAGGACAAATTTATGGTACAGTTCATAATTTTTTTTTTTTAAAGAATTGACGAAGTTAGTGACCCTTTATATTTTCTCAAAGATCAGGCTTTACACTACATTAATATATGCATTTCTTCTTCAAACATGGTCTTTTACCAAAAAAAGCTTTTTTCTACTGGCTATTTGTCAACTACCCATATATTATGTAAACAAAACTTTTATTTTGGCTGTGATTAATCGGTTGACAGTGCTAATTATTAGTGCTGGGCAACAATTACATTTAAAAAAATGCGATTAATCACATTGTTATGCACAAAATTCAACAATACATTCAAAAGTAGTGTATTGTGCACTTTTTTCATTTAAAAATACTGCTTTATGAACAAAAGTGCAATAACATTTGGTTTGCAAACACTTTAAACAAATAAGGTGCTTTTTTACAGCAGTATTCCTTTTAGCAGTTAAAATATTTCTTGTAAATCTCAACTTATAACATTAATGTAATAAAATGTAGTATAATACCAAAACTACTTGCCACTGCCATTTTTGTAGAAAATATTTGATAGTTTGTTATAGAAAAACAAGTTATGATCAGAGTCCAATGTCAGCACGTTGCATTCTTTTCTGTTAAATATAACAGTGAAGAGTGGTTTGTGAATGTTGAAGATTAGTTTCATGTGAGCGCTGCTGCAGTCTTAGGCCCACCACAAGTACTCTCATTGGTTGAGACATGTGATACACCCGACCCAAGCCAATACTGATCAACATCCCGCCATGACCCATGGTTTGTCTGGATGTGTTTTCAGAGCCAATGAGCAACGGGCTTTCATAATAATAAAAAAAATGCGTTAATGCACGATAAAATAATTGCCGGCGTTAATCAATGAATGTGTTAATGCGATAATAACATGTTAACTTGCCCAGCCATAATATATATAATACTGTATGGCATTACAGTTTGTATTGTATTTTTGATCAAATAAATGTAACCATGGTGAGAGACTTCTTAAGAAAAGAAAAACATTAAAATCAGCCCCAAACGTTTGAGCAGTAGTGTACAATCACAATTACTTTTTTGTTAACAACTGTTTATTTAAACAAAATAAACATTAATTAATTAATATTAATAGAGAAATAAATACAAATTTAATTTTAATTTGTATCATTTATATTTTTACAAAGATTCGAGAAAAGAAGACCACATTAAAAGCTGAATGCAATACATTTATAGTTTTCATATTAGATCCCCGAGAAGTTAAAATCACATAAAAGCTGTTTCTGAATATCTATTTTTATTTCTGCATGACATCGGTTCCTTCTCATTCACAACGGCTGACTCACCAGCCCAGAAAAGTGTGTAGTGGTGTGATTATATAATCTGTGTGGCATGTTAACGTCTCCATCATTACACACATTTGTCACAACCAACCAGGTTTAATTTGCTTTAACTTATTCAGCATTCAAGTAGTGAATTATATCGCTTATTGTTGTAAAACAAATCTGGTTTAAATCAATTGACTTGAGCGAATAGTATCAAAAACGGTTTGTTTTTCACAACTTTAACCTGTAGCAACAAAATGGATTTGGACACAAATATTAAATCACACGATTTAGCATTTTTAAAACAGCTTATTCATTTCATATTAAAATAAAATAACTATTTTAATGTCGCTATACGAAACAGTACGAAAGCACTTGTCTGAGCATTTCTAGCTCTTCAAGTATGGTCATTCTGTTCATACATAAATTAATAGACTTGAAAGTATCATATATATATCAAAAACTGTTTGTTTTTCACAATTTTGACCTGTAGCAACAAAATGGATTCTTTCATCTACACGTCACTGATCTGTGAGGGCTTGTCTGTAATGTGTTCAGCTGTTCATAGTAGTCATGCTCAGAAAGAGGCTTTCTGACACTGACCGCAGAGCTAAGAATATATAATGATAAGAGAGAGAGGGGGATGGGGGTTACACTGATCAGGTGACAAGGGTATAAAAGAGCCAGGACGAAAAGACAAAGCACACAAGGCGCCAACTTGTCCAGAAACCAGACCCGCAAACATACAGAATGTCTCAGGTATGAAGATATATCTATTCAGTGAGCAGATTAGAAATATGTGTAACAATTTAAGTGCTTACTACTGTAGACATTTCTCTTTTAATATGATTTTTCCCATCAGCCTGAGGTTAAGAAGAAGAAGAGGCCAGTTGTAAAGGAGGAGGACCTGAAAGGAGCCCGCAGTAAACTGGGGCTGAAGGGAGAGGTCAAGAGCAAAACATACGAGGTCATGGTGGAGTGTGGTACGTTTGCCATGTTTGTACAGTAAATCAATAGATTAGCGATTATCCTTTTGAAAATGATGTATAAGAATGTAATATCTTTTGGAACTTTTACATTTTTTTCCATATCATTTTGATCATAATACAAAGATTAGAAGGCTTAAGAAACCTGTGGTATATTGTTGTAATACTGCAATATTGTAGAATATATTAATAATAGTAATGTACAGTTATTACATACTATAGAATAGTATTGTATAATGAATTATCAGGGTCCCTGTAGGTTTTTGAAGGTCAATTTAAGCATTTCTAAAAACACTTTTAAGACGAAGTAAAGAAAACTAAGGAATAAATGAAAGAGAACACAAGTCAGTATGATTTGTAAATATAATAACACGGCCTAGCTAGAAATAACTTTTACTCGACCTTTTGATCACACTGAAAAAAGTGATGTTTTAGATCTTGTTATTTTCTAGCGCAAATGTTGAAAGAAATATTAAGAAATTAATCTAAATTAAGCGAGTTTGATTTATTAATTGTTTATATTTATGATTCAAATAAGAACATATATCTGCCAATGGGATCAGAAAACAAAGCTTAATTCGAGTGGGAAAAAGTTTCACCTGCAATAATCCCTGAAATCAGACTCTTGTGTTTCTGTCTGTTGTGTAGAACGCATGGGGAAGGTGGCGCCCTCTGTTTTCAGTGGAGTACGATCTGGAGGCGAGACAGTGCTTGAGAAACCCAAGCCTCCATCGGGAAGCGTGTTTGGTAAATGAGTGCAGAATGGATAAATGGACTCTGGGTTTATATGTACGTCCGTGAGCACACAGAGTACTTCTTTGGAATCCACATCTTGACTTAATCAACTGTAATTTGGATAATTATGTCGCATATTTGTAAGTATTAGTGTATGTTTTTTATACTGTTTGTTGTTGCTAAACATGTTGCACTTAAAAAAAACTTGTTTCTAGTGTCATGTTTTCTATATTAAAAAAATGCTGTCACCAAGTATGACTTCTCTGTCATTCCGCATACAAACAAGTCTGTCATTTCAAGCATGTGAACAAATGTTACATTAGTGATTTAATAAAATTGTTGCTTGTGCAAATTTGAGGAAGGAGGGTTGAGTACAAATGGAAATAGGTGCTCATTAAAGGATGTAGTCATCTAAGATTCCCTTGTAAAGTTTGGATTGAAAATGAAATTCTATACGGATGGCTGTTTAGTACCTCCCTGAGACAGTTTTAACGTCACCAGTAAAGCAACTCCCACAACCGTATGAAGTTGCATGGTGTTTTGTCTGGGATATTGGCATAAGCTAATAAAGTGACAAAACAACATGAAAGACCTGAGGCTTCATTTTTAAAGCATGCGTACGCTCAGATATATATATATATATATATATATAACCTTTATTTAACCAGGAACGAAAACTCACTGAGATTACAATCTCTTTTTCAGGAGCGTCCTGACCAAGATAGCCAGCCCAAGTTGACAAATACCTATAACAAACAATCACATACAATTAATAAAATACTACGCAAAAACATTTAGCTAAAAATACAGCCATTAGAAACATTTGCACATCTCCAAGTCTTTCTCCAAACCAATTAAAAGTGTTTTAAAATATCTAATAGGCACCAACTGATTTAACCTTAATTTCATTTGAAGAAAATTCCAATCGAAGGGCAGCATATTTAAAAGCCTTAGTACCCAAATGAGTTCTAGCAGAAGGTACGTTGAGATTACAATACATTGAAGGTACATTGAGATTTTTGTTGAATCAAACAACAGAGATATTGTGGTAAAAGAAACAAATTGCCTTACATATCATTAGGTACCAATGCATTTTTCTTCGAACAGCAAGAGAGGACCAAGCAACTCTACTGTATACTGTACAATCATGTGTTAAATGTTTACAATCAGTGATAACCCTTAAGGCGCCATGATACACTGCATCTGAAGAGGAAAGAAGACAGGATGGTTCATGTTGGTACACTACATCCCCATAAGCAAGTATTGGTAAGAATGTCGCAGACGAGTTTCTTCCTTGCATAAAAGGAAAAACAAGACTTATTTCTAAAATAAAACCCTAACTTTTGCCTTAATTTTTGTTTCAAATAATTAATGTGTGAGCTAAATATTATTGTGTTATCAATTATAATGCCCAGATATTTATACTCTGACACTAAAGTAATCAAATTTCCTTGCAATGTCCGGAGGACAATCGAACTGTCTGACGTATATCTAGAATTTGATAACAGCATAAATTTCATTTTCTCAACATGTAAAACCAACTTTAGAGTATAAAATCTAGCTTGAATGATATCAAAAACAGTCTGCAAATCACTCAAATGTCTTGTTTTGTGGGTGCAGAACAATAAATTACAGTATCATCCACGTAAAAATGAAAACTTGTTTTGTCAATGTTATCATCAACACAATCTATGTAAATAATAAAGGCCCCAATACAGAACCTTGAGGAACTCCCTTAACCACATCCAATAAATCTGATTTGCACACATTGAGTTCTTCCTTTTAAATAAGCATTAAACCACAAAACTGCATTATCTGATAAACCAACACTTCTCAGTCTATTTAACAGAATCTCATGGTCCACTGTGTCAAAAGCTTTAGTCAAATCAATAAATAGACATGCTCAGTGGCATGTTTCATCTAGAGACCCCAGTAAATAATTTAAGACTTTCAAAACAGCTGTAATAGTGCTATGCTTTTTACGAAATCCCGATTGATTAATAGACAGAAGTTTATTAACATGTAAATATTGCGCCAATTGTTCACTAATAAAACGTTGAAAAAATGCAAATCTTGGAAATAGGCTGATAATCATCTAGTACAGTAGAATCTCCCTTTTTCAACAATGGACGTACAAAAGCGGTCTTCCATAGCTGTGGAATTTCCCCAGTTGATAGGGAAAGATTATGCAGATGTGTCAGTGGTAATGATATCAGCTGCCAACTTTAAAAACATTGGTTCGATAAGATCAGGGCCAGGTGATTTAGTAACATCTAAGTTTTTTAACAGAGAAAACATCCGAATAATTGATATGATTGAAAACAAACTCTGTTGTCCATAAAGGGCGCTCTGCATTAAGAAATTCAGAGTTTACAGTTACATAATTATTTTTCTTAGACAACGACCCAGATACAGTAAAATGGCTATTAAAACTGTTGAGCAGCTGCACTTTATCCACTATTTTAACAGAACCTTTAGTTATATAGGGGAGACCTGAAGCAGACCCATTATCAGTCAGAAACCTTATACTCTTCCAGAACTTATTGGAATTTGTCGCGTTCTCTGTAGTTTTGTCAAGGAAGTACTCTGCTTTTATCTTCCTAATCGAAACCGTGCATTTATTGCGGAGCTGTTTAAAGTACAACCAACCCAGTTTAAATTGGTTTGTCTGGCCTTAACCCATGCAATATCCCGCTCATGGAGAGGGTCAGACAGTGTGGACGTGAACCAGGGATTATCCCGACACTTAACTTGATATTTTTAAAAAGGCGCATGCTTATTATTAATTAAAATAAAAATTTCATAAAAATTATTCCATGCAAGAAATACCTGGAATCAATTTTAAGATGGTTTCTGCACAACATTTTATAAATGAGGACCCCGAAGTCCATCTGTAAATTAATTTGTCAGGTATTTTGCTATGACTTTAATTAAAAATCATCCTACTGTGTGACCGTTGTCATTTACCCAGCAGTTACATGCACAAGGGTTAACAGATTTGTTTTAATATCAGATGGCCTGCAAACTTTCGCCACATTAAAATCTTAAGAAAAGTATTTTCGTATTTTCTAGACATCTGTACCTTTCTGTCTGACCAGAAAATGCATGAATACACTTTTCAGCTCTATAACGAGCATTGTATATCAAAAAGGGAACTTCACTAAACATTCCTAAAACCAAAAGAGGCTGATTATAAGAGATGCATGATAAACCTTGAGGAAAAAAAATTGAGGAAGCCCGTTGCCTTAAAATTATTAAGTAAATAATAATAAAAATAGTTAAGGGAACTTGACAATTGACTTAACTTATTTTTTATTAACTTAATTTTAAGGCAATGGGTTCCCTAATTTTTTTTTAAGTTGTCAACTTATCACTTTTTACAGTGTAAGTGAAGGCAAAAAAAAAATCTGCATTCTGGGTGCATTATAACAGTTTGAAGCACAAATATTCAAATCACACGATTTAGCATTTTTAAAACAGTGTGTTTATTAATTTCATTAAAAAAAATAAAAAATAAAACTAAAAAGGACTATTTCGTTGTCACTATAAGAAACAGTACGGAAGCACTGAAAGTCTTTGAGCATTTCCAGCTCTTCAAGTATGTTCATTCTGTTCATACACCAGGGGACTGTGCCTCTGAGGGCATGGGGCTGATTCGGGTTCCTCGGCCCATTCGATCAAACTCCAGATGCCTCTTCAACGAATCCATCTTTTCCTTCATTCAGCAACAACTGCAGTGAAGTCCAAACAGCAGCAAACGGTTTCGAGTGAGAAAAGTGAAGCGATGAGCACAAGAAATTAATAGAGTTAGAGATGCACTTAAGAGGAAGAGCAAGATGACAGTAGAAGAAACAGAGAAATAAAAATTAAGTTAGGAGGGAAAAGAGCAGTTGCTATGGTATTAATAACGAGGAGAAAAATCTCCATCCAGTGCATGTTAAAACCACTCCAGTCAATTCAATGCAATGCAACACTCAGGAAATTGCATAAATGTACATCCTAACGATAATTACGAGAACAATGAACAACACGACTTGCATCATTTCAGACAACTAATAAAAGGAAACTCAGCAATACAATTTATGTCGACAGAAAAAGATCCAAATGTAAACAAATTCACTCCTTCGGTGAAAGAAATGAGAAAAAGAGGTTGTAGGATTTATCCGTGTCCTCCACTCTTGTGCCGCATCCCTTCATACTAAGTGCAACTGAGGCAGTGTTAGTCTCCATCTTTGAATCAAAGTTCCCACATCCAGTCCCTTCACGAAACGACAACCACAGCGCCCCTGCAGGTCATCTGGGGTGCAGCAGAAACCGGTCCAGGTACTGCGACATGGTTTCCCAATTCCGCCACAGAAAAGCCATGATTACCACAAGGAGCAATGTAGAAAACGTACGGCTACGTGTTTTCATCAGCGGAACTACACAGTTTGCGACCGTCGAGACGAACACTAGGAGCACCGCCATGACGGCCAGCAGCACGTTGATGAGTTTGCCAAGTAAAGTGCGTGCCGTGGCGTTTTCCAAACCTTCCAACTGAACCACCTGCTGTTGCTGCTGTTGAAGCTCCATCTTAGAGATGCGTGTTTGACAGGCCTCTAGCGCCTCCTACAGGAAGGGAGAGAGAATCATGTTATGAGAGAAGCCGTCTGGTCACAATCTCTGACAAAACAACACACCTTAAGTCATTTATTTCAAATGGAGAATAGTACGGGAGCTGCATGGAGTTACGATCATGAGTACGCAAAGTTTTTGGATCTGATTTGAGCTTTCATTGTGGTGAAATATTTGAACTTTTGTGATGTACTCTAATCAAAATTCAAATGTCTTAAAAATTTGATCAGATCTGCAGTTAAGAATCATTATGCTTGGAATAAATATGTCGTAATTGTTTGCGCCGATTAGCTCTAGAATGTTTTTCTTTCAGACGTATTGGTGGTTATTTGTTTTGTGTGGATATGTTAACAAAATCATTATATTCATTCATTTTACCATAGTAAATAAACAAATGGTAACAGCTGCTACTGAAAGCTAAGCTATCCCTTTGAGAGAAACAACATGAAGGAAATGCAGCTGATCCAAAACTTCCATTTCAGATAATGTAAGATGTGAAAGCTAATAAAGGGTAACAGAGTAGAACATGTACATGTTAGCTGCATCATATCATTAAGAATAAACCCTCAAAGAGAACTCTGAGTGAGTCGCATATGGATTTCATTATGAAACTGAATTAGAAGATGATGATTTCCATCAGATCTATACAAAATAGCTTTATGATTATAGCTTATGTTCTTTCCCATCAGAAAACTCAGCATTGACATTATGCTGTTTCAGTTAAAAGTTCATATACCCAAAATAAGATTGAAAAATTTTTTTCAATATCTTTGAATAATGGAGCTTTTTCACATTTCCGGGTTTCTCAGCAGTGGAAGTTGTCATAAGCCTGATTCGGATGGTAACTGTTTCTCATATGGACGTCTGTAAATAAATTACATATCACCTCAGTGATAGAACTCTTGGATTTGGATGGCGATTTATTCACAGTGGAGAAGCGAGTTCTGTGATCCAAAACCGGGAACGCGCTCACGTGGCCAGTCACATGATTGTCTGCTGTAAATAAAATGAATTTTATTACGGACGGCAAATAAATTACCACACGACCTTCGCGTTTGTCAAAAACAGTAGGTAATTTGGCCAGGGATTTTTATGCAGGTGGTGAGAAAAAAACACCAACATTCTGGATTTGGAAGGCAATTAAATCACCGACTACTAAATGGTGAAAATCACATACGTCCCCATGAGAAACAATTACCATCTGAATAGGGCTATAGTTGGGTTAACCTCAAGAGCAGTGAATGGGACAGTACCACAAATATATATTTTGCATTCCCATTAGCTCAAATAACAAAAGAAAAACTCCACGAAAGTGTTCATGACTTTTAAAAAAGAAAAAAATTAAGAGAGGCTGATAAAGGCAGTCAGACGAGAGAACGATGTCAAATTTACCGTCCTTCTCATGGATGCTGAAAATACCCTTGCATTAATGTATTTTTTTTTGTAATTTGATGCAAAGGTGACATATTACAAAGTATAGTGTCAAAATATAGATTTTTTGATAAAAACATCTAAATAGAAAAACACTTTTGAGGATTTACGATGCTGATGACCGTTAAATGCATCGTCGCAGTCTTGTGAAAAGGGTCCATCACAATTTTTAAGACTGATCAAACACCTTTAAAAAAAATATATATATATATATATATCAGTGAAAATCAATAAATAAAATAAAAAATAGTTTTTTTTGGCCCTTTATGTTATAAATTCTTTGACCGCTCTCACTGAAAATAAATCGTGCTCTTCTTTAAAATGTATAAAGTTAAAATGAGAACTGAAAATATAAAAATAGAATCTACTTAAATGTATATAATATATACTGTAATAGTGTCTAAATTAAAAGTTAACACAATAACAGTAATGATGGACATGAGCACCTGTATGTCTCTGGCTCGTTCATTAGACTGGTAAGCAATCTTCTCCTCCATGCTGGCCAGCTCCTGCTTCAAGTTGTGAATCTCATTTTGATGCAATTCTGTTAAATCATTCAACTGCTCCTCTAGACGTTCACACCTAACACATGAACATACAAAATGAGATAAAGTAGCAAAATAAAAGGTCAGACAACTAGAAAATCATCATCCTCTCCAGTGCATTCTCAACAAGCATGCGATTTTGACTGTGAAACCTTCAATATCTATACACACCTACACAGACCACACAGCAGTGCCAGAGGAATCAGTTTCTATAGTAACATGTACCTGTATCTCTCCTCTTGCAGGGCCTGCATGATTTCTGTGTAGTCTCTCTGATAGTGACTCTTCAGGTTTTCAAAGGATTCTTCTAGTCGATTCTGGTTGTCCTTCAGTTCCTGGATCTCGTGTAGCAGTGTATCAAAGCCTGAGCTCTGGCCATGCTCCAGTGTATTACCCTTTGAGCTCGGAGGGCCTCCGGGAGCCCCTGTGGTGCTATTTGCTCCTGCTGACCCTGACGTAGCGCTGGAGCAGTCGTCCTCACTGCCATATTTTGGGCTGGACTGCAGCTGCCCGGTTCCAGGGATCCTAGTGCCTGCTATCCGTGTACTTGTTACAGGCTCATCAGGCTCTTGTTGTTCATCAAGAGAGTCTTTTAGAGCAGAGATGTTGTCAGCACTTCCAAACTTGTTGCGGATGAGAGAGGCAAACTCGCGAGGTTTGGACACGACTGCTCCCGCGGCAGAGTGCGTTGCCTGAGAGATACTAGAGAGGCTACCGGTTACCTGAAAGAGACAAAATATTTAGTTAAATGCATTTAGCAGTGACACCAAGTTGTATCTGGATGGGTTTTGTGGGTGGGTGATAGGAAAATCATTGTCACCCGAAGTTGGATAGAGACAAAAAGTTGCAAATATGCTAAATTAGATTTTGTTTATGACTAAAATCTGGTCAAATGTGTCTGAATAAAAAAATCACTAACAGGGTAAGAGTGATACAGATAAAGAGTGATATAGCTCTGTTCCAAATGCTATTAAGCTGCCTAACCAGGCAGCATTTTAAAGCACCATAGGCATGCTTCCAACACGCAGGCTGTTCTGAAAGGTAGGTGGGCAACATTTCAAAAGGCTACACTGAATTCTCCTCATAGAAGGCAATACCATAATGTAATGTGACAAAGAATGCTCAGAAGAGAAAATCCATTCAAGATGGTGGACCATTAATATGTCATTCAATATCAATATCAGTAAAAATTCCCTCCATCCATACTTTTTCCAAACTGCTCACCCTAGAGTGCTGAAAAGTTCTACTCTGCCATCATTGAATCCGTCCTCTGCACATCAATAACTGTCTGGTTCAGCTCAGCCAAATCTGACCTCAGAAGACTACGGAGGGTTGTCCGGACTGCTGAGCGAATCATTGGTACAACGCTCCCCACTCTCCAAGATCTGTACTTATCAAGAATGAGCAAAAGGGCTGACAAAATCACTCTGGACCCTCACATCCAGCACACTCCCTCTTTGAACTGTTACCATCTGGTCGACGCTTCAGAGCTCTGAGCACCAGAACGACATGACACAGGAAGAGTTTCTTCCCTCAGGCAATCCATCTCATGAACACTTGACAATAATTATGGTACACACATTATTTATACACTTATTTATCTAACACACATCCTTAGTCTACACTTCAATTGCACATAATATACCTGTAAATACAAAACTGTCTTCTTTTTTTTTATCGGTGTTTTTTTGTTCTGTCACTGTCATTCTGTTGCACTGCGGTAGCTTCGGTCACGAAAACAAATTCCTCATATGTGTAAACATACCTGGCAATAAAGCTGATTCTGACGAGGGTCACAGGGATGCTGGAGCTTATCGTCTCAGGCCATAGACAGGGATAAATAACGATTGTTTTATATACAATCCCAATTCCAGAGAAGTTGGGACATTTTGTAAAATAGTATTGATTATGATCCGTACTCACGAGAACGGTTTTCTTTTTAGGTTTTATTTTACATTCATTGCTGTAAATCGTTCATAAATCCGTTTTGAAGTAAACTTTCGAATTCATGAAAATGTTCGTATCTTCAAAATGTTAGTTGGTACGAAATAATTTTACACCAGCTTCCTACCATGTGCAAATGGTGCGCAAAACATTGTGTTCATTTTGGCAATCTGGTGACACTGAATTTGATGCACTGCCATTATAATATTTTACAAGTTTGTTGTTCATTGACGGGCGGCGTATATACTTCACCGACCAATCATCCCACTTGTACAACAACTGAACAACAATAGAGAAGTAAATATTGCTGGTTACTGCAATTTTATATTCAGTAATATTCTTCAAAATGAGATACTAGTAATACGTTACTGCCGTGAATATTGCACATCATAGCAACCAAATCAACAGCTGGAAAAGGTGCTGTGCCACCAGCTGGCCATTTTCAGAAGAGCACCTGACATTTTTTCAACAGGGTAAATATGCTTTGGTGGACACATGGTATTGAATATTTATTGTTAGGCATATGGCCTATAAGACTTTTTTTGCATTTATGCAATATACTGGATCCAAGCCTGGGAAAGTAGACCAGAATATTCCACTGCGTTCCGGGACATGCAATTTGCATAGCTGTAATTCATAGGCGGGTAATTGCAAATGTTTGGATACATTAACATACACATATTTTACTATTAAATCTGATGTGTACGAAACATTTGTGAATCTTGATGAGAGTTTTCGGGAATGCCCGCTTTACGTGCAAATTACTCCGAATTTACAACGGTTTCATGAATGAAGCCCTGCACTCTCCTAGACAATCGGAGACAAACTCAGAGACTCATTCTCGTCCGTGAAATGCGCCACTTCTGGTATTTTGCTGGTTAGTCGATGATTGAAATGAAATGAAGTCGACGATAAAAAAAAAATCGACTAGTTAAATCACCACAGCCCTACATATGACCACTTTAAAACTGAAAATGAAGCAACATAGGCCCTACTTTTCACATTCTTTTGCTATGAGATCATCAAGATGGCTTGTTGATCACCTTGCATGCGTCATCAGAGCACACACACGTTCAAGTAAAATAGCATGCCCAATCTCTGCTATGCTATCTCTGCTAAGTGACCTTTAGTGACTTATTGAACAATTAAAATAATTAATTTATGACAAGCCTTGCAATATGCATAATGCAATTTCTACATTTGTTGGCTACCCTAAAATGTGCAGTTGCTATTTATGTAAGGGATTTTAAAATCAGTCACTAGTGTACGTTTGGATAATGCCTTGAGGCTGGAAAACACTTCACAACTTTCAAATCCGGACAGATTTTAAAACATTAGGCATCATAGACTTGCTGACTTTGGGCATGATACATTAAAACCACTGAGGATCACACACTACCAGACTTTCATATCGTTCCAAACACCACACATTCTCAAAGAAAATGTGCCTTGTTGCTAGGATACGCATGAAAAAAAAAAGTGTACTAAAATCAGCTCAAAATACCAAACATGTTCTTCTTCCTCTGGAATCTGAAACTATGGTTTAATCATACACTACCCAATTTTATGTGAAATCTGTCAAATCTAACAGTCCAAAATCTGCAGACTGACCCTTGGTTTCAGCAACTAGTGTTGGCTTGTCCAGACTAGAAAACAGGGCTGAAATTTGAGTATGAGCTGGTGACTAAATATCATGATTCTTGTGGTTCCATCAATTAAAATCCAACATTTTATTCAATCACTGTAAAGATCCAAATGTGCCTTGTTGACAAAGTGTATGATTGGTCTACACTGCATTTGTCATATGATTAAAGCACCATTCAGAATACACAATTTTTTTTGTTGGTTAAGACAGTCACTGTGGACTAAGATTATACGATTTTTACTCATACAATCTTGTCATGTGCAAGAAACATGTCAGACTATACGATGCTACCAGAGCATTCATCGCATGCCGTCATTAACGATGTTGCACGAAGAGGGTGGTATAGACTGTCAAAGAGAACTGAGGTAAAATTGTTTTTATTTTAACTTTTTGTGTTGATGTCATAAAGCATCACACGGGTGTCGTGCACTATGACACTACACGAGATGAAATGATTGAATCGTGCGTCCCGACGGCCATTGTCATTTACGAATCCCCACGACACCCTATGTCAAGCAGATCTTGGCAAAATCACGCTAAAATTGTGTAGTCTGAATGGGGATTAATTTAAAAAGTCTAGTTTGAATGAAAATATTTTAGATCACCACACATCTACTCCAACCACACACAACCTTCAATGTAACAAAATGTAAAGAATGTAGACAGTCTTTACCTTGGCACCCACATCCTTCAAACCCTGGTGCATGTCTCGTAGGACATCTTTGGGTTGGCGTGGTATTCCGTTGTGTTCCACTTCTTTGAGCTTGCGGTGGTAATGCTCTAGCTTCCTCTGCAGCTGCTGGATGGTCTGCGCAGACTTCTGGTTCTTCTTCTCGAACACTTGCTTAATGCGAGCGCTCTGCAGTTTGTCTGCATTGTTGGCCAGCTTCAGGTATTCAGCTACATTGTCGTCTCTTGCCGTTTGTTCGATTTTGATCTGCTCTGTGAGTTTGAGGATCTTCTGCTGTAGCTGAGCGATGGCTTGCTTGGTGCGCTGAGGATCTGGAGTTCCATCCACTAAATCCACACCATACTGACCACCGTCTGAGCTGGTTGACAGAGCATTGGGAGACATGGCAGGGCCCGACACCTCCAAACGATCTTGCTGCAAAGAGAAGAGAGAGATTTAGTGCTGTGGAGATAAAAACAAAGTTAGAGCTCATGTCACTGCATAGATAATTTAGATCAGAGATGCCCAGAGTTGGTCCATAATGATCTTTGATTTGGAAAATAGAAAAAAAAAGAAAAAAAGATCTTTATATTGAGAACCTCTGGTTTAGATCATTGTGTCAATATTACTTATTTACAGATTTACATATTGTCTAGGGATGCACAATATATTAGTGTCATATTGTTTATCGATATTAAAGCTATTTGTCATTTAATCAGTATAAGCCATTATTAGATATTTATTTTTGCATACTCATTTCCGTTTCTCTCCCACTATTTACTTAAAATTAACTTCAAGTGAGGGCTAGATGATTGCAAAGGTAATATTTTAAAGAACAAAATATTTAAAAATTAAATATAACCTTTAATAAAAATCTTATTTTTTAAGAAAAATATTGTTTTATATACGGTACATTATAACGATTTAATGCTTTTTTTGACTAGTAGCATTTAAACAGATTTTAGTTTTTAGCGTTTTCTTTTTAAAATAGGCAAAACTGAATTTTAAAATCAACCCACTGAACTCATTGAAACACGAAAATAAATAGGTCATAATTTTAACATCGGTGCATCTCTAATAATTTACTACAGTTAACCAAATAAAGAAGGTGGTTGTCAAAATAAGCACATTTCTTGTACTGAACAAAAAGTGACACAAAGTTTAATTCGATCTAATTATGTTATTGTTACTCCCAGCAATGTATTGTTAGACCCAGCCTTAGAAAGGTTAGAGACAAATAAATAATTAACTTCGATAATAAAATAGTAGAAAGTTAAAATAATTGATTTTCCACTATTTTCCCACAACAAAAGAAAAAAATGAAATAAATTACCATTAACGATGGTTCACTTTCAGTGCAGTCCATCTTGAAAGATATGCCACATTTGAACTATGTGAAGGACTGTACCAGTCTCCGGTGACAGTTTGGACTTCTGTACTATGACATAGCCCTCAAATTCTGAGATAATGCAGAACATTCACTGATAAAAAAAAAAAATGGCACACTGCACCACTTCATCAACTGAGGAAGATGACAAGGGAACCAACATTAAGGAAAGAATGTAACATTTGTTAAATTGTTTCTGCTTTATTGTATGATTAATATACTGTTTATAAGTAAGATTTGGTCCTGTTAAATCTTTAGCACAACCTTGCAATGCAATGAACTCTGTCCCTCCACTCATTGACAGATGAGTTGAAACCAGGTTATCAGTAATATGGCCTTCACTGATTGTAGATAAAGAGCTACAGATGATTTAAGCATCGATCAGAGTCATTATAAACGGGCTAAAAGCCCCACCAGCATTGTTCTACCATGAAAAAATACATTATTATTGCTAATCCGATCAAGTGTTTACTGCTAATTTTAAGTTCCCCTATTGCAATAAGACACATGGGTCAATGTGGACACGCATGCAAAGGAAAACTAGGTGAACTGATCACGTGGCATACAGCCCATTTGATAAGACCCAGACAATGCCTGTAGAGACATTACAGCTGACTTTTGATGCTTTTTTCACACCTAACTGGACAGGATTTCCTCCCCGTTTATCTGAGAAGCAAAGTTCTGTTTGATTAACAAAGGTGTTAAAGCCTCTTACAGAGCTTTGCTAACTTCGTGGCAAAATACTTTGACCAAGTTTCACTGACAACAAAACTAAGCTGTAAAAACAAAACCGTAATCACAGATAGGGGCTAGCCGATGGACTAGCCAAACTGCAGTATTTTTCAACATGCAAACAAAAAAAACAGCACACCATACCCAGCTAAAATCGTCGTTAACTCCATTTGCTGAGCTAGCCAGGCTGAAACAGTGGTCAGAAATAAACGAGAGGGCTTACATTTGGACACTCCCCTGAGAGAGGAACGTTCTGGATGGTGCCGCTAAGTTCTCCAGCAACAGGTGAGTCGAATCACTTTGGCAGTCACCCAGACCCTTTAGTCTATCTGGTAGAAATGCTTAGCTGTTGAAAAAGGTATGCTTAAAAGCGTAGTACTATGTAAGCATAATTACCCTCGAGAGACTTTATACAGTAGTCTTGGACATTTCTCCAGGTAAATTAATTCTGAATGCTATTTTGAGTGAGCAGCAGGAAAAAGCATCTAGTAATGGGGAAAGGCTAAGCAGAACAGTAACTGGTTTTGCAACTATACGAACTGCGGTTCTAAATAAATTTGCTGCACCTGTCATGAAAGAGCCAACTTAATCTTGACTGTATCCTTGAGGATACAGGAAAGCAAACAGTTACCCTGATCCCACATCCTGGTTGGAAAAAAAGCACAAAGGCTATGATTTTGACAATATCCTCAATGCTGCCAACAGAAGTGCTCTGAACTGAAGTGCACCCAAAGACCTGGCTAAATATAGAAGGCCTTAAGAACATAGTGACCTGCCACACAAGCTTCCTGACCTGTGAATGCTGTCAACTTGTCCATCCATCCTGGAGGCTTCTTTCAGACACACGCAGCAGGCAACAGATTGCCATCTGCCCAGGTTGTTGTTAAATTCAAATCTAACTTCCCATTGCTTTCAAACAACCTACTATCACTGCCTATTGAAAACTGATCACATTTCCCTTGGCAAAATGATTTCTAGTATATGCAAGGCATGCTGGAATACTTTGTAAAACTCAACATCAAGGATTTATTTTCTGTATGCTTGGTCAGGGCAGAAGTTCAGGGCTGCATTTTCCACTGAAAGCCTAAGCAGACTGTAGAGACCTTTACATTTGAAATTATTTTTATGTTAACATTTAGAATTTAAAAATTCCTAATTTCAAGTCTATGACTTTTACATCATTTAATATTTAGTTAAAATAATTTATAAGACTTTTTAACAAATTAATATAATTAAATTGTATATCTAATCTTTTTATTAAATTATTTTAATAAGTTTAAGATAAGTTTAATATAAGTTCAAGAAGATTATTTAAATTCAGTTATAATTATGCAGTAAACTCAAAAAAATACTTTAATGGAAAACAAAGGCTTTGTCCGAAAGCCTTAGCAGTTGACTTGCTGCCTCTCTGCTATAACTTTGCAGGCAGCGTTTTTTGCATGAAGGCACCTCATAAAACTGATTTCGGACAGGCTTCTGAGGCAGCGTAATGGTTTAATGCTACACAACAAAAAAGAACAGGTTTTGGTGATAACTAAACAAATATTGAATAACTGTAATACTGATTTCTCGCAAGGAAATAACATCAAAAGAGCAAAACATTAGTGAGAAATATACATCTACACAGAAACTGACCATCAAACGCAACTTTCAGAGCTATCTTTTGTTTTTAGCTTAACTATCACAGAATGGAATGCACAGGATTGTGGGATATCAAAGGCAGCGAAGGATACATCCATGCTGCCTTCATAATTCGATCAGAAGAAGGTACCTCCGGAGACAGGAAGTGAAGCAGAATTTGGATTCGGACATGCCTTGATGCCTTCCCGTTTTGGAATGCTGCCTCTGACGGCTTTCAGACGCAGCCAAAGACATTCATAGCAAAAATAGTATTGATTGGTTTGTAAATTTAAACACATTCTTAATGTAAACCTCATCAGTGTTACCATCAAAGTCATTTTACCTAACTGACAACTTGTCTAAAAGAGGTTCATGACTTTTTTATTGTCCAACATCACTTTTCTGTCCATGAAACTTTGGGAAACTGCAGCTTGGCTACCAACAATGACCATCATAGCGCAATCATGGAAAAAATCACCTTGACAAATCTGTGCCGGTCATGTGGAACTCACCCGATCAGCCTCCTCGGTGGAGTGGTACCCCGAGGTCAGCAACATGTCTGCCAAAGCTGGGCTGCTGGGTGTATCGGTGGTGGAAGAGGAGCGTGGTCGTCCCGCCTGCAGCAAGGTCTCCTGGGTACTGCGCCTGTGGATCTGGGGGCTGCCTTTCTGGGGGACCTCTCCTCCCCCTGCCTTGCTGCGGCGACTCTGCAGGCTGGTCCCTCTCTTCATTATGGGGGGGCCTCGAATCTGCTGCAGCACGCGGCTCAAAGCTGCAGGGGGGGCGGAAGCGTGGGGGTCAGAGTTAAGGGTGGTGACCGCCACAGCAGGCGCTTCCCCAACTCTGGCCCTGCTTCTGGGGGCTCAGGGATGGGGCCTGTGGAGGAAGAGGTGTAGTCGTGCGGCGAGACGGACGAGCGTCTGCGCTGAGGTTGGAAGAAGTGCTTCAGGCCATGGCCCAGCGCGCCCATATTCTCCAAGGTATTGTGGGTAATTTTGGACAGGCCGTGATCAGGCTCAGATGCCCTCCTGCTCGCCTCCCGCTCTGCTCGACCCCCAGAGTCTGGCTCCTCCGCCCTAGGCTGCTCGCTACCACCCTGGTCCATCAGGAGGCGCCAGTCTCACTCAGAGGGTCAGCACAGGGGTGGGGTCTAGCTAAGCCCCGCCTCCACCAGCCCTCTGATAGGCAGTTTCAAAAGCCAGGAAGCAGAGGGTGGCAGCGGTCAGGTGGACTCTGAGAGTGTACATGCATCTGTGGTTTGGCGCAAAGTCATGCTCGTCTACCACAGAAGGAAAATAAAATGGATTATGTCATGCAGCTGTGAGCGATGGAACACAAGCAACAACTACATGAGCTCAAATCACAACAGCAGCATAGCATTGGTTGGCTTGGTTTTGAAAAAAAGTTGCAGCTGATATTTTTGCAGCTGATGAATTGCGTTTTCATTCACCATCATGTGACATCATGTCTCGCCAATCTATTAATGAGAGTGATGCCAGAGATCATGGATTAAACAAGACACGCCTTGAAAGTTCTGAGCCAACCAACAAAAACTACATTAGCAATATCACTATTGACAGACTACTAGCAGTCTACAGCCATGGGTGTTGCAAAGCGAATGAGGTGTGACAGAACTACAAAGAAAACACGAGGGTGCTAATTTCTGAAATGCTCGAAGGGTCTCGGGGTCAAATGATATTAGAGCACTTCAACAACATCACTCAGTATTTTACACAATTTTAGACCCTTTAATAGAAATCATTGCAGAAATTTCTTAATAAACCATTATCAAAATCCTTTGGGAATAAGGTCAGAAGCATGAACGCCAAGTAGGGCTGCACAATTTGAGGGTAAAAATGAATTGTGATTTTTCTGATTAACAAACTGTGGTTGCAAATTAAATTCCAAGTTTGCTGTGCTTTTTTGTAGGCCTGTACAATTTGGCTAAAATGTTGTGATTAATTTATAAATATGGCTATAAAATAATCATTGTTGTTATTAGTATTACTATTAAATAAAATATAAAACACTAAATAAAAACAAAACAAGTAATGGGCTATTATTATTTAAATAATTCACTGTAAAATGAAACAAAATATTCTAATAGAAATTTACATTACACTACAACTACAAAATTACAATACTAACAGGGCACTAGACTGCGACCAACAACTAAAGTGCATATTAACAGCGCATGAACCTTGCGATCATATGATTAAATGTTAATAAATTAGGTGTATCAGCAATGATACATCTTTGAGTTTAAAGCGGCTCTGACAGAAAGGCTGCGTGTGCCCTGACAGTGACGCGCTGTTTTGTGCTCTTTTCCTAAATACATTACTTACATTTCACAGGTATATTCTCCATCTGTAAATGTTAGAAAGCCATGGAAATATTTCCATTTTGCTGTCAGAAGTACACAAGCTTCTGCTTTGAGATTCTAAGCTAAACTCCACAGACTTGGTTCTGAACGCGCGCGCTTTTTTTTCCTAACTGAATTTAAGCCTTTTAAATTCTAATATAATTCGAATTTAGATAATATTTTTGTATAAAATTCTAATTTAGTTTTTCAGCCAATTTGACAGACCTAATGGGAAGATGTTTCAAGTTAAAAAACAAAAAACTCAGAGCAGATGCAGTTTGTGTGGAGCTGCATTTACCACGTACCAGGATGCTCTGGGACACTGCAAAACCAGTGGAAAATTAAAGGTGCAGTAGGAGATCTTGGAAAATGCTAACTTTAGCCTGATAGCACTGAAAGCGAACGTCCCACCCTCCCTGCAAATCGCCGTTCAAAGTCACACCTCCTGAACGCATGAACATGAAGTTCACAAACAGATCAAATGACCAGGGACATTATTACAATACATCATATATAATTTACCGGTGAGAAAACTTTATAGTGCAGTTAGTAAAAGTACTACAATACCAGGAAGGAAGATCGGGTTGTTGATGTCTGCCTGCCATTCTTGCTCGGTCTGTACAGCGTGCGGTGTGGAACGAGCGTTTTGTTTGGACAAACATTTCTTGGTCCTACGCCTTACATAGAATATATAAATACATATAAATACATTTAGATCACTTAACTTAATGATTGCTATCGGGATGTGGAGAAACTTTCAACCAGCATAACAAAAATGTTTCTGAAGACAATCACCTATTGCACCTTTAAATTCTCTCGTGTAAGAACACAGTACCGTGTCTCACGCTGAAACACACAGAGCATTTATTTATTAAAATAAATCAGCAATTTGATAATTGCACTACGCTATAAATATCTTATTTCATTTAATTGTGCAGCCCTATCATAAAGCTTATGTCAGTAGAGGTGATGAGTTATGGGTTTGGCATTGTTTAACACAAAAGTGAACATAGGCGAGGTGACAAAACCTCAGTGGAGCCGAGGTAATACTACAACTCCAGGTGGCCTAGCAACAAATCGTTTGTCCATCAAGCACAACCCATCTAAAAGTTCAGCTTATTTGTTTTGGACATGCTCAAATTAGTTTAGACTGACATAGAACTGTATACAGGACAATATCACATCAGATCTCAAAAGATAAATATGATATAAAGTAACAAAGACAAAGTAAATCATGTCTCTTACCATTAGTCCAGCCTGGCTTCCACTGGCTCACAGTTCAGGGTTGGCTGTGAAGAAAAATGGTTGTCAGATGGGACTCTGCAGCGATTTGTCGACGTCATCGATTACGTCGATTATAAAAATACGTCGATTAGCATTTAGTGCGTCGACGCGTCACACCTTTAGCCACGCCCATTGCGCGAGCCTGCAGTTATCCCTACTAAAGACTGTTTTTCTGCCATGTTTAACACAAACAAGACTCTAGAGCAGAAGGTAAAGGCTAGTATGGCAACATCACTTCATAGAGCGTTCATAGAGAATTATATTATCATACGACTGTCAGAACTGCATGTATATAGCCAAACTGATGCCTTTACATTGTCAGGATTCATAACCGCATTCAAAGCTGCGCTGAAGGAATGGAACAGCACGGGACATTGAGTTTCCTATATAATCATGACGGGTTTAATGCACTGACAGAGACGGAGAAATGATTCGCGTTCATCTTAAACCGGAGCTGCTGTCAGTGCTGCTGTGTGTGTGTGTGTGTGTGTGTGTGTGCGCGCGCACCAAATGCGCTCTCTGCACTCGCTAACAAAGCATGTAAAGTCATTGTTAATTGTTTAACTGTGTAATAGATAGGACAGGCCTCGACTGGGCTCATTTATTTAAAATTGGGCTGTCAGCTGTGATAAAACTTCCCGTATTATGACGTCATTTTTTATTCTGTCGCTCTCGTGTCCTGAATGCGGTTGTGACTTCAGCTTTTCAGTCATACATATATGTATTCAGTTGTTTTAATTTGCTGAATAAATAAAACCTTTCAAGTCTCTCACCTGTAAGCAACTGCTGTCAGTCTCAAACAGTAACTGTGAATGCACCATAATGTACATTTCTTGTGACTGTATCACTGCCCTGTAATTATCCTTCCTTTGTTTCTTTCTTACACTTTATTTCTTTCTTTTTTATTAGTTATTTATTGTTATTATTTTTCTTTTTCTCTCTTTTCTTTTTTATAATTTTTTCTTTTTTATTAATTATTTATTGTTGTTATTTCTTTCTCTCTCTTTTCCTGTTATTATCTTTATTTATTGTTTTGTTTCTTTCTTTCTTTATAGTTATTTATTTTTGTAAAGTATTAATTATGAGAAAAGGTTTGAATAAAATAAAAGATTAATATCAGAATTTACTGTTATTATTTATTGATAGTTTAACTAAATAATTAATCAACTGATGAGAAAATAATAAATAGATTAATTGAAAAATAATTGATAAATTAGTCGACTAATCGGAAAATATTATTGATAAAGATCAGTCGACAATAAAAATAATCGTTAGCTGCAGCTATAACACAAATTATACATGTTAGTCATTTACTTAAAAATAACTACAGATTCACACAGTGACAACAGGGTGTGTTCATGTTTGGATTATGATGCATGATTTGGCAGCCGTAGTAGAGTCATTTCCGGAAAGGTTTACATTACATTTTTGATTACATCATTAGATGACATGAGTGCATTACCCGCGTAAATAACCTTTTTATTTTCTTGATCAACTTTGTTGCACTAATTTATTAAGCTGCCGTGGACAAACAAACGGCATGCATGTTGCATAAAACATTCCAAAGTCTAAAATGAACCATTATAAAACAAAGTCCAATCTTCAGGTGTGTTGAATCAAGATGTGTTGAGTCTGATGGTGGAGCTCAGACTTAAGATGGGCCTCGATGGAGAGAATAACAGCCAGCTGTAATCCTCTTTATTAAGCTTACTTTAACGCTCATGAACCTTCTTACTACCACAGCGCTCCATAATAAGTTCAACAGCTACCGCCCCATTCTTCATCAGCCTTTGTTTAATTTCTTATTTGGATTCCAATAAATTCCTCAACAGAGTGGAAGCATGTCCAGTTACTTTTTCCTCATCCTTGGTTCCGGATGCATTTTTCCCATAGGGATAAAAGTTAAATGTCTTTCTTAAAGCAATATGACTCATGAACCAAACTGTCCAGCAAGAAAGTGAATTGGAACATTACAAAATTTGATTTGAAGAAAAATTGAACAAAAGGTACAAACCATCAAAGGTTTATAAGTTATCGTTCAACATCAATTCCCCTATGGAGAAAACGAATGGCATTTTTTAGGGGTGTAACTGTTCACAAAATTCACGGTTTGGTTCAATACGATAGAGTGGTGTCACGGTTCGGTACGTTTTCAATACGTGGGGGGGGCAATTGGTTACGCAATGTCGGAAATATTGTCGGAAACTAAATGCAAGATTTATACATGTGAACATCTTAATCTCAGTCAAATCACTATAAACAGAAATGGAAAGTAAAAACAGAATGATGCAATAATGACGGAGCTTTTGGCATCTGACGCCGCTTATTCTCTCAGAGGCAAAGGGAGACGAATCTACTTCAACATATGCTGATAACGGTTTAGCCTATAGCTGTTTTCATTTATTTACTTTATATTTCTCTTGTGGCCCGTACATAGGCTACTGAAAAAATAAATAAAATAAGAAACGTATTTAGTGTTAAACATGTTGTTTTTGAAAGTCGGTGCTTGAAATAAAAGCTTTTTATTTCATAGATTTGTATTGATGACTGCAGTGTTAATATTTTAATTATAGGACTATTATTCATTGTAGGTAGCCTATAGCCTAATAGACCCGTTTTAAAATACCTTTAAAAAAACATTTTAATTGAGGAGTAAATGGCCTAATCTTATCCTCGCAGCGCTTCAGTTATGCAGTAATTATTGCGGGGCAAATTAATTGTACATTTAATTTAAAAATAAAAGTTAGGGGTGGGCGATATGACCAAAATCTTATATCACGATAACAATTTATATCATGATAACAATAAAATCACGATATAGTGATTTTTTTTTCTTTTAAAAAGGTTTTTATTATATTAAAATCTTTAATACCATAGAATTTTCATAATCCTTGTCACCAATGTCAATATCAAACTAATACAAACCTAAAGAGAGAGAGAAAAACATAAATAAACAGTCAGTGATGAAATAAGGATAAGAAACTAATTGCAAGCAATAGGACAAAAAACTCTACATTATGTAAATTAATTAGTCTTCACTGTGTTAAATATCTATCTATGATAGATATAATTAACAAGTGTATTATGTATAAATTCTATACATATTATATATATCATTATTATTGTTATTTTTTATTTATTCTCATTAAAGTTACAAAAGTGATTTAGTCAAGAGCAGTGAGAGATTTTCTAGCAGTGTGCTATGATCAACATGAACGAATATTGGACAGCTTCCCCTTTAAGACCGAAGTCCGGATCCAATATAGCCAAGTTATTGTTACATATGCGTTTTCTCTTTCTTAAGACCTAAATCGCTGTGTTTATGAGGATACTTGCAAAGACGGGGATTCTGACGCATATAAGTGTGTTTATGTAATACTTAAAAACGTGTGACCATGCTACAGATGTAGTCCCTCGTTTAGGAATGAGCTCCTCATTTTGTCCTGGCTGGTCATTTACTTTCACTTTCGCATTTGAATTCGCGATCTTGTAGTCATGTTTTACAAGAAAATATAATTGTCTATTTTGCTTACATCTATTCACCTTTCGATTCAATAAAAATGTATTCTTTGTTATTCTTAATTAAAAAGCACAACAACAATAAAACAGCAGGCTACAATGACAAACTAGCTTACATCATTTATTAACAAAAACGAATAAGACGAGGCATGGCATACTCCACATGCAGTATTATATACGGATTATTAAATTACAGAACGTTTAGCAAATACTGAGGAATAAAAATAAATAAGTAAAAGAAAGCCTTAAAGTGAGGTAAACAGCAAATATAAGCTTTTTAAAATGAAAACAAAAAGTAAAGCTAAACTAAACTGGCTTTCGGTGACTGTGCTTGCATTTTTTCCACAAGAATATCAACATGTTCACCTTCTCTGGTTTTCAGAAACTGACTTTTACTTTACTTTAGCGTGAAAACCAACTCCTCCGTCCGCTATCATTTCCTCAATGTGCGCATAATTTTTGCCGCGCTCGTGCTGACACGGCGAGTATAAACAGCTCGCACTGACAGCATCTCTCTATAGTTCTGTGTAAATGCATAGAGAAACCACACAGTCAGCAGGCATTTCATAGAATGACAAAAACATTTTAATAATTCTGATATAACATGCCAGTTGAGAAATGCAATAAAATACGATATTTTGTTTGTTATAGCTTATTTCAATATTCCAGAGACTATTATTCAGTGAATTAACATTATCCAGTGAATTATTCTTCACTCTTTAGCCTATTAAACAGCTTATAAACCTACTAAAACAGTAGTTTAAAATGAAGTTGATATGACTTCTGTCCTTTATTTTCTCCATTTGAAAACATTCTTTTGCTTATTAATATCAGCGCTGCTGATGATGCTTTTTATAAATACGTTTAAGTGAAATTAAAGTTTAAAGTTAAGATGACTGAAAGGAGGAAAAACCAAAGTGAAGAATGGACTTACCTCGCTCAGTTATTTATTTACTTTATACCAGTAAATAAATATAGATTCTGCAAATAATCGGTAATAAAAAAATCAATATCGGTCGATCACAAATTTTTACTTCCGAACCAGACTGTTGCACTCTATAAAGAATACTAAGCTATGACCCAAACCGATTCACTTCAAGATTAAATTACAAGCATAAAAACTTTCCCATTGAAAATGAATGGGATTTCATACACATTGCACCAGTGGTTTACAGCACTTCATGAATGTCAAGCTCACCATCTTGAGTATTCTCGAAAATATACAAATGATTCTTCTTATCCTTTTCAAACAGGCGGCACTTCCAAAAATCATCTTGTGAACTTAAATCCCAACCAAACCAAGATCAACCATTCATGGTCAAACAGAAAATGAGATACATGTCCTCAATCCAGACTTAACTCAAGTCTTACACACCTAGTTAAACAGGAAACAAACCCACACCTAGTTTAGCAGTAAACAAAGCCTGACCTTAATTAGTTCAGAAACACAGTATCCTCTAGATGTGGGAGTGGCATGATAACAAGGTGACACGTGCAGTGCATGTACAGCCATGTCTGTGAAGCTTTAGCCGGAGAAGAGTGTTGATGTGTCTGTGTCCTACATGCATAATTAAACGAACGAGTGACAAGAGTGACGCACATGCCTGGCACAGCTATTCTATAATAACACAATAACATTTAACACAACAGCAGTTTAATAGACCCTGCACACACCCAAGAACACCCTAGGGTGCTGTTACATGAGTGTAATGACTGTACATTCAGAGACTTGTGTGAGCAACATTCTTGTCACCAGTCTGTTCTAATAGCTTAGAGTTGATGTTTAACTCTCCTTCATCTCATAATGGCAAAAGAAAAGGTCACAACAAGCCAATAGTGGCATTTGTGTCATGGGCATGTGTTCATTTTAAACTGTGAGTAAGCTCTTTCTTAGCGTTCCAAAGTTGGCCATGCATTGTTTTAGTTTATGTTGATAGAGAATAATATTTTTACATTCATCCATTTAACACTTTTTTATTCAAAGCAACTTTCATGGTATACATTTTTATGTGTTTCCCTGAATTACGATCCATGACCTTGCTGTTGCTAGTGCCATGCTCTACCAGGCAGCTGAGCTACAGGAGCTCAATTTGATTTATTGGATTTGATTCAAAAGCTAATTGTGTAAATTCCGTTTGATTGCACAAGTAATTGGATTCAGACTTTTTAACATGGCACATCATCTTACTAACACTATAACACACCAATCACAGCAGGTTGCTCAAGAAAAAGAGCGAGATACGACATAATGACCAAAGACATGTGTATGGCTATAGAAGCAGTGCTTTAAAAGAGGAAACATTTCAAGGCACATTTTCAAATTTTGTTTTTTAAGTTAATTCCCTTAAAATACTACTTGTCTTGTTGGAAAACTAGTTGACTCTTGAATTAATACATGAAGAATTTGGTATGCAGCCTTGTGCCTATAAAGGCTGGAATACACTACATGACTTTTAAAATCTGAACAGATTTTTAAAACAGCAGGCATCATACACTTACCGACTTTGTAAATAGTGACAAAGGAAAACTGGGAATCATACACTACAAAAATGAGGATCATACACTACTTTAAAATTGTTCCGATCACGACAAACTCACACAGAAACGTGTGCCTTGTTGCTAGGAGAAACATGACAAATAAAAACGATATGTGTTCTAAAATCAGCTGAAAATATCAAACATGTTTGATATCCTCAGACCGGATGGAATCAAAGTCTGAAGCTAAAACAAATCTGTGACTATAACACACTACGAGATTTTCTGTGGAATCTGTCAGGTGTAATCTGCAGACTGGCTCGGACTTTCTCAACTAACGTTAACTTGTTCAGACTGTAAAATCAGGGCAAAATCATGTAGTGTATTGCAGGCTTAAGTGTATGACAGATATTCTGCAGAAGAGCAACTTTATGTGTGTGATATTGCGTAGAATAGATTCACTTTAAAAACATTTCTGACATATAAGCATGTTGTTAACAACAGCTAAACTAGCTATTACATTATTACAGGGCCACTGAAAATCTTAACTTGAGGCCCTGCAGGATAAACATCCTTATTATTTAACCTAATTTATCTAAATAGTTTTAAAATACAATATGCAATTTTAACAAATCACAAATTCTAGCATTTGAACGGATCATAGAGGCTTAATTATTTAAAAGTCATATTTCAAGATGGATGAAGTACATCTGCAGGATAACCAGGTAACCAGTCTATCTTGAAAACAAATGAATCGTTACATCCGTACGTCTTCAAAAGCACTGTATTTTCTGTGACTGAAATGGGTCAGCTTATTCTCTCATCGCTCTCTACCCCGTCCCGTTCTCATCGCTTCCCAAGGTCACATCACTGTCTGTGTGTGTGCCTTTGAGCAATAATACACTCCACTACAGTCAAGACATTCAGGACACTCAGCAAATCCAACAACAGTGGCATTATGATTCTCCATGCGTCTATCTGCCGGTATGTTCAGGATAACTTAATTTGCTAAATATTTGTTGTAAAATCCTACCCAAACAAAAATGCATATACGTGACATAAACAGCTCCCGTACCTTCAGTTCCAGTCATCCTGCTCAGTCTTCTCAAAACAGAAATATGATACTGTGGATAAATCTAAGAGGAAATCCAAAACTGCCCATAGACAACGAGCCTCAGTGCTGGGTATGCCGTCCTCTTGATACCTCAGTAAGTTCAGTTAACTTGCCCCTCGTTAATGTAAGATTATCACATGCTGAAAAGAGTAAAAAGCATATAATGCAGTACAGTAGAGATGTAGACCTTTTCTCCAAACAAAAGTGGAGGAAATACTTGTCCAGTAAAAGTACATTAGCATCATGAATGTCAATCCTGGTCTGTTAAAAACTCCAAAAATTCGATCAAATTTTATAAAATGTATATTTAACTGCCAGACCATTTTACAGCAAAACAACCATGTGTGAGAATGTTTGAAAAACAAAGACAACGCAAATGCACGTAACATGATTGTCAATACATTAACAAGACTGTTAACTACTTATTTACAACCAACTTGATGGGTTGGTTTTAGGCCATTTGATGGTTAACATGCTAGTAACGTTACACCAAAAACAAGAGTGATTAAAAAGACATCAAGACTGGCTACGTGTATGAAGCTAACTCTCTCGTCGTGTCATCAGAACTCGAGCTGTCACTGCACGATTTCTGGATGGCATGTAACACGGGGGGCTAAAACAGGAATACAAACCCATTTCACTTAATGAGACAAGCGAATGTGTCTGAAAGCTGAATTAATCCGATCATTTCCCTGGACTGTCCGTTGATGCGTTCGCTAGCTCGTTTAGCTGCCCGGCTAACGTTAGCTTGTAGATGGGCAGTTTACGCCCAACCTAGGCTAATACTATTAGATAGTCGATATAACGCGCCGCTGCACACGATCATCACCAGAGACTGATTAAAAATCAAATAACATCAGAAACATTGCGCTTAAACCGCACGAACAAAAGGAAGGACTACCAACCCTTAAACCCGGCTTCTAGTTCACATCGTAGGCTGTATGTAAACGCCTGTCAAAGTCATACAAACAGACAGCATCAGCATCTGATCAAGCCAATGAGCGTGTTTGGGTGGCACCACGCGATGGCATACATACAATATATTTATATGCGAGTGGGTGGCTAGCGATTCCTTTTGATTTGTGATTATACAAGTTATTATCACCTATATTATCCTCATTTTACCAACAAGCCCCCTTTTACGTGGAAGATGAACTATTTCCACAATAACTCATAACTGAACCATTCATTCAATGTAAAAAATGGTAACAAGCCTATTTTGACATTTTGGTTTAATAGAGATATACGTTACGTTATTTAATATCAAGTGGATGATTGCCTGGTTGACTCCTTTCAGATCCACTTTAAGATTTACAACTTCAAAAAATCATTTACAACTCTTTTGGCTGCAGTTCTCTTTGTTAAACCAAGTTATTTTATTAGCACAAATGCTAGGTTTTTGAATAATAAACTGAAAGTGTTTTTGAGGCACTGCAGTGGTGAATATACACATCCCCTTGTTTGTTTTTATATGAATGAATTCTACAATGCAATATTCTGTACTATGTAACGTTACTGTATTATATGACACTCAATAAAGTGTACATTAAGTATATAACATCTGTAATACGGTTAGCAGGGTGATGTGTTGGCGTAAATGTAAGGTTTTGGCGATGTCTGACCTGCTGCACCTGATCTCGCGGGGTGTGTTCTAGTCTAGGCGAGCAGCGCCGCTAGGCTGCTAATGTCATCAGCAACACCGGCTAAACCCGACTAGCTGGCTAACAGCTCAGCCAACAAACTAACCGACTATGCAGTCCCACAATCCAAACTACAACATATCGGCGACGGCTTCGATGACGCTGTATATGTCTAGAAGGCAAAAGCGTGCGCGTTTTGCGGTTACAACTTAACTTACATGAACGCTGAGAGAGAATTGTGCTGATGTCCGTTAAATTCTCCCGATGGAACACTCCCACGGTGACGTCAGCGGCGCGCTCACAACGCGTGAGGGAGCGTGGCACGATATGACGGAGTGACCACATCAGAGGCTCAGGAGCATAACTTGGTCAGTGGTCATCAAAATGCTGCATTCGTACTTTCGCTTAACCCTTGTGTGGTCTCCGATCACTCCTGATCGGAGAATTTTACATTTTGCATTTTTTAATCATAGCTTCATTGGACTGATATGAAACTTGGTGACTTTTATGGCACTTGGAATGTGAACACAGAAAAAAGATGAGGGTATGATTCAAACAGGCTAAATAGGCGTAAAAAACACACTCATAGACTCCGGAGGAAATGAAAGGGAAATGGGAAACAAATAACAAATACAGAACATTTTTGTTTGTACAATCTCCAAATCTCCAACAATGCAGAACAAAATACACAGCAACGAAGGGGTGAAACTCAAACATCTGTAGAGGGCAAAATCAACACACCCACTCACACACGCGCAGAGACACAAACACATGTACACACACACGACTGGTGTGACTGTAACACAGCGATTATGTAAAATAAAATCAATAATTCAACTACAATGCAGTAGAAAAAAGTGGACGTCAAGAGTGTAGAACAGATACAGCCTCTCTCTCTCTCTCTCTCTCTCACACACACACACACACACACACACACACACACACATAATTATTCACACTCAAAGAAATTGGTCTGGCTATAATCATATAGGCAAAATGAGCCAGAAGACTGGAATAGGAGGTTCAAATCAGATCAGACCCAGAAGGATTAAGCTCTGATAAAGCAAAATTGAAATTTTTGTTAACTTTTTACAGAAATTCAATGTTTTGTGTAACAAAATGCTTTCTGTGCTCAGGTTGTAGTAATAATAATGCAAAACTTACACTTCAGATCAACATGTAAAACAAAAAAATATATATATATATATACAAACCTTGACAAAAAGTAGTCTTTGAGAATTCCTTCATATACATTTAAATCTACAACCTAATAAAAGTAAACAATTATTTATTAAAACAACTAGGGAATTCACAAGCCTCTCTATAGAGCCCAATACAGGTGGTTACACCATGGAATTACATGTTTTTCTTTCTTTGCTCTCACCAGGAGGTGCTAATCTGCTTTAAAACAAATTGATTTTAGGCCTAGGCACTATTTTGTTCTGAAATGCTGCATCAATTGAAAAATAATTGTTAAAAATATTTTTTGTACTATTTTCAATGGGAAAAATGTATAATAATTATTGCATAAATTTTAATTAGTACCATGAAATTCTCTCAAAATATAAAGGAAAAAGGAAAAAATATTATTGAACAAAAATATATTAGATTGATTTTACTGAAGAAAAAAAAGTAAAATTTCAGGTGTCACGTTTGACCATGAAACCCATGTGACTTTTACACACGTTTGCCATAATGTAGTAACCCTCAGTCACCATTGACTTACATATTCCACCTAAATCAAAGCGGAAGGTCATTCGAGTTTGGAATGAAACAGAACTGACTGATATTAAGCGGCTGTAGCTTATTAATGTGAATTTTCTATTGAGTTGAGTGACAGTGCTTTAGGGATATTTATAACCAGTTTTAGAAACACTGAATTTGATTTACTCCATTTTAGGCCTATAAATATTTAATCCACTTTATATTACATGACTTTATCAATTTATTCAAAACACAAGACTGTGTCTATTTAAAAGCATAAATACTGAATTAATTTCTTTGAAAATTGTGGGGTTCACATTTCCATGTAAGAGTTTAGGAGCTGTTCTGTTCACCAATGCAAAAGCTTTGAAAAAGAATCTCTTGTTGTTAAAAGCATTTGCCTCTGCTCTAATTTACTCAGTAAAAAACTACACAATTTTGTCCACCAATATGTCTTGGATTGAAAGAAAAGGCTGTGCAAAGATTAAAACTCGCTTTTGCCTAAAGAAGTGTTTATTTTGGTTATAAGGTGGTACATTTTTTATCTATTCTCATACAAGGCTCCATTGGTAATCTGTCCAACAGTTTGGTATGAAAATGGTATATCAATATTTTCTGAGATTTGGTTGCTAACGGTAAATAGACAATATTTGACTGGGTATCATGGACCTCGCTTTTGCCTAAAGAAGTGTTTATTTTGGTTATAAGGTGGTACATTTTTTATCTAGTCTCATACAAGACTCCATTGGTAATCTGTCCAACAGTTTGTTCCAGTGAAATTGACAAAAATGGTATATCAATATTTTCTGAGATTTGGTTGCTAATGGTAAATAGACAATATTTGACTGGGTATCATGGACAGTTGATTCCCAAAGCTTTTCATTTTTTGTGAAGGGCTCAGTTCACAGCAGTTACTTTTTTTTATTTAAGTGGTGATATTTGTATAAGGTATTTTTCAAACGTATGTATGCATCATCTTTAACCCTCTGATGTTGTTAGGTCATTTTAGCCCAGCGATTCTCAATCCCAGTCCTGCATATTGTTTCTCTTATCGCTTCAGACGTTGTTCTGTTCGACTGTAAGTGCCCTGCGAAGTGGACATCACAGGATATTGCGTCATGATTCAGTTCAAAGTGAACATGTGTGTTCCATTCAAAGGGCATTGAAGTGTGTGAGACGTGAATTAAAATTATATTTATTTACAGAGGTATTATGTCACACTTCACGCCTCTCTAGTAAGTTTCGTCTATGTGTGAAGATGCTGCAGGCTGTGGCACAGCGCAAATCCATGAATGAATGTTCTGAAGTGAAGTAAACTTCAACAGATTTCCCCTGCTCAGGGAGTAGGGAGCAATGGACAGTGTGTAGGGACCATGTAAGTCAGAACACAGTGCATGAAGCTCACTTCTAATGAGAGAATGAGAATAATACAGATAATTAAAAGATTAATATACAAATATACACAATAGGCAATGTACAAATTTGAGATGTAAATAAGTATGTGTGATGAATAATTATGTATTGTAATGTTATGTGTCTCACATTATTGTCAAGTGTTCATGAGATGGATTGCCTGAGGGAAGAAACTCTTCCTGTGTCTGGCCATTCTGGTGCTCAGAGCTCTGAAGCGTCGACCAGACGGTAACAGTTTAAAGAGGGAGTGTGCTGATGTGAGGGGTCCAGAGTGTTATTTTGTCAGCCCTTTTGCTCACTCTGGATAAGTACAGATCTTGGAGAGTAGGGAGGGTTGTACCAATGATTCACTCAGCAGTCCGGACAACCCTCCGTAGTCTTCTGAGGTCAGATTTGGTAGCTGAAATGAACTAGACCAGTGCTTCCCAAACCTGTCCTGGAGGCCCCCCTGCCCTGCACATTTTGTATGTCTCCCTAATCAGACACAACCAATTTAGTTTTTGCAGTCTCTACTAATGAGCTAATGAGTGGAATCAGGTGTGTTAGATAAGGGAGACATACAAAAGGTGCAGGGCAGGGGGGCCTCCAGGACAGGTTTGGGAAGCACTGAACTAGACAGTTATTGAAGTGCAGAGGATGGATTCAATGATGGCAGAGTAGAACTGTTTCAGCAGCTCCTGTGGCAGGTTGAACTTCCTCAGCTAGCGAAGGAAATACCACCTCTGCTGGGCCTTTTTCACAATCGACTAAATTTGATGAGTTGTCCCACTTCAGGTCCTGAGGAATTGTGGTGCCAGGAATCTGAATGACTCCATTGCAGTCACAGTGCTGTTCATGATGGTGAGTGGGGGCTTTCTCTTGAAGTCCACAATCATCTCCACAGTTTTGAGCGTGTTAAGCTCCAGGTTGTTTAGACTGCACCAGACAGAGGGGTCTTTAGGTGTGCAGTCATTGGTGTACAGGGAGAAGATCAGTGGGGAGAGAACACAGCCCTGAAGAGCTCCAGTGCTGATGGTATGGGTGCTGGATGAGAATTTTACCAGTTTCACTAGCTGCTACCTGTCTGTCAGGAAGCTGGTGATCCACTGACAGATGGAGGTGGGTACAGAGAGCTGAGGTAATTTGGGCTGAAGGAATAATGGTGTTAAAAGTGGTGCTAAAGTCTACAAACAGGATCCTTAGATAAGTCCCTGGTCTATCCAGATGCTGCAGGATGAAGTGCAGTCCCATGTTGACTGAATCGTCCACAGACCTGTTTGCTCTGTAGGCAAACTGCAGGGGTGTCCAGTAAGGGTCCAATGGTGTCCTTCAGATAAGCCAAAACCAGACTTTCAAATGATTTCATGGCCACAGACGTTAGAGCCGCAGGTCTGTAGTCATTAAGTCCAGTTATTTTGGGGATTCTTTGGGACGGGGATGATGGTGGAGCGTTTGAAGCATGAGGGGACTTTACACAGCTCCAGTGATCTGTTGAAGATCTGTGTGAAGATGGGGGCCAGCTGGTCAGCACAAGATTTCAGACAGATTGGTGTTACACCGTCTGGGCCTGGTACCTTCCTTCTCTTGTTCTTTCTTAAGACCTGGCGCACATCATCTTCACTTATTTTCAGTGCAGGTGTGGGGGAGAGGGGGTTTGCTGGAGCTGTTAAGTGTTGTATGGAGAGGTGTTCAGGACGGGTGGGGGGTGTTTTTTCAAACCTGCAATACATTTACATTTACATTTACATTTATGCATTGAGACGCTGTTTGCATTCAGGTTATACATTTTTAATCAGTATGTGTGTTCCCTGGGAATCGAACCCACAACCTTTTGCGCTGCTGACGCAATGCTCTACCACTGAGCCACAGGAACACAATAGAACTCATAGAACTCATTCAGATCGTCTGCCAGTTGTTGATTCTCCACAGTGCTGGGGGATGGTTTCTTGTAATTGGTGATGTCTTTCAGACCTTTCCACACTGAAGCAGAATCACTGGAATATAATTTGTTCTTTAACATTCCAGAATAATTCCTCTTTGCCAGCTGATATCTTTTTCCAGTGTGTATTTGGCCTGTTTGTACAAGACTGTGTCCCCCTTCTTGTAGATGTCTTCTTTGGCCTGACAGAGCTGTCTGAGTTTTGCAGTGAACCATGGTTTGTCATTGTTGTAGATTAAATGAGTCCTGGAAGAAATGCACATATCCTCACAGAAACTGATATATGATGTTACAGTCTCATCTAGATTGTTTGCAGCAGCCTCAAAAACAGACCAATCAGTGAGGTCAAAACAACCTTTTAAATCTTGCTCTGCTTCATTAGTCCATCTTTTAACAGTTCTTAATACAGACGTAGCTGATTTCAGTTTCTGCCTTTAGGTCGGTATAAGATAAACCAAACAGTGATCAGAGAGTCCTAAAGCTGCCCGTGGGACGGAGTGATATGCTCTGATTGTCTGTGTAACAATGATCCAATACTGTCTGTCCTCAGAAACATGTAACATGCTTTCTGTATGCATTTTAATATCATCTTGCCTATAATGCCTGTCCTGAGAATGATTAAAACAGAGTCCGGGTGTTGTTGTTCTGTGTCTGAATATATATCATATATATATATATATATATACAGCTGAGCTCGCGTGTGCTTGCGGTGGAATGTAGACACTCATGAGAATGAACAAGCAAAACTCAGATCAGAAAGTGGCCTTTTGATGAAAAGGCCAGCCTAAGGCACACCAGCACATCTTCTTTAACACTTAATCAGCATCTGTACACCTCCTCTCACTGGATGGATTATCTTGCCGCCCATTGATTCTCACTAACACAGATTTAGACAGATCAGCTGAACAGCCTGACAGAGAAATAGTCGCGCTGTACATAGAAAGTCATTCAGCCAGGTTTCTGTGAAACACAGAGCAGCAGAGTTAAAAAACAATTTGTCCGGGAGAGCAGAAGTTTGAACGTTTTGTTGGGTATATATATAGATTTGCTAGATGGATGCTAGGCAACACCGTATCAAAAGTTGATTTATTTCAGCTTCAAAAGTGAAACTTGTATAATGTATACATTCATTCCACACAGACTGATATATTTCAAGTGTTTATTTACAATTTTGATGCAAAACGTAACTGAATAATCAAAAACAGGAAAAGATTCAGTATGTTCTCAGAAAATTAGAATATTATTAAGACCAATACAAAGAAAGGATTTTGAATCTTGGTCAACTGAAAGTATGCCATGCAAAATATGAGCAATTTCTCAATACCAAATAGTTGGGGCTTGCATCCTTGGTAGTTCGGACGCACATTAATAGAGAGGCAAAGGGAAGAGGATGGGAGGAAAAAAGTGTACAAGCAATAGGGATAAACGGAACAGCAGTAGGATTGTGAAACAAAACCCATTAAAAATCGCTGGCTCAGGAGATTCACAAAATCCAGACTGCAGCTGGGTCAGTGCTTCAAGAACTTACGCACAGGTCTTAGATACATGGGTTTCAGCTTAGATACAGGTGTCAAGTATCCTTGAACAACTCTCAATTTAGTTGTATCAAATTTAAAGACAAAAGGACTGGACTGCTGCTAAAGTGGTATAAGAAATATGTTCTCTGATGATAAATTTCAAGAGGTTTCTTACATTTGGAAATCAGGGTCCCAGAGTCTGGAGGAAGAAGGAGCTGGATTAAACTTCAAAAAGCAATGATGTCATTGACACAGTCAGTGATGGTTTGGGGTGCCATGTCATCTGCTGGTGTTGGTCCACTGTGTTTCTCTGAATAAATTGTGTCTAATAAATTTGTGTCTAATAAATACATTTATTGTGCTTCCTGCTGCTGACCAACTTTATGTAGATGCAGATTTCATTTTCGCAGGCACTTGGCACCTGCATCACAGTGCCTATAATGCCTGGTTTAAGGACCATGGTATCCTGTTCTTAATTGGCCAGCAGAATGAATATATATAACCCCATATATATATGTGGTGCCACCTCGTGGCAGAGAGGAAGATGCGATATGCCAGACCCAACAATGCAGATCAAGAGCTGGATTCAGAGCAACCTAAGGCATAACACCTGAATAATCATGCTGTCTAATCAGCATCTTGATATGCCACACCTGTGAGGTGGATGGATTATCTTGGCAAATGTATTGAGTGCTCACTCATACACAGTTGGCCAGATTTCTAAAAACAATTTCTTTGTATTGGACTTAAGTAATATTCTAATTTTCTAGATACTGAAAAGTTTTCATTAGTTGTCTGTTTGAGTTCAGCTTATGAAAATTAAAAGGGGCAAATAAACACTTGTTATATATATTTTGTTCAGTGTATATATATATATATATATATATACACAGTTTCACTTTTGAATAATTAGTGAAATAAATCAACTTTTGATGATATTCACCAATTCCATTCAAAAGTGAAACTTGGATATATATTCAATTACAAGACTGATATATTTCAACAAGTGTTTATTCTTTTAATTTTTATAGGCATAAGTTATCTGTATAAATTATAAAACAATATGACAAGGTATGTTTAATTTATATATATTAAATTTGATATAAACCACTCACATGTATCTGTATTTTCTATCATGTATTTCTATAATAAAAGATCATGTGACTTAAAAGTATAAACATGTAACACCAATATATTAAAGGATTAAACCGAAGAAAAAAAAGAAACCCAAAAATTGCACAACCATCAATTTGGTGGCGATATGCACCAAGCATGTAAACCAACATTGAACAAAAGAAACGGCATGGCACGCTTTTCCTTAGCATCTGTTTCCATAGTGTTCTCTGTTGAACATGTATAGAGTCTTAACCAGGAACATATTCAGTTGAATGAACTTACTCTTGGGATGCGTTTTTGGAACCACATACCTCGAGCAAGCAAAGTAATCAACCGAAAGTTCAGGGAATTAACCATGCTTTCTGGAATTCACCCCTGCTCCAGACTTAAAAAAAAAAAGTGCATGAATTGGGACACACCTACCGAGTCACAGGAACAAAACAACTTCACACAATGTAGTTTCAGCGTTGTTTGGAACTATGTTAGCTAGCAAAATTAAACTAAGTTTCTCAGTAGAACTCATTAAAGCTACAGCAGTGAATGCGAGCGAGAACAATATTGCTTTCCCAGTTTCTCAAATAGCAAGAGAAAAACGCCACAACATTTTCATGAAGTCACAGATTTATTAGGCTTATACCAAACAAATATTGATGTCATTTAATTCACTCTGGTGTCAATAAAAGCAAGTCAATTTCAGAGTACACTCATCTGCTCAATTAAAGGTTTATTTACGAGACCTGTAGACTGAGGATAGCTGTGCATTAGACACCGATGTAGGGCTGCGGGGAAAAAAGATCGGCTTGACGGGATACTGGGGCTTGACGGGATACTGGGGCTTGACGGGATACTGGGGCTTGACGGGATACTGGGGCTTGACGGGATACTGGGGCTTGACGGGATACTGGGGCTTGACGGGATACTGGGGCTTGACGGGATACTGGGCGGAGGTTTGAAAGAATGTATGGGTCGATAACCATAGAACGGTGGGTACATTGGATAACCTTGATACTGCTGCTGTGGAAGGTATGGGGCAGGTGTAGTCATTGCAGGAGTGGTCACTTCAACCGGGCTTTGGAAGCCATACATGGGAGGAAGCTTTGGGTACCAGGGATGTTGAGGTTGTTGTGCTGGGCGAGCAGCTGGGTCACCTCTAGAGTAAAAGTAGGGATCAAATATTGGCCTGGGATTCATGCGAGGGTACATGTTTTGCTGGATAGGATATTGAAAAGGAGCAGTTGTCGTCATCACAAGAGGCAGGGTAGCAGGTACACCAGGATAATATGGAGGATACCACCAAGGTCTTCCAAAAGGTAAAGGGTCAAACATCTGTTGCATGTCTGGGTCACTTGTCAGAGGACAGGAAAGCGTAACCTCTTGGTCACCGTAAATTAAAGGGATTTGCCTTTCAGTGTCCTAAGGAAGACAAAAATGTATTCACGTATAACATACACACAACAATGAAGTAAATGTTGAGATGGATTTGTGATTAATATCAGTCTTATTGTGGATACATTTATTAAATATGAAAAAAATAATTGCAGCTTCCTTGGATAACCGATGCTTCGACTAATGAAGCCAAGAAATCATTCCTTAAAGACTTTTTTAAATGGACATGAAATAGACTTCGTTGTTTAAGGACTGAGACGTTAACTAAGGAATTTTGTACTTTTAAAATCAAATTACTAGGTTTACATTATCTGAAGCTAAGGGAAATGGTAACTAATGGAAACAAATTAATGGTTTAATAAAACCAAAAAAGTAAAGCTACGGATAAATATATTCTAAAACGTTGGATGAAATTGTTCATAAGTCAAAAAGAATAGCAAATATATTAAATGATTTAATTTAATCAGCGAAAGATCTTGCATCTTTTTTATGAAATTGGTTGGCAATACATAGATCTGGATGAAGATGTTACTCAATTTGAGAATATAGAGGATAATGTTAACCTATTTGAAATTCAGGAAGTGGACCAATCAGTAATCATGAGTATAAATGAATTAACTACTAAATATTCTAAAGATGCATATATAATCTTGACAGTCGATCAAATTTTTTAGAATAATAATGGGGGCTTTAGTTAAGCCCCTTACTCATCTTATTAATCTTTCTATCAGAACTGGGCAGTTCTCTGGTGGTTGGAAAAAAGCATTGGTAAAGCTCATTTTCAATTCATAAAATGATCAACTACGGACCAATTAGTTTCCCAGTTCTTTCTAATGTAGTGGAGAAGGTTGTATCAAAACTATTTTTTGCATCATTTACAGAATAATCTTTCACCCTTTACAATTGGGTTTTAAACAACCAGTCTACAGAAACGGCTTCTTGCTTACTATTAGAAAATATTAAGAGGTCACTTGAAGGATTCGAAGTTGGTGCAGTATTCCTGGATCTGAAAGGCATTTGATCCCATGAATCATAATGTTTTAATGTCAAAAATAAAAAAGTATAATATCAAAATTATCTGTTATAGTTTGATTCCGCTTTAAAAAGTTGAGGAAAGTGTTGTCGTGAATAGCATCAAGTCAGTTCTTCAGGGAACAATTTTGGGTCCGATGACTTAGCGTTTATAATAATGAACTTCCAGAAGTGTCCTGCTGTAAGTCTTTGTATCATCTATGTATCTGGTAGGAATAATGTGGAAACTTAGTGTAAACTTGGCTTGACTTTAAAAACTAAGACAAAGTTCATATGCATTTCGATTAGAAGATTACCGGCAACAGAATCATTAAGTACTTCAATTAAAGATGAGATTAGAACAAGTATCAAAAGGAAGATCTGTGTGTGATTTTAGATTCTCAGTTAAATAAAAAATATGTTAAAAAGTTGCGTAAAACAATTAAGGCAAATCTTACCAGCTTTAGAACAATAAAAAATTGTTTAACATACGATCATGCTTTTTTTTTTTATTATTCAATTACATTATCTCATCCCAGACAGCAACAGTGTTGGTCCAGATCCAGCCCACATCTGGCCCGCATGAAATCCATGTGGGCCAGATCTGGGCCGACACTGCTTGCTGTCTGGGATGTGATATATGGATTAGCTATTTGGTCTCAGACAAATCGATCATAATTAATCAGGATGAATGTCTTCATAATAGAGCTTTGACAATTTTAGAAAGCAAATAAGATATCATCATTGTCAGATTCTAAGTAAATGCAAGATTTTGCTTCTCATTGTGTAAAGCTCGTTTAAATGTCTAAATGGACTTGCCCCAATGCTATTTTTTTGTGAGATTACAGGGAAGCAGTAGATCCACTAGAGGAGCTTCTAGTGGAAACTGTAGAGTTACACATTATAAAAAATAACTTGCTCAGACTGCTCTCCCAGTGGAAGGTGCAACATTCTGGAATTTAAAAGACTGCAAATTATAGTCATTTTTTTAAAAGCCACAAAATCTTGGTTGATGCGTCAAACTTTGTTTACATGGAATAATAAGTGTAACATTTATAAAAGCCCTCCTAGGGACAAGTGCTGCAAATTAGCTTTGGCTGCAAGCACTATGCATGGGGTGACTTCAGTGTCATCCCGGTTTACTGTTAGCAAGTAAGCAAAATTACACAAGATAAAAATATATCAACCACTCAATTATTTTTACCGTCACTTCCCAACAGCTTCCTGTGAATGGTGCTTTGACAACCAGTGAACCAGCAGTAGTCTCCAATGTGAATGAGCATTGAGAGAGCATTAGGAGCAGAGGCTGCCATGATCCATCCACTAAAAGCAGAGAAAGGGTCAAGCTCATGCTTTCCAACTTTTATATTAAATGTGAAGAATTAAGTGACTTGCCTTTAACTTTAACATCATCTGCTCTGACCCAAAGTGTGACAACCATGCCAGAGGAAAAGCAGGACACGTCAGGGAGGCGAGGAGTCACAGGACAAGACATTTGCACTGGATCTCCCTTTATAACGAGCGCTAAGATATAACTCCCACCCTGTTAGGAGATGGGGAAGAAAATAAATGATATACTTAAAACATTAATGGAGGACATCCCACGGTTGAAGCACTACTTTGCACTTACCACCTTTATGCACACTAACCTGTTGTCTAACATGACAGCCATTGTATGGAGCAACAAGTGAGACATCCCTGCGTACACGCTTCAGTGAGAAACCACAGCTGGCTGGCAGCTCTGACAAAGGGACTGGTGACTCCTCTCCTGGTGGTCAAGAAATTGGGTAGAGAGATATACACATATACATAAAATAAAAACCCAAAACAACTTACCTCGATCAACCAGAAAGTGTGGTGTTCTCGGTCCTGGAATGCGCAAAATCATTGAATCATTGCTACACTGCACAGAAGGACTCAGGCGTTGCAGCTTAGTTTTAGCAAGGGGAAACCGCCCTTAAAAGACAATTCAAGTTAGTCCCCACTTAAAACAGGTCCCATTATAATTCGGCATCTCTAATTACCTTCATTTGTCTCCATTGACCTCATTCCAGATGTTTTCATGTCTTTATCAGATACTGTACCTTGACCAACAATTAAAAGTTTACCAAAACGGACTGTATTTTCTGAGACTGCTCCATAAGAAGTAGTTTCAGAAAAGGCCTTAGAATCTGGCCTTAAAGAAGAGCTCAGTGTTGTCACAACCATTGTGAAAAGTAAGATCCCCTTTGCCCAAGGCATGATAAGCTGTCAAATGAGTCCCAAATTACTCAGTTACTTAAAGAACTTTAACTACAGAAATTGACAAGTCATTTGGAATATACTCTGTTATTTGTAGTTGCTCAATGATATTAGTTGACCAATCAAATCTGTTAATCAGTCAACTTGTTGTTTTCACCTGTGCCTCATTGTGGTGAGAGTTAAGATGGGCTGTGTTCCAGTCCAATGGGCTTGTTTGAGATGCGCCTCGCCTGAAATGTAGGCGAGAGGCGGCTGCAGTGAGGGGAGGAGTCAAGTCAAGACGGACAGTTCTGACCTCTTGCAGTGGAACAGATACCAACAGATCAAAGGCAGATATCGCATGTGCTGATGAACATGATATCATTTCAGTTATTTTGCTTTTGTATGAAAATAAATACAATGATCAAAACACTCAAAGTACTTATTTAATTGCGTGTGAAAGGCGTTTTATCATCCATTTTTACTGTAATACAAACATTTATTTTAGATTTTTTTCTAATATGACAACAATCACATCTCACACAGAGATCATGATGTTTGGGAATATTCATGCATAATTTAAATACACAATCACATGAAATCAGATAAAAAAAATTAAACATTTTAGCAGAGAACGCAACATCACGGTTGTCTGAACCAATGAGCAACAAAGGTGTTGTCAGTCAGTCGTTTCCCATCATGCTTTTGGTCGGTCGGTGGAGGAACTGCGCGTGACTGCGCAATTCGACACAGCCGCCTCGCCGTTGCGAGGGGTTTTTTGGCACACGTCAGCATGACATCAGAGCAAGAGTAACTCGGACACTTCTAACCGGCATACATCTCGCGGTGATCGGTTCTGCGCAGATTTTGCTCATCTCCAAGCCCACTTTCTGCTCCCGGTAGTGACGCTCGCACGGTGTTTCCATACTCTTATCACAGATAACGTGAATTAAATGCAATATTTGTCAAATACACAGAAACGTTTTTATGAGCAATAGAAACACTTTTTATATAGCCTACTTGCAAACAGGGCCATCTGTTCATAAATAAACTTCAACATAAACATATAAATACTTATAGAGTGGGGGGTATAAATGCTTTTATCATTGTTTTTGATTTAAAAAATGACTTAAGATAACAGTGAGACTACACTAAAAAAGCTTTTACTGTTATATTTATACTGTTATATACACACAGATTTGTGAGCATTATTGGAATTTACTTGTTAGAATAAACACACAACACACCTGCGTGTCGTCACAGAATCTGACCAATGAGAATAGAGTGTGTCGTCATCAAGGCTCTCGCAGCCGATTTTGAGCAACTGCAGCGCCTGAAGTCGAACAAGCCTAATGACTTCCGAATAAATGAGACAGAGGGCGTTTGTGAAAGAAGGGCATAAGAAAATAGGCTTGTTCGACTTCATATGGTGCCGCAAAGATCGGCTGCCGCCTGTCAAAAGCAATGCATTCTGGTTCGAACATTTGTCCGATTTGGCTAATCTTACTTGGCTAGTCCGATTGTAGCCAAACAATCATTAGAACATTGGTTAGAACATTTGCCCACTACAGGTGGACCCATTGGAATGGGATGGATTGAAACGTTCTTAACCCTTGATCACTTACAATCGGCTATGGAGTTGGTTTATTGTTTTTTCCCCTTATGAATTGGTTTGGTGCAGCATTCTAGGTATGCTTGGGCTGTTATGCGTTTAAAAAAATAATTTATATATTATAGTGTTGTTTGGGGTGGGGATAAATTAAATGCGATCTGCGATGATGTCATAATCGTGTTTCATTGTGGTTTATGGAGCAGCCTGAAGTGTATGAATTAGACTCGCTCCTTTGGTCAAAATCGAGGGGTCGAGGGTCTGCCAATACTTCCCTCGTCCACTTCACGAAGTGGAATGCACTTCAAAAATGGAAGCAGGGATTCCCCGTGGGGAAGTTCTTAGGGAACTTTGCCAAGTGCCTGCCTAAAAGTAGAGTGGAACACAGCCAGGAGCTGAATTTGAGATAGCACACTAGTATATTTACTGCAGAGCAGTATGCATGTGTGCTATTTGAAATTCAACCAACATACAGAAGATTAAGTGCCTTGATAAATATGAGTCAGTAGGTTACAGTAATTTCTTTATTTATTTTTATGCTGTTTGTAAAATTCAGATATTTTATAGAACATGTATTAAACCGATTTATACATGAAGGGAGAGCTTTTAAAATGACTAATTACTCCTCTTTAATATATTCCTTACACTCCAGTCAATAAGAATGTAAGAGTCAAATAACTTGCAAAGTAAGATTATCTTTTAAAAGCACTTCAATCTAAATCACTTACATTTTGCAAATGGAAAGTGCCAAAGTGCTAAACTTCTTAGTAGTTCAAAAACTAGTGATGTCATCTTCACTTGCTATGCTGGTGCGGTCATCATCCGCAGTGACTCTTGGGATGGCCAAATCTATCTCCCACACTTTTCTAACACTCTCTGGAGTTAAGGAATCCGGGGGCTCAATCACAGACACTTGAGTCTGTTGTATTACAGTGCCAAGATGCTGAGGGGAGTTAGGACTCAAGCCATTATCTAAAGCCCACCCATAGGCTTTGTTTGTTGGGGAGGAGGGTGATACAACATTATCACAGACCAGACCACCTGATCCTTCATTTTGGGTCCAGGAGGGTGCTGAAGGGGTGAAAAGGTTACCAAGACCAAGCATATGGGCATGATGAAGGGTCTTGTTAATGCTGTGATGGAGGTTGACGGGTGAAGGAGGGTGAAGGTCAAACTCAATAAGTGAGAGAAAGTACTCGTGTTCTTGACATTCCACACGACTATTCCACAGAGGAGAGGTGTGATGGTCATAACTGCTGCTGTAAGGGATGCCTTCACTAAGACCTCCAGCGTTGTCATGCATAGTCATTATTGAGGTCGCTGGAATTGCTTGGTTTTGGATGACCGAATTACTGACAGTTGCACAAGACTGCTTGTGATCTTTCCAGTTATTCGGCAATAGTTCAGCCCAGTTCCTATCCGGTCTCCTCCAAGGCCCCATTGGTAACCTCTCCAACAGCCTGTTCCACCGTGACACTGGTTTCCTCTTCCCTGCTCTCTTAGCTGTCTGCTGACTTCCTTGTGGTCTCCAGAGCACCCGAGATCCCAGTAGTAAAAGAGAGAAACTCCAGGCCAGCTCAAGCAGTCGTGCAGAGAGCTGCCCGAGCCACCAGCCCCACCCAAATCTGCGCCAGTCACCAAGTAACCCATACAGCCAAAGAAAACTATAGCTTTGCAGTGCACAAGAGAGCACTCCGAGGAGGGCACACAGCAACAGCACACGCCTAACACTGTTTTCTAAGCGCTTCGGGGCACTCCACCTCGGTAGTGGGGTCCTGTGGGAGATATCGAGTTGCTTTAGAGACTGGAAAAAGATTCCTAAACAAAGCAGTAACCCCCAACAAATAGTAAGTGTCTGTAGCATTAATGGCAGTGCTGGCGATAAGGTTTTGGATAGCAGGTCAGCCAACAAGAGGGAGGTACAGTGCAGTGCTGCCAGCCACCCAGTCACCGAAAGCTGCTGAGGTGATGTTTCTTCTCTCAGAGCAAGAAGTGCCAATGTGGCTTGGGCCCAGAGCAATAAGGGAACAGGTAAGTTATGCAAAGCTGTGAGGGCAGGGTGAGGCAGAATGTTTCTGGAACCATATGGGTCAATTATGAGCTGTACAAATCGAAGCAGACCTGCTAGCAGAAGTAGGATGTTGGCAAGGGTGAAGGCCTCGCAAAACGGATGGAGCCTATTAGCCCCATCGATCACTCCGAAAGTTGCAGCTACAACCACCAACAGAAACAATACAGCTGAGCCATACACATGGAGCTCCCAAGCAAAGGTTAGTGTCCGTTTTAAGTCCTCCCACTGTAGCCGGGTCACATTGCCACCAGTGGAGACCACACATGGGCCTAGTATGCATGTACCTATGACATCAGACAGGTTGTGCTCTGTTAATAGTCCAAATAAACTTCCAAACCATTTTGGCTTTTCTTCATCTATAATGGAAGTGGAGAACATTTTAGTTATTTGTTTTCTCTACTAATTGAGCGTAAAAGTTGTTTACGTGTAGTTATAATAAATTGTCAATATTCATGATTACCTTTGTTTTTAGAGTCATCTGTGGCTCTGTTTGTTGCCTGTAAAACAGATGGAGTTGTGGATGATGACTCCACGGGCAAATCAGATGTAGTCTCTTCACGTCTCTCCTTTCCTGAAATTCATAAGAACAAACCAATGATTTCCTGCTTTCATGCTCTGTTTTTTTCTTTTTCAGAACTGACATTGCAGTGGTTATTGAAAAACTTCACCACTGTTTAACAGAATAAACCTCTCAGATAAATACTTACCAGTCTGTAATGGAGGTGTTGCTGCAGGCGGGTGGTTGGTGCCATAACGTTCCTCTTCCACCGAGAGATCAATGAACCCTTGGATGGAGCCAGACTGTGTTACAAGGGTGCCATTGTTTCCCAACATTTCAGGCTTTGTGGTTGAACTTAAATTCTGAGTGGATGCAACATACTCTGTATCTTGAGAAGCCTCCATGCCTTCTTTGTTGTTCACCTCTATATCTATACTGAATGTCACTAAATACATATTGACTGGAGAATTTCCTGTACTGTTTGTCTCTGTAATTGGTTTGATGGTTGTCAACAAAGGTTGGTCTTTGTTCAATCTCTCATTGTTATTTATGTGGGTGTGGATGTGTGTAGTCAACTGAACAGCCATTGTAGGAGTAGCTTGATCAGATGACACTGTTATTATTTTCTAAAAGTATATCTTGATCATCTTCGTCAATATGCTGGGTTAGTTTAAGTGGAGTTGGAGGGGCAGAGTGAGTGCCTAACTCTTGTTTGTCAAAATCTTCTTTCTCTGCTCTGTCTGGAATTAACATGTCCTTCTCCAGTAGACCAGTAGAGGACAGCATAACCTCAAGGCTTCCTTCCCCAGATCCCTCATTTATGCTCGAGTTAGAGAGAAGGGGTAAAAGCAAGTCTTTGGTAAATCTGTTGTCAACACTTTCCTCAGTCCAGCTTGTGTTATTTGATGCGGGTAGATTTTTTGGAAAGTCACCAGTTGCCTGGATGATCAAGTTGTTGTGGCTTATGGCTTGTGTTGAGTTGGAGCCAATGGAAGTGACAGGTAGCTGGAGAAGATGCAGTCCTAATATTAGAGTGAGGAGCCAAACCATTTTGTCCTCTTAATTTTCAAAGGCTGTCGAGTAAAAACAGTGCCAGGAGCTAAATGGTGACAGAAAAAGATACACATTGTTTTAATAGCTACATGTGAAATTAAATTACATTTCCCAAATCAAAACCTGTAAAAATGTGCAGCATATTTATACAGAATGTGAAAATAGTATTAAGTTTTGCAAAGACTAGAAGGTAAAGATATTAGGTCCCAAAGCAGGGACTAAAGTAACTATGATCTGCACTATCACATTTTTATTTTTGTTAAATTTTGACCAGGTGCTTCTTACAGCTTCTGCACTGTATTTATACATAGATTATAATCTGTCAGTTTACATACATTGTCCTGGTTGATAATGTTCCTGTGGCTCAGTGGTTAGAGCATTGCGTTAGCAGTGCAAAGGTTGTGGGTTCGATTCCCAGGGAACACACACTGACAATACAAATGTATAGCCTGAATGTGCACTGTAAGTTGCTTTGGATAAAAGCGTCTGATAAATGTAAATGCATATAAATAACCTGATTGTACAACAATGTTTGATTGTTTTGTACAACTTTACTAATATAACAACTTTTTGCATTCTAGCATTTTTTTAATTAACAGCTTGTAGTTTGCTATACGAAGAGGTGATGGACCAGTAACTTAAATAGTTTACACAGGTTTTGGTGTGAAGGCTGCTATCAAATGATCTTATACATATAACATTTTTGATAGCACAACCGAAGTACAACTGCATTCAACTTATAGTTCCAGTAAATTACATAAAATAATTGTGCACCAACATACAATATATATATATATGTTTGTATCTTTGCACATAGCCTATAAAAATAAACAGTGGCATTATCAAAGATTGGATACTTCTAGGCATTTCAACCAGTAACATTTATTCATTTATACTGTTTTCATATTAAATGTATTGTTTAAATGTTTTTTTTGTAAATGTCCACCTCTCCAGGTTACTGTGGGCGAACTACCTGGTTGTCTATAGACCTAAGTGACTACAACTATTTCTTAGATTTGAAACAGAAACCCAAACACTCCACAGTAAACCCTTTGAACACTTACCTGAAGTTATTGAGGTCAGCTGTAAAATGAATATCACAGTTCCTTATATTTCTCAAATATTTGTTGGTGTACTGCTGGTGCAGTCTTCATTGAATGCTGTCTTCTTAAAACTGATGCTTAGAGTGCAGCCCACCTGACGTTTCACTGTAATCTTTCTGCCATCTGGCTGATGTCCTGCTGGACTTACATCGCTGAGCAGAGTTGATCTCCAATCCAAATAACAAAGTTACCAAACCCAGGAGCTTTGAAATGTCAGTGTACAATGAAAGTGTCACAAAATGTGTAGTCTTCAGAATATATAGATACTTTACTCTTTCAGATCCTTTCTGGTATCACAGATGAGTAAAGGTAATCTCTTCAATATAAAGGATTTCAGTAAGACCATTAGTTCTGTAAACAAGTCTGTTCCGCACACTGAAAGCTAATTGAGGTAATGTGAGAACTTTTTTTTTCTCACACCTGTTTTTTTCTGATTCAATACAGTAATTCTGTCTTTTTCAAAAGCATGTTAGAATAATATCTACCGCTTGCTTGGTTCTTGATACAAACCTGCCATGTGGGGCTTAACGTGATTACTCACAGCAGAGGCAACATGATGGATTTAACCAGATCTCATTTGAATGTATGTCAAATGCTCCCACACACAAAAACCACTGAGACGTTCGATTTGACCTCTTTCAGACATTGAAAAACAATTATTATATTTTAAAGTAAAAATAGTTAAGTACAAAACAAGTCATGTGCAGTATTTGGCTTCAAATAAGTTTTATGCAACAAAAAATCCCATTTAAAAAAATCATGGTTTAAGTTATTTTTAAGTCATTGGTGTATTTGGTCAGCTCTATTTTAAATGTTGGCGTGATGCTTTCAAAAAACAATTTCAATTAGCCGTTGAATGTGTACTGTAGCTCTATAGGCTGATCCAAATCACAATAAAAATGGTTTGGAATGTGTTTGAGTTCAACATTAAATCGTCTTTAAAATGTTTATTATTTGGATTGTGTTATTAATAGTTTAATTTGCTGCTATTTGCAGTAATGAGCACAGGAAATTACATATTTAGGCTTATTTATAAATGTGATTTACTGAGATAATTTGATTCCTATTATGCAAATTATTAAACTGCTTGTGAAGGGCTATATGTTTATCCAAATTTTAGATCAGGGTCATTCTGGGGTTAAGAGAGAGACCGTGGGAATTAACTCTTTCTGAACTCATAACAGTCATATGATTAAGCGAGATACAGCATATCTCACCCGGTCCACCTTAAGCGCTCAGTCAGGCAGCCTTTTGCAGGGCGATCAGGGGGAGGCCCCCACAGACACATGCTTAGCGCTTTAAGGCGGACTGGAGCGAATAAAGCTCCGCTTAAAGGCACACGCACGCAGAAATGACATATACACAATGACTTGTTCTCGCTCTGTTATGAAAATAATGATACACAACGTAATTAAAATACATAAATACGTTATCTCCTATAGCCCATATTTCTTTAATAACATACTCTAATTAAAAATACAGTATTTTATATTGAAATCACAAGCAGTTGTTTCACAGAATATATGGAATATAAACACATGATCAAATCGCATCTAATTGAACTCTTTTTAAAGCACCAAACAGCTTTTTATAATGAGTAAATAAACATATTAATGTACAAGTATACCAACAGCATATCAATGTACAGCGTAGTAGGTCTGTTCTTTGTGTTCCTGTGAAACCGTGTAATGTAAAATGTCATACATGGCTAGTGCGCGCACCCGTCCAGTGTTGCCATGTCCGCTAATTATAAGCGGCCTTATTTTGCTGTTGTTGTTGATTATAAATATGCAGCTGGTTGTATTTTTGGACGTATTCTAAATTACATTCACTTTTGTGCTTGTTGGTGTTTGGTCCCTATAGCATGATAAAGTGACTAACCACTAAGCGAATTTATTAAATAGGCCTATCACCAACTCAATAATAATAATACATATTCAGCAATTTGATAATCTAAAGATAACCATAAATAAAGACTGAAACTCGACAACATTGCAGTTTAGTTCAGAATTCACTTAAGTATATACTTTACATGTTTAAAATTATTTGACCCTCTAACTCTAGCACTCTCTTTCTTAATTATATTTTATGTATTTGTTTTATTTTTTATTTATATCTAAAAATTAAAAAAGTAAAAAAAGCAACACTTGCACTCTCTATTCTACTTTCTAACTCCTTATTCTTTTTATTTATAAAAAGCAACCCTCTAACACTAGCATTCGCTCTTCTTTGTTCTATTCTATCTACTTGCTTTCTTTTTATGTATTATATAAAAACCCTTGCATACAGTGGTGTAGTCTAGCTTTTTGTAGTGAGTATACTGTGCTTTTTTCCCCTCCCAGCCTCATACGCACCCATCCCAGAGCGACACCCCATGGCACCACCACACTCACGAATGCATAAAGTATGCATCTGCATGTAATTGAGAGCATTATTAAAGACTGCTTATGTGTTATCAACATTCCAATTTATTATAAACAACAAAAGACAGTCAGCTGATAAAACCTGTGCTCCAGGTACCATATTCATATAGTATCATCATTCTTAAAGGTATAGTTCACCCAAAAATGAAAATTGTTATAATTTCCTCACCCTCAAGTTGTTCCAAAACTGTATGAGTTTCTTTCTTCTGTTTAACACAAAAGAAGATATTTTGAAAAATGTTGGTAACCAGACAGTTGGCAGCACCCATTGACTTTCATAGTCTATATTTTTCCTACTGTGGAAGTGGCTGTATTGGTGTAAATGTTTTAAATTAGACATGTGCCAGTATCTGTAATATCACGATAATGAACATGCACTATATTATTATCGTGGGCACTTCAAAATATCGTGAATAATTATTTATTGCGAATTATTTTTATTTTTAGAATGCATTTTAAGAATACATTTTCCCCATTAACCATTTAAAATGCACAGCACCACTGTATTCTAAGTCATTTAATTACTTGCAATGGCAACATAAGTGTTGACCAACACCAAAAAAGTTATACTTGAATGTGTGAGGTTATTGATGTACAAAACATTAAAAAGTCTCTGTTTCATTGTAGGGCTGTGCTCATGTTTGTGCTTCAAGCTTACAAGCTGATATAGTCACATTACATCTCTGCAGATGTGGGTTACTGATGAAAATGCGGCCGAGATGTCTGTACAGTGTGTATGGCTAAAATAGTACTGTTAGGATATGGGTGATTAAGCAAGCACAGTCCCAGGAGGTTTCATCATGCCGTATAAAAGCATAAAGGTAGGGTAGGCAGTTTTGTAGTGATGCACGAAATGAAAATTCTGGGCGAAACCGAAAATTTAGAATGCACTTGGCGAAAACCGAAACTGAAAAATGACCTCTTTTAAAACGTATACTAATATATATATATATATATATATATATATCATAATATTAAATTATTGGGGGCTAATTAATTGTGTTAATTAACAGATGTGTAATGTTTGATTGTGTTATGATGCATTAATTCGTTTAATAGCCTAAAATCGAGATCAGTTCAGACAGTTCTCGTTGTCATCTTATTCTTAAAGTGTTTAGGCGAACCCTGCACGAACACTCAGTCACATCATCATTCAGATCACTGCAAAGGGGCAGGAGATCGCCGGTCCTGCGCTGACATGACAATCTTTGATAGGCAGACGCGTGATAACAGCTCGATCGTGAGTGAAACCTAAGCGCTTGCGCACGGTTGGGAGGGTGGGTGACATTAATTTTCGGTTTACATTTTCGCCTGTTTTTAATTTCGGCCCGAAACCAATAATGCCATTTTCGGCCGAACATTTTCGTGTGCTGAGCAGCTGATATCTACCTAACTTACTGTCTATGAATGAAAGTTCTGTCACAAAACGATGTTGTTACGTATCCTCACGTTTTTTAAGTGGGTATACGGAAATCCTTTGACTTTCCTAGTGGGTATACGGCGTATACCTGCGTATCACGTAGACTACACCACTGCTTGCATACTGTGTTGAGACTTGTCACAGCAATTACATAGGGCCAGGCTATTAGTTGATTTTGATCGCTTCTGTTGTCCTCATTTGTACGTCATAAAAGCATCTGCTTAATGACTAAATGTAAAATCTAATGTCTATATTATACATTTTGTTAATTATATATTGTATTTTAAATGTATGTATTTATTCATGTTTTACTACAATGTGATTTATTAGCTATTGTTGTTGTGGTTGTTGCACTTTAGTTTGAATCAAAATGTTATTTCTGTTTTTCTTTTTACCCTTGTGTTACTGATTAATTCATTTATAAATGTATCAATGTATTATTGGGCAGTATAAATTGGGCAGCATGAAATTCTCTCATTTACTCTACAAACCTGGATTTTAATGCTTTTCGTTTTCGCGATATGGCAACACCTGGCAACACTACGCTCCGCGTTCATGGCATTGTGAATGTGTTTGCGGCAGCGGTGGAGCCGGAAGGGGGAGCTGCGAATCCGTCCCCGCCTTCACGCTACAGGACAGCCCGGGGTCTAGCGCTGTCACAGCAGGCCTACTTCCGTCTGCGCTATCTCAAACATTATTGGTCAAAAATAACATTTTCAGCCGTCCAAGCCGTACAAGCAGCGCGCTTGTGTATTTTTCAATACGGTAGGACATGTTTGCAGCCGGCCGCAGTGTCGTTTAAACAGTTTCATTTATGTATGTAACGTTAACGTTAGCAGAATGAGCACACGTCACGACATAAATAGCTCTTAATATGGACAAATGTGTTTGAGTGCAGAAATAACGAGATATAGCAGAGTAAACGGACTTTACATGTGCACTGCCAGCTTTCGTTCAGCTTTAGCGTGGTTTTTGTTTTTTGAACGGCGTGTTTTGGCGGAAATTGCTTTGGCTTTTATTTAAGGTAGCATGGGACGATTAGCACGCGAGCTCACGTTAGCTGCACAACTGCGCGCGTGTTGCCACATTTACTGCGGGAATAATAACTAATTTCGCACAGTGGCGTGTCATAAATTTATTTCGTGTCGTAATGCAGATCCTTGCACCTTTTTCTGTGGGTTTTAAAGTTTAATTTTACAAAGGTTAGCGAGTTAGCATTGATGCTAGCATATTTTCGAGGCAAAATCATTGAGTGGTCCAGTGTTTTGATTGACCATAAGCCGAGCTGGCTTACAGTCACATACAATTATAATTATTGCTTATGTGTATTCATTCATTCAAAAATGCTATATTTGATCATTCAGAATGAGGTTGGCTTTGTGGTTTGTGAGAAACCTCAGAAACAACTCTTTTATTTTGCTCGAGGTGTCCAAAGTCCAGCAAGGGTAACGTTAGAGGCTGCTTCTGTCTGAATGCTTTAAACACAGCTCTTCATTATTACCAAATCACATGCAACACCTTTAGCCTCCAGTTTATACAATGTAATCTAAACTGCAAAAGGATGCACGCAGATTTCATATGTTTATGGGTGGTTGGGGTGCTGATGCACTATTGAAAAATGAAATCACATCTGCATTGAATGCTACATATGCCAATGTAGACATAGAAGTGATGAAAAATATCTTATTACCGTTTTTTCATGTTGATTATTATCAAGTGCATTTAAGCTTTTGCTTATATGTATTTATATGGTTGATTTGTATGGTAATAATTTACCTGTCATTAATAGAATAATAATGACATATTTGTGTATGGACCCTTTTCACAGACTTTAATTACATGTGTACACAGTTTTTAACTTTGTAAATAAAGCAAGCTTCTATATACATGCATATATAATTTAAACATATATAATCTATATTTAAAAAAATATACTTCTTATATTACCTCGACATTACCAAAAATCACGTTAACGCTGTTGCTTGTGTTTTTACTTGACATCTGTTTCTCTTCTGACCGTCATAATCAATCTCTCTCTATATGTTTCTCTCTTTTTTTTTTTTTTTATAAAATCTTAAATAACCTATTGTGGATATTTTCTTGTGATATCAGAGCAAGCAGGAATGCAAAAATGATTTATTGTAGTCTCTGTTCATCACCGATAAGACTTTTGAGGACCCCAGAAATGTGAAAAGGGTCCATATATCTAATTTTTGCATACGCGTTTAGTTTAAACTTTAAATGTCATGAGAAACATGCATTCGATTTGTGTCAAATATTGACTGTTATTGTGTTCATGTCATTTTTGTTCAAGGCTCCTGTGCAGGGTGGATTGACCTGTCATGAATGAGCCCATTGAAGGCGGTGCGATCTCGTTCGACGAGTATGTGCGGCAGAAGGCACGCACTATACCTCAGCACCGCATGAAAGAGTTTCTGGAGTCGCTGGCCTCTAAAGGCCCGGAGGTTCTGCAGGAGTTCAGTCAGCAGACCAGTGGCACCACCACCACTATGGTGTACCAGCAGGGGGGCAACTGCATCTACACGGACAGCACAGAGGTGGCGGGCTCATTGTTGGAGCTGGCATGTCCGGTAGGAAAAGAATCACTTTCTTTGTCATTTTAGCTGTGATTTAAAAAGCAAAGACTTGTGGTCAGATTTCTGCTTCACTTCTGAACAGGTGCAGGTGACATCTACACAGATCTCCCCCCAGCTGGCTGCAGCTGTGCATCAAGCATCTGAACAGCAGATCCAAGTACAGGTTTGATTTGACTTTGGTTGTTGGGTTAAAGGGTAGTTTGGCCAAAAATGAAAATTGTCAACATTTATTCACTCTCATGTAGTTTCAAAGCTGTACGACATTCTTCTAAAGAACACAAATATAGTTATTTTTAAGAATGTTGGGAGCCCGACAGTTTTAGTGACCATTGATGTCCAGTGTGTGAGAAAACAAAACCCAAAAAACATTTGTCAAAATATCTTCTTTTGTGTTTAACAGAAGACGGTAAGGTTTAGAATGACATGACACTTTAGACATTCAACATTTGGGCTTAAGAATAGCGTTTTCTGACTTTAAATGCTGAGAATAATGAAAAGCTTCAAACTGCCAGGGGCGTTTTCTTCCTCTGAATGGAGTGAAAATTTAATCTTTCATATTTTGTTACAGTGTAGATCATGAGTTTCAGGCATGATGGCTGGTGCTACCAGTCATGTTTATTATCCAGTCTGTAGATAGAATGTCCGCTTTGTCTTGTCAATTTAGTATCTGTTCACCACAGAAAAATCTATAACTCTGGAAATATTTCACAATTAATCTGTCCTGAAACTAGTTTCCCTCATTGCTTTGGTGTTGCTTAATTATGGCACTTTTCCACTGCTCGGTACGGTACGGCTCAGTTCGGGTCGGTTTGCGTTTCCACTGCAGTTTAGTACCGCTATAGAGTGGGCGGGATTATTCACGTGTCATAGCTGCGCCGCCTCTACCGTGACATCATCGTAAACACGCCACAAATAAACTCACAACAAAGAAAGGAGACAGAATAGTGTTCTTCACTCTCGGCATGTGGATGTTTTTAACAGCAATGGAGAGGTCTATGAGAATGCTTGGGATTTACCCCCAGCAGCAGAGACTGTGGTGACAGTGACACGGGCTGTCGAGGAGGAGCGCAGGGATGTGTTTAACAGCAATGGAGAGGTCTATGAGAATGCTTGTGATTTACCCCCAGCAGCAGAGACTGTGGTGACAGTGACACGGGCTGTAGATGAGGAGAGCAGGGATGTTCGTGCAGGTGTGCTGCGTTACTTGATTAGTTAACTATTCATGTAGTGTGTTCTGTGAGTTATCAATAAACTTTTGAATATTTCAAAATGTACAATGTATCCCTTGTTATTTTCTTTATGTGATGGTTTTTATAATCCTGGCATTAATTATTTGTCTATTTCAAGAGGTTCATTACGTGCTCATACAATAATACTTTTTTAATATAGTCTGGAGGTAAGTTACACTTATTCGATCAGATTGTTTTTAATTGAAGCAAAACACAGATACAAAGGTAAAAATATAAACAGAAAACATACTCTGAAAATATAGCAAGTTCAAAAGTAACGTTATACATAAGGCTTTTCCTTGATCGTGCCATCAAGCTCTCGCTGGATCCGCTCCTCGGCTATCAACGAGAGGAACGTCTGAACTTCCTCAACAGACAACGAAACGGCAATTTTTTTGGTTGATACTAAAAGGTGCGTTTGTTCAAACAAAAGTTGCGTCCGATCCGTCGCTGGCTGTGCTGATTTAAATCTAGCGGGTATATGTTGGGTCTTGTCGCAAGTTCAGTGACGCAGTAATGATGATTCTCTTTGGCCAATCAGTGATCAGCAGAGTTTACACGTCACGTTTTGGTAACGGTACGGATCGCTTGGAACCACGGCTGAGGTGGTACTAAAAAAGTACCAGGTACAGTACCCAGTGGAAAACCCCCCAAAAGTGAACCGTACCGTGCCGTACCATGCAGTGGAAAAGCGCCATTAGAGTTCCTAGGCATCTCAAATGCAGTGTGAATGTAGCACCTTTTCAATTAACTTACTGGCAGTGTCTTGCCAAGTCTTTTTAGAATGAAAAAATTACATTTACAGTATTTTTATTCTCAGTATATTTTGTTGCTGAAGAAATAAATACTTTTATTTAGCATGGATTCTTTAAATTGATCAAAAGTGGCAGTGAAGACATGTCTAATGTTAAAAAACTTTGTATTAAATAAAAACTATTCTTAATCTTGAAAGTTATTCAGAATTTATATTCTTAAAGAATATTGGAGAAAAGAAACAAATATTGATGTGTTAGATCTAGCCCCGGATGCCAGATCAGCAAAAGTGTCTACCCAAAATCTGTGACCAGCCAGTACCCAAAACTGTAATAACAGTCTTCTATCAACTAAAAAGAATGATAGAATAAAGAATAGAATGTCTGATCAGTGAATAAATCAATGAAATTTGTTTTATAAATGGTTAAAATAATTATGATTAAATGGAATAATACAATGATTAAACAATTATGAATGAATGAAGAATAGATTAATATAAACGAAAGTAAAACACAACACAAATGTATGATTGCTGTCGTGAAGCGATACACACTGTTTGTGTTTGAGGATCATTTCAGATGATTAGAAATGTTAGTTGAACACTAAATCAGCATATAAGATTTCCCCCCTCCAAATTTTCCATATGCTCCAATCTGTGAATTTTACATAATAAACACACTTTTGCAGGAAAATGATAACATGCATGGCAAAACAAGATTGAGACCTAAGTCTATATTAGCAGGACATGCTTTTAATTGAGCTCTGCTCTAAATACCTCTCCATCTTTTTATTGGCAGGTGCAGATCCAGGGGGAGCAGGGTCAGACAGTTGGTCAGGTACTTCAGGTGGGCTCTCCCACCCAACAGCAGCTCCAAGGACTTACACAGCTGGTACAACAGGGAGAACTCACAGAGGAACAACAGCAACAGGTAATGCACACCAATGCATGATCGGCTTCTACATTTATGCATTTTAAATTCTTATCGTAATGTGTATTTGACTCACAGTTCCAAGCCCAACTGGTGGCAGCGGTCGCTGGAGGTCAGCAGATTCAGATCCAGACTGTGGAGGCTCTGTCCCCTCTTCAGCAGCAAGGCTCCCCCAGGGAGGCAGAGAGGAGACCTGGAGGCTCACCCGCTGTCCTCCAGCCTGCAAAGAAACGCAAGGTGGACGTCCCGACAGTTGTGTCCTACTCACTTCCTCAAGGGCAGCAGCTGGCTACTGTATTGGCCATCCCACAGGGCCAACAGCAAGGCTACTTGTCACTCCGACCAGACCTGCTGACCGTTGATAGCACTCATCTTTACAGCGCCACTGGTACCATCACAGGCCCAGCCGGTGAGACCTGGACCATACCTGTGTACTCTAGCCCACAGCAGCAAGGTGTGGCCCACATCGCCATCCCTCAGGAGGCCTATAGCACCGTGCAGGTACAGGCCTCGTCTACCGATAAAGACAAGGACAAGATGTTAATCAGTGCATGTCAGGCTGCTGGGGCAGTGGCCGTTCCAGTGTCCAGCTCAGGATTGACCACTCAGGAGGAAGTTGTACATTCGCTGTTCCCGGCGCAGTTTATGAATGGAAACATTCACATCCCTGTAGCAGTGCAGACTGTAGGGGGCGCTTACTCTGGGACGACGCAGGCCTTGCACATATGGGATCCGCAGCAACATATACAGGATGGAGAGGCTCAGGAACAACAGCTCCACCTGCAGGTGAACACATTCAGTAGGCTTAAGTATTCATAACCCCAGGCTGTCTCAAGATTTTCTTCAGTGTGTGATGCACATTTAACTGTGAAGGATCACTTATGCATATCAAAACAATGTGGCAATGATGGTGTTCTGTGTTTTCAGGCGCAGACGGAGGCTGAACCACAGGCGGAACCTCCTCCAGAGCTGGTCCTACCCAACTCGCTGAAGCCTGAGGAAGGGTTGGAAGTGTGGAGGTTGTGGGTTCAGCGCAAGAATGCTGAGCTGGACAAGAATGAACAAAATAAGCTGGCACCTATAGGACGTGAGTTAATGTTTTCATCGCTACCTCTGTCTTTATACCGCCACTGAATTTAGGATTGTTACTAGATTTTAATTTTAGTAGGCGATAGTAATATGAGTGAAATATTATGATTCTTGATTCCATATTTGATACCACAGCTTTGGAACACATGGAGTAATTTAATGCAATATTTAAAGGAGACCTGCTGTGTCCCTTTCATAAGATGTAAAGTCTCAGATGTCCATAAAATATGTCTGTGAAGTTTTAGCTCAAAATACCCCACAGATCATTTATCATTCCATGCTGAAAGAGCAAAAACATGCTCTTTTTGTGTATATAACTTCAAATGCGAATGAGCTACTGCTCCCCACCACTTTTCCAGAACAGGGCTGTGCCTTTACAACTCCTGCCTCGCATTCTCTGCCAATACAAAACATCAGTTTGGTCACGATTATCATATCTATCATGTTCTTTGACATCATGTAAATGTATTATTTGCACGTGTTTTAAAGTCGTATAAGTTTAAACTTCTGATGTATGGTTTTCTGAGCACACTTGCAGAGAAAGCTGACTGTCGGATGGCGTCACGCGAGTCTTCTTTCACATCTTATGCGCTTAAACTGTCACAAACACATGAACACACTACATTTTAAATCACAATAGGTGGGTAAACGTACAAAATCAGCAGGGGATCAAATAATCCCCCCACTGTAAGCATTAAAGCAGCTACCAATCAGCACTCAATTATAATAAAACCGAAGATATAGTTGTAATAATATTTCATAATTTTACTGTTTTAATGTATTTTTGATCAAATAAATGCTGCTTTTGGGGCGAAAAGGAGACTTCTTTCAAAAACACACAACTTCCCACCCCAATACTTTCTAACGGTAGTGTATATGGTTTATTTATTTATTTAGCAAAATTGCTTAAATTTTTCAGTTTGTTTAGGTCTTAAAAGGTCCCTTTACCATATATAATGCATGCTCAAAACTGTGAACTGTTTCTTTTAAGCATCTAGCGATGTTTATTTGCCGCAAGATGAATGTCTGTGTCTGCAGGTCGACAGCCGCTGCGCTTCCAGGATGATCTTGTGTCGAGTTCAGTGGGCGAGCTGAACTTGGCTCTGTCTTTGGTGACCCAAGAGGCTCGTGGGCTGGAGGGGGAGCCATTTGAACCTGATTCACTATACTATGTATTTTTATGTATACAGAAAGTATGTCTCACTACTTAATATTTGTGTTTCTGCTGATTATGTTGGATCATTAGTTTGCATAAGCTGATGTTTTTTGTTTTGTTTTGTACAGTACATGTTTGAGAACGGCAGAGTAGACGACATCTTCTCTGATCAGTACTACAGCCGGTTTTGTCAGTGTTTACACAAAATTCTTGAAGAGTGGAGGCCCAGTGTTCACCCTCTTGGTAAGATGTTTGTGCGTGTTTTTAAATGATGTCCTTTTGAGTTTTGTAAAAATGTATATTTTTTGCCTTTGCCAGGCTACATTATCCCAAGTCATGTGACAGAGGAGATGCTCTGGGAGTGTAAGCAGTTGGGAGCTCATTCTCCATCCACTCTGCTTACTACACTGATGTACTTCAACACCAAGTGAGCCTCCTTCTCTTCAAGGATGATGGCAGTGAGTGCTCGGGGGTTATAATGTTGTCTCTGCACAGGTACTTCCACTTGACCACAGTGGAGCAGCATATGAAAGTGGCCTTCTCCAAAGTGCTCAGACACACCAAAAAGAACCCCACCAACCCTAAAGACAAGAGCACTAGCATCCGCTACCTGAAAGGAGTCGGGCCACACCATGTTGGACAGAAAGGTTAGGAGGCAGCCACAAAATAAGACTGGATGTTTTCTAATGTTACAAGATAATTATACATTTACCTTTGTGTATAGTGTAAACAACCTTTCAAAAGTTTGGGGTCAGTACATTTTTATTGTTGCTCGCCAAGGCCGCATTTATTAAAGAAAACAAAAGCAAAAAATAGCACTAATTGTAAATATTATTATACATTTAAGAAACCTGTTTTCTATTTTGATATACATTAAAAAGTAATTTATTATTCATTTTCAGTGTCACATGATTCTTCAGAAATCATTCTGATATACTGATTGTATGCTCCAGAAACGACTATTATCAGTGTTGAAATACGTTGAGCTGCTTGATGTTGAAGTATTTCCAAAGTTATAGTTTTCAACCAATATGGGATTTCAGCCAATGCAATAGCTATATCTAGAGTAACCGGATGTAATACTGGAAATTTGACTATTTCTAGCAAATGAGACACTAATTTGCTTATTCAATTAAATTACAAAATATTTGTGGAACAAAAATCCAGTCCTGGCCATGGAAACTTCTACAGTGAATAATATTAGTAATCGTTATTGTGTGTGTGATCAATAATTGTGATTTTGACATGAGTAGTCATAAGTTCATTGGTCAAAAACAGGGAAGTCATAAATCACATCAATTATTGTTCTAGTGACAGATGACATGTACGCAGAGCAGGCGGAGGACCCAGAGAACCCCCTGCGTTGTCCTATCAAGCTCTATGACTTTTACCTCTTCAAATGGTGAGCCACTGATTTTATCAAATGCTAATGCAGAAAGCTGGCTCAATGTTTTTGTAATTATTATAAATAAAATGTAAATTTCTTTTGTATCGTCCTAATGTTTTTTTGTCTGTCCTCAGCCCTCAGACTGCAAAGGGTCGTAATGACACGTATTACCTAACACCAGAGCCTGTTGTGGCTCCCAACAGCCCTATTTGGTACTCCACTCAGCCAATCACGAGTGAGCAGCTGGAGCACATGCTGACACGCATCATGATGGTGCGGGAAATCCAGGAGATAATCTCCATCGCGCAGGCCAACGTACACTGAGAAAACACAAGGGCAAGGAAAGAAAGCAAGATGGAATAAAAGAGAGGCTTTCTCCAGCGCTCCATCATCCTCTCCTTTCTCAAGAGACTGAATCAAATAGCCTCTGCAGCGTCTCCTTGTATTTCACCCATGATTTAAAGGAGAGCGAAGAGGTTCAAGAGGGGGTTTCAATTAACTGGACATACTTACAAGCCTTTTTTTCGTTTTAGATATAGGAACTATTTCTGTTTGTTCCTCTAATGACCATTGAAACGTATTTGCCCAGATCCCTTGATGTGTGCACTTTCTCTTTCTGCCATGTATGTTATGCTCCATCCTTCTTCACACTGTCCTGTTTATTTTCTAAGTGCAGAACTGCAAGGATCTGGTGTTTTTTAAGACTGCATACTAAACTTAAGTGATTATAGGCAGTGGACTGGAACATCATGTGATGGTCTGGCAAAAACACATTTAAATACATGGCTTCATCCATCTGTAACACCTAACACAACCCCCGCTCACCCCCAGGAGCTTGCAGCAGCAAGTTCACCAACCTGAGGAGTGTATTATACATGAAGACTTTTTGGTTCTTTTTATTTTTTTAAATATACATGCATCTATGGTAACCTGATATGTATTGCTATTATAGTGGTGCTGGAGAATTGAAGCCTGTGTTTTCAAACATGCCTTTTTGTACAGTGAAGTACCTGTATGTGTCGTCTTTGACCCTTTCTGCAGTCCCTGGTCAGTTGTCACACAAGCACAAGTGGGCTCATGACAGAATAAATTTCCACGTAAGGAAGTAGTTCAATAAACTATTATTACATGCATTATTGAACTGAATGCAACAATTCACACAATTATTTAGGAAAGAATTTGCACAAGAGACATGCTGGTATTCAAATTCTAGCTAATGAGAATTTTCATGTTTAAATTCTATTCTCATTTTTTCCCCTAAATATATATTTTTTGAAATAAATAAAGGTTCTCAACGAGGGGGCTTCATCAAACCTCCAAGTGATTAATTAAAAAAGACAACATGCATTAAATCACTAAAATACATTTCTTGTTTTAATCTATCCCCTCAAACCAGTTTGTTTTTCTTAGTGGGAATCCAGGTTCTTCTATCCAAAACCCTGAAGCCAGATTTTTTTAAAGTACTATTTCTAGATCTGCAGAAAATCAGACCACTGGAAAGGTCATTGGGCCTTTTATTGCCAAAAAGGTTGAGATTACCTCTGCTTTAGATGCTACATGCAAGTTTCAACATTTTAAATAAAAAGTATGAAAACAGGATATAAAAAATGTGTTTTAGAAGATGGTGATATACATGTAATAATACGGTAAAAGTGTATGCATAATGAAATATACATCAACCAACGGTGATTATTTAAAAATCTAATGTTGGCTGATAAATTACAAGGTACATGTATATTGTGGATCTCTAATTAGGTAATTCACAGGTGAAGTGGAGATATCGTTTTTCTTTCAGTGGTCTTTTATTACAAATTCTGGACAAAAAAGATTCAGAATACACAATGTAATGTCCAGTGTGTACTAGGGATGGGCATTTTAAGCAAATGTAATATTCGATAATCGCTGGGTATTATTCGATTACTATTCGAAAATCGCACCCCTCCCGCGCATGTACCTGCCCACCCACGCGCACACACACACGCACGCGCGCGCACACACACACACACACACAGAGAGAGGGAGAGAGACCATCCAGGCTTTCAATCTGTATGATAACAAACTGTTTAGTTAATTAGAGAATAGTCTATCTTAACCCAAGAAAATTAATGGTTGTAAAGTATGATTGCTGAAACATATTAATATAACATAACCGAATGACGGCATTTATTAACAGAACATTCCGTCGATTATCAACTGCTCATAAGGCTAGGACATTTCTATTTTAAAAATGAACATGAACATTCATATTATTAAAAAGAAAATCTTAAATCTGATTAATGCATCAATGAATATTAGGCGTAAAACATATTGCGCGCTAAACAGAATATCATTCTTAAAGCATATTACACGCTAAAACATATTGTGAACCGCCTGAATGACGGCACTTATTATATGAACATTAATTTTAACGTCTGTCTTCATAACAATAACCTATTTCATAGATACAAATATATTAAATGAACATGTTCACATGCTCGGGAAGACGGGAGTGTTGTTCACAATTAGTTCGGTGAACTTTGAATTGAAACAAGGGAACGAATATAGAGCAGAATATATTCTCAGAATTCCCCGCCTGAGTCTGTCTCTCTCTCTCTCTCTCTCTCAGCCATTTAAATAGTTCAGTTTTGGTTTTTAATAGCAAATTGGTCATTATTGTGTTTCCTTTCTTTATTAATTTAATTTAGAAATATGATTGGAACATCCTTTGTTTGTTAAATTCAAGTTTGATTTTTTTTTAAATACCAAGTTTGATCAGTTTATCTTTCTCAAATAAATAACTAAATAATTAACGTCATAATATTTTAAGAATAAATTCAAAATTACGATCATAAAATCAAGTTACATTGCCTGAAGTTAAAGTTAAAATTACACCTGTATACTCTGCCAAAAAAATAATAATAAGTGTGGCATCCAACCTGTAATTCTTCACATTTAACACGAAAAACAACACAAATATTTTGCATATAAATATAATATATCAACCAGTGGAATATTATTATTTCAGCAAAAAACGAATAATTTGAATGCATGGAGCTCGTCACGCCTTCATTAATGGGAAACAGGACGTGAATGCGACGGAGAAGCACTCTCGTGCATCGTTTTGTTAACTTTGGTTTATTATTTTGAGTTGTTTAGGACGCTGTAGCAAACGGCCCTCTCACAATATATTGTTTAACAGGTCTATTGTTCACGCAATCAGGCTGCACGTATCAGAAGTTCCGTGCTCCGGCGTGGTTAGCGCTCACACATAGTGTGTGTGTGTGTGTGTATGTGTGCCGCGCCCGAGTGCCGACAGTGCAGTTCGCGCATGTACTGAAAGGAGTTGTCTTTCGCGCCCAAATGCTTTTTAATCGCTTACATTTTTAAACAAACAAAGCTTAAAAACGCATGCAAATGATACAATTTAGTGACCACCTGCAGTGGCCCGATCTGGTAAGTGACAAATCCGAGCGTCCTTCACGCCATCGGACAGTCTTTATTGTCAAGCTCTGGTACACCTTTAGAAAATAATCGCACAACCTAATCGATATTCTATAATTAAATAGAATATTCGAATATTCGATAATCGTGACCCATCCCTAGTGTGTACATGACCTTTCCTACAGTCAAAATCCACCCCACGTCATCCACTCAATACAAATGTAATACTTTTTCAAATGGATTTGCCAGCTGTGATCCATCTCATTCTTTTCCCGGTAGTGGGATCTGTAGTCTCTTTAAGGTGTTGGTGAAGTATTTAGGAAGGGGACAGGACACTGTGATGTCTCTGTGACCTTTGACCCCCGGCAGGACGATCCTTCGGGAGTGCAGGTGAAGTGGGAGGTATCGTGTTTTACTCTTCACCAGGCCCAGCCGTTTCAGTATGCCCTCTGGCAGCTTCTGTAATTCGAAATGTGAGACCCGTGTGTGGTCAGTCTTCAAACGTGAGTCATGTCTCAAGAAAACACTACACCACCTCTCGATTATTCATTATTAACACAACACTTACTCTGTTCATAGATTAAGTCAACACTGTAGTAAAACTGGACCTAGACTTGAATGGATTGTGTATCTAAAGCAAGTGTTTATTAAAAATACTTCTAATCTGGAAATACAATATTGTTTAAAAGTTTTGGGTCTGTAAGTGTTTTTTTTTTTGTGGAGATACATTAAATTAATCAAAAGTACAACTGTTTTCAACACTGATAATAATAAGAAATGTTTCTTGAACAGCAAATCAGCATATTAGAATGATTTCTGAAGGATCACGTGACCCTGGAGCAATTATGCTGAAAATTCTGCTTTGCCATCACATGAATAAAATTACATTTTAAAATATATTAAAAGAGAAAACACCTGTCTGAACAAGCCAAGGATGTTTCACAATACTGTTGGTTTTTTATCAAATAATGCAGCCTTGGTGAGAATAAGAGACTTTCGAAAACATAAAAAAATATTTTGAATGGCAGCATATTTCAAGGAAGCAATGCTACAACACTTGTATTTATTATACCTGTGGTGCTAGTTTGTTCCAGTGAGCATATTTGTGGTCTCCAAGAATGGGGCAGGTCAAAGCAAGAGCCAGGTGCACTCGAAGCTGGTTTTTCACACCTAAAACACACATTGGTTCTGGTCATCATATGCTTGAATATTACATTACATATACAGGTACATCTAAAAAAATTGAATATCATGAAAAAGGTCAATATTTTGTCACTCATTTCATAAAGTGAAACCCATATAATATATAGATTCATTACACAGAGTGAAATATTTCAAGCCTTTATTTCTTGACATCTTTATGATTATGGCTTACAGATAATGAAAACCCAAAACATCTCGGAAAATCAGAATATTACACAAGATGAATAAAAAAAATGATATTTTAAACAGAAATGTCAGGCTTCTGAAAAGTATGTTCATTTCTATGCACTCAATACTTCGTTGGGCCTTCTTTTGCATGAATTACTGCATCAATGCGGCGTGGCATGGAGGCAATCAGCCTGTGGCACTGCTCGGGTGGAATAGAAGCCCAGGTTGCTCTGATAGTGGCATTGCCAAGACAGCAGTGTTCCCCATTATTGTGGTTTCAAAGAACAAGAGATGCCCACAATGTATACTGTATGGACGGTCATTTATTGCAACTCAAATGTAAATATTCAAATATTTTGAGACACTGATTTTAGATTTTCATTAGCTGTAAGCTCTAATCATCAAAATTGAAACAAAACAACTTTTTAAGTGTTTTACTTTACATGTAATGAATCTAAAATATATGAAAGTTTCACTTTTTGAAATAAGTTCCAAAATAAAAAGAACTTTCACCATATTCTAATTCTTTTAGATGTACCTGTAGGTAAAGCTAACAACATTTACAATAATAATCGAATATAGGGCAGTCAGGAGTACGGGTTTCACATCTCATGGTCACTGGTCAGTCAATACCTGTGACAGGCTGCAGTTCCACCAAGCTGCAGCCACTGGTGCTGTCCAGAACCCGATACTGCGTGACTGCACTGTGTGCCTGTCGATGAGCTCTTACCCTGGTCACTCCATCTCCCTCCTCACTCACTTTGAACAACGGGCTCAGACCCATCTGAGCAGAATAAACATACATACTTTAATTATAGTAAAGTACGAAAGCTGGAGGAGTTCTAAAAGCATAATATACTGGTCATTGCATACTGAGTCCAAAATCTTTGCAGGCGTTTTTTTTTTATTCCCCATCCCTTCCTATCAAAATGCATGCAACGGATGCGAAAACGCAGAAAATCAAACCTGATCCGAATGTATTTTTTGTCAGACAAAAGTATCGGAGGCAATGTGCAAACGTGATTGACACAACGTGAGGCTGTATTTCTTTTTAACATGCGGAAATTTCTCAGTGTGCAGAGACCTTGATTGTGAACAATTCATGCTCACCAATGGATCCTCTGCAGTGAATGGGTGCCGTCAGAATGTGTTTGTGAGGTGTTTTTAACATAAAACTGATGCCTCTGGTCAAAAGTCTATGATCCATAATAACGATTCCTCCATTAAAATAGTCGATTCTCTGTTGTCCTTTCACATCGAAATCCACCAAAATATTTGTTTTGGACTGTTTTCACTTGTAAATAGTGTTTGATCGGTGCATATTTCTCTCCCAAGTCAGAAGAGACAACTTTTTAAATTGAGAAAAAAATATGAAGGACTTGTTTGACGTTTAAAGCATCTCTATGGATTTCTTTCTTACCAACATGCAGCATTTCAATTTACAAGATGTTAAGTAATGGATGGGAGTCTTGTGGACTAATGTGATGTTTTTATCAGCTGTTTGGACTCTCATTCTGACGGCATCCATTCACTGAAGAGGATCCACTGGTGAGCAAGTAATGCAATGCATAGATTAATTTCTCCAAATCTGTTGAACGATAAAGAAACAAACTCATTTACATCTTGGATGGCCTGAGGGTGAGTATTTTAATAAAAATTGTCTTTTCATATGGTTTTTAAAAACAGGTTAGAATAAGGGAAGGTATAATATGTTACCTTAAAATGCGGCTGAGGTCCCGTGACCTCCTTCTCTATAATGGGAATGTCAATCACTCCCTCGGATGGAACGGGCACACCTACAGTGACTGCCCTGAACAAAACAAATGGGATTATGTTTAGGTTATTGTATGCTGCTGCAAGAGAATCAGCTATCAGTAAGCAAACAAATATGTTGCACTAGACAACTTAATGGGATGCCACAAATAATAGAATAGAATATACTTTATAATTTGTCCCATTTCTGGGAAATTCGTCTTGGACAACCATGACATGGCCAGCACATCACATTACAACACAAATTACACCTTTATAAATAACCCTTTCAAAACCAATTGCATTCAACTGAAAACAGGCAACAAATAAAGGTTTTGAAGTTTAACTTACAAGTATTTTCTTTCCATTTTGTGTGATCTGATGAGTGTTTGGACATGTTCCGCAGCTTCCTCTGTTTTCGCCAGGATCAAAACTCCAGTATTTTCTTTTTCCAGGCTATGGCAAAGGTGCAACTGTGCTCCGCCTGCATGCCATCAGTTATCTTTGCTAGCAAAGGTAGACATTCTACTATGCTGTTTCTGATGCCATCTACATCTATGAGAATGGAACATGGAAATGAATTAGTACGTTAGTATATCCAAAGACCTGTCTTATACAAACATATAAGACTCATAGTATCAGTTATGTATGTAAACGGACTTTTAGCCCTCAGGAGATCTTCTGAAAATGTTTTAATTGTTATTTTTAAATACATACTTTATCGTAATGGTATGACACTTGTACATTTTTGTTGCATTTACTGTATAAACCTAAATGATAAAAAAGACGAGAAGTTAAATACTCACTATGCAGAGGCACACCATATGGTTTATTTATGGCGATTATGTTTTGGTCTTGATAAAGAATTCCCCTGTAAAGAGCTTTTACGAACACACTGGGATGAATAGATTGTAGTTGCTGAGAGAATTGTTTGAGTTCGTTTACTCTGTTTTGAAGAGGTGACTCCGGAACCTTTGGAGAGGAACGAAAGAAGACGGAACCCAAATGGTTGCACATAAATACACTTCAAAACGCACTACACACATGCGTAAACAAACGTAGCTAACCTCATTTTTGTCATTTGTTTGTTTTTCCTTTTCACTCCGGAGTCTGTTCGCGATATCTGCTGCTTTAAGTCCTGCTTTCCCGTTAGAAGCGACGGTCTCAGTCATTGAAGCTGTGGCGTATGCTCTCGCGAGCATCGTAAATGTCACCTCACGTGCACAGCGCATTTTCAATAGTTTAAAGGCAACTCTCTTTCCTCAAATCTGACTCTGAGCCCCTATATCTTATATTACTCACTGGCGTATATGTCGGATTAAAAAGCTAGCATCACAGGAAAAGCTAAGTAACCCTAATCAGGAAGACATTACACACAAGTAAAATGAACAGCTGAGTGAGCATGAGCAAGATGTGATAGTGAATGAACACCGGTTCAAAATAAAAGTCATTGGTCACTTCTTTGGGATTGTTTTGACTTTAGCCAAATCAGATCTATAGATTCGTCCGAGAAAACGAGAAGTGAATTACACTGAATTATCACGTTTTTTATTCATTAATTGACTTATTTTCAATTTATGAATCATTCCTTATATCATTTTGTAAAAAATAATTAAAGAGCTACGAGCTACCCGAAGAAGTATTTTAGACGAACTTAAAATGTATGAATATCATTGAGATAAAACCTTAAACAATCTGCAAACAAATTTAGCATTTGAGCTATTTCTTTTCACCAAAATAGGTCATTTTAATGGATGACATTAGTGCAATTCAAAATAAAAGGCACTGGGCAGAATGATTTTAAATATATTCAATATAAAAATACAAAACAAACAAAAACATGTTCACACAATTTATTCACAGATTGTTTTTATTCCCGAAATTCACGAAAATAGTCGTTTGTTAGAAAATCAGACCAGGTGTGTACTTATGTTTCTGATTCACTAAAAAGAACCAACACGAGAGTCTTGTGGTACCCGTTTTAAATACTCTTTCAACTCTAGTAAAGACTTTAGATATACTTGGACTTTGGACTTAGTTGTCAGTAAATAGTTTGATCAACAGGGTTTCAGACTTACAAAAATGAATATAGCCTATACGGATAATATAGCAAATAGTTTGTTATCATTCATGCTTTCTTAAAGGGGTTTGAGAAAACAGAGGGTGCATTCCTCCTAAATATTGTCTAGAAATGCATATGGACAAGTCTGTAGTACTATATGTTATATATAAAAAAGTGTGTTGTGAAGAAGAAAGGTAATCTATGTGCTGAGCATGTGTACATCTTTGAAGGGAGGGCTGGCCGTGAATAATGAATAATGGCTGGGTTTGTGCTCACAGCTGAGTGAATTAAACATGAAGCCAGCACTAGAAAACTCACAGGTATGTTCTCTCTCTGTCTTTATACAGATACACAATATGAGATTTAAACCTTTTTGTCTGTTATATGCTTTAATGAAATAAAAAGCCCTCAAACACTTTTAAAAAACAATAATTTCCTTGAAAGAAATCTCATAAACCTCATGCAAAATCTCAAGTGTGGTCAAGAGAGTGAGTTTACGGATTGAAATGGCCTTTTGATAGTTAGTTAGGCTATCTACATGAACCGCCTGTCCTGCTGGTTGGGGGTCAGCAGCCGCCTGCATGGTATCTCATGACAGCCTGGTGGAATATGAGCTCCCACAGGCCATTGCTTTATATCCTGCTATCAGGTCCTCGATGTTTGTGAGTGATAATATGCCATTTCTTTTCACAAATGGAGCATGGCTTAACTGTTGTAGAAGAGCAGACACAGACAGATAATGTTCAGACTCTCATTTTCAGTCAGGTACTTCCTTTTATTCTACACTAGAGCTTCATCATTCAGCTCATCACAGATATCAGATGTTGTCATCCACTTTATACCCCATAAGGGCCACCAGCGATGGATGAATAATACTAGAAAGTTGGTGTGCTGGAACCTATCACTTGACTGGTGTAATATTAGGCTACACATCTTCCTCAGTTCCACAGATCAAGTTTCAAACAGGATTCCCCTGGTAAGATGCTTAAGGGGCGTTGATGTCATTGTACGGAAGTGAGTTGGACCACACTGCTGGGCACAGATAGCAGTGCCGCTGAAGACAATAGGAGGACAACGTGGGAGTTTCAACAGGAATTCGGACTGAGCTGGACCATCGTGGGGATGTCGCACCAGACGGGTATTCATGGTAAGTACACTGCAGCCCATATATATTCATAAAAAATATACATTTAGAATAAATCACTTTATATTTTTCTTTATCTTCTCCTTTTAGTGAAAGAGAAGTATGCATTTTGAGATACTATGAAGATATGCAAAAAGTAAAAAAAGAATTTGGAATAAAACCTGTAAAAGCTCTAGATTAAAAACTTTTTGAATCAAAATCTTGCATTATACTTTTTTAGATTTGCGTGGAGTCTAGCTGCAAATGTATTCATCTACTGGCAAAGGGAACTATCTATTAAAAATTTAATTTTACTACAAAACATGTTTTGAGGAGGAATATTAATAGCTCTGGTATATATATATTGGCAAACAAACTTTGGTTCTACTGTATAGTGGTCTATAGGTTTGAAATAGATAGATAATATTATGCTGTGTTTTATGTGAATGATGGTGGGAGGTAATTTAAGATTGCGGGCGGAAGCGCTGTTACACATCCATCTCACCTGCACCTACATCATTTATGAGTCCTGATGCCCTGTTACCATGGTGAGGCCAAGAATGAGGCACAGTGTGGAAGCAGTGTAACATTTCCTTTGTTTCAGTCCATTTTCTTGGTCTTGTTGTAATTTATATCATGAAATACTAGGCTAATGTAATGGGGTCGTCTCTCCCTATTCTTTTGATGATTAAAGGTTTGTGTCAGGTTAAAGGTTTTTGTCTCTGTTGTATACTTCTCTAAACCAGCAACTCCAGACTTGAGAGAGTTCCTCGTGAAGGCGAGAAGGGGCGCAGTCAGAGTGGTGAAGATTGTTATAATGAGCGGTGAGTAGGAGCATTTGTTTGTGAGACCATTTGTATATGTAGTATAATAATATTTCAATACCCACAGGATGGTTTTGTTTGAGCACAAAGGTCGATGGTGCTTTTTTATTAGTTCACTGCTATTTACTCTTTCCAATTAATGAACCAGGCCTCACATTATTTTGTAATAAAAAATACCTACTGTAGAGTAAACCAAGTTCTAAACTATTACTTAGAAGATCACAAATGGGTCAAATCATTTAGAAAAGTATTTGGACTCTCAAGTCATACTTAAATATTACATTTCTGAGTCAAAAAAGAGCTGCACTTGATTGTAATTCAAATCTTAGAATTATGTTTTTAAAATGATAATATTAATGAAATAAATAGCCATTTTTCATAACACCGTGTTTCGTAACACTCTAAGGTACACTTTAAAATAGTTTAAAATAATGTAGTTTTAGTTATAAATATAGGTATTTAGTTATAGTTATATTGTTTTAGTTTAGTACCACTTAGGTTCACACGGGTGTTCATCATTTAGATGTTGTTTTATAATTTAAAACCTAACAAACATTTAGATGTTTTGCTTAAAGGTGTGCTTTTATATCTTGTAAAATAAATTACACTTGTGTTAATGTTTGCTATGTAAGGCTGCATATGTTTACTCTAGTAAATATGTTTCAGTCACATGTTGGCTCTAAAGAATATCAAGTAAATGCGGAGATAAACTTGACTGTGGAATGTTATCCATGCAGTGCTAGTGTATGATAACATGGCACCGTGCTGTTTTTGGACCCAGAGTGATAGTCTGGGGCTACTGCATGCAGTCAGGGTGTGTGTTATGAGGTGTGTATGTGTGTATCTGTCTCTGTGTGCTTCAGAACAGCTGGTGTTGGGAGCATACAGAGAGGTGTCTCAGAGCTGGGATCAGGACTATGACGCATGTGTCCTGCCCATGCTGGACGGCCTGGAACCCTGTTATATCCTTTACCGCCTCGACTCACAGAACCAGCTGGGATATGAGTGGCTGTTAATCTCCTGGTCACCAGACCAGTCACCAGTAAGTATAAACACATGATAAAGTTGAATGTGTACGCTCAATACAAACTCTCACCCTCATACTCTATAAAGGATGTTCCCTTTAGCCTCTTTGGATTAAAGGACTGTCAGTTACCCTTCTATGTGACCATACCCATTCATTGCACACTACACAGGTGAGGTTAAAGATGGTGTACGCTGCTACCCGAGCCACACTGAAGAAAGAGTTTGGAGGAAGTCACCTGAAAGATGAACTGTTTGGAACAGTCCAGGTGTGTAGACGGGTTTATTTGAACATCAAATACAGATGAGTTGAAATTATTTTATAACTGTACTATTACAGGTATATGTATTTTACATACATATGTGCATAGCAATACAAAACATTTAACATATTTTGTCTTTTTTAAATGACCTTGCTGCGTTAGTGTTTTGGGGCAAACGTTTTCTTTTGTTTTTAGAGCAAATAGGAACACAAAAATAATATTTTTTATTAGAATCAGGTTGCAGAAATTCAGAGATATTCTAAGCAATCAGAATCAAGTATTCCAGATATGAGCTTATTATTCAGCATTATGTGATGTCTGAAATCAGGACCGTCCACTCAGAATAGAACAGAATAGAATGTGTTTTCTTGACAAATAACCTTTGCCAATTAAGGGTCTTTGTTGTCATCCTTTAATATCCATGGAAACCATCCACTGGACAAAAGGATCTTCATGGTGGGAAAAAGTTTCTTTTAAGAACCAGAAAGTGTACTTTTATGACGCTGAAAAAATGTTGGAGTCTTTATCTTTAAGATTGTAACATTATTTATGTTTTTTATCCAAAGCCACAAATGAGGAGAACAATAGATATATTATATAGTATATATAACTGGGTAACAACATAAAACCTACGATGTTTTCTGTTCTGCTTGTGCCCTGTACTCACCTTTGCTCATGTTTCTTCAGGTCACATGTTTAGAGGTGTGATGATGTGTCATCTAAACCCTATTTACTATTCTTATCTGCAGGAAGATGTCTGTTTCCAAGGTTATCTACGACACCTGTCCTCCTCCTCATGTCCGGCTCCTCTCACCACCGCTGAGCAACAGCTCCGTCAGATTCAAATAACAGAGGTGAGGAAGGTCAAAATGTTCATACACTTCAAATCGTCTCACACCAAAATTGAGTATCTGACAGTTTGACTGTCTAAATTTCTAATAATCATTTGCTTTTCTTAATAATGCACCTGACAGGACAAAGTGGCAAGGGTAAGTGTACTACGTTTGATTTTGTTTTCAAGTGTGTAAATATTAATTTTCACAAAACCTTTGTACTTTTCTATTTAGGATGAGAGAAGACGAGTTGCCACCATAAGTGGACAAGCAAAGGTAGCCTCAGCTATCTAAATAAATGTTACTGTAAAAGATTAAAAGTGATTATATATATATATATATATATATATATATATATATATACATCCATAAAGTGCCCTCCACTAATACTGGCACCCTTGATAAATATGAGCAAAGTCGGCTGTGAAAATAAACCTGCATTGTGTATCCTTTTTGATATTTCACTTAAAAAATTAACAAAATTCTAACCTATCATTGAAGTAAAACAATTGAAAGTGGGGAGAAAATCTTATAATGAAATAAATGTTTTTCTCCAATGAATGTTGGCCACAGTTATTGGCACCTCTAGAAATTCTTATGAGTAAAATATCTCTAAAGTATATTCCCATTTATATTTACATTTTTTAGTACACCAGGGTGACTAGGAGCATGAAATTGTCCAGCCATGATGATTATAAATATGAGGAGCACAGAGGCCAAATTCCCTTAATCGTCCATCACAAGGTGTAAAACCTAAGAATATAGTTCTGATGTGCAGAACAAGAAAGTGGCTGTAAGAAAAGAGTTAAAGCATTGGCAATCCCCATTTCCACCATCAGGGTAATAATTAAGAATTTCCAATAAACTAAATCTGTGAAAAATCTGCCTGGAAGAGGATGTGTCCTTATCGACCTAATGCACGGTGAGGAGGAGAGATTGAGTGACCAAAGACTCTCCAAGGACCACAGGTGTAGAATGGTAGAGATTATTTGAGCCTTGGGGTCAGAAACCTAAAAATATATATAATCAAACATCCCCTAAATCACCACATGTTGTTTGGGAGGGTTTCATGGCAAATTCTCCTCACTCATCCAAAACAAACTCCAGAATATTCAGTTATCAGACACAACTGGAACTTCAAATGGGACTTGCTTCTATGGTCAGATGAAACTGAAAAAAGATAAAAAAGTACCCCATGTCCACGGTTTAATATACTGCTGGATCTTTAATGTTGTGGGCCTGTTTTTCTGCCAGAGGTCCTGGACATCTTGTTCAGATGCATGACATCATGGATTCTTTCAAATACCAACAGATACAAAATCTAAACCTGACTGACTTTGTTAGAAATCTTATAATGGGCTGTGTTTGGATCTTCCACCAGGACAACAATCCAAAACAAACATAAAAATAAACACAAAAATGGGTCACTGAGCACAAAATGAATCTTTTACCATGGCTGTCCCTGTCCTCTGACCTGAACCCTACAGAAAATGAGTGAGGTGAACTGAAGAGAAGTACTAACACGGAGCTGTGAATCTGAAGGATCTGGAGAGATTCTGTATGAAGAAAATGGTCTCTGATCTCTTGTCCGGTGTTCTCCAAACTCTCCAGGCCTTATAGGAGAAAACTCAGAGCTGTTACCCTGGTAAAAGGACGTTGCAATAATTGGGTGCCAATAATTGTGGCCAACATGAACAAGGGAAAGCATTTATTTCACAAAGAGATTTTCCCCCTACTTTCAATTGTTTTACTTCAATAATAGGTTGGAATGTTGTGCTTTATTTAAATGAAAGATCAAAAGGATAAACAATGCAGATTTATTTTCACAGTCACCTTTGCTAATATTTACCAATGGCGCCAATATTAGTGGAGAGCACTGTAAATATCCTTGTTTTCTGTTATGTGTGTGTTTCGGATACAGACAGAGATCAGCGTGGAGAGTAAAAATCCGACTTTGCAGGGTTTGGCGTTCCCATTGCAAGAAGAGGCTAAACATGCTTTACAGCAGCTTAAACTCAAACGCATCAATTACATTCAGCTAGTAAGTTCCACATGCACACATTCGAAAAGCTAAAGGTTCAGACTGCCACGTACATTTTTAACAGTACAGGTTGCACCGAATAAGCACATGTAGTAACAACTACCTTCATTATACATACAAATAAAAAGCTTTTCATAGTGCTGTTAAATAGCTTGTTTATTTTGCATGATTTTTATAACAGGATTCTCTACATAATGCTACATTTCAGAATAAATTAACCAACAAAACACCTAACTTCAAAATATTCATTATGCTATAAACAAACGTTGTTGTTCAAAAGTTTGGGTGTCAATAAAGGTCTAGTATGCTCACCAAGGCTGCAATTATTTGATAAAAAATATACCGTAAAACAGTAATTTTGTCAAATATTATTGCAATTTTAAAAATGTTTCTATTCGAATATATTTTAAAATGTAATTTACTCCTGTAATGACAAATAATACATTTTAAGCAGCCATTGTTCCAGTCATCGGTGTAACATAATTCTTCATAAATCATTCTAATATGCTGATTTGCTGCTCAGAGTGCTCACAATTTTTTCTTATTATAAATTCTGAAAAACGTTGTTCTGCTTAATACCTGGGGAAACCATGATATATTGTTTTTAGGATTCTTTGATGAATTTGAAACATAATTGTTTAGTAACATTGTAAAGGCATCCTTGTTGAATAAAAGTATTAATTTCTTTAAAAAAAATCTTTCTGGCCCTAATGAACATTTTGAATAGGAGTTAAACAATTTTACATTATCACATAGAATATAATGCCTGCTGCACTCCACGTAATTTCCGTAAACCCAATAACAAAGCACTTTTTACTGTATCATCTTTAAGCGGCTGGACACCGAACGAGAGACAATTGAGCTGGTCCACACTAGTCCTACAGAGACCAAAGGTCTGCCGAGCAGAATCCCCACTGATGCCCCACGATACCACTTTTTCCTGTACAAACACGCCCATCAAGGACAGGCACTGGAAGCAGTAGGTTAGTGCCAAAATATTACTGTAACTGCCAATTTGGCTTATCAGTATTGGTAATGAGATTATCTCTTCAAAGCTAATGTTTGTTATGTTTGTGTTTGAACAGTTTTCATCTACTCCATGCCTGGGAATAGCTGCAGCATCAAAGAAAGGATGCTGTACTCGAGCTGTAAGAATCGACTGCTGGATGAGGTAGAGAGAGACTATCACATAGAGATCACCAAAAAGGTACAATAACAGCATCAGTTGGTCCTAATACTGAAAAGTGGTTTTTTTAAAATAGCTGTTGAAAATCCAAGCTTTGACCTGAGTAGAAGAGCACAAGGATGTCAGATATTTGAGAATGAAGAAAAAAACACATTTTAATTATTACAATTTCACATAGACCTCCAAAGTACAAAGTGCATGTTTTGCTTGTCATCCCAACATAAAATAAGCTATTTTAAACTAACAAGTAAAATTACGGTTCCTTGAAGTTAACTAAATTACAATCTAACAAGTTCCTGCATTTATTTGATCATAAATAAAGTAAAATATTATTATAATTTCATATAACTGTTTCTACTTAAATATATTCTAAAATGTAATTTATTTCTGTGATAGCAAGCTGAATGTTCCCTTCTGAATCATAAACAATCCATTTCTGAATCTTCTTTCAGAAATCATTCTAATATGCTGATTTGGTGCTCAAGAAACATTTCCTAGGCTATCAATGTTGAAAACAGTGGTGGTGCTTATAAAGATAAAGGATTCTTTGATAATAGAAATCAAAAACAGCATTTATTTGACATTTTATATTTTGTAACATTATTATTCATATCTTTAGTGTCATTTTTGATCAGTTTAGTCCACCATTACTTGGTAAAAGTATCAATGTATTTTAACACAAATTGAAACTTTTGAAACTCAGACCTTTGAATAATAATTTCATAATCCCAAACATTTTGACATTCACTTTAAATCAAATACTCATATTTATCCACATTTCAGTAAATCTGTTATGCGTCATGTGTGTAGATGGAGATTGATAGTGGAGAGTGCCTGACAGAGGATTTCCTGTATGAAGAGGTTTACCCGAAGCAGCATGCGCTGAAACAAGCCTTCACCAAGCCAAAGGGCCCAACAGGGAAACGAGGGAACAAACGTCTAATCAGAGGAGCGGGAGAGAATGGAGATGAGAGCTAGAATCATACAGTCAGAACAAATGATCAGAGATTTAAGATGTAATCATACAGTCAGATGTAAAATGACATCTGATACACTCGTTTAATTTCACCGTAAATTGCCTGTAGCCTATTTATTGTCTTAGCTATCCTTTTCTTGGTTATTATTTTTATGTTAGATTTTAACTAGTCTTCTTTCACTCTGAAACACATTCTCATATGGTTTTCAAGGCCACATAAATGTGTTGTTTAGATGATGATTTTTATGTTAAAGATAAAATAAAATCCATTAATATGTCTTGTTAAATCTCCCTTTTGTCTAAGCATGGAGAAGCATTATGTTTACACTTTAACAGGCCTCTATACACAGACACACTACTGTGTATGACCTGAAGTCTTAGGCGCATTCCCAAAAGCATGGTTAGCTAGCTATAGTAGTAAGTCCCATTGAACTCTATTGGTAACGACGGTACTTGCGACCGTATTTGCTTTTGGGAAACGCACCCCTGCTTTTTCACAAATAAAAAATAAAATAAAATAAATAAAGCCACTAATGGCCCAAGACTTTGCTGCACAGTAGTGCCACACACACACACACACACACACACAACACAGCAACTGAATAATTTATAACTATATGATTATTATACAGTAATACTTTCTTATTAGTAATAATTCATATAAAATGGATACTCATTAGTTGTTTATTAGAAGCACATAAAAAGTGCAGGTTATGTAAAAAATATATTTTTATATTTATTATAAACGTTTATTCCATTGTTTTTCTGGGTTTGCCTATTAAAGGGGTAATGCATGTTCTGATCCAGGGCCAGCTCTATCAGTTACCGGGATGTTGGGATGTAATTAAACATATAACTAACATTCTGGCAATAAACATTTTCCTCAGCACCACGCTTACCTTGCAGTCACCTCCCATCACAGCCCTCGCTGTCGCCCAGAGATCTCGCAGATAATGCAGCTGGCGCAGAGGTCAATTACAGCGTCTGTTGCAGCATTCCTGGAAAGCTCTTTACTAGGAAAGTATCCGCCTCTGAAACCGGCACGGGCGCTTCGTCAGCGGCGCACCGCAGCCAATGGAAACGCAGCGACGGTCGAGAGCGCAGTTCTGCGAAACGATGAAGAGGCCGCGGGCGTAAAGATGTAGCGCTCTTCTTGGAAAGAGATTCATAGAACGCGCGTCAACTCATAAAAACAGCCAAAGGTGCTGCAAAGGCGTTTCTTATTGCTCTTATTACAGGGAAATAACAATCCACCAAACCAAACGACCTATTACTCTTGTTTGAGTACTACTAATAAGCTTTTTGTTGTTTTGCGTCAATTGCGTCCTCATTTCACTCCCTTCGATTTCATGGAGACAGAGAGGGCTCGTTCGGCTTAGACAGCATCCGAGATTACTGTTGTAAAGTGATTAGATGTTGACCAGATTCCCTCACTTTGTGGACGTTTTGTCGCCATTATAGCACTACTGGAACAATGTCAGCAGCTTTGGCCTTTTGCAGGATTCGCGTAAATCTCAAAGTCTTTCCAAACTGTCATCGCACATTCCGCTGCCTCTTGGTGACCTACAGAAGCTGAAGATTTAATGCCCACAAAGGTAAGGAATCTATGAGTTTTATATCTAAAGTCCTTTAAGTTTCATGGGAACTGTGAAGTGGTCATACCTGTTTGGTCTGTTAGCTCATGACTTGACTCATTTGGGATGATAACCTGCAGTGGTTACATCACAATCACTTAACTCGTCCTTTTATGATCGATCATAATCCATTCCCGATTCCTTCTGCTTTTTCAAAATTGAACATTTTGTTCTCATCTAAGCGATATTTACATTTACATTTATTCATTTAGCAGACACTTTTATCCAAAGCGACTTACAGTATAAAGAGGCAAACAGACACAGGAAGTGCTTGTTGTACAAATTTCTAGGCATTGTTCAGAGCAAATTCTAGCCAGACGGTGAGAGGTTAAGGGAAAGAGAGCAAAGTTAAGGAAAGAGAGTAAAGGATTTTTTTTTAAGACGAAGTCAAGTGATGACAGAAGAGATGAGTTTTCAGTTGTCGCTTGAAAATTGTCAGGGATTCAGCATTCTGGATGGGGGTGGGAGATCATTCCACCAGCCAGGAACGGTGAATGAAAACGTTCTGGAGAGTGATTTTGTGCCTCTCTGTGATGGCACCACGAGGTGACGCTCGCCTGCAGATCTCAGACTTCTTGAGGGGATGTAGATTGTCATAAGGGAGTGGAAGTAGGTGGGTGCTGAGCCTGTGGTTGTTCTATATGCAAGCATCAGTGTCTTGAACTTGATGCGAGCTGCAACTGGTAGCCAGTGCAGGGAGCTAAAGAGATGTGTAACATGGGCTCTTTTGGGTTCGTTGAAGACCAGTCGTGCCGCTGCATTCTGAATCATCTGTAAAGATTTGATTGTGCATAATGGAAGTCCAGCTAAAAGAGCATTGCGGTAGTCCAGTCTAGAAATGACAAGGGCCTGGACAAGAAGTTGAGCTGCATACTGAGTAAGGAAGGGCCTGATCTTTCTGATGTTGTGCAATGCAAACCGGCAAGATCGAGCAGTTTTTGCAATGTGGTCTTTGAAAGTCAGCTGGTCATCGAAAATTACACCAAGATTTCTGACTGAAGCTGATGGGGTAATTGTTGATGAACCTAACTGAATCGTGAAGTCATGCTGTAGAGTTGGAGTGGCAGGGAAGACAAGAAACTCAGTCTTTGTCAGGTTGAGCTGTAGATGATGTTCTTTCATCCATGCCGAGATGTCTGCCAGGCAGCCTGAGATTCGTGCAGCTACCGTTGGATCATCTGGTCGAAACGAGAGGTAGAGCTGTGTCTCATCAGCATAGCAATGGTATGAGAAACCATTTTCTTGTATGATGGGACCCAGTGATGTAGTGTATGTGGAGAAGAGGAGGGGTCCAAGACCCGATCCCTGGGGAACCCCAGTGACCAGTTGATGTTCTGTGGATACCTCCCCAGGCCACCTTGAAGGACCTGTCAGTGAGATAGGATTCAAACCAGCGAAGTGGAATCCCAGTGATGTCAAGTGATGAGAGGGTGGACAGGAGGATCTGATGGTTAACAGTGTCAAAAGCAGCAGATAGATCCAGCAGAATGAGAACTGATTATTTAGAATCAGCTTTTGCAATGTTTTAATGTTGCAGTGTGCAATAGGGAGCGAAAACATGCACTGAAAGTTTTGTGACCAAGTTACTGTCGGAGCAAACATGAAAACATTTGATGCACATTGCGATAGTTTTAAAATCAAAACATGCGTATTTCCCTGACATGTAGCTGTTGAGCCCAGGCCCTTAATTTAATTTAATTTAATTTAATTTAATTTAATTTAATTTAATTTAATTTAATTTAATTTAATTTAATTTAATTTAACTTATTATTATTATTATTTTATTTCAGTTTCAATGCAAGTCCATATTTTGTTCTCATTTCACCTTTCCAGGACATTTCAGAACTGAACCATCAATTGTTTCACAATGTGAGAAATAACATATAGATTCTGACTTATTGAGGCAGAGGTTGAGACTGAAATAAAAACACCAGCATTCAATTGTATATGGATCTGATTTGTTTTAGATATGATATTTGCAACTTGTTGTCTTGTAAAATCTGTTGCTTTCCAACTGAAATTCTCGCCACGCTGTGTAAATAGCAGGTGAGTGCATTCTCTTGTTCTTGGCAAACTGCACTTCCTTTGTTTGTTCTTTCTTTGAGTTCACTGAAATTATAATAACAAAGCAATGATATAGAAAGCACAGCAATTTTTGACCTTTGGACTGTTTTCTCCGCTCTCTCACCTCACATAATTTTGTAGATTTAGAAAAAATAAAATAAATCTGTTGATTACACAGTTAATATTACATAGTAATTATTTTTAAGAAATGTGGGTTTTTTTCTTCTATAAGAAGGCTCTCATGCCAGAGCCACTTTCAGGAATGGTCACTAGCTATACAAGTGCCCAAAAGGAGAGGGATGAATCAGAGGTTCAACAAATTCAGCGGTCCCAAGCAGCTCCCTACCTGTGGACCCCTGCTGAGGACTTGCGTTTCATCACTACCACATTTCAGCACCTACATACCTCAGGTATATATTATTTAGTATTTGAGGAACTGATGTGTACTTCTCTCTTATGCTTCGTATTTCTTGATTGCATCTCTCCAGTGTCAGCAACTATCAGGTCAAATTCCCTCCATTATGTATAACTGGCCAATAAAAACCTAATCCGATTCCGAACAAATGTACAATTATTTTTAACTAAATGTGTTTAGTTGTGTAAAATGTGTAAAATGTGCTAGTGTTAGTTTTTGCAAGAAAAGCTAGCAGTTACAGAATAAATGTGCAATTAATAAAGAGTCAAATGTGTTTTTTTTTTATAAAAGAAGACAGATAGGTAAAATAAAATTAGAATAGAGAGTGCTAGAGTTAGAGGGTCAAATAAAGATGGAAGAGATGTGTTTTTAGCCGTTTCTTGAAGATGGGTAAGGACTCAGCTGCTCGGATTGAGTTGGGCAGGTTATTCCACCAGATGGGAACAGTTCATGAAAAAGTCTGTGAAAGTGATTTTGTGTCTCTTTGGGATGGTACAATAATGCGTCGTTCACTTGCAGAACGCAAGCTTCTAGAGGGCACATTCAATATCTCTTATTATTATCAATGTTAGAAACAGTGGTACTGCCTCATATTTTTGTTACATATATGTTTTTTTAATTTAATGTGCCCTTGTTGAATAAGGTATTCTTTTAAAAGATATAAAATCATCTCAGATGGTAGTGTATATCATATTAATATAGTTTCTTTATGTTTTAGGATGGTACTGGGGTGGTATGACAGCCAGTGAGGCAAGGGATGCCCTAATCGGAGCATCAGAAGGGAGTTTCCTTGTCCGTGACAGCAGCCATCCTCTCTATCTCTTCACCCTGTCCGTACAGACGTGGAGAGGCCCCACTAATGTCCGCGTCGAATACGACAGCGGCCGATTCTGTCTCGATTCCACTTTTCCAGCCCGATCTAGCCTGTTGTTCTTTTCTGCTCTTCCCAGTCTCATGCAGCACTATACATCCATGAGAGCCTGTTGTCCTTTTCTGCTCTTCCCAGTCTCATGCAGCACTATACATCCATGAGTCAAGAGGAGGAGAGGATAGCAGAAGAACATCACATGGTGTCAAAGGACAATGGCATCTTGCTGAAGCTCAGGAAGCCTCTGTATAGGCCTCATGCCTTTCCAACGTTACAGCACCTCACACGCCTCGCTATAAACAGCTATACAGATTGCCATACACAGCTGCCGCTGCCACGGCCGCTGATGCTGTACTTGCACGAATACCCTTTTCAGGTGTGAGGACACTTGAGGGGATATTGGTGCATTTCAGGGGGTTCGTTTTTGCAAAGTCAAAATTGATTTAGCCAAAATGTCCAAATATTGCTTTCTGGCAGAATCATGGGTACTTTTATTTTGATCACATGTCAGAGTAGGTGTGCTAATAAGCAAGAACTGTTTTATGTACGTTTTTTAATATATATTTGTAAATACTAATTTTAGTAAACTGAATGTTTCTATATTTTTCTGTGCTTCTGAGAATGGAGCTTTGACTGTGCATACATACTACCATCACCAGAACACTGAAAGAATAAAATATCAAAAGTACACATAAATAATATTGTATTCTGACTATAATACTGTCTCCAAAGGTGTAATGTCCTCAGAAAGCAATTTATTTAGAAACACAGTCTGCAATGATTGTATTTTTAAACACTCTGTTTATGTCAGCTGTTAAAAAAGTCATATAAAGTGTCACACACTTTTAGTATACACGCATCATATGCCTACGCAAATTATAACACTTATAATTGCGCCTATCCCCATAGTCCAAAAAAGGCTCACCTTCGTTTGAAGTATTTTTTTTTATTTTTAAGTAGGCTAATATAATAAAATTAATAGCCCATTAATAAAAAAATAAAATATAACAGCTCACATTTCACCCGACTGACATACAATAATTTCTCAGGAGATGAATGAAAGAATTGACATATTGAAAAGCAACTGATCCCTTATTATACGGGACAGTTGGTAACGTTAGTCCTTATAAGGACGTCACTATAACGACAACGTAGTTCACTCACACTGCAGTGAGGCAGATGCTGGTTCAGCTGCGCTCTGTTGGATTCAGGTCAGTGGATGGTTCTTCAGACTGTTCCAAATCAGTAAGTCGTCTTTTCAAACTACTAATTTCACGAACTGGCTCATTTGTGCTGTAATTTTGTTTATTCAAATATTTTAGTACCGGATTATGAAGAATTGAAGACTTTTATTTTGAAAATGACATTGTGCGTCAGACTTGCAGCTTTGCCTTGTCATAACGTTGCACATTTCACTGAATATTTATGACAATATGGCGGAAGGAGAGGAGCCGTAAGTAAAATTTTATACAAAACAGCGCAAAAAATCCCTCGTAACAGTGCTTGTAGTTCAATCAACAGGACGCAAGAACGTTAACTTGCGGGTAGCAGAGCATGAATGAACCTTCTTTTATTCTCTCTTTTTAGGGAGAAGAAAAGAAGGAGAATAGAGGAGCTGAATGAGAAGTTAGTGAAATGAAATATAAGAATTTAGATGTGGCAGCCAGCAGTTTTGCTTTGGGAGGTGTTAATTCTTATAATGAGCTTCATCTGTTCTGCAGATATTGTTCAGACATTAGATTGAACAGCTCTCCGCATATAGGCCTAACGTTACTGTACAAAAAATAATGTAATTATCTGAAAGCTCGGCGAAACCTCCAAACACTGCTGTTTGCACACATGCTATAATGCTTTTTCATAACATTAAATATAAAACACTTTCTTATTATTAATTATGAAATTTACCTACATTCAGTGCCAAATTCAGACATCAGTTATGATTGTACAAAAAAAAGAAAGAAAAAACGTTTTGTAATATGTGACCCTGGACAACAAAACCAGTCATAATCATTAAGTACATCATATGAAAGCTGAATAAATATGCTTTCCATTGATGTGTGGTTTGTTAGAACAGGACAATATTTGGCTGAGAAACAACTATTTGAAAATCTGGAATCTGAGGGTGCAAATGCAAAAAAAAAATCGAAATATTGAGAAAATCTCCTTTTAAGTTGTCCAAAGTCCTTAGCAATGCATAGTACTAATTAAACATTTAATGTTGTATGTGGTAGGAAATTTACTAATATCTTCATGGAACATGATCTTTACTTAATATCTTAATGATTTTTGGCATAAAAGAAAAATGTATACTTTTGACCCATATAGTTGACTATTGCTACAAATATAGCCGTGCTACTTATGACTGGTTTTGTGGTCCAGGGTCACTCACATATGTGAATGTGTTTTGTAATTACTAAATAAGCTGAGTAGTGAGTGTGCTGTATTTCTAAGCATCTGTGTTTCTCCACAGCATGGTTGTGGATGAAGGGAGTGGGGATTGCACTGACTGGCAGGGAAGATGGGACCATGTCAAAAAGTTCTTAGAGAGAGTTGGACCCTTCACTCATCCGGATTTTGAACCCAGCACTGAGGTATGATATAAACCTCAATGCACTCTGTTATACTAAATATAATATATAATTCAATGTAATATATATTTCACACCCCATTTAAAATAAAAATATTTAATCAGTCAATCACAGAGTTCAGCTTTGGATGCATTTTATCAGAACAGTTCATTTTATTTTTTCGGTTCTTTTTGCTTTGTGTAAATTGCTTAATGGCTGGTAAACAAAAGAATAACGAGACAGGCTGCTAATTTATTTATTGTGCTCTACTTCTTACCAAATGCAATAAATAAAAGAGTATTTTTCCTATAAACATCCATGCCTGACAGGACAGAGGTTATCATGGAGTTATTACATTAGTGTAACAGAAAAAGATTAATGCTGAAAATGATTATGTGCATAGGGTTATTAAAAAAAACAGTGTAAAAAGTGCTGAACTAATAATCTTGAATTGAATTGAATATTTGCAACACACAAGCCGCGATTAAGACAGCTGTCTCCACTGTGATGTGACCCTCTCTCTCTCTCTCTCTCTCTCTCTCTCGCTCACACACACACACACACATAGCAAATACTTAAACTAATAACAAAACATACTTACAGTCGCTGATTCCGAAGTGCCAGATTGTCATAGCAAAGTCAGAATTACCTCCTCTCCTAGGTTCACAAAACGGTTGTCCATAAAATGCATTGCTGTTCTGTTGTAAGTCATCTTCATGATTCCTAAATGCATCTACTTTCGGAAGGCCAATAAAGTGCTTTTGCTTTCGTATAGAAACACACAGCGTCTCCTTGATACGGTTGCTTCAACACTACTGCGGTTACTGAAACCATGCCTTCTTTCTTTGCGTGAACATTTGAGCTGCATTACGCAAATATTTCCACATTGTGATGTAGACATGTGGGGTGTGTTGGAATGAGCCGTTTAGGGGGGCGTGGCAGAGTCTTAACTTTAATAATGAATACAGGTACATCTAAAAAAAATTGAATATGGTGAAACATTTTTTTCTTGTAACTTATTTCAAAAAGTGAAACTTCCATATATTTTAGATTCATTACATGTAAAGTAAAATACTTCAAAAGTTTTATTTTTTTTATTTTTGATTATTAGAGCTTACAGCTAAATTAAAAAAATCAGTATCTCAAAATATTCGAATATTTTAGTGGTGGGCCGTTATCGGCGTTAACGTGCTGCGTTAACGTGAGACTCTTATCGGCGATAAAAAAAATATCGCCGTTAATCTATTCTCAAAGTTGGGTTGGGAGCTGGGTCTATACTACGCAAGCTATGATGACTTTCACCCTGATATTTTAGCGCGGATGTATACCTAGCCGAATTGCACTGTAGGGGTAGAACGAGCAGTCTTGAACTAGAGGCTCGCAGTCCATGATGGACAGATTGTTAACGGCTGGTCTATGTGGTAATACAATCGGCAGGACATCCAAACGCCACCTATCATTCATCAACCTCAAATATGGCTTTTCATCTGAAAGATATATGTAGTAGCAACTTTACATGGCCGCTGAATATGATGTTAACCTAGAGAAATGTGCGCTATTGAAGTGTTTGTGTGGAAGCTGCTTTGCTGCAAGACAGGCTCCGTGCGCTTCACTTGCTCTTAAAATCTCCGTCATTTTGGTCATACAGATAAAAGTAGCCTAATACATCTTTCGAATCTGTAAAGACTCTACGTTATTTGTGTGCACTCAGAATAACAACGAAACGCGCGCTTTTAAGCAAACAGGATGCGCTTTAGGTCTCATGTGAACTTGAGCGAGAAACTTTGAAACTCGAATATATCTAAAAATACAGTACATAGAAAAATATATCTATAGAGAGTGAAATGTCAAAAAAAAAAAATAGAAGACGTGTGTGTTAGCATGGATGATTTACATGAAATTTAATCTGTGCAACACTGTGCATAATAAGATGGCTTTCAGTTCAATATAATAACAAAACGACATTTTGGGCTTACTTTTAGCCATTATTCGGTAGCACACATATTCTGAATGCCTTCGCAGAATTCAAATGAGCCATTTTAATCTAGATTAATCTAGATTAATTCCAAAATTAATCTAGATTAATCTAGATTAAAAAATTAATCTATGCCCACCTCTAGAATATTTACATTTGAGTTGCAATAAATGACCATCCATACAGTATACATTCTGGGTATCTCTTGTTCTTTGAAACCACAATAATGGGAAACACTGCTGACTTGGCAATGGTCCATAAGACGATCATTGACACCCTCCACAAAGAGGGTAAGTCACAGACAAAGCATATTAAATGCAAAGTTGACTGGAAGGAATAAATTGGGTAGGAAAATGTGCACAAGCAACAGGGATGACCGCAAGCTTGAGAATACTGTCAAGCAAAGCTGATTCAAAGACTTGGGAGAGCTTCACAAGGAGTGAACTGAAGCTGGAGTCAGTGCATCAAGAGTCACCACGCTCAGATAACTTTAGGAAAAGAGCTACCAAGCCACTTCTGAAACAGAAACATCATCAGAAGCATCTTACCTGGGCTAAGGAGAAAAAGATCTGGACTGTTGCTCAGTGGTCCAAAGTTATCTTTTCAGAGGACAGTAAATATTGCATTTAATTTGGAAATCAAGGTCCCAGAGTCTGGAGGAAGAGAGGAGAGGCACAGAATCCACGTTGCTTGAAGTCTAGTGTGAAGTTTCCACAGTCTGTGATGATTTGGGCTTCCATGTCATCTGCTGGTGTTGGTCCACTGTGTTTTCTGAAGTCCACGGTCAATGCAGCCATCTACCAGGAACTTTTAGAGCACTTCATGCTTCCTTCTTCTGACAAGCTTTATGGAGATGCTGATTTCATTTTCCAGCAGGACTTGGCACCTGCCCACACTGCCAAAGTTACCAAAAGCTGGTTCAATGACCATGGTTAGCCAGCAAACTTGCCTGACCTGAACTCCACCGAGAATCTATGGGTATTTTCAAGAGGAAAATGAGAGACACCAGACCCAACAATGCAGATGTTCTGAAGGCCGCTATCAAAGCAACCCGGACTTCCATTACACCTGAGCAGTGCCACGGGCTGATTGCCTCCACGCCACGCCGCATTGATGCAGTAATTCATGCAAAAGGAGCCCCAACCAAGTATTGAGTGCTGTACATGAACATACTTTTCAGAAGCCTGACATTTCTGTTTAAAAGCTGTATGTTGACTATGGTTTCAATAATAATAAACATACATTTGCATAAAGCATCCATGTTTGCCCATGCCCATGTTGATTGAAGTATTAAAAACTTGAAAAGTATTAATTTAAGGTACATTTAGAACAAATAAAAATGTGCGATTAATTGCAATTAATCACGAGTTAACTCATGACAATCATGCAATTAATCGCGATAAAATATTTTAACCGATTGACAGCCCTAATATATATATATATATATATATCCTGAATTAGAGTTCAAACAGCTGATAAAAACATCACAATAATCCACCATTGTCATAAAGGACTGTAGTTTTTGAGCTATTTTAGCTTCATGAGATCAGTCGGTTTGTTGTAAAACCTGAATTTTACTCTACTCTCTTCTCCTTTCATAAACTGTGCACATCTTCTTCTAGTCTCTCCAGTTTTTACTGGACACATGCAAAATTCTGGTTATTGGAGCTGGAGGACTTGGTTGTGAGCTGCTCAAAGATCTGGTACAGTTTATGTTGTGCTGTATTGTTTTTAGACCGATTCTTGTTTCTTCAATACTTAATGACAGCTGCAATACTCTATACCTTGTAATTACAAAGAGACTAATTGCTTTGTTTTGTCCCTTCATGCTCATACATGGTGAAATTTTATCACCCAGGTCTTGTCAGGTTTTCGGCAAATTCATGTGGTGGACATGGACACCATTGATGTTTCTAACCTCAACAGACAGTTCCTCTTCAGGTTAGTCTTAGTCAGCTGAAAGTTGTATTTTTGAGCCTTTTCTTGTTCTTTTTTTATGAATGTAAATCGATCGCTGTTGTATCTACAGACCAAAGGATGTGGGCCAACCAAAGGCAGAGGTTGCAGCAGACTTTGTAAATGGCAGGGTCCCAGGCAGCAACGTTGTTCCGTATCCTTCAAAGTGTATTAAATGTAGCCTGGATGTTCAAATTCTAAAACATTCCTTTAATCATTCCCTCGGGAAATGTTTATTTTTGGGAGTGCTGAAATGCTGCTATATGTTTCTATTTGATACAGTACTGTTCAGATGTTTGGGGTCAGTAAGATTTTCACAAAAATATTTAAAAGCACAACTGTTTTTAGCATTGATCATCATAAGAAATTTTTCTTGAGCACAAAAATCTGCATATTAGAATGATTCTGAAGAATCATGTGACGCTGGAGTCTTGAGTAACGGCAGCTGAAAACCAGCTCTGCCATCAGAGGAATAAATCACATTTTAATATAGGCAAATGTAAAAGTTATTTTAAACTGTAATAATATTCCAAAATATTACTGTTTTTACTATATTTTGCTAAGAGGAGGGTATATGTTATATGTATATGTTATATTTATGTGTCAAAATATTTGCATTTACCTTAATAAAAAATGCAGACATTTTAAGAAAATCCAGGACTTGGATGAGACATTTTACAGGCGTAAATAAATACCCTATAACTCTTTTTCTTTTGTCTAAAATGTCATAGCTTATCTTAACCCAATATTATATTTGACAGTTTTGTCCTGCATTGTGAGACTGTTGTTTTTATATATTATGACACTTTTTGGTTGGAAATCTGAGTAATGTAACTGTTTTTTATTTGTATTATTACTGTCTAGAATTTCACATAGTAGTCTGTGGCCTGGACTCTGTTGTTGCCAGAAGATGGATGAACGGGATGCTGGTATGTGTTTATTGTCCTGAACATCTAACAATCTGTCTGTATAAATGCATAGACCTAAAGTCCTCTCTATGTCATTTAAATAAAGTATTTATATTCTGTGAGAGGTGCTTGCATTATAGTTTATGAATTTAGTTTTTCACATAGCTATATTTTTTATATATATATTCACATAGCTAGAAATATGAGCTAATGTGCTTGTTAATGTTTACTAATGTACTTATTAAACATTACCTAATCATTGTCAGATCATTATTTTATGTAAATTTAAATGTTTACAAATGTCATTAAACTTTCAATTCATATGATCAAGCACTTCTTGAAACATTTCCATTTGAATATATATATTAACTAACGATTCGTTAAACATTGTATAATGTTTCTTAATGAAAGCTATTATAAAGTGTTACCTTGTTTTGTCTTTCTCAGTTATCTCTGCTGATTTATGAAGATGGTGTCCTAGATCCCAGTTCCATTATTCCATTAATAGATGGAGGTACAGAAGGCTTCAAGGGCAATGCTCGAGTCATTCTTCCAGGCATGACAGCTTGCATCGATTGCACCCTCGAGCTCTACCCTCCACAGGTGCACACTGGGATTTAGTGTTAAGTTGAATTTCAAAAGCCTTTTGTCATACTCATTTTTGTCCCCTACCCCTACACAGATAAACTTCCCTATGTGCACTATTGCATCTATGCCACGGTTACCAGAACATTGTGTTGAATACGTCCGCATGCTGCTATGGCCCAAAGAAAAGCCTTTTGGGGTACATGAATTCACAGTATGCATATTTGGTTATATTGCTACTTGGTCGTCTTCTATTATTTCACATTTGAATGTGTTTTCCTCAGATGGTGTTGCCCTAGATGGAGATGACCCAACGCACATCCAGTGGGTGTACCAGAAATCTCTAGAAAGAGCAGCAGAGTTCAGCATCACTGGGGTGACTTACAGACTCACCCAGGGTGAGTGAGAAGGGCCTGCCAGTGGGACTTTTTCAGCAATTTTGTAAAATCCTCTCATTTGTAAACAGTTTTGATAGAGACAATCTCCAGAGATACTCTAATGTTTAAAATTATTTACAAATAAATAAATATCTATACTTTTATTTAGCAAGGATACATTAAAATCTATCATGGTTTCCACACACATATCATGCAGAACAGTGGTTTTCAACATTCATAATCATAATAATTGTTTGTTGAGAAGGAAATAAGCAGTAGAATGATTTCTGAAGGATTCTGTGACAATGAAAACTGGAGTGATTGCTGCTGAAATTCAGCATCTCCATCATCAGCGCTGTATTACACTTTAAAATGGACTAAAATAGAAACATTTGTAGTAATATACCACACTTGCATTTTATTGTATTTTGAGAAAATAAATGCAGCCTTGGTGAGCATAAGATACAACAACAACCAAAAAATACTTGCCCTGGCCTAAACTGTAGTGTATAAACCTTGAAACAGAACAGTTTAGTTCTTAGGTTCACCGATTGGGAACCCAAACCATATTTAGAGACCTGAATCTCAGAGGAACTTCTTGGTGCTTTATTCCTGGGCTCTTTTGACAGTTAGAAACCACCCAGAACAATGTGATACAACAAAATAAAACACTCAGTATGCAACAGCATACTGTACCACTAGCATTATGGTGCATAATTTTGCATAGGCAAGCAATATTGTAATTTCTTTTAGAAAATATAAAAATCAAGTTTAAACTTATAATCGTACACATTGCTGTTTGTAAGTTATTGTTCAGAAGCTCCTGTTGTTGATGTTCTACCTCACCTGTGTTTCAGGGGTCGTGAAGAGAATAATTCCTGCTGTGGCTTCTACAAATGCTGTTATTGCTGGTATGCTGCCATTGCAAGTTTTCTCTGGTTTAATGATGCTTGAAAGCGTTTTGATATCTTTCAAAAAGTTGAGCTCTGTAACTGGAAATACAGCTTCTTCCTTTCTTTCACATTTCAGCTGCTTGCGCCACAGAGGTTTTTAAAATTGCCTCAAGGTAAGTTAAAACAACTTATTTCCCAGGAGAGAGCGTTGAATTAATTGTTCATTCACATGTCTGATTTTTCTTTTACTTCTGCTGAACAGCGCCTATGTTCCCTTGAACAACTACCTGGTGTTCAATGATGTGGATGGGCTGTACACGTACACCTTTGAGGCTGAGAGAAAGGTCAATGATTTGAACGTGATTTAAAGGACATGACTAAAAAAGTGACATTAATGCTAAATGTCTCTGTTACATGTGTAGGAGAACTGTTCTGCCTGCAGTCAGGTGCCACAGGACCTGCAGTTTCCACCTTCAGCTAAACTGCAGGAGATTCTCGACTACTTGACTGAGAATGCTTCTCTGTGAGTCACAATTTTCAGTCATGTTCATCTGTTTCCCTTTTATTTAATTTAATTTACCATAAATGTTACCACAAAATAAACATCAACAAAAATATGTACATAAACAAGATATATACATGGATACTCATACACACATACTGTACAGTCTCATACATACATGCTTAGAATATTTACCATATAAAACATTTTAACAAAAATAAGTGAAGGCAACTAATTATACTTAAAAATAAATCTTAGAGTATAAGCACATTGATTATGTAAACATATGGCTTACATATGTAATTTAGTTATTTTGTATTTTTTTGCTAACTTATATACTTATCTTCTTTACCCATTCAAACTCTTAAAATGCATTCCTAACAATTTTTTATTATAGCATTTTTTGTTTATTATCCTAAATTAGGACTATATTAATTAAATGGTTAGACTTGCCATTAAATGATCATTTTACTGTATTAGACATATCAACAAAATGGCAATACCAAAATAAATGCATATCTTGTCCTGTTCTAAACAAAGCTTACTGAAAGAATCTGATTCATCTTGCCACTTACATTTATTATATTCCTTTTAGTTAAAAATATTGAATGTGACTGTTAAAGTGCCCCTATTATGGATTTTTGATAATGACCTTTCATGCAGTGTGTAACACGGCTCTAAGTGAATGAAAACATCCTGCAAAGTTTGAAACATAAAAGTGCACCGTGTATCAAGTTATTGTCTTTCAAAAGAAAAAGTCGACTCAGAGTCATGAAAACGAGTCGTTTTTAAAAGGAATCTTTAGCTGTTTCAAGGTGACTTCAAAGTGAAACATTAGCATATATTTATGCCCGTCCACTTGCTGCGTGCGCAGACCTGGGAAAACTTGAACCTCCCCTCCCTCAAACCCAGCTGATTCCTGTGGAGAAGACTGTGCTCAGCACTGTGAGGGGAAAAACTCCCAACTCATTTCTCCTCCAACTTCAAAATCATCCTACATCGCTGCAGAAGCACCGACCCAGTGTTTACACAGTGACCGTGCAAGGAGGGTCAAACACCCTTTACAAAAAAATATTTTTATAAAAAAGGTAAACCAACGATTTAGTATGATTTTGAATTTGTAGGAGAAAGTGTTGGGAGTTTATAGACATATACCCTGTCTTGAACTGTTGTACACAGACAGAGTACACATGCGCCTCGCAGAGCTAGACAAGACCAGCATTTGTGGTTAAAAAGTGTAAACATATCTAATTTTTTTAAAGAAAATGACAGATAGTTTCGCTAGATAAGTTGCAGCAGATAAATTATTTGCGACTGAAGAAAGGGAGATATGAAGATCTTTGATGACATGGGGGTGAGTAAATTATCAGGACATTTTTATTAACATTTGTATTAACTTTTTATTTAACTGTTGCTGTCATGTACTCTTTACTGTAACTTTCAAGAAACGTATTTATTTGTGTGTTGTGTTCGCTCCACGCAGCTTGTAGGTCTCCGTCTAACCGGCTAACTGCAATATCTGTTCACTCGCAATTATCTAGAAATGTGTCGATGAATAGTGAATGATTGTCATTGTTATTACTTGGAGTTCTGATAAAGAATAGAGCAGTACGTTGGTGTACAAATTGCAGTTCTTTATCAATACGTTTCTGCATTGGGCAAACGCATTTACCATTGCTGTTTGGGTGTTTACCACCGAGCTGTGGGCTCAGTAATGGTGATGGGCGTTCCGTTATTGACATCTGCTGCATGCAGTAGACCAATCGCAACAGACTGGATCATCAGACCAATCACTGCAGTTTAACGTCGAGCAAAGGAGGGGTTTGGAAACATTAATCGCTGAACGAACCGTTTGGGAGTCATGAGCAAAAATGGAAAAATAAATGCATATTATAAGACAATGAAAGTGTTTTTTGACCTTGCATACATGTCAACCTATTGTTGGGCACTCCCAAAACCAAAATTTGAACCTTTCATAACCCATAATAGGGGCACTTTAAATATAATAAAAAGCAAAAATTTGTTGAACAGTCATGTGTTTCATCTTTTCTGAAGCGATTTCCTCCTGTTTGTAATAACACTGAATTTTTGTCTACTAGCCAAATGAAGTCTCCTGCCATCACGACAACTTTGGATGGAAAAAACAAAACTCTGTATTTACAGGTTAGAAATATTCTAACATGTACCAGACTTGTCATATTTAGTTCACTTAGATTAGGATTTTCTGAACATGCATTTTATGCTGTAGCTGTTTATTTTTAATACATTTGAATCTGTTTGGTTTTATTTTCAGACCGTAGCATCTATTGAAGAGAGAACGCGACCAAATCTAAAAAAAACGCTGAAAGGTGATTGAAAGAACATGCTGAATTCTGGAAATCTTGGGACGTTTTTTAAATTTGAATAAAATGAAAATGTAAAGACTTTCAAATCACATGAGCCAATATGTTATTCACAATAGAACATATAGAACATAACAAATGTTTAAACTGAGAAATTTTACACTTTTATCCACCAAATGAGCTCTTTTCAAATTTGATGCCTGCTACAGGTCTCAAAAAAGTTGGCACGGGGCAACAAAGGGCTGAAAAAGCAAGACATTTTGAGAAGATTCAGCTTGTAGAACATCTTGCAACTGATTAAGTTAATTGACTTCAGGTCTTTAACATGATTAGCTTTAAAAGGGTTGTCTCAGAGAGACAGAATCTCTCAGAAGTAAAGATGGACAGAGGCTCTCCAATCTGTGAAAGAGTGCGTAAAAAGACTGTGGAATACTTTAAAAACAACTTTCCTCAACGTCAAATTGCAAAGGCTTTGCAAATCTCATCATCTACAGTGCGTAACATCATCAAAAGATTCAGAGAAACTGGAGAGATCGCTGTGCTTAAGGGACAATGCCGAAGACCTTTGTTGGATGCCCGTGGTTTTCGGGCCCTCAGACGACACTGCATCACTCATCGGCATGATTCTGTCATTGACATGTCTAAATGGGCCCAAGAATACTTCCAGAAACCACTGCCGTAAACACAATACACCGTGCCATCTGCAGATGCCAACTAAAGCTCTATCATTTCAAAAAGGAAGCCATATGTGAACATGGTCCAGAAGCCCCGTCGTGTCCTGTGGGCCAAGGCTAATTTAAAATGGACTGTTTGAAAGTGGAAAAGTGTTCTATGGTCAGACGAGTCCAAATTTGACATTCTTGTTGGAAATCACGGACGCCGTGTCTTCCGGCTAAAGAGGAGTGAGACCTTCCAGCGTGTCATCAGCATTCAGTTCAAAAGCCAGCATCTCTGATGGTATGTGGGTGCATATGTGCTTTAGGTATGGGCAGCTTGCATGTTTTGGGAGGCACCAAGAATGCTGAAAGGTGTATATAAAGGTTTTAGAGCAACATATGCTCCCCTCCAGATGACGTCTATTTCAGGGAAGGCCTTGTGTATTTCGGCAGGACAATGAAAATCCACATACTGCAGCTATTACAACAGCATGGCTTCGTAGTAGAAGAGTCCGGGTGCTGAATTGGACTGCCTGCAGTCCAGATCTTTCACCTATAGAAAACATTTTGTGCATCATTAAATCAAAAAATGACCACAAAATCTTCAGAAGCTGGAAACGTTTATTAGGCAAGAATGGGACCAAATTCCAACACCAAAACTCCAGAAACTCATAACCACGATGCCCAAGACGTCTTCAAAATGTTTTGAAAAGAAGAGGAGATGCTACACCATGTACCACATATCCCGTCCCAACTATTTTGAGACCTGTAGCAAGCATCAAATTTGAAACGAGCTCATTTTGTGCATAAATGTTACAATTTCTCAGATTAAACATGTATGTTATCTATGTTCTATTGTGAATAAAATATTGGCTCATGTGATTTGAAAGTCTTTTAGTTTTCATTTTATTCAAATTTAAAAACATCCCAACATTTCCGGAATTCGGGTTGTATATTGTGATATCATGTAGTATATGTAACTCTTTAATAAGTGTATTTCCAAAATATATTGATGTTGTTTAATGTCTTAAATGCTTGCAGAGCTTGGACTAGTCAATGGACAGGAACTGGCTGTGGCTGATGTCACCACTCCTCAGACTGTGCTTTTCAAACTCAACTTCATCTCATAGGACAATGCTTCATTCTTATAGACAGTTACAAGTGGTTATTGCAGTCATCATCAAAATGAAGCAGCTTTGGAAATGTAGTTGATAAAAACTCAACATATCAGCAGAGACATCCCATGCACTTGCTCGGCTGGAATCCCTGCAGTTTGTATTTAGATTTTATTGTCAACTCTGTCCATCAAAGACACTTACAGGAGACTTTTGTTTCGTTGTCTTGCACTGCTATAGTAGGTGTCATTCTGGTGGATTTCTTTTTTATGCAAACTGTTTATCTATTTATTTTGTTGTGCATTCACAGTATCTTGTTCAATGTCTTGTAAAAAAAAAAAAGTTTGTGTTTTGAATTAAATTTAGAAACTGTGTTTTTAAACAATATTGAAGTTCTAGTCCGGTAATGCTTTCCTATAAATTTACTGTTACTCAATTTGTGAATAAATATATTTGATTAAATATTTAAAGAAATTCAAGGTATTAAAATATAAATTCTCTAAAATTAAAATGTACTTTTTATTTGGTCAACTCATATTTGAGAAAAATGACGAAGTTCCAGAGGTTTCAACTGAAAGGTGACACTTTGATCGTTTACTTTTTTAAATAAACACAAATCACAGATATCAGTAGTATATAACTTCATATGAATTATAGTGTAATATATAATAAAATAATAATAATAAATTGCATTAACATTGGTCACGTGCAGGATAGGTTGATGCGGCTTTGTTGATGCTACGTGGACGGGAAGTAGTTCTCGAGCTGCTTGCCAGAGGAAACCTAAACAAAACAATGCGTAGTCCAATTTAGAAACCGAGTAACGCGAAGACAAATTAAAATGTCGCCCAGTACGTCGTTTATTTATTTATATCATCGAATTTCATTTTAACTGAGGATTATGTCAACTGCCAGCAAATTGTCAGTTGTTTTGCGAGCAGAATTAGCATCTAAGCTAATGTGGATAGCGGCCTAACATACAAACACAACCCACTTGCTCCGGCTCTTAGTGTGGAACAAACCTGCTCTTATTTAGGATGCTTTTGATAATGTTGTGTTTCATGTAACTTTCACGTTGAGCTGTCACGCTGAGCTGTTTGATTAGGTCACGCAATATGAGTTGGTTCAACGCGTCACACCTGTCGAGTTTTGCTAAACAAGCTCTGACAACGGCTCAGAAATCCATCGACAGAGTTCTGGACATCACAGAAGAGGACCAGTGGGGTGACACGACCGAACCGAACCTTACTGGTAAGTTTAGTTAGAAATTGGTTCACTTGCTGTGGAAAGAAGACAAACATGTAATTGTCAGTGCAGGGTGGCATCATCAGTGATAATTACTGGGCTTCAGCATAATATTAGTGATATAATTATGCAGTTTTACAGTTGTCCCCAAACGTAAACACACATATAGATATTTTCAGTTGACTACATTTCCTGATTCATATCCCATATTCCAACTCACACGGAAACCCCACACAACTAAAAACAAACAAACAGAATCACAAACCAAAGCAAACAAGAAAATCTTTATTTTGCAAAACATGGATCAATGTGCAAACTATCAAATATTATCTTTATATTGTGATAATTACTGTCGTAAGCTGTAAACATTGCCCCAACATATTAATTGTGTCTACTTAATTAAAAACATGACAAAGCACATAACTTATAGGCATATTTATATTATAGTTATATATTACCATGTGACATTAATTACAACACGTTTCCGTATAGTAAAATTGAAACAAACATTTTTATGTAAAGCTGCTTTGACACAGTAGGCCTATGTGCTGTAAAAAAGTGCTATACAAATAAACTTGAATTGAATTTCCAAGATGAAACCTGATACCACAAACAGCCACTAAAGAATACAAAAGAGTTTGTCATTTTGATGTAGGCTATTGTGTTTCCGAAGGTTGGATTTGTTGTCTTCTTGAAGCTTATGTATATATTTATAAACTGTATGTTTGATTTAGTAGCTTTATGCTTGATTTATTTATTTTGTTATTATTGAACTGAATTGAATCAACACTGAACTGAACTGTTCCTTCTGTAGAGCTGCTTTATAGCTGAAATTGAATTGTTTCATAAATGAAGCCTTCTACAACATTGTTATTTTCCTGTTTATTACTATGAATGTTATTTGATAATCTTTATTGTATAAAGTGCAATATAAATAAAAGTGACTTTACATTTGAATAACCTTTTTTTCCAGAACCACTAGGCAAGCCGGTATCAACAGGATGGGCCATGAACCAGTGGAACTCGCCCTCTGAGGAACGTACCAAAGCTCTCCCTCCATCATCTGAGGCCATTACTAAGCCTGTCACATGGACCGTGGTTGATGAATCTGAGGATTTCTTCAGTGCCTTTCTGCCTCATGGAGATATACAAACTGTAAGCAACACTAAAGTGGTGTCTGTGCCACCTGCCAAGTCAAACCGCATATTACGGGAAAAAGCTGACAAGGAGCTGGAAGTCAGTGATGCGCAAGATCAGACAGACCTCAGTAAACACAGCAGCCTGGAAACTGTTGAGATAAAGCCAACTGGGACAGAGCTTTTGGAGCAAAATTCATTCTCGGCAGAGGAGCAGTCACAACCAGAAATCGTTATTCCTGTTGCGTCCATTGAACCAGAGCAAGTTGCAGAACAGGAGACCAGCAAGGACCAGACAGAGACAGATGGCTTAGTTTCACCTTCAGATGTCACACTCACAAATGTACCTTTATCAGCTACTGAGGTTGAATCTGCTGAAGTGTTAGAAGCAGCTTTGACCATCGAGACCAACAATTCAGTGAAAACCTTGCCTGTCCCTCCTAACGAAATCCTGTTAGAATCCAAAGACGCTAAATCAGAGGACAGACAAAGCGACACCCCGTCTCCCCCTGTTAGTGCCTTCTCTTCTGGCACTTCCACTACCAGCGACATAGAGGTTTTGGACCATGAGAGCGTGCTAAGTGAGAGCTCGGCCAGCTCCAGGCAGGAGACTGCAGAGGCTAAAGCTGGACTCCACCTAATGCATGGCTCTTTCCAACTGCTCTCCGCTTCAACGTGCACCGACTTTCCTCGTCTGGATGAATACCCAAAACTCACTGAAAGCTGCGGCTCATCATCTGACGCCTTTGAGCGCATCGACTCGTTTAGCATGCAGTCGTTGGACAGCCGTAGTGTCAGCGAAGTGAATTCTGATGATGAGATCCCAGGCAACCGCACCTTAGCTTCCATCACGGCCGGAAATTTGTCCGCTCCTGCTCAGTCAGCCCCACAGACCAATCAGAAAGAAGAGGAGGTTATGACTGAGTCTGTAATTGACCATTCGCTGGACGATAACGAGATGGAGGAAAGTGGCCGCAGTGCAACGCCAGTGAACTCAGAGCAGATGGATGAGCTTCAGGACCAGGGACCTGAAACTGACTTCACACTGACCAGCCAAAAACTGATATGAATGAAACTGTAATTTCACAGAGTACTGAGGAGAAACTAGGAGATTCACCCTGTCAGATTTTTGAGCTCCAAAAGGTTGGCCTTCTTCATAAATATTTTTATAAATTATAAAAGGTATATAATATAATGTGAGTATTAGATATACCCTACCGTACAAAAATGGTAGTTGGTAAGATTTTTTTAGTGTTTTTGAAACTCTCTTCCAGTGCTCACTGCATTTATTTGAGCAAAAATACAGTAAAAGCAGTAATATTGTGAAATATAACAAAAAAAATAATGTAATATCTCTCAAGGCTTCAGTGATAGACTATCACAAGATCCTTCAGAAAATACTTTTAATATACTCGCATGATGCTCAAGAACCATTCCGTCTTATTATTATTCTTATCAATGTTTAAAACAGTTGTGCTGCTTAAAGGGGTCATATGACGTTGCTAAAAAGAACATAATTTTGTGTATTTGGTGTAATGCAATTTTATGCGGTTTAAGGTTCAGAAAACACCTTATTTTCCACATACTGTACATTGTTGTTGTTCCTCTATGCCCTGCCTTTCTGAAACACGTCGATTTTTACAAAGCTCATCATTCTGAGTAGCGAGGCGTGCTTTGATTGGCCAGCTGTCCAGTGCATTGTGATTGGCCGAATACCTCAAGCGTGAGGCAGAAATGTTACGCCCCTTACCGTATTGTGATGCCGTGTCCCGGCGCGACAACACCAAAACAATAAAACCCAGTATAAACGAGGCATTTGTTGCATCCAGTGGGGACATAAGTACTGATTATAATGACTCATACAGTCTTTTTATGCATCACGTCATGTAAACATGTCTGCATTTGTGATCGTATAAACGCCAAAAAAGCACTACACTACACTGCTCAAAACTCACGTTCGAATCGTCAGTAGCAGAAAATTACTTACAGACTGTGAGTCAGAAGCGTCAGACTGTCCTTGGAAAGTTGGAATTGCCCCACTTTATAGAAACAGCCTTTGTGCAAGCCAGCATTGTAGGCTAACGCTACTCTCCCAGGTTCAGGAAATTGTTCTCTGTAAATTGCGCTGCGCACACTGTAATATTTGGGTTGAACTGTTCTGGAACAGTGTTGTAAATACAACTTAACCACTGATTTGTAGTTGTGTCCTCTTTTGGAAGCCATCTTATTTGTATGTGTCATGGAATTTATATTCTGTTCTTTTTTTTTATCTCCCCAGATTATCGAGGCGCTCTCTAGTCGACTAGAGAAGAGAGAATCACAGTTGCTTGTGGTCAGTAAAGACAAGGCCAGACTGGAGGAGGAGTGTGACAATCTCAAAGAGTGAGTTAAGGAACCTGTGCTCCAGAAATCCCTCTGCTGCGGTGTTTTCTTGAATGACAAATGGCTGTTATAACTAACTAGGCCTAGGGCATAGCAACAGGTGGAGGCAGCAACAATATTTACACAGCTTAGGGAAAACTGGACGCTGTGTTCACATACTGTTGGCAGATAAAAAGATTAGCTAATAAAAACCATCCACACCTTCCAGCATGTAAATGGAATAAAACATCTTACAAAATGTTCTTCTTGTACAGATTCTGTGTAGTCTGGCAGGTTTATGGTGTTCATTCTTTCTATTAAAGAAGTTTCACTGCACTAGATGTTCACACAATTGTGCTATAGATTCTTCTTTCTTATATGCCTATTGAATTAAAGTCAGCAATACTTGTTTCACAGTGAGATGATCAGCTTGAAGGAAGAAAGCTCCACTGTACAGTCTTTAAAAGATGAGTTCACTCAGCGTATAGCTGAAGCTGAGGGCAAAGCTCAACTCGCCTGCAAGGAGAGAGACATCGCTAAAAAGGTATACATGTTTATTGTTATGAATTTATATTATTCTTAAAACTCCAGTATTATTTTGCATTGAAATGCATCGTTTGTCTTTGTCACAGGAAATTAAGGGCCTTAGAGAAGAATTGGCGAGCAGGTTGAATTCAAATGAAACTTTGGAACTGATAAGAGAGAAGGAGGAACAGATCCGAGAGCTGCTTGAAGAAGGTGAGTCTTCAGCGAGACCTGACAATATTCACATTGATTAGGATTAGGAGAGAAAAACATTTGCTTCTTCCTTGCAAAATTTGGGTCATTGTTAAGCATGTTTCTTTTGATTAGGTGAGAAACTGTCCAAGCAGCAGTTGCAGCACTCCAACATCATAAAGAAACTGCGTGTGAAAGAGAGAGAGAGTGATGCACAGATCACTAAACAGACCAAAAAACTGAAGGAACAGGAAGAAGAGCTGAAACACTTGCAGCAGGTCAGAGACACAGCCTTCAAAGCTGTGTTAAGTGTAGTAAAGTGCATTCAGTGTTGAGTTCAAGGTAGGGCTGTGCAATTAATCGCATGCGATTCTCATGCGCATCTCGTCGGTAAAGCCGGCTCTGTGATTGGTGGTAAATCTCCATCACCTGTTTTCAAATGGAGCACCATTTAATACACAGCCATAGTTCACTGACAAGCTAGGCAATATCGCGTTCAATATCACAGATGAATCACATTCGATTCAATTGCACAGCCCTAGTTCAAGGAATAGGTTACCCAAACTTTTACTCATTGAAGACCTCAATGATGGATTTGTTTTTGCTTTTTACAAACGCAAAGCTTTTTGCTTCACAAGACGTTAATTGACTGTAACTGGAGAGAATATTGGGTGAACTATTCCTTTCATATGAAATGTCAATAAAATGAGAAGATGATTGTTACAATCAAGAAATGTTGATTGTAGGTTTTGGACGGTAAAGAGGAAGTAGAAAAGCAACACAGAGAGAACATCAAGAAGCTGAATGCTGTGGTGGAGCATCAGGAGAAAGAATTAAGCAAACTGCAGACCAGCAGCGAGGAGCTTCAGGAAAACAACCGCAGTTTGCAAGCAGCCCTCGACAACTCCTACAAGTAAATAAACACCACACACTCTACTCTACACATGCTAATACACACTCATTCACTGTCCCATTATCACTGCCATTTGGGTGGTGGTCTTTCCCAGCTTGTTCATTTTTGATTCATTTTGTATTATATAGAGAGCTGGCGGAGCTGCACAAGGCCAACGTCACCAAGAATAGTGAAGCCCAGGAACTAGCACTGAGCAGAGAGGTACAGGCGAAAGATGAGCTGAGTCTGGCTTTGGAGAAAGCCCAAGAAGAGTCCCGCTTGCAACAAGAGGCACTGGCTAATCAGGTAAGTCCATTTTAGTTTTTTTTACTTGTACTGTATGTTATCACAATCATATTACTTATTTTTATGTGCTTTAACAGTATTTAAATGTTTGTTTACATGTTTTGAGGAACTTAGTGTACTGTTTTCTTGGGTTACTCATCTACCTGTAGTTGCACATGTTCGTGTTTTATTTTAGTGGCTGATTAATCTCCAAATGCTAGCTTTTGTGTCAATTTTGACTGTTTTTTTATGTTGAGGTGGCAGATCTGAGGCTGGCTTTACAGAGCGCTGAGCAGCAGCAGGCCAAGAAGGAAGATTACCTGAGGGAGGAGATCAGTGAGTTACAGCAGGTAACTAGAGCACTTTACTTCCTGCTTACAGGAATTATTACACTATTCATTTCATATCAGCTGTTGTGTAGAAACCTAGACTTTTCAAGGCAAACTACTATGCTGATATCTACAGTGGGAAAAAATATTTGTTCACCTGCTGATTTTGTACGTTTGCCCACTGACAAAGAAATGATCAGTCTATCATTTTAATGGTAGGTTTATTTGAACAGTGAGAGACAGAATAAAACAAAAATCCAGAAAAATGCATTTCACAAAAGTTATGAATTGATTTGCATTTTAATGAGTGAAATAAGTATTTGATCCCCTATCAATCAGCAAGATTTCTGACTCCCAGGTGTCTTTTATACAGCTAACGAGCTGAGATTAGTCTCTAAATAACATTATAAATTCTCTATTATCTCTGAAAACCAAAGAGGTATAAAACATTTAAATAATTAACCATTTATTTTTCTGCACGTTAAATATTTACACTACTGTTCAAATATTTTTTAAAGAAATTAAGATTTGTATTTAGCTAGGACACATTCAACTAATCAAAAGTGATAGGTGTGTAAGGTGTTCATTATTTGTTTTTCAAATTATTATAATTCGTTTTTTGCGTACTAATATGCTGAATTAATATGATTTCTGAAAGATGATGTGACACCGAAGAATGGAGTAATGGCTGCTGTTAAAATAGAAAACAGTTATTTTTAATTGTAATATTTTATAGTAGTACTGTTCTTACTCTATTTTTGATGGCTGGGTGAAAAATACTTATTTAAAAAATCTTACTGACCCCAAACTTCAGAATGATAGTGTCAGTGAAGGTTATGCTGTATTTTTACACTTCAACAGAGGTTACAAGAAATGGAGACCAGAAACCAGGAAGTAAGTCAATGTGTTACATCAGCAACACGGCCCCTCCTTCGACAGATAGAGAACCTCCAGGCAACGCTTGGGGCCCAGACAGCATCATGGGAAAAACTAGAGAAGAACATCTCTGACCGCTTAGGTGAGACTTGCTTGTTTTGATTGAATTTGCTTAAATCTGATGTTTTTAAACAACAAACCACATGTGACAATTTCCAAATGTTTTAACTTGTCATTGTCTCCTCTCAGCTGATGCCCAAGCCCAGCTTGCTGTTTCCGTAGCGAGAGAGCGTTCAGCTACAGAGGAGCTGCTAGCCATCCGAGCACAGATAGTGTCTATAGAGTCTCAGGCTTCCCTGTTGAGGCAAGAGAAGGGCCGTCTGCAGGGGCAGCTGGATGCAGAGAGGATGAGGCGGGAAAAACTAGAGGATGACTTTAGCAGGTAGGAGATGTGTATTAAATTGAAAAAGAAGCTGCTATTGTAGGTGCCATTACTGATTTCTGTGTCTGTAGGGAACGTGTAGAGCTGGAGAATCTTAAAGGAGCACATGCTCGAGTGTTGGAGGAGGCCAAAAAGGAGAAGGTATTGTTTGTACCTTGACCACAATAATAAAATATATACACAAATATTTTTATTCTCAATGTCTGTATTATTTGATCCTCTTCAGTTGCTTCTCACCAACCAACTTGAAATGGAGAAAATGAAGGTGGAGCAGGAGAAGAAGAAATGTTACCTTGCACAAGAGGCCCTCAAAGAAAAGGTTTTGCATGAAAAGACCTGCTTAATAATTTTTTCCTCGGAAATTACTTAAAATTACTTAACCATTTGGAACGGGGCCCAAGATAAATGTTTTGGGTAGAGTAAAATCAACTAGTCCCTGTTTTTGTTTCATCAGGAGAGGAAGTCTCTAAGTCTGTCTGTGACTGATGCTCCAGCATCCTCCACTCCTTCACTGTCCCGTTCCAGCTCTGTCAGTGGGGCTGAGTATGCCGGCTTACCGTCCTCTCTTTTCTCACAGGTATATTCGTCTCACCCCTGTCCACACACATTCAGATGCAGTGAAACCTTTCTCCTCCCAGATATCTCACATTCTGTCATCACCTCACCTGGCTTTTTCTTTCAGCAGGAGGATTCTCTCGACCATTCTTTCAGCACCATGAACATGTCCATCAGTGGAACTAACCTATATGAGGCGGCTCGACTGGGTGGTGGATCCAGTGTCATTGAGAGCCTGCAGTCTCAGCTCAAACTCCGAGATGGCGAGATTGCCCAGCTGCAGGTATGCCTTGGTCTTTCACTAGAATTAATTCTGTGTGTAATTACATCTTCGGTTTATAACCAGATTGGGGTTTATAACTGGTTGTGGAATTAATGTTCTAATTTGTATTCAATTCTTTTGGTCATCCTCAAGATGGAGATTGCTAGTCTAGAGAGAAGCCGCAGTGTCATGGCAGAAGAACTGGTGCGACTGACCAATCAGAATGATGAGATGGAGAGTAATGTGAAAGAAATCCCTGAACTGAAAGAGCTACTGAAGGTTGTGTTTAATAATTAATACATCAATATTTGTTATGTTTGTTTTAATGCTCATCAAGGCTCCATTTATTTGATAAAAATACAGTGAAAACAAATATTGCTAAATATTATTACAATTTAAAAGAATTTTTCATATTTTAATTTATTCCTGATGGCAAAACTGACATTTCAGCAGCCATTACTCCAGTCTTCAGTGTCACATGATCCTTCAGAAAGTTCACAACGAAACAGTTCAAAAGAGCAACAGCATTTGGTTAAAATTGAATTATTTTTTAACATTAAAAATTCTCTTTTAAATCAATTTAATGCGTCCTTGCTAGATGAAAGAATACAAATAAGTCTTACTGACCCTATACTCTTAATGTTAATGTAAATGTTGAAATTGTTCCTCGATACAGTGTACCCTCTGTAAGTACAATTAATTGAGTTTTCCATCCCGTCAAAACAATTTCACCATTCCTTCATAAAGCCTGCTAGAGTTTGCTAACGAGCACATTGCACTTATATTCTGGTCGTTAAACACTAATCAGATGTTTGTGTTCATCACAGGATCTAGAACAAAGGCACAACACAATTCTGCAGATGTATGGAGAGAAGGCAGAAGAGGCAGAAGAGCTGCGTCTGGACCTACAGGATGTGAAGAACATGTACAAAATGCAAATAGATGACCTATTAAAAAATCAAAAATAATGGACTGACGCACACTGACTGTAAACCGAACTTCACATCTCAAGAGTGTTGGTAATAAAAGACCAAATAATTGAAATCTGTTTTATTCTGAGAGAAGAGTTCGTTCCACATATTTCAAGGATCAGTGATATAGTTATTTAAGATTCCTTTCACGGATGCTGTATTTTATTTTAAAAATCTTTTATTAGATTTTTCTTTCTCTATGTTAATAAACATGTTTGGTTTAGGAACTTCTATTATTATCTATATGTGTTTAAGTTTGGTGGTTTCTTAACTTTTGAATTTGCACAATGAAGTGAGACTTTATGAGTTCAGACTTTACATGATTGGTTTATAATCAGAATGAATGAATGGCTATATTGTCCTCTGATCTTCATCCTCTGGACGGCGTGTATTACTGGTAAGCAGTTGATTTGTTGTTGACTGTCTCGTTTCATTGTAGACAAGTATAAATGCTTTCCAGATGACTGCAGAGTGCCACATCCTTAGTAGACTCAGTCAAGTTTGCACTCGGTTTTATCTCATCTCACGCTGTTTAGGTTTAGTGATGAGGATGAGGGGATCCAGGAACATATTTAACTCATATTCTGAGATATGATCTCTGTAAATCATAAATTAATCAAGACTGTCTGATGTCAGTTTTATGCACACATGTAAATAAAGTAAGAGATATGTATTGGGCAGACTGAATTTGTTTTCCTGCTTTATTAATTACTAAGATATTTTGAATTATATGGTAACTATTATTATTATTAATCTGTCTTAATTTGTTTTCCAGCTTTATTGTTTTTAATGTTAATTTTAATTATATAGTAACAAATATATTATTATAAATCACTGCTTTACTTTTTTCAGGTTTATTAATGTTGTTCATGTATATTTACTAAGATATTGTTTTTAATAATATGTAATATGTTGTTACTACTATTCATTTATTTTACAATTGTTATACATATCTACGAACATTTTATTATGAATCTCTGCTTTAATGTTTTCTAGCTTTATTAATGTTTAATAATTACTAAGATATTCTTTAATTGTGTTGTAACATATGTTATGATTATTATTATTAAGCTCTGCTTTGTTTTACAGCTCGATTGTTTTTAACTTTTTATTTGAGTATTTTTAGTTGTAACGATTATTATTATTCATTTCTGATCTTTCTCGGACGTCTACAGAACATAATCGCGGAGAGTGTATTTTCCCACCGACAGTGTAAATGTAGGATCTAACGTTACTCCTCTTGCGCCCTCGTGCGGGTCCTAACTGTAGCACGTGCCGGCTGATAGTTTCCGGTAGTATGGCGACTGCATCCCACCCTCTGCTTCTTATTTTCTCCAAGGAGGTTAGCAGCATATCATTCCTTTTTTTGTTAGCGCGCTGACTTTTTTCACTTGAACTATTTCAGAATGACTAAAAGTCCAAACAAAGTTAATTACTATTTTGGGCATGTGTGTTTCGCGCTAGAAAAGGCAGACATACTGATATAATTGATGCTGGAACAGCTGTGATATCCTGACCCTGGCAACGTGTCAAGTCTTTGTGGTTGCTGCGGTTCCCGACTTAGTGTGCACTATTATTATTTTGTTGTGGGTTATTTTGGCATGGTTGTGTATCGGTGCATTGGGTATCGCAGCTCTATAGTTTGACTGCTTCGTTTAACCAAGAAAAAAAAACTTCTGGTATCACTAACTTTTACAATGTAGTAACGTTACAGAAACTCTGAGGTTTAAACCCAGTACATTTAGTCTTCTGCAGGATTTGTAATTGAGCTGCTCCGTGAAGCGTATGGGATGCGAGTACAGCGTGTCTTTGTTAATCTAACTGATCTGCTCTGTCTAGACACAACATCGCGTGCTAATCACACAGTCCAGCTATTGCTACTACTGTAAATCGTAAGTAATTAACAAGACATGTTTTTAAATTAATGCCAGAAGCTTGTCAGAATCTTTCTGTCATTGTATAACACAATGAGTTGTATTGCTGTAGTGATTTGTGCAAAGACTGCTCTGTTAAAATGTTCATTTGGAGTTCTCTTGTCGCATTTACACACCGTTTTTTTCCACCTAGGGTTTTTAATAATATTTTTTTATTTAGTCATTTAGCAGACGCTTTTATCCAAAGCGACTTACAAATATTAAAATGATGTAATCTGTAATTACGTTGTCATAATTACAAGGCAACGCAAAGAATGTAGTAATTTTCTCTTGCAAAAAAAATCACCATGGCTTCTAACGTTACCTAAATATCAGTTATAAAGAGAAAAATAGGTTTTTATTAAAATACTAACCGTAATATTAATTTATAATTGCTGACTAATCGCTTTAACAGTGAATGACATTACACATGTCCCATGACTTATTTTTAAAGTCAGAAATCTTATGTTTATGCTGTGGTAACTATTTACAACTATATTTTATTTGATCAAATATTACCTAATATAAAATTAATCTATTATGAAAAAAGGTTTCATAATAATAATAAAGTTTACAACGCATCATATGTGTGGTGATTTTGGTATTTTGAATTTTGTGTTGTAAAAAAATATATACAAACCAGCATTTGCTGAGTGATAAATACAGTTCGATTTTATTTTTATGTATGCATTTATTTATTTAATTTAATTTTATATTTATTTCATGTTAATAGCTGGAAGGTTACAAAACCACATACAAGAAACTAGGTTGTTAATAATGGCTGTAATACAAATTGGAATTAATAAACTTGCTCTTACAGTATTAATAAAGTGTGTGTGTAAATAAGAAATGAATTGTGAGCAGTGAATTTATTTTGGCTGATTCTATTCAGATACACTGTGATAATGCTGATGAAAAACAATAACAGACTTGGGCATTATGGTTAAGAAAAATGTTAATGATCTTACAGAGCATTTTTATATACATAATCTATCATAGATTAGAATTTCATAATGACTTTATATAAAAAATAAACACTGTTCCTGTGGCTCAGTGGTAGATCATTGTGTTAGCAGCTCAAAAGGTTGTGGGTTCAATTCCCAGGGAACACACATACTGACAAAAAATGTATAGCCTGAATGCACTGTAAGTCGCTTTGGATAAAAGCATCTGCTAAATGTAAAAATCCTTACTGCTATGGTTCAAAATGACCCCAGATCAGAGAACATATTACATGCCCATCATTTCTGTCATAACTTATACATATCTGTAATTCCCACGGTCCTTGCACATCAGCTATGAGCAGAATGTGTACTTGTTTTTCTAGTAATTTCCTTCAATCCTGGCCTTATTGTTTAAACAATTGAAGGAAAAAGGTCACTAATATTTCCTGTGGTAGGAGTTCCACATGTAAAAGATCCGTTCATTTGCAGGTTCCCACACTATAGTTACTACCAGAGCTTTGGTGTTAGTCCTCCCCTGTAAACCATTCGTTTCTCTCTCTCTCTCTCTCTCTCTCTCTCTCTCTCTCTCTCTCTCTCTCTCTCGCTCTCTCTCTCATAAATGATTGTAGGTGCTGAGAGCCAGTGTGGTTCCTTCCATGTGGCTTGAGGGACTATGCTGCTGCTGGTAGGTCTGTGCCTGGTCTGCAACGTATAAAACCACAGACAGCGGGCAGGACAGCAGCCGCACGCCACAGCTGGACTACAGCAGCCTGGCGCTGCCTCAGCAGCATATTCCTTTCTTTCTGCACAACAACAAACGTCTGGCCAAACTCTGCAAGGAGGACCTGCTTTGCCCTTTTAAAGTAAGCTATTTACTCTAGTTTCTGATGGAATGTCTGCTGAAGTTGGTTTATATATTTATATATTTTCCAACTATAATAGTTTTCAAACGGGCTGTTCGTTTTAGCCTCTGTTGCTTGTGACTTTATCACTAACATTAGGTGTTGTGCATATGCTGAAGATGATTATGAACAGGTTGTTCTCTTAGCTTTGTGTGTCTCTGTTGGCTGGCAGGATGCTCTGCTGCTCAAGAAGGCCTGCTGGGGTTATGAAAAGAGCTGCTCCCCTGAGCACAGGTTCAGCTATCCTGTGTGCACCAGTCTTGACTCGGGATGGTATGCTTTTCTTTGCTCACCTACTCAAAGATGTTTGTATGGGCCTCTTTTTGGAGATTGTAGCCAATGATCACGGTTGATTTTTATTGTATTGAAAAATTGGAGCATTAACATTTTACTAACTATCTCCTTTTGTGGATGACAAACGATTGGAATCACATGAGGTTACTAAATGTTGACAGAAATGATATTTTGGTGTGAATACCAAGCATTATTTGCAGATATACACTATTCCTCAGATTTTGGTATGATTTCTGAATGTTTTTATGTCTCTTATGCTTACCAAGCCTGCATTTATTTGATTAAAAAATACAGTAAAACAGTTATATTGTGAAATATTTTTATGATATAAAATAACTGTTTTCTACTCTAATATATTTAAAAGTAGCAAAGCTGAATTTTCAGCAGCCATTATTTATTTCAGTCTTCAATGTCACATGATCCTTCAGAAATAATTGTAATATGCTTATTATTATCAATGTTAAAAATAGTTCTGCCTTTCAATGTTTTTGTTCGAAACTTTATCGCAAAGTGTTACCCGGTTATGTTTGCATAAGAATTAGAAACACGTGGGGGAAATTGCATTATTATTTGCTTTAATCTATGAAAGAGTGTTCTTTAGACTGAGTGCTTCACCACAATCCTTGAGTTATTCTGGTGTGCTAAAAGAACAACAGGAAACGTGTCTGTATCTGAGAGCGAGACAAGAAGTGTTATTTAGAGACCCTATATGTTCACTTCTAAGAAGATGATTTACATTAAATACCTAACTCCTCTAGGGGACATAGTTAGATACCTTAAATGGACACATGTTAAATATGCATTATGATTGGATGATATGTTTAGAGTATAAATGCTCAGTCTGGGATTTTCCTCTTTGTCAAACTCTGCAGCCAACATGAACGACTGTAGACCATTTTCTTGCAAGAAAATAAATCTTCAAAGACTCGTCTCAAACATTCATTGAAATGGAAAATTGCCATGACCAAAAATGTTGAATATTTATATATATTTTCAGAGGAGGTATATCACTGCTGTTACTGTTTGAAGCCTCATGTCAGCTGGAGTTCTCTCAAATGTTGTTGAAGTTCACTTTCTCTACACCAGTGTCTTACACACTTACTTCCTTATTTTGCTCCGCAAACTCTATTTCCCATAGAAAGCAAAGTTGCGTTCCTTTCTATCCAACATTAATACAAGTTAACACAAGTTTGATCAATTTAGCGCAGCCTATTCTTTCACTGTGTCACTCAAGCAAGCGCTTCAAGGACTGATAACAAACTTTCCTTTAAATACAGAGTCTACTCCAAATAGTGCTACTGTTTGTCTTTCTTTAGGGCAAACTCTATTCAGGCAGCCCAGGAGCTCTTCTGGAAGCAGGCAGATTTTGGTTATGTGAGGGAGCGTCTCAGTGAGATGAAGACTTTGTGCAAACCGTTGAGTCCTGTGAGTTTCCTTCTCCTACATCATCTTCCTCCGTGTTCTTTTTCACCTCATTTGCTCTTGCTGGAAGTTCTTGGCCCTCCTCCAGAGCTTTGAGCCAAGGAGCACTGAGCTTAAGACAAGGACTGTTTTAAATAGCACTGCTTCAACATGTCTAAACGATGCTAGAAACAAACATGCAAACACAAGTTAAAATCTTTTTTCAAGGGCGGTTCCTCTCTGAAGTGCACCAGTCATATGCGGTTCTGCAGGGCCATAAACCTGTACCTGGACTTGAGGAGTCCCCGCAGAGGTCATGAGAGGTCAGTGGACTCCTCTAGGATTGTTTGAGATCCAGGAAAATGCAGAACTCTGATGTTGTTTTCTGTTTGGCAGAACTGTGAGAATTTCCTGTCTAAATGAGTTGTCTTTTTTCCCTTTCTCTCTCTCTCTCCATCTCTCTTCCTCTGTCACTGCAGGTATAAAGAGGATTTCCTGGAACAGGGGGAGATCGGTGGTCACTGCAGCCTTAATAGTAAAGCTCTAGCCGCAGAAGGGACACACAAGAGTCCTCTTCAGTCTTGGTAAAGAACTAATGTCCCAAAAAAATGAATAATAGTAAAAGAGTTACTGGTTGTTTTTGTGTTAATATTTTCATTACATGTGTTGCACAACATTTAAGAACTGCAATATATATATATATGCAATTAGTTATTGAGGTAAATTAATGATATTTTAATAATTTAACTTTCAGTCAGTACGATTTTTGAAATACATTAATACTTTTATTCAGCAAGGATACATTACATTTCTTACATATTTATCAAAGTATCCTGAAAATATGTACCATGGTTTCCACAGAAATATTAAGCAGCACAAATGTTTTCAACATTGATGATAATAAGATATTTTTCTTGATTACCAAATCAGCATATTAGAATGATTTCTGAAGACTGGAGTAATGTTGAAAATTCAGCTTTGATCACAAGAATAAACAACATTTTAAAATATGTTCAAATATAAGTTAGTTATTTTTAAATTGTAAAAATATTTCAAAAGAATTCTGTATTCTTGATTAAATAAATGCTTGATGAGCAAAGTAGGCTCCATTCAAAAACATACAAAATTACTTTCCTCAATTTTTTTTATAATGTATATGTGCTAATATTTCCTGATATTTACCCCAAAATATTTGTTGCCATCGTTTACTCACCTGAAATAATTTGTTGTTCACCAAAAAATGTATTTTAAAGAATGTTCATGAAACTCTTTTTTCACATAATAGATCATGATCATTGGCTTCCACTTCTAAAAAGTGCCCTAAAAGTGGCCCACACAACTTGCGAGTAAACACTTAAGTCCAGTATGTGCTGTTCTTCTCTCAGGTTTGCTGAACTGCAGACATACTCCGAGCTTGACTTCCACCCTCTGGATGATGGCCATTGTGATGTTATAATCGACAGACCAACCGTCTTCATGAAGCTGGATGCAGGTGATTTTATTTAGAATTTAGAGTTTTTGTTTAATCTTCACAAAAGCTAAGGTTTAAAAAAAGTGCATGTTTTGCTTGTCTTTTACAGGAGTGAACATGTACCATCATTTCTGTGACTTTGTCAACCTCTACATCTCTCAGCACCTCAACAATTCCTTCAGCCGTGACTTAAACATTGTCATGTGGGACACAGTAAGTATTCATTTCTCTTAAACACACACACTTTGTTTGCTTCCAATATGTCCTCCAGTAAATCAACAAGAGAGCATTTCTCACAAACAGATGTTTCTTACTGGTCAGGATTAGATAACACTGTAACAGAAGCTTTGCTGTTTAAACCGACTGCTACAGATTCAGGAGGTGTGCAGATCCTAAAAGATAAAAAGGAAACAGTGGGCTGAAAATAAACCTTTTCCTGCCTATTGTTCACATGCTGTTATTTCAAGGATGAGAAAGAGAAGGAAGAATGGAGGAGGGGTGTGGAGAATGGAGACGTTTCTTTGTATGAAACAATGTAAATGAGATTGCCCAATAAAATGCCCAGACTTTTAATGGTCATGTTGGATTGTAGTTTTAAGATGAAGAGAGATTATGAAAGGATTAGAGTTTGTCTAGTGGCTGATATTTTGAATATGCAGAAATGTGAATGAGATTTGGTTTCTTAAAGCTATCATACAGTACTGTTCAGAAGTTTGGGGTCAGTAAGATATTGTTTTTCAAAAAATCTTGTGTAATATAACTTGTTTTACTTAGTTTTTGCTATGAAAATAGCCTAAGATGCTGACATGGCGTTAAATAAAATATGCTACTACTACTAATATTTTGTTTTTCAGGAAATATTGTTTTTTCCTTCCATAAGGAGACATACAATTGTTTAAAAGTTGTAAACATCGTTCTTTTAAACTTTCTATTTAGAAAATTATTTTGAAATACATTTCTAATTAATTTAACATTTAAAATTATAATTAATACAAATATATATTAAAAAATAGGAAGAAATAATCAAAAAAATTAATATGTTGAAAATGCACTCGTCCACAGGCCAACCAAGATGTATATGAGTTTGTTTGTTCATCATAACATATTTGGAGAAATTTAGCATTACATTACTTGCTCACCAATGGATCCTCTGCAGTGAATGGGTGCCGTCAGAATGAGAGTCCAAACAGCTGATAAAAACATCAATAAATAATCCACATGACTCCAGTATATCATGTCTTGGGAAGTGAAAATAGTGATTTTTAAAACAAATACATCATTAAGCATTTTTTATCTTCAAACCGTTACTCGTCTGACTAAGGAGAGAAATATGCACAGACCAAGCAGCGCTTACAAGAGAAGACAGTCCAAAATGATTTTAAACAAATATATTGGTAGATTTTGATGTGAGAGGACAACATGGAATGGAAATGTTTTATTGTTTATGGACTCCTTAATAATACATTCATTTCTTTTCACTTCACAAGATGTTAATTGACTCGAGTCATGTTGACCGCCTGTGGTTTATTGTGATCATTGCATATTTATCAGCTGTTTGAAGTCTCATGTATTTTGTTGTTTTATCTATCAGAGTTTGTATGGATATGGAGACCTGTTCAGCGAAACGTGGCGGGCTTTTACCGATCATGACATCATTCACCTCAAAAACTTTGACTCCAAAAGGGTAAAAGGCATTTGCTCCATATCACTTCACATTTTTCTCAGCATCTGAGTGTTTTTGTGTTTATTTAAAAGTGCGTTGTTCACAGGTGTGTTTCAGAGACGCATTTTTCTCACTCCTTCCAAGAATGCGATATGGCCTTTTCTACAACAGTCCTCTTGTATGTATCCTACACGCCTCTGTTGCTCTCATTTGTCCTCCCCCCCACCCATTTAGCATTTGTTCATCTCATCATGTTCATCTGCTGTCATCTGTCTATGTTAATGCGTCTCTGCGTGACATCGGTGGATGCTGTGTGTGTGTGATATAGAACGTTTGCCTTGTGTGAGACTGAACTCATCTGGTGCTGTCGCTCAAATCATCCTCATATTAATGATTGTGTGCCTCTACCCTCTGTGTGCAAATGACTTATAGAGAAAATGTAACTGACAGATGTGTGTGTGTGTCGTGTGTGTGTGTGTGTGTGTGTGTGTGTGTGTAATTTGATAGATCTCTGACTGCCACAGCGAGGGGCTGTTCAAGGCGTTTTCTCAGCATGTACTTTATCGACTTGGTGTCTCACAAGACGGACCGAAGGTAAACATGCTTGAATCCACACACACACACACACACACACACACACACACACACACACACACACACACACACACACACACACACACACACACACACACACACAAATACAGATCATGATTTGATCCCTGTATTCTCATAGTAGCGTTTGAGAAACAGTCATACTCTCTGAATGAAATACTCAAATATATAAACACAATATATACTCTAAATATTTTAATGCATTAATTTAGAAATTGTTATGCTCATAAACTCATCCATCTCATCCTCCTGACATAACACATTGATTTGACACATTATAGTTATATTTTTTATTGATATAATTTTAAATAAAGAATTATTAAATTAAAATGTATTTAGTTAACTTAAATATTAAATTGTTTTGAACTCTTATACTTTAAAATAAATAATAATAAATGTTTAATTGTACGTTATATTAGATTAATTGTATTTCTTATACATTTAAATAATTATTGCATGATATATTATGTTATTTTTATACCATTTAAATATACATTTAAATTATTATAACTTATTATCAGTTTTTTTTTGTCATAAATTCAAAAGTCTTTGTAGGCGGTAATGTTTAGGTGAGTGTCTCATATAGTGTAGTTGTATAATGTATTTTTAAGTTATTGATATGATTACACTATCTGCCACTAGAAGGCGGTGTTGGACAACTTATTCTTTAATTGTCATTGTGCTTGTCAATAAGGCCCGGTTCTTTCTTTCCCCATATTTACTTTCTCCTTTCCCTCCTAAATAAAGTTTTAAATTATACATTCCTATATCTGAAACTGGATTATAAATGTTACAAAATATATATAGACTATATATTCATATTAAGAAACAAATGTGTGTTGAAATATGAATGAAATCTGTGATGTCCTTCTGCTCTGTCAGGAGGGCCAAGTCCGTGTCACACTGTTGGCAAGAAGCACTGAGTACCGTAGGATAATAAACCAGCAGGAGGTGAGTGCTCTCTCTCTCTCTCTCTCTTTGCTCATCATTGATTTATCACTCTGCTTCCGTAACTGCCCATTTAAACTCGTATTTGCTGGAGACCCCTGCTTGGTAAAAAGCCTTGATTTACTTGGCCTCTGTCCACATGAGTTTGAGGTGTCCTTAATCACCCTCTGAATCCCTGCTGTGTGTGTGTGTGTGTGTGTGTGTGTGCAGCTTATCAATGCGCTGAAGACTGTGTCTTTATTCGAGGTCAAGCTGGTGGATTACAAATACAAGTGCGTGATTCAGTCTATGTTGGCTTTAAATGTATCGATTTCTTTGGAGAAGGTGGAGTTTGGTGCTTGTGTGATTGAAAGCTGATGTGTATTCGTAGGGAGATGCCGTTTCTGGAGCAGATCCACGTCACTCACAACTCTGATATCTTCATCGGGATGCATGGAGCCGGACTGACCCACCTCCTCTTTCTTCCCGACTGGGCCGTCATATTTGAAGTTGTACGTGGTTTTTGTATTTCTCTGCTGTCTTTATGATCTGTGTGGACAGCCATACAATCCACTGTCAGCTTTTTCTAAGGCTCTTTAAAACCCTCTGAATTCATGTAAACAGGTCTCATTTACAGTGTTTAAATAATGTTTATAACATTTATGAAGTCGCACTTTGAATATGTTTGTATTAACGCAACCAAACGGGTTGTTTTGAGGTTATAAACTTTTAATAAACAACATTTATTCCCAAATACTCTTTAAAGATCAGCAGAAACTGCAAAGTGGGCGATTGGTGCTGTGTGTTTCTGTTTCTATACTGATAAAGGAATACATCACGATTTGCTTCAGAGCAATGTTTTTCCTCAACACCTATCTGCACGTGTTAAGACATATTCCCCAGTGTTCATCTGTGCGCCTGACACTTATGTCATGTTTCACATCCACCCAATACTCGTGTGGATGCAGTCAAGCTTCTGTGCTGTAAGATGTATTTTTTATGTGTGTTATGGAGGAGGGAAGATTCTGACTGTGTCTGTATGTGTTTGACAGTGAAATACAGCCTAATTAAACAGTTATCCATCAAACGGTGTCTGTGGAGGCTTTGTGGGCCACCGCCTGCTAAGTTTGGGACATAAAACATCCCTCTTTCTGTATTCCACAGGTACAACTGTCAAGATGAGAGCTGCTACCGTGATCTGGCCCGACTGCGGGGAGTCCATTACATGACTTGGCAGAAAAGGGACAAAGTGTTCCCCCAGGATAAGGTGAGGAGAGCACACACACCGCTGCCTGGATTCACTCCAGTTTACTATATTTAATCCCAGTATTTCTATGTACAGTGATGTTCACATTCAGATAGTACCTTCAAACTAGTGGCATAACTTCCTATCAGCAAGTTATATTAACTATTTGAAAAAAATCTATAATTTCTAATAAATATGATATTAGACACTACCAGCCTAAAGTTTTTGAACAGTAAGATTTTTTATGTTTTTATAGAAGTCTCTTCTGCTCACCAAGTCCGCATTTATTCGATCCAAAGTACACCAAAAACAGTACATTTTTTAAAATATTTTTACTATTTAATATTAGAATTGTTTTCTTTTTGAATATATTTTAAAATGTATTTTTTAGCAAGATTACTTCAGTCACATTATCCTTCAGAAATCAGTCTTATATTCCGATTTGCTGCTTAAAAAACATTTATTATTATTATTATGTTGAAGACAGCTGAGTATATTTCTTTTCAGGTTTCTTTGATGAATAGAAAGTTCAGAAGAACAGCATTCATCTGGAATAGGAATCCTTTGTAACATTATACGTGTCTTTATCATAACTTCTGATCAATTTAAAGCATCCTTGCTAAATAAAAGTATTAATTTCTATAATTTCTTTCCCATAAATACATTTATTAATTATACTGACTCCTAGATTTTTAATGGTGTAGTGTATAATGTTACAAAAGCTTTTTATTTAAGACAAGATATGATCTATGGATCATTCTATTCATCAAATAATCCTGAAAGACATACGCAACTATTTTAAATATTGATAATTAATAATAATAATAGAAAAATTGTTTCTTGAACAGCAAATCGGCATATTCGAATGATTTCTGAAGGATCATGTGACACTGTGCAATGAATGCTGACAATTTAGCTGTGATCACAGAAATAAATTCCATTTTAAAATATATTCAAATAGAAAACATTTACTTTTAAATAGTAAACATATTTCACAGTATTACTGCTTTTGCTGTATATTGAATCAAATAAATGCAGTCTTGGTGAGCAGAAGAGAATTCTTTAAAAACATAATAAATCTTACTGTTCAAAAACTTTTAACTGGTAGTATATATACAATTATTATATATTGTTTACTGATATTTTGTCCTGTCTTAGGGTCATCATCCTACTCTTGGGGAACATGCTAAGTTTACAAACTACACTTTTGATGTAGAGGAGTTCCTGCGGTTAGTTCTTCTAGCGGCTGAACATGTGACCCGGCACCCGGAATGGCGCTCAAAACAGGCCCGAGATGAACTCTAGCCTGTAAGATATAGTGCTCTCTTGCCAGGCGATAGATGAACACACTCCTACCAAATCTCTGCACTCTGTAAATGTAGCCATGATAATGAAAAGCGCATGGCTAATATGTGAAAACACATTTTAAATTCAGAAAACAAAACAAAACCGCTGTTACTGATCCTCTAGCTGTTACGTTCTGCACGTGGAGATGCTGAGTACCTTGTTGAAGGACTCTGATGTATTGGTTTGACATGTTGATGTATTTTGTGTGGTCTGATATACCTCTCCTCAAGTATGTGTGGGCTTTTTTTAGAGAATAGACTTTTAAACGTGATTTGAGTGCTGCTTTTTTTTTCTCATAAAGGCAAATGTTTGAATTTCAATATAGGGAGTAAAGTCCAGGTCAGTAGATCATTACAAGATTGTAATACATCTTTAAACAGCACTTTTTCTTTTGAAAAGTACCCAAGTGATTGGGTACTGAACTAACTTTGAAGTCACCCACATAGTTTGGTAGCATTTTTTATAAACGTCACACACATTTACTTTGTGTTTTAATGCATTAAGGCAAAGGAGATTAAGCTTCTTCATATTTATTACAGTGTCAGTTACTTTTTGATTTGTATTCTGTTAAAATAGTGATTTTGTAAATGTTAAACCATGTCAAGGGATTCATGAATCCAGTCCTCTTGCGCTCGATGAGATATTGGTTCAGTATTGCTAAGTATTTTTATATATATATATATCAGTGTTAAGATCCTCAGATCCTTTAAAAAGTGGCTAAACAGTAACAAAAGTTGCAGATTTTTTTGTGCTGGTTTGAGTTGAAGACAAAGTATTTAATACAACCCTACTATTATATGTTAAGTGTGTTTATTGTTTTGTTTTTTAAATATCTGTTTTGTATTTGAATGGTTTTGTAAACTGAAATGAAGCTATTTAAAAAAACTTTTGTGTATATGATTGCATCATCATTCTCACATACATTGACAAATAATGACAAATACAAAAAACGTTCTTTACGGATCACTAGATACAGCCTTTATCTTAAACCAGGGACTCGAGAACAAGAAAAACCTTGTTTAAACCAATATTCCCAAGTTGTTTGAAACAATTTGGAGAAAAATTAAGAAACGCCTAGAATATTCCTCAAATTGCCAATGTGTTTTATTATTATTATTCAATTTTATATCCATATCACCCAGAGACATAAGCAGAAATAAATTAACATCTCAAAAAAAAGGTTATTTTTAAAAACCCATTATTGTTACTTAATTAAAATAACACAGCATACATATTTCCATATTTTATATATATATATATAAGATTATCCACTACAATAAGATGGATATTATATGATGGAGGCATGTAAATGCCCACATAACTACAGAATCCCTTGCATTTGTATTATGAGTCCGCTAGATGGCGATATAACACCACTAATGATTCCGACTCATCTGACTCACACACGCATTTATCATAACTGCAACTTAGCTCAAATGTGTGGAATTATATCCGGGACGTTATATACATTTAGGACAATAGTTTCAATAGATATAACATTTTAGATATGCTCTTCTTTCTCTCGCATTGAGTTTTTCCACTATCTTGTATGCACGTGTCTGAGGTAAATGATGAAGTAACGTTGTTTACATTGTCTCTCGGTTGTTATAGAGAGGCTAAATGAGTATGTTCTCGAATACAGACATTGTATTACAAACGGCGGGCTGTAATTACTGCTAGTAACGGGAGAGTTATAGTCGCGCCGTGAAGGATAATGCTCCGTCTCACTGCTTTCTAATGAAGAACCCTACACAGCTAATAACGGCAGCCTTTTCCCCTCATGTCTTATTCAGTCAATTCTTTCTCCGCGCACGGGTGGCCTTATTTTGTCGTGTTTAAAGTAATGGGATGTCACTGGTGGAATTGTTTGGGAGTGAGCAATTATTACCGCCCTCATTCCCCTCTCACTTCTGCTGTGCTCCCTAAACTCTATATATGCTCACTACACACTGCATCATGTAAATACGAGCCGCTGCTGTTACCTCTGCAGGTATGGAGATGGAACATGACATGGGTCATTCCACGAAATGTAAGCCTTTTCTGTTTCGAAATGAGTATTTTATTATTTGAAGTGTAACTAGATAGCATTGTTAATGCTTTTACAAATGTTGATATATAGCTGTGCCTATAAAAGAGACAAGGTTGTACTTCATGCTACCCTTTTTGCTCAAGGTCATGACACTGTAAGGTGTTTTTAGAAAGAGTACAATATCTAGTTTTCAGTAGAAAGTTGCTTAGCTACTGTAGAAATTCGTGCTAACACGCTGGACAGATCTATAGTAATACAAAAGCTATAGTAACTTAGCTATAATAACAAAAAAAGGAGATACTTGGTTTTGAGAAGAGTTCATAATTTTATTAGGAATGTGTAACATTTATATTATATTAAATAAAATATGATGTGCAATAAAATGGAAACTGGCTTTTATGTTAAAATACAAATTACTAGAATGTACTTATTTTTTAACTAAAATGTAATAAAAAAATTAAAGTTAACACATCAAGTTAAAGCTGGTGTCAGCTTTTCATGGGTAAAGCCACTGTTTACACATTTGTTCACGAGAGACACAAAATGTCCACTTTTTTTGGAATGGCCCAAAAAACGCAGTGCTTGATTTAATATAAATTGAATATGTATTTGCATAAATATGTCTGGGTGTTTGTGGGCCCAACTTTCCTGTCTGGCCCTGTTGCCCTTTTGCTCTATGACACACAGTCACTTTTATTCATCTTCCCTGAGTGTCAATATTTCATGAAATTCATTTTCACTCTGACTTTCGAGTGCTATGCAATGATCTTTCGGCACTGCTCCGTTATGATTCTCCCATTCTTGCCTGCTTTGGAACCCATATTAGATTTGTTTGTCATCATCCATCACCCGTTTCCATTGTCTTTATGCATAATACCCATTATCCTGCGTGTATCAACGTGGCTTAATCTAATTCATCTCACGAAGAAAAAAAAATCTCACCACTGAACAGAAATAAATCAATTACCAACGGCTCATCTTACATACCCACTTCTACAGGCGTCCCACAAAGCAAGAAAACGTTCTCTTTCAGAGGATAAATGTGGAAATATTGATTGTGTTGGAAGAAATATTCCTCAAGTTATGATCAGACATTTCCATAATGCTCAGTCCTCCGAGAGAACAATCTCAGAAGGAAGAAGTCTCAGCGGGGATCCTATAACACAAGCTCTCTGATAAAAGACATTTGTTCCCTTTCCTCCAATTCTACTCTATCAGCATTATTATGTATTGTCTCTTATGCCAGTTGTACATTAAATGCTGTAAGCCATACGCAAAACACTCATTCTTGGGGCTGTAGTCTGAACTAGCCTGGCGTCACCAACTTGCTTGATTGAAGAAAAGAAGTCCAGCGGTGAGAGCAAGGATGTGCTGTCCGTGGTCCTGAAACAAACTCTATAGTATCCTATTGTAGTTGCTTCGTTTTTGCTTAGTGTAGTGCATGTGGCAAATACGTAACAAGGATTGGTTGATAACTTGCACTCTTAAAAGTAAATTAGGTTTTTGCAGTGATGCCATTAAAACTATTTTGGTTTCCCCAAGGAACCATTTTTTCTTAACGTGATGAACATTTTGTAGTCTAAAGAATCTTTTTCCATTATAGAACCTTTTGTGCATTGAAACGATTCCATGGATGTTATAGGTTCTTTAAGGAAGCATAGATGGCAGTAAAGTGTGTGTGCACTTTATATTGCATTATATTCTGTATTTTGCTTCTCTATGAGGAAAGGATGAATACAATGTGGCTTAGTTTGTTGATGCATATTAGGTTAAACTTGCTGATATACTTTTGAACAAATAGCCTATATCAACAGTGGATCTATACAGTAATGTGGGCCATAGGACACTCAGGATGGGCCGTGTACAGTGATAACTGAATGGCCAGGTCAAAAACAAAAACGTGTGCTTCTTACTTCATATACACCAGCCTTGTGATCCACATCTAAATATTCTGCACACGGCGCCACAACATGTGATTTGACTCCATGCATTCTTGCAAAAGTGCAATTGGCCAGCAATTTTGCCCGAGGTCCATGAAAACAAGTAGCGAACATCTAGAGAGCTTCACAAGGTTGTTTGTGGTTAATATTTTATTAGGTAAATGTCCCGGCCAAAGAGGATGTTCAATGGTGAAAACAAATAGCATGGAATATTGAGTGGAATGGCAGTACTTTTAAAATGCGGATTCAACTGGGTTATATTTCTTCTTGTACCAAATACCCTTTCATCTCTTTTTTATACCTGAAGGAGACAAAGATTCGAATTTCCGAGGCGAGACAGCCGGGATTGGAGATGCATATAAAACGGTAGAAAGCATATAGGTGGCTTAACAAAGGCCTTTTTATCCTTCCTTAATTCAGATGTAGTGTGATGATGAGAACATACACCCAGATGTTACACCTCTAAACTACACATGACCTTTTGGTGTATTAGGCATCCAGAACTTGTGTCTGTGATGGAACCCCTTGCAATTCACAATGAAGATTTCATTTTCAACCTTGAGGGGTGTTGGGCTGCGACTGGCTATTGATAACATCATTTGCCACATGATAGAAATCTAAAGAGTCCCCGGCTATGAGACTGAACGAAACAGACAACATCGATCTCCAAAGGAATAACCTGTTTGAGCGCACGCGACTGCGCTTCGAGGCAGGCGGGTTGGAGGAGTAAAATATTAGAAACCCTTTCGCTCACTTTTGGACGGGCTTGTCGTTATGGTACAGCCGCTCACTTCAACACTTGTAATCTATGACATCACTTAGCGTGGCTACTTGAAAGATCGCGCGCGGGGCGGGGGTGCAGCCGACGCACGTGCGCGGAATAGGCAAGGCAAGTTCGCAATTCTCTCGTTAAATCGATCGCAGCTCGGGAGGAGTGTGCGAGCGAGGCGCAGTTATCATCGCAGACTTCCCCATCACTCGCAGTCCCAGCGGTTCGGCAGGAAGACAGCTGTTAATAACCTAACAAGCATGTCTGGAACATTATAAGGTCATTAGTCGACTAACCCCATATGGATTTACGCACTTCTTTTCTGAGATTCAAACGCTGACGGTGCTTTTCGCTTTTTCTTTTACTCATCTCGTCGGTGATGTGCGGCGGAGAGGTTGGTCAAATAATGGGCACATTCGGTTTGTGAAGTCTCCGTACGTGTGACGGACAGGGTATTGACTATTGAGCTGGAGTGAGTAGAAAGTAAGCTCATTTAAAACAAACATCTGTCTTCAGGACTCCTGCCACGTTTTGAAGCAAGGAGAATGCCCTCGCTTTCATAAAAGGAGGTAAATTGCTTTTGGTTCGCTCTTCAGCTTAAACAGCGACATTGATTAGTTGTTGGCTGCAAACTGATATTGGTTGGGTTTCCAGAAGAGCCAAGTAGAGCATTAGTCGCACGTAAGAGGAGGCAACGCGTTCCCGAATGCATCGTTATCTGCGCGTAAAGACGCGCCTAAATTAAGTCCTTAACTTAATCTCGTTTTGATTGATTTTTGTGGTATATCGGAGTAAATGGGACGTTTGGTAAATTTTGGGAATGCATTTTGATCATTGCAATGCTATTGTACACTAAAATGATTGTTAAATAGTCTTGATAAAAGCGCATTTAAAGCGATACTCTGCAGTCTGCGCATGCACGTGACAAGCTTATATCGATATGACAAGCTTCAAGGCATAACTTTGTGTGGGCCTACTTTGATAAACAAGTAACCAATTGCAAAAATATTATAATTTGTTTTTAATAACATTTATTTCAAATAGAAATCATGCAATTGTTTTTAAATAAATAACTAAATATACTTAACATTATTTGAGTGACTGTATTTTAAATGAGCGCCTCCCACTCTTTCTTTCTTCCTCCTCCTCATCATCCTCTTCTTCCAGTGGCAGGATCACATATTGCATGTTGCATGTTTATAATGCATAGACCTCAAACCAAATGATGTATACATACACAACATTCATTGCAGTGCTATTAGGTTTGGAGCACAACAACCCTATATATACCTTTTATATTGATCCGCACAACGCGCGCTGACATTTGTTCTGAAATGTTTAATAACTTTTAGCACATAGACAATATGACGTTTAGTTTTCATTTTGGCGGTATTTTCGCACACCTGGACATACTGGAAATATTAATTTTTCAGTATTTTTACAGCATCTTTGGACCCTAGATCTCCCGTAAGCTCTACTTCATAAAGATCTACGCGCCAGTGAAAGAATCAGCCGCAAAAGTAACTAAGTTCTTAGATCACAAGTAAGACAGTCATAACCTGAAGTCGTGTCCACTAGAGAATGTAACCATTTCCGAGCACAAGACATTATGAATGTTTTGTTTTGATTTGCAAATCACAAATAAACTTGTAAAAACTATTTTGTCCGTGCTAGTGGCGCTCACAATCTGCGCAGCGCGAGACGAACCTCGACAGATTGCATCCGAAAACTTAATTTTACCCGAATTAATAATTTAGCAGAGTTTATTTATTTTTCTTAAATTGTCACCTCACCTTAAAGCCATTATATTATATTACGGTAACTATACGAGCGATTCGCTGTTCTGGCGCTTTTAACGGCGCCGTGAATGAGGCAATAGAGCTGCGCGGCTGAAGCTCGATGTACTGACAGCGCACCAGCCTCCTCCTCACATCATGTAGTAACTGCTCTCCATCGTCCTCTCCACCCCTTTCCCCCTTCCCTTCCATTTGTTCTGTCCGATAAGTACTGAGAGCGAGTCATTATTTCGTCTTTGTTTCGCGTCGTGTCAGTAGTTGAGCCGAGGTTGGGAGAGAATGTAAAGCGACTTAATTGTCATCGACACTCACATCAAGAGTCAAGCAGCACAGCTGAGCCCAGAGGAGATTGCTCAATGAAACCTGTGCGTAATTTTTCCAACTCTGTAACACGCACAGTCATCTCTTTCATCTGGGCCTTGAATCACGTCTTGAGATGTAGGAGAGAAAGACGGTGTGTGTGTGAGAGAGAGAGAGCATGTGCATTGTGCAAGAGCACATCTGGGCGGCTGCCTGCAGCCGATTGGTTTTCCCTCTTTTGATGTCAGTTCTGTGTTTCAGTGTTATTTCACCTTTTTCTTTTCTTGTGTTTTATGGTTGTCTTGTCACATGACAACATGACATCCAGTACTGAATTAAGGACAATTATATGGGATAATTTGGTTCATTACTTATAGGCTAATCTTGTTTGAGGAGATGTATTTATTTTTTAAATAGACTTGCCACCATGAAGTTTAGACTAGTCTTGCATATTAATACTAATAATAATAAATCCTAATTTCATAATAACACTTAGAAATACAATGCCTGACACCTGGTATTACGAGCGCTTCCTCTGTCTGTTTGCCTCTTTAAGATGAATCGCTTCATGTATTCCCCAATTGTAAGTCGCTAAATAAAAGCATCTGCTAAATGACTAAATGTAGAAATACAGTATAAGGCAAACACACACACACACACACACACACACACACACACACACACACACACACACACACACACACACACACACACACACACACACACACACACACACACACACACACACACACACACACACACACACACACACACTCTCTCTCTCACACACACACACACACACCTCTCTCTCTCTCTCACACACACACACACACACACACACACACACACACACACACACACACACACACACACACACACACACACACACACACACACACACACACACACACACACACACACACACACACACTATTGCTGATAACAATGATTTTATTTATTTTTTATTTACTTATTTACCCATATACAACTGCAGTAATTTGTATTATATTTTTAAATAAAAGAATATTAAAAAAATATATTTTTCAGTATATTTATTCAGTATTTATTCAGTAGGTGCGTGGGAGGACAAGTCGTGTTCATATACAAGGGAGGGAGGGACGTGTTGGGACAGAGAGGGGGAATGAGGGATGCTCGGGGGGATCTCTGATAGATAAGGCACGGATTGTGAGCGGCTCAGCTGGTCAGATCTGCTCTCTGAGCTCTGAGCTGGCATTAGCCGATCCTCTCTGTGCTGCCGTGATGGATGGATGCTCTTAGAACGGACAAGGACCGGAGAGAGAGAGACAGAGTGAGAGAGCTTCACAAAAGAGAGATGGTGGGAGGGTTATTAAAGAGAAGGAGGGAGTGAAATAAATCGAAAGGGGTGAGAAAGAAATTAATGATGGGGGGAGAGACAGAGTGAGAGATTCACGAGGAACAGAAGGCAGTGATGGGAGAGTCTCTCATCTGTAAATGAGATTGTCCCTGATGGCCATTTTCTCCCCCAGTTCACTCATTCTTCTTTCCCTCACAAACCTCAATGCTCTGCCGGACGCAGGTCTCAATACTTAGCTGCGCAAGTGCTGACAGTGAAAAACGGAGACACTGGAGGGAGTCAGGCCTTGGGGGCTCTTTCGTGTTTTCCCCTCTCTCACGCAGTCACTTCACGTGACTTGGCCCTGAGACCTTCAAAACAAGGGAGGCCTGAGAGGGCACTTTAGTCAACAAAAAAGTTTAAGAGAAAAATACACCAACAGTATAAAATGCTAAAACAAGTTTGCGTGTAGCACACCAGTCTTAGGAGTTCAATTGAATTACACCGCTGTCAGGTATACCTGATTTCAGCGGCCTGATCTTTCCAAATATTCGCTGTTGTAAATATCAGTGCTCTATATTGGACCGCTCACCTGGGTAACTGAAACCAGCACTCATTTCTTTCTATTGCTTCATACAAATGCAACTTGCAGCATCTTGCATAGAAAATCCCCTTCAGTATTAATATTAATGTAATAGTGTGTGACGTTCATGCTGTTGGTTAGCTGATTGTTTTGTTCATTGTGAATTTTCTCCTCAGAAGAAAGCACTAATAAAAAGATACACATTTTTATAATAATAAAAAATTTAAATTAATTTTAACCTATAAGTTTAATGAATTTTATCCATTTATAAATTGTGTGTTAGTTGAATATCTGCAATATGCAAAATAATTATCGATCATCTGAACATTTGAAAGTTAGCCTATATGAGTTATTTATAGAGTTTTATTTTGCGAAATTACTGTACATTATGACCACTGTCCCTGGAAACCAACCCTGTGCTATTTTGTGTCCTATTATTTACTATTTACTTGAGTAGTAAGTTGGATGTAGTTAGAGTAGTGCGATATCATTGTATATATACCAATAAATACTGTACTAATAAGAAGAATATTTAAATAATCAATATACATAATTACAAAAAACTGCCAAAAAGCACCATGGTACAGTATGATCATGATTTTTGGATATGTTTCACAGTAGTGCCATTTCAAATACCTTGTAGTACCACATGCATGATATGAATATGGTAATTATTCATTAACATGGTTTCAAATATCAAAGTATCATCTGATACCTTCACTGTATCAAGGTTCTGCTATTTTTTTATAAGTGTACTGGCTCATATTCCTATCCATAATTTTTTTTCTTTGACATAGCTGTACAATTTTTACCGTCTGCTCCGATGGTATTAAATAGCGCCAGAGCCTCCTGCTTTCTGCACTGAGTGGCGGCTTGGATTGTTTATTTCTTTTGAATGGATGACACCCATTTCAATGGGATTTGCTTTAAATAACAGGCTAAAGGAAAAGCTCTTCGGCTTTAGCATGGGATACATTGAATTCTGTCTAATCTGAGCAGTGTCAGTGAGAGCTGTCAGATTTAAATTAAAATATGTTGAGGTGTTACCACACCAGAACAGAAGCCTGCGCTATTGTCTTATAAAAGACACACAACACACACAATAAATCCACAGCCCTAAACCATAGGTTACTCCTTTTAGTGGATTGGGTTGCTTTGTATAAGGTGAAGCAATACCTTCAGTATTCAGGTTACAACTCTGAACGAAAAGAATAAGCCTATTAAATGTGCATCAGTTTTGTGGCCAACTTTAAGTGCTTTTGTGGCCCAAGCAAATGGAATAGAAATGTTGCTTTTCAATTGTAGAGATCCTCAGCCAACTCACAATCTCTATCGATAGACCTGTTTTGTCTTTTCAATGGCTCAAATGAGCTTTCAAATGTATTGTGAGATTTGAAAGCTCAAGAGCTGGTGAGTTTCTTCCACGCACACCTGCTGAAAAATACAGCTTTGGTTCAAAAATCTAAAAGAGATGAAAATCCAGACTGAGTACAGACCGTGAAGCACTCAAGCTGTAATAGAATGTGTTTAAATACATATTCAGGGGCGTCAAGCACTTTTATGAAGAGATTTGCGGGACATAGACAAACAAAAACATAAAAAATGAGCTAATTTAGCAAATTACTATGTCTTAAATAAAAGTAAGACTCAGTTGTCTGGAAGCTTTTCTCTCAATTTGGATGTTTTCCTCTGAATTTTTAATTTTTTCCCACCACAGAATAACAAATAAAAAAGATAATTGATAATTTCGACTTTTTATCTCACATTTCTTACTGTACATCTAGCAATTTTGAGAATTTTCTTAGAATTATGAGAACAAGTGACAGTTACTTTTTTTTATTGTTTTATCCCATGGTGGAAACAAGCTTTCTTAATAGCAAAACAAGCAGAAAATTATTTAGCATGCAGGCAGACCCATGTCCTAATTCTGAAGTATTATATATATTTATTTTAATATAAAATTAAATAATCAAATACAATAACAGAAATATTAAATATCACACACACACACACACACACACACACACACACACACACACACACACACACACACACACACACACACACACACACACACACACACACACACACACACACACACACACACACACACACACACACACACACACACACACACACACACACACACACACACACACACACACACACACACACACACACAGTTAATAAATTACATTTATGTGGATATATCAATTTAATAAATGGGTGGAAAGTCTATACACTTTGCTTGTACACACAAGTGCATTTATGATTGCAAGCTTACCCTTCTTTCTGTGTCTGATGTGTATGTTTCTAATAGTTATGGTTGTTCTGAATGATGGCTAGCATTATTGTCTGTGTGATTAAGTAGAGCTCACGTGCATTGGTTTGTTCACTGCATTGAAGTGAGTGCATCTCTGTGCAGTGTAAGGTGTTTAAGACATTAAGCCTGATTATTAAATCAACAAACCACTCAAGGCCATGCGTTACAGTGATTTTACTACAGCTAAGGGATGTTCTTAAACTAGAAGTGAAGCAGACTGCTTAAACCCCCTCTTAAGCATAATAAAATCACTGTAACACCCAGCCTCGGTTGTCTTGTTGTATTCACACATTGGTGCCAGCAGCAAAATAATAAAGACACCACTAGTCACTAGGGTTTGGAGTTTTATGCTGGTCTGTATATGAACATATGTAAATCCAAAGATTTTTTCACTGTGCTGAGTAACTTGGGAGCTCGATTTGAGTGTGTGTGTGTCTTAAAGTGAATAAAAGCCAGTGTGTGAAAGGGAGAATAAGTGCGAGAGGTTAGACGGCCGTGCTCCTGAGGGAACACGGCAATACGGTGTTACACTCCAGAGCCTCACAGACAAATGAATTCACTTATTGACACCGCTGATACATCTCAGTGACTTTGTAAAATTAACAATTGATCACCCTCACTCGCTCTTTCTCTCCTTTTTTTTATTCCGTCTTTGTTTCCCGTTTCTCCTTCGGCCGCTCTCTTTGCATGCCCAGCACGTTTATTCATTATTATAATTACGTGGCAGCCTGCAGGAGTCTGGTCATTAGTGATAGAGGGGTGTGAGATAATCGGGACAGTGGCCGGCCTCAGCACGCCCTTGCAGGGATGAGGGCAAGGAGAAAGACCCCGGCTCCGACAGCAGCGGACCACTCTCATTGATTGTCTAAATCCACATCCAAACAGGACATAGTGGCAGGGTCACACATTACAGGGACAATACTAAGAAAGAAGACAAAAGCAGATAATCATAATTTGCTGCACACTTTGTGGCGATTCTTTCCTTCATGAGATCTTCTCATTGGCTGTATGAGACCGGATTTAGATCAGAACTGGCTAATGTTTGAGGTATGCTCACGGTGGACTGATCCACAGATCTATGAATGGTTTTGTGTTGCTACAGATTTTTGGTTGGGGTGTTTTCCCCAGTCAAGTCTTCATCCTGTATTGACATTTGGCTGTTGTGATTCACCAATGTTGCTTGTTTTCCAGGTCTGATTCATTCAAGCATTAACTTTGTTTCAGCTGTTTCTTATAAAATATTTAAAAAAATATATGAAGAATTCGAGGATACATTTTTCTTTTTTTTCAGTCAGATTTTGGATCCAATTTACAAGATTTCAGATGCTGTGTACGAAACCTTTCCAAGGATGATTTTTTTATTAATTAGTTAATTCATTTTGTGGGTTGAACTGATGGTCAGGCTTTTTAGAGTCGCTCTGATGGCTGAGCGATGTTGGTGCACATTGTTTTCAGGAGGTAAAAGGTGTGATTGTAAAAACCTGCCCTATGTGCATGTGTGTAGTATATTTTAGACAAGTGTAATAATGTAGCAGATTGTACTGCTTTGGGGCAGAAAGTTTATTAGCCTGTAAATGCTATAGTTACACTATACCTTCATAAAGCACACAGGAACCTGTCTACAGTTATCATTTAACACACACACACTGAAATATAATTGATGACTTAATTCTACTGTTCATAATTCATTCTTGTATAATTAGTAATTGTATTCATTTTTATAGTGCAACTCTTATAAAATACTTTTGTAAAGTACTTTAGAAATAGAGGAACTCTCCAGAATGCTTGGTTAATTTCTGAGGACATTTTCGAGTAATTTTGTCACCTAAAGTAACCAAAAATATACTAGTAGTCATACAAACCAAACAACAGGGAGAGCTTTGTTTAAAAATGAACATATGGGATGAATACAATAGACACAGCTAGTAAATGATGCAGTGAAGCATCTCATGGTGTTCAAATGAGGTCATCATGGTGAACGTCATGGAGCTTTGACATCAGAGCAAAGCTAATTGGATAGTTAACAGCATCTGCGCTGTCTCAAGACGATGCCGTGAGAAGCAGAAGCTCAGCCACTTCAGAACTTCAGCTTAACTCTAACTCCACATCTAATTCAGAGGGCTTAGACGTGATGTGTTGAAATCGTATGAGGAAGACACACAGGTGCTTTTTTAAGTTATAAGGCAAACGTGCACGCACACACTTAAAGACCCTGGAAGGAAAGTCTCTGGTTACAGCTATTTCTTTTTACTGGGTCTGTCAGGAAATGGAAGAGAGGGGGAAACAACGGTCTGGTGGAGTCATTGGATCTAGGAGACTGTGACTCCAGTCTGAGCAACAGGCTGTGGATGGGACTTAAGTGCAATGAAGATCAATTCTTCTGTAACTTTAACTCAGTACCCTTGTCATCATATTACCCTTGGGCTTGATACTAAAACTGTACTAAGCTCTGGGCAGTTACAGCTGACAGCAAAGATTTACATAGATACATAGTTTTTTTTCATATCTGAAGCATACCTTCTTAAAAATACATTTTTTGTAAAGATACGAAGTGAAAATCTTGTCTGTTCTAACATCTTTTGCATTTGTCACCAAAGTACAGACCTTGAGGCATTTAAGTTGTGTTCATGTTTTTCAATATATAACAAATCACTTTTTTGAAAAGCATGACCAAAAACAAGTTACAAATTATTATTTATTTTAATAAAAGTATAACTAAATAATCTAGCTATAAAACAGCTTCATTTAGCACTCAGAATTCAAAATCTAAACTTATACTTTAATGTTATAAAATATTTACACACACACACACACAGACACACACACGCATGCACGCACAAACGCACGCACACACACACACACACACACACACACACACACACAAAATACAAAACAATTAAACTAAATGATACTGAGCACAGTATAGAGCACATGGAGCAGAGCAGCTATGATATTTTGTTAAATGTGACCCAGTATCACAAAACCAGTCATAAGGGTCAGTTTGTTTATTTATTGAGATTTCTACATATGAAAGCTGAATAAATAAGCTTTCCATTGATGTATGGTTTGTTAGAATAGGACTGTATTTGGACAAGTATTTGAAAATGTAGAATCTGAGGATGCAACATAATCAAAATATTGAGAAAGTTGTCCAAATGAAGTTCTTAAATTAAATTAAAGTTTTGATATATTTACGGTAGAAAATAGCTTAATGGAACATGATCTTTATTTAATATCATAATGATTTTTGGCATAAAAGAAAAAAAAATTTTTTTACTCATGCGATGTATTGTTGGCTATTGCTACAAATATACCCATGCTACTTATTACTGGTTTTGTGGTCCAGGGTAACAAATTATTTTGCGACATGAGGGTGGCTGGATGATGTCAGAATCTCCAATTTAAAGCAAATGATTTGCTGACGGTGCGATTCAACTGGACTGACTTTCAGCCGCATTTTTGATGCATATTATCAACCTACAGTAATCATGCAACTTAATTATCAAAGACACAGATTTTGGAAACTGCATTTCAAATCTGAATGGGCAGTATTCATGAGTATGTGTGCGTGTGCATGCTTTTGTGTGTGAACAGGTAGATGTATTTCTATAGCCTTATGTCATCTTGTAGATTAAACTTAGTGAGAAAATCTCTCACTGTTCCAATAGGCTCTATAATAATCACAGGCGCGCACACACAAGCTCGTAAATACATATTGAAATGAGATGCTGTATAGTGCAGGGTGGGGAAAATTGCCTGCTTATCTCCAGTAATATCGGCTGAGCGAGAGCTGATGTACTCATCTGCAAACACACTGATACTGTAGGGCCAGCGGTGCGGAAACTCCCCGTGTCCGTTCGGATTGCCTGTCGGAGCTTTACTGCGAGCTTCCTGCGATGCTTGTGCACATAAACGCACGCACTGATATTGCCTGGAGACGTGGGAGTGCAGCAGCCTGGAAATGTTTCAATGAAAAGCCAGATAAATGCACCGGAGGCCTTGGCCTCCCGCCGCATTTCAATATTGTGCATTTTTCCAGAAATCCGAGATGCTTTTAAGAACTTCTGTTGCCCTCACACCGTTTGGGCTCATTTTCGGTGGGGCCTCTCGGCGGAGAGATAGAGTTGTTTTGCAGGGTTTCATTTTCTGCTCTGTTTGAGCTCCAGAGCATGAAATGGTGTATTTAGGATCAAGTCTGTTGTTGCAAATGGCTTGTATGTGTATGTGTGTTAGTGAAAGAGAGAGAGAGAGAACAAAAATAAGTGAGACAGTGACAGGGCACAAGAAAGTTGCCTGAACCACATTTACCCAGCTGACAAAAATATGTTCTAATAACCTTTCACTAATGTTCTCTTTAAGTTATTAAATTGTTTTAACAATTATGTACAATTATATATATAACATTTGTAAAAACTGGATTCTTTAAATTTTCAGAGAACATTCGAAAATAGCAATTTATATATATTTGTATATATATATATATATATATATATATATATATATATATATATATTTGGTTATGCAAATCAACCCATTTCTTTATTTTCTAACCATTATGCTAATGTTACTTTTGAATAATTCTCTGAATAGAACATTCTGTAACAAGTAGAAACTGAAGCTTTATGACATTATTTCTTCTCCACACAAAAGGAGGTAATTTATTAAATATTTGCTTTAAAAACAATGTGCACTTCATACTCCTGTCCAGTAGGTGGCTGAAATGTAAGAAAATAGCTCTTTCTCTCGTGATGCAGTTAGCGAACTAATGTAAAAAGTGTTTTTTCCACCTGTTATACTGGAGTGTGAAGCACTGGGTGTCTCACAGGAGAGCAATGGCGTCTGCCAAGAGTTCACTGCACAATTGCTTAAAGGGATATTTCACCCAAAAAGGGTATTAGCCAACCTAATAATGGCTGGCTTAACTTAAACACATTACAATACTGTCATCATTTACTTACGCTCGTGTCATTCAAAATAACCTGATATGACTGTCTTTCTTTTTACAAACTCAATTCAAGTACAAGGCAGCATATTGTAACTCAAGAGTGTCAGCAGAAAATAATAAAAATGCATGTGGCTGACTGAACATTTTCAAACTGCTTCAGTGATTTTTGTGAAAACAACATGATGCTTAAAGGTATAGTTCACCCAAAAAGGAAAATTTGATGTTTATCTGCTTACCCCGAGGGCATCCAAGATGTAGGTGACTTTATTTCTTCAGTAGAACACAAACAAAGATTGTTAACTCGAACCGTTGCAGTCTGTCAGTCATATAATGTCAGTCAATGGAACCCACGGCTTTGAGAGACAAAACAGAAAACATACACAGACAAAACCAAATTAAACCTGTGGCTAGTGACGATACATTGAGGTCTTCAGACACGAAACAATCAGTCTGTGCAAGAAACTAAACAGTATTTCTGTCACGCGCCGGATGTTGTGAACACACGTGAATCAGAGGTAATAAATGATATAAATACTGTTCAGTTTCTTGCACAGACCGATTGTTTTGTGTCGTAAGACTTCATTGTATTGTCATGAGCCACAGGGTTTAATTTGGTTTTGTCTGTGTATGTCTTTTTTGTCTCTCATAGCCGTGGGTCCCATTGACTGACATTATATGACATATCACAGGTATGTCAGGTTATTTTGAATGACATGAGGGTAAGTAAATGATGACAGTATTGTAATGTGTTTCAGTTGAAGCCAGCCATTATTAGGTTGATTTCACCCAAAAATATAAACACCGCTGTTCTATAATGCTTTCAAAACTCTTTGCTGCTTGTTTGAGAATCCTGTAGTCATGCACGCTCATACAATGGTGTGAATCTGGGGTGTGGTCATTTTGTCCGTGTAATAGAAATTGAAGGAAGTTTTTGTAAACTGTCACAGAATCTGAAATAACACACTTCCTCTTCGACTTTAGTCTGACTAGATGCCATATACAATTCTGTTATAATTTGGAATGTACAGTTTGTTCAGTCTGTTATACTTTATACTTGTATTTTGATGTGATCAGGAATTTTGCATTAAGGTGAAAGACTTCCCCACACAGACTTTGCAACTGCTACAGTAGACAACGAACCCCTTTACTCGCTAACATTTCACTGAAATGTCACTAATGTTGGCTAGTGCCATATTTAATTTTTTTACAGGAATGAAAACAAGGCTGTGAGGGATGGGAATACAATCTGTTAAATGGGTTCTTCTACTGTTGTTTTATAACATGTAAATTGCAACATCTTTCCCAAAAAACTTTAAAGTAGACAAAAACTCCATAAAACATTTTTATAAGTTGTGGGTTTTGAAAATTACAGAGCTTCATACAGTGCATGTCAATGTAAAGACTGCGGTCTATCCATCACAGCCTTGTTTTCCTCAGATTAAGATCAGCTGATTAAACAGCTGACACAACATTAAACATATTGTTTTTCAGCGCTTTCCAAAAAATCTGATTAAGAAAATGAGTCATGTTGAGAAAATGAGACATGACATAAGACCTTGAACTAAAGGATAGTTCACTCAAAAATGGAAATTCTGTGCCATTCCAAACCAGTATAACTTGTTTTGTCCAATCAGTGGTCAGCAAAACTGGTTACCAACATTGTTCAAAATGTCAGAATAAAAAAGGCATATTTTTTTGGAATGTCTTGAGGGGCGGAAATTATGACAATTTTCATTTCACCTTTAAAGACAAGTCATTAAATGGGCTAGTTTTGATATGCATACAATTAAATATGCTGTCTAGCTAAAGCCTTTTAAGCGAAATTGAAAATTATATCTAAAATCTACCTAAACTGCCAGTTTAACATCCCAAATAGAGAAATGTATACCCGATTTCTCCTTAATGTAAACTTTTTCCTTTCCATTTGGTTGTCACACTACTAACAGGTAAACAAGCAGTTATAAACAAACCAATATTCTTTCCTCAATTAGTATTTCATATCATTGCAAGACGGATGCGTCAAGAAGCCTAAAAGGGTTTTATTATCATCGGCCAGCCAGGCATGTAATATTGGAGTCCATTTCATTTTGGTGCACCCTATTTTTGAGAGACTCAGAAATTCAATTTACAATTCACTGGTCAATTGAAAAGACTCTGTCTAGCAGGGAATGTATAGTCAGCGCTGTGCTTTATATTTGTCAGGAAAATGGGCCAAGTATTCCACCTCGGGATGTGTGCCACAGCGAGTCGCCTCACCTGCATGCGTGTTTATATTTAATGCTTCAGTTGTGAGATCCAGGCAGGAGATGACGGCATTAAATGCAGGGCACAGTTCTCTATCTTAGTCAGAGGTGGCTTTGAGCCGGTGCATGTCAATGAAGTGCAGTTGTGCACTTCTGCATGTGCGCATGGCTTTGTGTTTGTGATTAAGGTTAAGCCAAATGCAAATCAAAGCAATCTCCAGACAGACTTTCCTACATAGACCATCCCTCTCCACGTAATGATGGTCTGTTCTGGTGAAGAGTCCTTCAGCTAATACACTGATAAATCACACACACACACACGCACGCACGCACGCACGCATGCACACACACACACACACACACACACACACTCGCATATGAGCAAACACAGGTGCATTTGCACAAGTTTAGGACAATTAGAGGTGTTGTGCAGCAAGAACAGAGTGACAATAATAGGATGATTTAATATGTAATGACTGTTGACAGGATTTTATGTATGTGTGTAAGGTGCATAGTCAGCTTTTGTGTGTATCCTTTAGCACTCCAGTATAGGTTTCTCTAATGAATGTGCCAGAATACAAAGCTGTTGGTAATGCAGTTATGTGTCTGGCTGTGTAAAGAGAAATAAGAGGATGGACAATGTGCTGCTTTCGGTGGCTCACCATGTCTAATCATCAATCATACGCACGCATGCACACACACACACACGCAAATGCACACTTTATGAGCTCCTCATCCACTCCTATAATCAAAATAGCAGTGAACGTGTCTTGAATGTAGGATATGAAACGTTCATACACTCTACTGTATGCATCACAACATTCAAATCGATCCTGTTTTTATGTTTGAATTCTAAATTCATTTATATATTAAAATATTTAAAATAAATATTAGCTGTTTTTTTATGTGTATTAAAACATCTCAATCTTATTTTTTTTTCATTCCAAGCAATTCTCATTGTATCCACAAGGGGACAGAGTGACACTTCAGTGTACACAATCACTCATTCAGATCTGTGGGGAAATCTCTAGAAAACATGTCCAAGTGATGCCACTTCAAAAGTAATGATAATAATAAAACATTTTACACACAAAAACCTATTGAGACTTTTGCAGATTCATTTTTCTATGACTATTAAGCATATTTCTATCCATTTTTATATTGTAATGCATCTGGGTGTTGTTGAAAACTCTGTTCTTCTAAAGTAGAAAACTCAGAAGAGAAGACCAGGAGACTTCGGATTGGATTGTCAGCAGAATTTCTTTATTCTATGACATGTTGATGGTAGCTGCAGTCATCGAAAATCATAATGGTTGCATGCAGACAATATAGATGTTAATGATGGTACATTTTTCATGTTGTCATCTGTGTACCTGTGGTACTCGGTATTCATTTTTCTATCAAGGTAAATGAGTAAAGCAGGAATTTGACTGGAGTCTGTTCGCCCGTGGCAACTTTTATTTATGGGTATGTTCATTGTGCGCGTGTGGAACTGTGCTATACGTATGAAAGAAGCAGAGAAAAGAGAATGTGTGTGTATGTGATTGAACTTGCATGACCGGTGGTCTCTGTGAGTGTGTGATGTGGTTATGAGATCACTTCGAGCCTGGGGGTAGGTGAACTACAGTAAACAATATATCAGTCCCATCTCTGTGGCCCCAGCGCTGTGTGCGTGTGCGTGTGCGGGGTTGCCTTTGAAGAACATCGGGCCCTGAGGGTGGATATCCCTCTCTGAAGCTGCCCTTCTTTTGCTCACCCCATCTCTGTTTCTCTCATGCCCCGCTCCATCAGGACTTTCATTCCTCTCTCCCTCTCTGTCCTCAGACCTTCCATCTCAGCTCAGGGCTTTTTTACTTCTTTCCATCCAATCTCAGGTTTCATCTGTGCTGTTCTGTTATCATATTCTTGTTTTATTGTCTCGTCTGTATGTGGGTGTTTCTTGAACAAAGGGAACTTTAGGTGCCAGGGGTTACTTTTAATTTAAAACTCACAGATTATTTTTTTTCCTTTTATCATATGAAGGTCACATAACAGTTCTGTAAACAATTTAATGAATTTGTGATACGTTCAAGTGCTTTTATTGTGTAGATGTTATTGTTTAACCTGGTCCTAGACCCAGCTTTCAGTCCATCATAAAAAACATTATTTGTTACATTTTATGATAATTAAAACAAAGAGGGAAATAATTTCAATAAATAATGTGTGGAAATTACATTATTACACAAATTACAGTCTCTGTTGTGCTGTTATGTGGCCCTTTTTTCTTTGATTTTTTTACGTTGGTTTTTCCATCAGTTAAATGATGACTGCTCCTCAGTTATCATTTTGGTTTTCATTTTGATTAATTTAACATAGAATTTTCACAAATTACAACAATCACTCAGTTACAATTTTGATAAAAAAATAATAATTATGATTAAATCAACATAGATTTTTTCACTAATTATAATGGCCCTCAGTTACATTTTTAGCATCAATTTATTTATTTTAATTTTATTCTTACAACTAATAAAGTTCAACAAGAAGTTAGTGTGCTTATTTACCAATGAGACAACGATCAGTAAGTAGTATGATTTAAACTATATATACTATATATTTATATATTTGATGTGTTTAATTTTCATAAAAAGTATGGCAATCTTATTCAATAGTTTGTATTTATGACACTACATTTTAAGCATTTCTGAAATAAATAAAATTGTATATCTCAAAATATATGTTGATTTCAGATGTGGAGGAAATTAAATTTTTTCATTATTCTGGAAGAATCCTTACGATGTCCTTTTGTCATGCATGTATATCCACTGCTAGTAGACGAAGTAAATGAAATATGAGTTTGAAAAGTGTGTCTTAAGGGAGTCTCAAATCTGAATGCCCAGAAGACCAAAAGTGCCTATAGTTGAAGAGAGGCACATGTACTGCTTTATACCTCATTTGACCTCATCCCTCTCCTCCTTCCTTCTGTCATCTCAGGATCTGAACCGTGATTGAGGAAGCGAGTGAAGACAGAGGAGGACCAAGAAGGAGACATGGCTGGCTCACAGGGAAGAGAGTGATCAGAGAGCACAGGACAGAAAGGTAACACAGTTGACGTCTCCTCACAACCTTGAGGCAGACTGTGACTTATGTTTACACGTTTCAACCCTCTCCCTCGCCTTCTTTCTCTCTCTTGGTCTTGGTCTATCTCTAGATGAAGCTGTGGGGGCAGTCAGTGTGGCCGTTGCAGGTTGTCCTATTGGTCACCTTGGTAATGTGCACGTGCCAGTCGGTTTCTGCGGGTACACGGAGTCTGCGGGGACACACAGGTATGTCAAAGCCCTGTTGGCTTAATTACAGGAGAGTAACACAAAGAAGATCATCTGGTTTACTCTCACACTTCTCCTGCCTCTTGTATGTTTGTTAATTAAACAGATATACCAGGTAGAAGTTAAGCTCAACAAACAGCATTTGTGAAAAAATGTCAATTACCATTAAAATGAACAATCTGAGTTACACTGGGCACTTACAATGGAAGTGAATAGGGTCTTTACATTTACATTTATGCATTTAGCAGAAACTTTTATCCAAAGCGATTTACAGTGCATTTAGGCTATATATTTTTTGTCAGTATGCGTGCTCCCTGGGAAAAAGTAAAAATTATCCCTTTAAAAATTAAAATAGTATAGTCACATTTTAATATAGTGTTATCTGTATAATATTATGTGCAATTTGTCAACTTTGTAGAGATGATGAAATGCCATAAGGAAAGCAACAATGATAGCAAAGGATTCTTCACATTTTCTGTTTAATGAATTAGAAAAATTACCTTCAGAATGGCGATAAAGAGCGGATTTCCATGATAATAGATACAGTGTTTTATAGGCAGAACAAATTTACACCCCAAATAATACATACGTTTTTACACATTAATAATTCAAAGTGCTTTTATGAAATTATAACGTTCACATATCTGCTTTTAATGCTTTTTTTGTTAAAATATATATTTTTGAATAATTATGCCACTAATTCAACCCTAATATTCAATGATGCTTTCAGCTACCAATAAGAGTACGCTATTCTCATCTCTTTTTAACACATTTCACCATGTTTAAATCCAAATTTATTCAAAATTAGTGTAGAAAATTAAAAAAGTCCTCAGATTCTGTCCACCCAGTAAATGTAAACTACAGAGGACGTCGGTAAACCTTTCAACATTCAGTTTGTTTTTGCAGCCCTTAAAGGACATTTAACATGGCTTGACCTCTACTATAAACACACAATTACCATTATTGTCAGTAGCTGTCCGGTTCAGGAGATTAAATGACGTGACGACGTGATGATAAACGCTGGTCGTTTGCTTCCATATCCTATTTATATGATAGTGCTCCTTCCCTGCAGTAATATTAAAATGGACAGCAGCAAAGTCACTCTTTTCATTAGACTTCATTCCTCCACAGTAAGGAGTTTTAAGCGAAGCGACAATTCAGTAATGACTGTATTAATATGTATGATCTTAAATGGTCAGGGAATAAATTCGTCACACCTCTGCATGCCTCTGTTCACACACACACACACACGCACACACACACACACACACACACGCACACACACACACACACACACACACACACACACACACACACACACACACACACACACACACACACACACACGTCTTCGTGAAAAAAAGAGGGAGGGTAACTAAAATAATGTCCACTTCCCCACACTAATTGACACCCACGAGCTAGCTAATTTTGATTTGCATAATTCATGAAAGCTTCCCTCATGGTGACGAAGTGACCAGCAGTACATAAATATTTTAGCATGCCAAAAGGTCAGACTCCGGCTCTTTCGCTGAATCATTCATATTATGCAAAGTCCTTTCCCAATGTCAGTGTTGCTCCAGCTAATTATCACACTTTCTTTAATTATGACTTCTCTTTGTTTAGTTGTTGCTAATGCAAGGTGACCTTTTTGCTGGCACAGAAATGCCACCAGCATCTTGAGTTGGTTTGAGGGATGATTTTACTTTTCATTTTGACGGGAAGAAGAGGTTACTTTTCTAATCGGAGGGGTTTTTAATCAGCTCGCTGCTAATTACAGCAGCGGTGTGTTGTGAAGGTCACCAAAGTTTTCACATTTTATATACCACCAAAGTGGATGGCATTACTGGTTTAAGCCTTATCCTTAATTTCAAGGGAGATTCTTGCTAATTGGGTAAAACTAGTTTTTTTGTTGTTGTTGTGAAATTGCACATTTTCAAGAGAACAAGAACAAAAAACAGTGAACTGTTGGCAAAAACAGAAAATTGCTTTGCTGGCACTTTTCATTGATTCGCTGCTCAGTTATTTGCCATGCAGTGTCTATGTTGGGGAGAGTTTCAGAGTGACTTTTTACATCGACTGGCTGCACAAAGCTGCTATTTATAGCTCAATAGTCTAGACAAAAATACAAATAAAAAGATGATTTAGATGTTGGAGAAGTGGACTGGAGAACCAGTCTTATGAACCAGGCTTATAAAAATCTCTATTAATGAAAAGTAAGTTGAGAAAATTGTAAAAATGACTAGTGATATGCTATATATTATTATATTCAATATGCGTATTCTCTATTTAAAGTGTAATTTTAGACATTATATAAACAGTATATCATGTTTTAATATAAATTATATGTTTATATCATACTACCATTCAAAAGCTTGGGGTTGATGATCTTTAAAGAAATGCAAAATACCCATAAAATGGTATCACTTTATTTTCATCTATGATGATAATAATAAGAAATGTTTCTTGAGCACCAAATCATCATGTGACACTGAGGACAGGAGTAATAATCGCTGAAAAGATTTGAAGATTTTAAATGATATTATATGTAAAATATTTAGGTGTTTTATTTAGGTGTATCTTACAGTTTCTCTCGTTTGCTAACACACTATAACTGATGCATTTGGCCCAATTTTCCAAAACATTAATATAGTTCTCGAAACAAACACACGATTCTCAAAACTTTGAACACATTTCACCTGTTTGCACACACGTTCCAATTTTCAGTGTTTTCTGCAAAACTCTACACAAAAATGGCATAATTTTGCACAGGTTTAACCATGTTCTCATTCAGAAAACATAAACATAATTAATAATTTACTCAAGCATAAAAAAATGTACTCAAGCAACACACATTTATCCATGCATGAACATTCAGTAGCAAAACTGATGACACACGGGTCAGAATCTCAGGATGATATGAACAAGAGCAAAAGTGATTATGTGTTTTGGAAAATGAATCCTGGTAGTGGGAGACAAAGAGGAATTGGAGGGGAAAATAAAAAATGAAGGGGATGAGGTCAAAGGTTTTTGTTCCTGATGAAATACAGAGCACTATTGACTGTCTTCTGCATGGACTGACCATGAGGGAAGTTGGCCTACAGGCTCATCTACAAGGTTTCAATACTACTTACACATACAATATAATTACAGTATACAGTAGCAGTAGCACATGTTGTACGCCCTCAAATTCATTACTGTTGAATTGATTTGTAGCCAAACATGTACTCTATTTTTGCAGATAAGTCTTTAGTCAGAAGACTACGTAAGAAACTGATATAACAAATAAGGATACTACCAATACCGTAAAGCAATTTGGCAGATGATGCTGAATGAAAATTTATATATTTACAGTAATTATCTATTTATTTATTCATTATTTATTTATTTCTGTAAAGTAACTGACAGTCTATTCCAATGCGTGTTTACTGTATAGTCAGTTGTTTGGTCTTTGTACTTTTCTCTTGTAATGTTTTTTCATTTACTGTAAGATTACCGTAGTGTAATGACAGTACACCTTTCTTAAGGTTTATTGCTGAATTTTGCTGTATCTGCACCCCTCTATTTATGTTGAATACTGTAACAGACACTGACCTGCAAAATGATTCCTGTTTCCCAAAAGGAGGTTTTTGTAACAGTGTTTTGAATTGATCTCACTAGTGTTCTCTAGACAGGAGAGTAGTGTGTGTATTTGACAGGTTTGTGTGTCATCTGAGGATAAAGAGTCTGACAAAAGCGAATATGTTTATGACTAAACTATTTTATTTTGACATGGAAGTTCGAAGTGTGCACAGGGTAGTGTGTAGTTTTGAGATCGTGTTTATAGTTGTGAAAAATTGTGAATTGTTTCACGAATCGTGTGTTAGCAATCGAGAAAAACTGTAATGATGTAATTATAGGCTACTATCTTATTATGTTATACATAATTACTGCACAAAATACCAGTAGCGCAATTAGTATGTTAATGATAACACTTTCCAATTAATAAACAGTCACATCTTACCTGTACCTTGAGAAAAGCAAGTTCTTCATCGCAGTGTCTCTTGTGGCCACATGGTGGCTCTGAAGGTCTATAAATGCCTGTACATGTGTCTGAATGAGAAGCAGTAATGGGTCATTTGTAAAGTTCTCCTGTGGAAACATGGACACTAATGGGAACGGATGGTCTGAATCTCACCCAAGCGAGGCAAGGGCCATTGACTGATGGTTGACACTGAAACCAGACACTATAGCTAACTACCAATTTTTCTTGTCTTGCGTGTCCTGCCATGCTTGTCCATGCTTGCAGGTAAATAGAGACAATAGCGTGTGAGGGGCTGCCTTTGTTCCTGTCTGCTGTAATAGGCCCTTATATAGCCAACACCGAAGGCCAACAAAGTCCCAACGCGCATTGCATTTAATGAGTATACACACATTCTCCATGCCCACATGAACCATTCGTGGCCATTTTCGACACATCACTTTAGCCTCCATATAGTACAGTGTGTCAAAGTGAGTCGCCTGGAGCCAAAGGCCACCCACTCTGAGACCTCATTTGTGTTATGTGTGCTGTGCTTTGGTCTGTGTCAGTTTCGTCCATTCTTACACTCATGACATAAAGATTAAACACACAAGTTCAAACGTCCGTGAAACATTGTTCAAGCCTATGATGACGTTTGACACATCCAATTAAAAACAACAGCTTACCTGGAGCTGTTACCTGGTCTGAGTCATGGAGGTGTGTGGAACATGTCAGCCGGGCTCGGGTAGTACGTTACGGGTGTTCTTGTTAGAAAGCTTGTTAGTTTAATTTTGTGTCACCTTGCACATTTAATTCTGTCATGGACGTAGACAGTCGTCTGTAACTGCATGGTTCTTTCTTGAATGCTGAGCCAGTCATCACATGAGGTGTTATTTTGTGAATTTCACATCCTGAGTACCTCGTTTTAAATTAGTAAAAAAGTATGGATGTGTAAGGATGGACAGATGGAAAACTCTGCAATACAGCTACTAGAAAGAAAACATTTCTGCACAGTGCAGCAACACATTTTTTAAAAATAAAAAAATTATACCATTGTAATTTTACAAGCGAATCTGTCAGACTTTATAAATGCATTCTTCTCAGCTTTTTCCCGTCTTTGTCACTATCGGACAAGAAGTCATGCAGAGTATGTTTTATTATTTGACACAGACCCATGTGAACACAGGCCTGTTAATTGTCACGGTTACACTGCGTTCCAGTCTTTGTGTCAGTTAATTAAGGACATCAATCGATTAAAATGTTTAATTAAATGAATTAGATGTAATTAATTATATTTAAATGCATATTTAAAAGCAATTTTAAATTTACATTGCATTTACATTTAGTCATTTAGCAGACGCTTTTATCCACAGTAATTTACAAATGAGGAAAATTGCTGGAAAAAATTGCCAAATGCACAATGTGGTTTCAATAAAAGCTGTAAAAACTCCCATAAAAGATTTTATGTATGGATCAGAGAGGGCAGGATTAGCCTATTATGTTATTTCCAGCACATTTTTATAATAATCTCATTAAATTAATTCATTGCATTGACAGTCCTGCTCTTAGTGCATATTTTCGGTCATCACAATCAACCAAGTTCCCTCAAACCGAGTCACAAAATGTCTGCCCTTTTGGTGCTGTCACGCTAGTCAGCTATTGACAGCAGAAAGACATGCTTCTTGATAAATCACACAAAGGCTCGCCCGCCTCGCGCTGTCAGAATATATCAATCGCCTGGCTGCCCCATCGGCTCAAGGTAATGGCGTTTAACTTGACACCCAGATGCGTCCGCCACAGGGATAGAGACAGTTAGCCATGCTTGAAATCTTATTTGATTTCAGGCTGATCTGAGATTTATTACTCTGAGACCATCATAACAGCGCTTTAAAATCCAGAACAAGATGACTATGGGGGAACGCAGAGCGGTTAATTCCAGCGTCGCGGTCCTGGAGGAGAAGCCGCGCAAAAAAAGCATGATTATCCCTGGAGTCTGCTCACTGGGCTTAATGGTGCGGCGGAGAATTTTACAAATGACTTCTGCTGCCAAGTGTGAAAGAAGAGGCAGATACAGAGAAAAGATTCTTCAGATGCATTTAAGCTGCATACACCACAAATGTGCCATGCATGTTTAGTCATTATTAGCTTACTGCCACGTTTACAAGCAATCTAAACCTTGCAGAGCTCATTTTTGTGGTTTGTCGGTTGCTGCAGTCCTCAGGGCCTGAGATGTGTCAGATGAGGAAGGTGTAAGACATGAGTGATAGTGTGAAGTGTGAGACCTTCTTCCTGTGATTTCTCACAATGTTGTTAAATCCAGGGAATTGCTCATCAGTTTGACTGTTAATGACTGTTAATGGTATATAAAGGGTTGTTGTGTGCATGAGTGTGTCGTTGGAAGCCAAGCAACTACTTAGGAAGGAAGTGGGTTGTGTAGGATTGGTGCTTAGGTCTCTCCTGTGACCCCATTTTGCCAGTAAAAGGCAGTATGGCCTTTGTTCTTGGGGTTTGGTGGTGATGGGGTGTCTTCCACTGAGCACTGAGCCCTCCATCCTCTTGCTTCTCTGCACACTAACAAGGTGCACAGAACCCACACGCAAATGCACATGCAATTTGGAAAACGCTGCACTTCCAGGAAAGCTACACTCTTAAAAATAAGTTCCAATTAAAATAAAAATGGTTTTGGTGATTTGATATGCAGCTGCTTTAAAGCATTAGATCCAGTGGAAATGCTTGTGAAAAACTGGATATTATAATATATGTGACCCTCTACCACAAAACCTGTCAATTTTTTTTAAATTGATATTTCTACATAACCTGAAAGCTGAATAAATAAGCTTTCCATTGATGCATGGTTTGTTATCAGAAGATACAACTATATGCATATCTGGAATCTGAGGGTGCAAAAAAATCTAAATACTGAGAAAATCACCTTTAAAGTTGTCCAAATGAAGTCCTTAACTATGCATATTACAAATCAAAAATTAAGTTTTGATATATTTACGGTAGATAATTTACTAAATATCTTCATGGAACATGATCTTTACTTAATATCCTAATGATTTTTGGCATAAAAGAAAAAATTATAATTTTGACCCATACAATGTATTTTTGGCTATTGCTTAAAATATGCCCCAGCGACTTAAGACTGCTTTTGTCGTCCAGGGTCACATATTTATATGTACACTACCATTCAAAAGTTTGGGGTCGAAGAGTATTTTATGCTCACCAAGGCTGCATTTATTTGATTTAAATTACAGACAAAAAAGCAATATTGTGAAATATTATTACAATTTCCAACAGCTGTTGTGCATTTTAAAATATTTTAAAATGTCATTAATTCCTGTGATGGCAAAGCTGTATTGTCAGTATCATTACTCCAGTATTTAGTGTCACATGATCCTTCAGAAATCATTTTAATATGCTGATTTGCTGTTCAGGAAACGTTTCTTATTATCAATGCTGAAAACAGTTGTGCTGTCTTTGTGCATTGATGCAACATTATACATGTCTGTACTGTCACTTTTGGTCAGTTTAATTCATCCTTGCTGAATAAAAGTATTTCTTAAAAAAATCTTGCAGAGTTCAAACTTTTTGACGGAAGTGTATGTTTTGCAGATGCTTTTATTCAAAGACTACTAGATGATGTTCACATTGGTCACAGTGCATTTTGTGTGGGTCACTCTTCATTGTCCAATATAAAATCTGGGTCCTGAACCAAAACCCAGTTTTTTTTTTTGAGTTTTTCCGCTAATATTTTTTTAATGATCGAAAATAGTTAATAATAACAGTACTGTAATGCTTCAGATACAAAACTAAAAAACACTTTTTCAGCTAAAATACACACATGTGCCTCTCGTTCCAAAAAGATCCTCATCTCCGGAATACAGAAGCGCACTATCCATCATTCATTATCTCTGCGATACCCGTGCAGGATCCGACACAAGGCCCCACGGTGTCAGTCATAGTCACAGTTAGAGATCTGCCCTTATCTGTTGTTTATCCGGCGATGTTGGGGCTAACAGAGACACGGGGCACGTCGAGCTCTTGAGCGGCACGGCACGTGCACGGCCATCCAGCCTGTAAGCATTCGCCCCCTGAACTCCACATGCTTTCTCTAATTAAAGCCCAGTCGGCAGGGTCCAGGTTGGGGAGAGAGGACAGGGTGATTGGGTAATGTGGCTACACGTGAAGCCTCAGGGGAAGAAGGTAGAGGGGTGAGTACAGAAGGAAATGAAAAGAGAAGGAAGAGTAGAAAGAATGAGACCTCTCTAAGCTGAAGAGCATCACCTTTCCCAGGAGGAAGCTGTCAAACAAACTCCACATCATAGCGGGAGAGCGAGTTCACGGCCTGATGAAATGGAAACCATCATGCTGCTCTCTCTGTGTGTGTGTGTGTGTGTGTGTGTGTGTGTGTGTGTAGACCCACCATATCCAGCTTATGTTCAGAACAAAACATAAGTGTACATTGAAAAGAATAAGACACCTTTTTATCAGTCAAGACTTTATTGCATTACTTTCCCCTAGAAACATAAAAATGACAGTTTATTATTGAACTATTAACTTTAATGCAAGAACTACAATGAAAAGTTATCATACATTTACATATCAATTTTAGAATCATATCAGAATTGTTCAGCAATTGTTGTTGATCATAATAATTAGTTATTTGCATTCTGACTAAAATGTTTATGCATTTTATGATTTATGATAATCTGATTTAAAGTGCCCCTATTATGGATTTTTGAAAACTACCTTTCATGCGGTGTGCAACACAGCTCTAAATGAATGAAGACATTCTGCAAAGTTTTAAATCTGAAAGTGCACTGTCTAAAGTTATTGTCTCTCAAAAGAAAGAGTCGAATAGTTGAAATGAGTCGGTTTTAAAACGAATCCCAAGCCGTTTCATGTTATTACTACGCACACTTATTGCGCCACATACCTGGGAAAACTTGATTTTTGCGTTGGTCTGAATGAAAAAGCAAATTCATTCTTTGCCCCTATATGCCGCTTTTGGAGCATTAAAAGCTCACAAACACTGCTTTGAATGAAATTGTACCAATTACCACAGATTAGCGTCACACAAAGGAGGGGTTTGGAAAAATGAATCGTTGAGCGAATCGTTTACGATTCGTTGAGCAAATAAGGTAAAAATAAATGCATATTATAAGAAAATGAAAGTGTTTTTTGACCTTGCAAGCATTTCAACCTGTTGTTGGGGACTCCCCAAACCAAAATATGTTCTTATACGAAATATTATACGAAATATTTCATAACCCATAATAGGGGCACTTTAATGATCGCAAAAGTACAGTAATCAAATGCTGCATATAATACTAAATTAAGCCAGTTTTTGGCTACTTCTCATAAGTACACTTCCCTTAATTCTCTGTTGCAACATGAAACATTGAAAATGGTCACATTCTTCATACTTCATTCAGCTTACACCATAGGATATTCCAGTAAGTTGCCAAGGCATCATCCGTTGTTTTTTTGGTGTTTTTCATCTGCTATTATTATTATTATTATTATTTTAGGTTTAGTTAACAATAGCAACATTGTAATGCATAGGAGGTGAAGAAATTTGATGTTACCCAATGCATTCATATTTTTCCAGCCTAAAACACTTCCAGGACATCACATCTCATAAAACACATCTGAACTTGTAAGTGTAAGGCAATATATACTTGTAAGGCAATATATAGTATGACCTTTTGCATTTATTACAGTTGTATATTAAATATATGGTAAATGTCACTGGAATAGGTGTTTAATGTATTTTTAGACATCGCTGGTCATTCCATTCCTTTTCTTAAATATCAGACACATTTCAGAATGAGCTTAGGGGTCGTTTGTGTTCCACTGTGCTGCTTTTCCTTTGTTTTTCTATGTAAATATGTGTTAGTCTAGCTTTATAAAACCTCAAGTTACAATAAAGTCCAACTTAAAAAAAGTTACTAGACCTGTGTCTAATGTTTTCCAACATAAAAATGTTTTCTATGTGAATGGCTCTAAATTCCGCCCTGCAATGAAAGTTGGCTAGTAATGTTCCAAGAGAAGAATGCCACTTTTTAATCTTCACCTCAAATCCATGTCACCTGCTTGTTCTCTCTCATGACAGCAGGACAGATGGTTATGCCACCTTTACATTTATCAGTAAAAACAGACTGACTAGTAACTTTTGTATTTAAGGAATGTTAATGGTCTTTGATAACTTCATCCACACTGTGATTTAAATCATTTGGATATGTTATTTTCCTCCGCCACCTGTTATAACAGCTCTAAATATGTCATAATGCATTATTACCACATTGCATCTACATTGAGCCATTAGCCGATACTCGCACACCTTACTGCATATAGAGGAACCCGAGTTTCTCGGAGACAAATCTTGGTTGTAATTGAGCACTCATGTTAGACTGGCTGAAAAAGTCAAATAAAATCAATGCTCAAGCGATTTATTTACACCCTGAACAGAAAAACAGAACTTTGTGTTCATTATGAATGTACCGCTAGGGGAAGTGGGAAAGAAAAAGAGTGAAGTCTTGGACCTGGCAGCCCTTAAGCTGCTTGTTAGATACTGCTACTCTCATTAAATATAGATGCTGTTTCTTATATTGGGTGGGTTATTATTATTAAATGTTAGGGTTGAATGCATGAGCGAACCTTTACATAACTTTGTTTATTTACATCTATACACAAATAAAGTTGGCATTTCCTCTCTTGATCTCTTGTTGGCTTGCTCTGCTAACTAAAAGAACAGACTTTGTATAATGTTGCAATTTCTCTAGCCGGGGAAGAGAAGAGCAGCATTTATTGACATTTGCTCTGAGCAAAACGTTTGATTTTTGTGCTTATTTTTATGACCTGCTTGGCTGCTTCACCAGGGAAAAGTAAAGTATCTCTATTTTTGTTCTTTTTCCGCAGCTTCGTACCAGGTAAAGCAGGGAACCTGTGAGGTGGTGGCCATCCACCGGTGCTGTAATAAGAACAAGATAGAGGAACGTTCACAAACCGTCAAGTGCTCCTGCTTCCCTGGTCAGGTGGCCGGGACAACACGTGTACAGCCTTCTTGCGTGGAGGGTAAGTGCTTTGCATGTGTTGCTAATTCCCCTTTATTGGCAAAAGACATTTCAGTGCAGTTTCTAGATGAAATGAGCAGAAAATGCCAATAAATGATGATTACAGGGGCAGATTATCGATGAATAAAGGCAAATGTTAGAGCAATTCCTTGCAAAATACTATTCTACAACCACAAAACATGTTTACTATAATACATTATTTGTAAACCAATACATTTCAATGCCTGAATCACATTATCCACTCCATATTTATGGCTATTCTAGCATAGTAAGCTTGCTCAGTAGCACACCTGGTACAGCACTGTGATGTGAAGCACTTGGGTATAAGTCCCATGAAACTTGAGTTGCACACAGGGTCATATATTTCTTATGAGTCTGGGTTCAATTTTTCCGAGGTTGTGCACAATAAAAAGCACATTACCAGTAGAGTAGTACAGTTTGCGGATGTTACCATGATCAAATTTTACCCTGGTATTATCATCCATCTTGTGTGGACCATTCACATATGATCAGCTCATAGACGTTACCGTTTATACCTGATGTTAACCTGTCTCTTGTGGCCAATTGTGAATGGGTTTCATTGGGAAAAGTCACTGATTTTGCAACATATTAGGTGTATTTTGATATCAAAGCCATTATCCATGTGACAAATGGGACTACACTTTCCTCCGCTTCATCTCTTCTCTATTACCTAAAGGTTTAGGACAAGAGAGCGTAGTTTGGGTGATGAAGGAGGTTTAAATGTGTCCCTCCGGTCATACTGTATACGCTCTTTAGTTATGAAGGCAAGAGGGCGAATGCTGGCAGCCATTTTTCTTCTTTGTCTTCTTTGACACCCAAGACAAAAGACCCCAATAGAAAGTAGGGAGGGCCGCACCAGGGGAGGTATTCCATGTTATGACTTTCATGGCTCTCTTTGTCTATAGTTCATGTAATGACAAAAATGGGTCCTATGCACATTTTGTATTTTCCACAGATGTGAGGCTGCAGGACTGTATCATGGAGGCACAAGGAATCTGATGTAACCGAGAGAAAGACAACCAAAACTATAAAAAGGATAAAATACACAAGCATAGGGACAAATTCATCTGATTTTTGTATTTATATATACACATTTATATACACTGTAAAAAATTCCGTAAAAATACACTATATTAAACCACAATAATTTGAATGAATTTTTTTACAGTGTATACTGTACCTAATAATGCCTATATAACAAGTTAATTAAATAATATATTAATTAAATTATGTATTATATACTGTATATATATATATATATATATATACTACTGTTTAAAATAATGTTTTTTATATTAATTAGTGCTGTCAAACGATTAATCTCCATTAAACGCATCCAAAATAAAGGTTTTTGTTCACACAATATACAGGTACATCTCAAAAAAATTTGAATATGGTGAAAAAGTTATTTTTTTGTTGTAACTTATTTCAAAACCTTCATATATTTTAGATTTATTACATGTAAAGTAAAACACTTCAAATTTTTTTTTTTTTTGATGATTAGAGCTCACAACTAATGAAAGTCAAAAATCATTTTATTTATATTTGAGTTTCAATAAATGACCATCCATACAGTATAAATTCTGTGTATCTCTTGTTCTTTAAAACCACAATAATGGGGAACACTGCTGACTTGGCAATGGTCCAGAAGACGATAATTGACACCCTCCACAAAGAGGGTAAGTCACAGAGGGTCATTACTGAAAGAGGTGGCTGTTCAAGGAGTGCTGTATCAAAGCATATTAAATGCAAAGTTGACTGGAAGGAAGAAATTGGGTAGAAAAATGTGCACAAGCAACAGGGATGACCGCAAGCTTGAGAATACTGTCAAGCAAAGCCGATTCAAACACATGAGAGAGCTTCACAAGGAGTGAACTGAAGCTGGAGTCAGTGCATCAAGAGTCATCACGCTCAGATATCTTCAGGAAAAGAGCTACCGACCCACTTCTGAAACAGAAACATCATCAGGAGCATCTTACCTGGGCTAAGGAGAAAAAGAACTGGACTGTTGCTCAGTGGTCCAAAGTCCTCTTTTCAGAGGAAAGTAAATTTTGCATTTCATTTGGAAATCAAGGTCCCAGAGTCTGGAGGAAGAGTGGAGAGGCACAGAATCCATGTTGCTTGAAGTCTAGTGTGAAGTTTTCACAGTCAGTGATGATTTGGGCTTCCATGTCATCTGCTGGTGTTGGTCCACTGTGTTTTCTGAAGTCCACAGTCAATGCAGCCATCTACCAGGAAATGTTAGAGCACTTCATGCTTCCTTCTGTTGACAAGCTTTATGGAGAAGCTGATTTCATTTTCCAGCAGGACTTGGCACCTGTCCAGACTGCCAAAGGTACCAAAAGCTAGTTCAATGACCATGGTGTTACAAACTCGCCTGACCTGAACTCCAGAGAATCTATGGGGTATTGCCAAGAGGAAGATGAGAGACACCAGACCCAACAATGCAGATGACCCGAAGGCTGCTATCAAAGCAACCTGGGCTTCTATTACACCCGAGCAGTGCCACAGGCTGATTACCTCCATTCACTTTCTGAAATGAGCGACAAAATATTGACCTTTTTCATGATATGCAATTTTTTTAGATGTACCTGTATGTATGTTTACTGTGTATATTTATTATGTTTATACAAATACATACACATACAGTATATATTTTGAAAATATTTACATTTATATTATATATATATAAATATATATGATGTAATATATTATATATTTTATTTAAATATTATGTTCTTGTAAATATATTTATATATGTATATAAACATATTTTGGATATTAATCATATTTTAATATATTTTACATAATTTTATGATGTAAATGTCAGTATATACACATATTGACAGCACTAATTTTAATATATTTTAAATAATTTATTCCTATGATGGAAAAGGGGAATTTTTAGCAGTAATTAATCCAGTCTTCAGTGTCACATCATCTTTTAGAAATAATTTTAATATACTGATTTGCAGCTCAATAAACATTTATCATTATTATCAAGGTTGAAAACAGTTATGCTGCTTAATATTTTTGTGAAAAACCCTAATGCTGTTTTGGTTAATTGAAAGTCCAAAAGAATAGCATTTATTTGAAGTAGAAATGTTTTGTAACAACGAAAGTCTTTGCTGCCACTTTTGATCAGTTTAATGCAAAAGCAGTTGAATGCAATATTACTATTATTATATGTTTAGGATATTACATATTTAATGCATTTATGTGCATGGGTGCAATATTTTGCAGTTTTTTTTGTCTTTTTCTTTTAAAACTATTGGTATACTCAGTCAGAACGGCAGAAAGAGAGATGGAGAGGCCATGTGTGAACTCACATCAGAGGTCATGTTAGCTTTGTGCTGATGCAAGAGTCAGTATGATTGACCTGTGTTTTTGTGCAGTGAAGGAGAGAGTGCTGAGGGTCATTTCCTCTATCAACATCGCTGGATCTCTAGATCCCTCCGGCCATCAGTCTCACTTTCTCCCGCAGGACCACACAGCCCTCTGGAGGGAGGTCACATATGAACATATTCTCCACTTCTGAAGCTTCATAAATATCTAATACTCAGCGCAGAGTTGGAGAGTAGCTAACTAGAAGTAGTGGCAAGAACTACATTTTTCAGTAGCTTAGAAACTGTGTATCTTTTCTAGAAATAAGCATTTAAAAAAATAAAAAAAAACCTGTTGTAGCATCAGAAAATGCTTTGTCACATTATATGGCATCAATTATAAGGTTCCATGTATGTAAAGCAAAAATGAATTGCATTGAGGTTTTGACAAAAATATCATGCAGCACAACTGTTTCATCATTGATAATAATAATAAATGTTTCTTGAGATGCAAATCAGCATATTTAAATGATTTCTGAAGACTAGTGTAAACATGCAAACATAAAGATCTCAGGGGCTTTTGACCTGCAAATGTCACTTTGTACTCTACGTATTTAATCTTATTTTTTCAATACAGCGTTAAAATAGTGTTTAGAAAAAAAGTGTGATGGAGTAATTGTGAATTTCCTGTGGTATATTACAGAGTAACATATTTGATTGCTTATTATGGTAACACTTTAGTATAGGAACCAATTCTCACTATTAACTAGTTGTTTATTAGCATGCATATTGTTAACATATTGGCTGTTTATTAGTGCTTATAAAGCAAATATTCTGCATTACCATATTCTACATCCCTAATCCTATCCAAAACCGAAACTTAACTAACCTTAATAAGCAGCAAATTAGGAGTTTACTGAGGCAAAAATCATAGTTAATGGTGAGAATTGGATTTTAAAATAAAGTGTGACCATATGTATTTTTATATGATTGCTGTATTAGATATATGTATTGTGTCTTTCTTCTGTATGGCCATTAGAGGGCACTTTACCCATTCATATATCATTAAAACAGTGAGAGCTACAGTGGAGCCTTAGAAAGAGCTGAAATAAACTTCATTAAAACCTTCAGAGGATGAGAGTTGAGATATACCTTCTTATGGCAAATAAACTGGGATCAGAATTTGATCAATAATGCACTGAGAACTTGGACTTTAAATATCATTCAATGAGAATGTAATAAATAAGGGATTAAATATATCAGCTGTCTGATGTAGAGGTCCTTTGGTACTGTGTTCTGGCTGGGACCGTATCTCTAGACACTCCTCTGTGAGCTCTTGAGTCTCTGCAGGCCTCTACCGACCTGCCCATTAAAATCTCATTAGAAGGAGCGAAGGGAAGGTGGAGAGAGATTCCCTTTGGTGCTCTGGGGAGATCTGCTTCACTCTGCATGAGGTCCTCTCTTCCTGCCCCGTGCCCAGGATTTCTGCTCTGCTTTGGGGCTTGAGGCGAGCCCCACTGAGCCTCTGCCATCTGTGATTTGGGTATCGGTGCTCAGCCACACATACAGGAACTTCAAAACCCTGTCTAATAAATCCAGCATCTAGTTCATCTAGACATTTGTCCACAGGAAGAGCCATGATACAAACATAATCATACCAGACATGCCAGTCATGTACTGTACATTATTCTGCTTATTTTACAGAAAATAAATACATAATTGACATATTCCTTTTTAAAATAATAGAGTGATATGAGCGACATGTGATGAGCACAGCTATAAAAGTGTATTGCCAGGGATGGTCATACAGGGACTGTCTAAATTAAATACTTAGAAATAAATGAGTAAATACATATATTTGATTGCAGGTTCTTGAAAATGTTTTGAAATCAGATTACTGTTAGATTTTTTGAATTAATCTTATTTTCCAGTGTTAAGGCCATTACACACTGCCTCCAAAACTTTCGTCCGTCATAAAATAATTGGGATCAGGTTTGATTTTCTGCATTTTGATAGGCATGATGGTTGCTACCTGGTATTTTTGTGTGTTTAAGGCAGGCCAATTCCTAGATCACATGTAAAATGTGACAAACAAGCTTAGTACACTGATTATTCAACAAGTTTGATCAGCAAATTTAATTTGAGTTTGTAGCTTTTTATGAATTCAGGCAATAAAATCTGCTCCAACATAATTACTTTCAGTTTTTTTGGTACTCTGGCTTAATTTGTTGTTGCTGGGTCCTTGTATAAACAGTTTAAATTGTGATTAGTCTCACCAGTGTTGAATTAGTTTAGAAACATGCAAGAAGAAGAATTTATCTTATGCCAGTTACAACCAGCCTGTACCTTACTCTATGTCTTATGCCAACGTAAGGCTGAGGTTACATTCATGCAGTGGCAGATGTGGAGAAAACCCACAGTGATTTATTGACGCACGGCGAGTGATGTGTCGGATTCGTGAGCTGGAATGCCTGCTGTTTAATAAACAGTTCGGTGGGGTCAGGTGTGTTTCCTGTGCTGCTCTTCGGGCATGTCCTTAAGGAGACAAATGTGCTGTTAGCCTGCGGAGAGTGATACTGAATTAATACACTGCATTAATGTGTGTCAAAGGCAGAATCTGTAGCTAAGCTGATAGTGTTGTAAATTAGGTCATTTCAGGCTTTGTGCTGCTGAGACGGAGTGCTGGGGAATCTAATAGGCAGGTATAAATGGATTTGGATTGATATTAAGGAGTTTTGAGTCTTTGGTGTATAAACCACAGTGTTAGGTGTGTTAGCTGGGATGCACACCCATATGCAGGGCCAAAAATATCGATACTTTGTTGAAAAGTTACTGAGCAATGCTTCATTTAGTTCAGTCTGTAAAAAGGTTGCATTAGCAAATAAAGAAAAACACGTTAGAAAAATATGGTCAGGTCTAAGTGTATGAATAATTTTTGTAAATTTTACTGGTAGTCCACCACTGTATAAATCATTTTTGGGAATAATGTGTCACAGTTTACTTTATTTTGCTATACTAACTTACATAAATTAACATAGTGTCCTGCACCCACTAGTAAAAAAGTTATCCAAATTATATTTGGTGTCTGAATAATTTTTGGTTTGACTGTGGATTAATTCTTGTTAAACTACAAGTGATTTAGTCAAGAGCAGTGAGCGATTTTCTTTCTTTCACTTTCTTGGATTAACATTAAGAAGTCGACAGCTCTTGTAAATTAGACGTGGTCACTTTAAGAGACAATGCATCCAATATAATGATGCACATCCAATTTTTTACAAAACTGTACAAGACATAACAGACAGAATTTTTGAGGATACTCTCCAAGACGAGTATTTTTACATAACTTTGTATGTATTTGTTGGTACAAGAGCAAGAAGAAACGAATTCGGCGTTGATGCGCTTTGAGACGCGTCTCTCTGCTCACCTCGCGCGGGTGCTGAATTGGGCTCTTTCACATCTTTTTCTGTTTGCATGTTTAAACTGGGAATAGTATTTGTTCGTTCAGATGACGCGAAGGAGAGCTCTGTGTTTCTGTCCGTGATACGCGGCTCTCTGCGTGTGCACCAAACATGGCGCACATGTACTCAGTTCAGCTTTTCCGCATCTTTTGTTTGAATGCTTTTTGAATGTTTAAAGTGGCAAGGCTGAAAAACACGTGCAAATGATAAGCTGTCGTGACTTGTGACGACACGCAGCAGTGGCCCGTCAACTGTCCTCAGCGTCTTTTTAGGCTGGCCTCGGTCGGTTGAGATCGCCGGGGGCCCCCCCTCAGCCCTGGGACCCTAATATCGTCACCACCTTTCACCCCACTAGTGACGGCCTTGCCCATATGTATATGTACAGATATACATTTTTTTAAATACATATTTGTGTTGTGCAAGTATGTATATTTGTGAACTTTTTTGTGTTCTTGTATCCTCCTGTGTAGGAATTAGTTTTAACGTTGTAAGCTTGATTCAATAATCAAAACATGCGGAATTCTGGATACTTATTCTGGATAATTTTGTATTGTGTAATTTCCGTGCTGTGAGTGTCAACAAGTGGAGTTGCAACAACAGAGTGCTGCAGAAATTTTTTGTTAGCATTTTTAGCACTTCTGGTTCCATTGCCACTCAGTGAGTTTTTTGAATGATTTTGGTTAAATTACTGAAATTAAAGATTTGTGGTTAGCTAAGCTAAAGCTAAAGATATTTAATGTTTTATTACTGATGTATTCAAAATGCATCATACATACCTACTTGTGATAGCCTAATATTAAGCTTTTACTTGTCTTGAAAAATGTCATCTTGGCAAACTCATATTCACTAGTCCACTTTTTCAACCTTGTTGTGTTATATTACACTCTTGCAAACTATTCATACTCAAATAAAGTATATTAAAGACTGAAAGAGCTGTTGGAAGCTTACTGATGGTGACACTGAAGTAATGTTGCTGCGGTGTAGTTTGTTTATAGCCTATATTTAGCTTCTGATGACTGTATTTAGGCTTCACATTTTCTAAAAGTTATTTTCATAGAGAAGATTATCGTGGAGAGCGAAATAATTTACTGTTGTTTGTGGGAAATTTGAATGGGAAAATGCTATTGGGGTTTTGTCTAAGGAACCAGGGTGATGCTAAATTTCACATAGCCTACAAAAATATACTCTATTATGATGTTTTTTCTCAACCCGGACAGCTTGTCCCGTCCCAAATGCACACCATTAGTCAGTGTTGCTGTGTTGGGAGACGGAAATAAACAGATGAATGTTTGATGTTCAAATCAGTTTACAAACGGTTTATGTGTGACTAAATAAATGTATGACTAATGTGAATAATGTAAAAACATGAATATGCAAATCTTAGGTTTTCAAGCACACAGGTTGAAATGTTGATTGTTTTTCCTATTGTCTCACATTGTGACATATGCATCATAATGACAAAAGTGGCAATGTTTGTGTATTTCAGAGAGAAAGTCTGCATGATTTAGAATACTTATGATTACCACATGCTGGGTTTCCCCACCAGGCCCACTACAACATGCCACAACCCCGTGCCAACAATTACAAACACAAACAAGAAGAGACAGACAGTGAGACACTTTCTCAAGATGTCTGACATGCTGTTCCCATCCCATATTGCTCTCTGCCTTTCCCTCTCATCAGTTTTTTTCCAATCTGTCCTCCTCTCTCTTTCCTTCCAACGTTACTCTTCGGCATCTTTTCCTGCAGTTTCCTCAGCCACCACATGATGTCAGACACATTTCAAACACAGCCAGTTCATTCCTCTGCAATGGGGGTTACAAAAATATATCTGTATTTTGGATAGTCTGACACATCTGTAGCAATGACACTGTCTAAATCCAACAAGGCACCATACAGAAAATCAAAGATTAAATTAGTGCCTTCTTATCCTCAAATAGGGCTTTTCATGACTGAAAATAGAAAGACCATCAGTGTCTTGCAGTCTCTGCCACTTCAGCACTAAAAGCGAGAAAGATCTTTTCAAGTATGTGGGCTTTGGCCACACTATATCCAGTTAAATGCCTAAATGGTGGAGTGAGAGATTTGGTGTGGAAAAGCTGAAAAAAGGATTCAGACAAAGGTGTCCACAACTGCAAACCTAAAGCCGTTTAACTCCTGAAAAGCTTTAGCATCTCAGCTGGCCTTTTTCTTTGCTGAAGTTTCAAACCCTCAGTCTAAAACACCTGCTCTGACATGTACTATAAAAAGATTGAAACATTTTTAACAATTGGTCAGTTTGAGGTTCTTAACCCTACTTGTAAAATGTAATTTATTCCCGTGATAGCGAAAAGCTGAATTTTCAGCGTCTTCAGTGTCACAATTTGCTGATTTGCTGCTCAAGAAACATTTCTTATTATAATCAATGTTAAAAATAGTTGTTTATTTGAAATAGAAATCCTTTGTAAAATTATAAATATTTTTCTGTCACCTTTGATTAATTTAAGGGTTATTTGCAGAATAAAAATATGAATTTCCTTTCAAATCTGAACAGTGGTGCATATATACTGTGGGACCACGTGTTGATTTATTGTTTTGCTAATCCTGCAAATTAAATACAAATATTGCTAACTCTTTATTTGAAGGACTCTTAACTAGTTGCTTATTAGCATGCGTATTACTAGAATATTAGCTAGTTATTCATAATAATTAAGCACATATTAATGGCTTATTCTACATGACCTTATTCTACTTCCCTAATCCTACCTAAAACCTAAACTTAACAACTACCTTACTAACTATTAATAAGCAGCAACTTAGGAATTTATTGAGGGAAAAGTCGTAGTTAATAGTGAATAAGTGTTCCCTACTCTAAAGTGTTTCCAAAATATGTATTTTGATGATTTTGTCTGATAATAACGGGTTGAAGAAGATGTGTGTTTAATGGAAATTTGAATCATGTCTGTGAGCTTTCCTCAAGAAGCGGATGCCCATGACCAATATTTATCTTCACAGCAGCTGTTATTGGATGCTAACTTAAAGAATACCCTGATATTGTTGTGTATGTTAGTTTAATTTCACGACAAACTCGTGCAGACAAATTATAGTGAGCTCTCGGCAGTAATGAAAACTTAATTTCATAAGGTTGCCATTATACCTGATAATGACCACATTAATGCTAATTATGCACCCACTGATTCTCTGAACCACTGCAATAAGACTGTGGGCTTCACACAGATGGAAAGACAAACACACAGTAGTTACTGTATGTCACTGTACTGTATGCTTGATTTACAAGCAGCGTCATTTGACTATAGTGTCCTATTCTTCAAATCTACAAACACACACATGCTGTATGAACCCCTGCTTGCATGTCCTGTAAGGCGTTCACTCACGATGCTTGAGAGGATTTCCTCGTGTTCCTTTGCATAATTCCATGTAAAGCTCATTTTCGCTGTGTATATCCTCTCTCCTTCAGTTATAGAGGACAACGGGCTTGTGAGCCGCTCTCTTATGGACGCACTCATCTCAATGAGCCTCATTTGAACAGGCTTCTCAGAACTGGATTTGGAGTGAACTAGGCCTCTTTGGAAGTGACATGGGGAGCTTGGACTGCTCAGAGGACTTGGAAAGCAGAGTAGCGAGGGTGTTTTCAAATGTATTGTATTGGTAAAAAATTTGGGTTTGATAAAGATTTTAATGTTAAAGGTGATCTATAATTCCTTCACTGTTAAAATACAGCTTACTATGTAAAAGTCAAAAAAAAAAAATTGTCAGCTGAAACCCCTTGACCTAAAATATCTATGTTTATTTAATACTTAATTAAATACTACTTAATACTTAACTAAAACGAATTAATTTTATTTAAAACTAAATAATTTAAGATACTTGTTTTAAAGCTTTTTCATCAGCTCTCATGAACCCTGTTTGAGAAACCTGTTAACATTGTTGGTGTTGCTTTAAAAAACATTTCACATGGTAACTTTGGCTCAACCAATGGTGTGCGTTTAGAGCCGGACCACTTATTTGGTCATTATTTCATTGTTTCATGTGGTGCCGCTAATGTTTCAGCAGTTATACAACTCATATATCACTTTTAATAGCAGATGTGATTATTGAGAATACATCATGGGATTGTTATGTAGTTATGATGGAGAAGCTGTTTCCGATGTACCGCTATTCAGAGTGGATAATGGAGCATCACTTCCTGCGGTATGACAAATCAAGCTGATAGCAACATGACTTTTTTTCACACTATTATCTTCTTGTTTGGTGTTAACAACTTGTTTATTCAGCCTGTGCTTCCGCAGTTGTCTATTTGTGAGAAACATCTTGATTTTTCATGTATTTCCCTCCATGTTTCTAAGTTGGGAAGTGATATGATCTGTATTAGTCATCTTAGTTGTTTTGCTTGCCATTGCAGGTCAAACCTACACCTGAAATGTTTCCTTTTTACAGACTTTAAAATGGTCACTTTTGATGAAAATTTGAGAAAAGTGATGTTCACTAAGATACTCTGAAGATAATAATGTTGAGAGTATTTTAATATTTCATTTTCTCCATCTGTTTTTCAGCTTCCATCGTGCTGCAGAAGTGGTGGTGCCAAATGCACCCATGTTTGGATGGCGAGGAGTGTAAAGTTCTCCCAGATCTTACTGGTTGGTCCTGCAGCACCGGTAATAAAGTCAAAACCACCAAGGTGAGTGGGCCAAGTAAAAGCAAGTAGCATTTTGCTGATGTGGTTTATTTGGTTCTTAAGGAAATAAGGACCACACTGATTATTAACGCCTGGTTGTAATCTGACACATGCTATATTTAAGTCCAAGAGAGCCAGGTTGGCACAGAAACTGTCTTCTGCCCATGGAAAGAGGACCTTTCTGTTGCCATAAAACTATTTTTTAAACATACTTTTCTAAGAGCTACTATATATGCCATCAAAACACTCCCCAGGAGTATTCTCAAAGGGTGTTTCTTTGAGGACCCCTTCTCCCAATCCCTTTTTCTCAGGCAAACCATTCTTCAAAGCAACATTTTGTTGAGGCCTTACTTTTAGAAGCTGGGTCTCTGAAGCTCTTGAGAGTACAAGAAGGGCTATGTTATGAGATAAAAATGTCATATTCTGTAAGGTTTTTGTAAAACAATTAAACACACCTCTTCAAATGTTTATTTGTTTTATGGGCACATTACTGCAGGGACACAGGTCTTTTTTTATTTCATGTTTTTATTGGTGCTACAGTACATCCCTACAGTATGTTATAGACAGATGCATCACTCAAACTTTCTTCAAGAGACTTATTAAAGAATGAGCAAAGCTTGAAGATATATACAGTTTCAGAGTAACTCCACAGAGTGAATAAATCCCCAAGGACTTCAGTCGCACAGAGCAATGTTTCAAAGTCCGAAGGACAATTTTCAAAAGCAGAGCCTAGAAAACACAGAGACAACATTGTTGGTCCATGCTAGCTTTGATTTGAAAAAGGCATATAAGCGAAGAGTAAAATGGACTCATTTGCAATTAAAGATGTGCATTTTGTGCGTCATCTCATCTGAACTGGTTTAATGCCTCATAATGTAAGTATTCAATCTAAAAATAGATAAAATAGCAGAGATTAGGTTTTCATACAGAGTTTTTGTACTTTTAAAAGTTAAATGAGGTGAATGCTTACCTCATAAATCTAAATAAAGATTAGAAATGAGACTCTGAGCTGTGAGATTTGCTTCTTTTTGTTCGGTGAACGCCGGGGTGACTGCTGTTTCATGCAGGTGACATAACGGTGTGTGAGAACACAACTGCCATAAGAATAATTGCTCAGAGTTATAAAGTAACAGCAGAACATCTGTTGTGTTCATTAAAATGCATTATGGCTATGAGCTCCGCTGAGGCTTTCAAATTAAAAGTCATAATTAAATTGGTAAGAGGGAGAGACGAGAAATGAATGACGGCTCTGGGTTTTCATTCAGAATTAATGACTCAATGTTTATTGAGTCCATTATTGGCCGAGTTGACTGTCAGTGGGCTAAGCCCCGCCTTCTGCCACCACAGGAGTCAATGGGCTGCAGTGAGTCGCAGATGGGAGGCGGGAGGGTGTGTCTTACTCCAGTGAGCATTAATTCTGTATTTAATAGCAGTGGAAATGGAACAGTCACCAGAAGGCTTCAGCGCACATGTCTCAGGAGATTGTGGCGATGAGCCAGGATACATATTGTGTTCTCTCTCTGTCTCTTTCCATCTGCTTTCTTATATCTTTACATTCTCCTCCTGTACCATCCACTTAATATATGTCCTTTATGTTTTTATTATCCTTCTCCATTGCCTCCCTTTCAGCTGTACAGCTGCCATACAGCTTAATGTCTCTTTCCAACACTAAAGCATCTGAGTGCACACTTCAAATAGGTAGACTTAATCTTAAATAGTATACATCTTTTTAAAATCATATTATTTTATTTTAAAGTGTTTAATAATGTTTTGAAATACTTAAAAAATGTTTAATTAACAACAATTTTACATTTAACCAAGGAGCAAAATTGTATGCTGTAATTTTTGTCTTGCCCGTTGACAAGTATTTATGGTAGCACATTATTTTAAGGAAATTTCTCACTATTTAGTTACTTATATATAATAAGTATATAAGTATAATACACCAATATACTATACTATATACTTTTCTTATATAGTATATGTATTCTCTGACAATATACATACAGGTGCATCTCAATAAATTAGAATGTTGGAAAAGTTCATGTATTTCAGTAATTCAACTCAAATTGTGAAACTCGTGTATTAAATAAATTAAATGCACACAGACTGAAGTAGTTTAAGTCTTTGGTTCTTTTAATAGTGATGAGTTTGGTTCACATTTAACAAAAACCCACCAATTCACTATCTCAACAAATTAGAATACTTCATAAGACCAATAAAAAACAAATATTTTTAGTGAATTGTTGGCCTGGACTTCAAGCAACTTGGGCTATGAGCTTCTCCACCCTTCCTCCAGACTCTAGGACCTTGGTTTCCAAATGAAATACAAAACTTGCTCTCATCTAAAAAGAGGACTTTGGACCACTGGGCAACAGTCCAGTTCTTCTTCTCCTTAGTTCAGGTAAGACGCCTCTGACGACAACTGTAGCCAAATTCCTTGACACGTCTGTGTGTGGTGGCTCTTGATGCCTTGACCCCAGCCTCAGTCCATTCCTTGTGAAGTTCACCCAAATTCTTGAATCGATTTTGCTTGAAAATCCTCATAAGTCTGCGGTTCTCTCGGTTGGTTGTGCATCTTTTTCTTCCACACTTTTTCCTTCCACTCAACTCTCTGTTAACATGCTTGGATACAGCACTCTGTGAACAGCCAGCTTCTTTGGCAATGAATGTTTGTGGCTTACCCTCCTTGTGAAGGGTGTCAATGATTATCTTCTTTACAACTGTCAGATCAGCAGTCTTTCCGTGATTGTGTAGCCTAGTGAACCAAACTGAGAGACCATTTTGAAGGCTCAGGAAACCTTTGCAGGTGTTTTGAGTTGATTAGCTGATTGGCATATAACCATATTCTAATATGTTGAGATTGGTGGGTTTTTTGAGCTATTTTTCACGACATTCTAATTTATAGAGATACACCAGAATATTTATATATATTTTTTTTTAGAAAGTTAGGATATATTACTGAAAAAGACAAAAATATGAATTAAACTTTTCAAATTGCACACCTTGCCATTCTAGTGATTTTCTAATATGTTATCCTATCTTGCTTTTTATTCATAGGTCACTCGATAGCAAGAACATGGCTGCCGTACCAGGAAGCCCAAGGCTCCTTACCAACTCCTAATGGAAAAGAAGACCCTCTTGTTTTAGACACTGACATTTCAGAGGAATCCGAACATGTGAAAGATGGACAAACTCACTGTAGACTATAGATGGCTATCTTCGACAGAAGATATGAGGATGGACAAGGATCTCTGTATAAACCTGAGGTTCGACTGAAGATGCTGGACACACAGGAGCTCCTGTGAGAGACTGCATTTGTCAGCTGAAAGTGACTTTGGATTTCCACCGGCTTTGTTGTGTGTATGACTGTGCATGTGCAAGACAAATAGTAGGACGTGGGACTTGTAGGACAAACTGTGGACAGTTCAGACCTGTCTTGGAGCTTGTGTGTGTGTGTGTGTAAGTGTGTGTTAGTCAGGTTGATGATGACGAGACAGTAGTTGAATGCTGTTTATCTGCTTTCCAGCACACAGCAAACTCTATGTTCATGTGTAGGGTGGGACTGCTCTGAATGTGTGATTCACAAGTTATCAATTTGCTCTTTTGGGCCAAATGTTTCCTTTAAGTCATTTTGCACTTCTAATTAGGGTTGCTGAATAGGATCATAACAACAAATGAAAAATTCACAGGCGACTTTTTTGCACTAGATAAGATCTTATGAAGACGTTTTCTGTTTTCTAGTCTTTTACTGTACATGTAAGATGGAATTCAAGAGAGAAACATTTAAGCTTCCTTCCACAAATGCGCAAAGTAGAAATGCAAGTGATGTAGTCATCAGTAAAACCATGGTAAATTGCAGTAAAATACAGCTCTTCCTTGCTGTAAAATGTTACGTAATGTGAGCTTTACAGATGCAATCCCCTTCAAAAAACCTTTAAAACTGACAGCTGGCTAAAAACATGTTACTCTGTAAAAAGATCCACAAATAAAATAATTTATTATAAATAAATTAATAATATGGATGAATGTTTAAAATGCTGATTACTTAAAAATAAAAGCTGTTTTATTCTACAAATGGCACATTGGACCATGATGCTTTGATCACATGACTTGCCAAATAAAACTCGTTGGCAACCCCTATTACCAGACACTGTTGGTTTCAGAAGAAATTAATAAGAGGGTGTCAAATGCAAACTTTTACAGCACATCCACGTCACTAGGTGTCAGTATAAAATTCAAGTGATCTATAAGTGAAACATAGCCAGATAGTTACTTGGTGCACTTTTAAATACAGTATCTTGTTTTTAACATTCTGCTTTTTGGTTTAACTGTGAAGCTCTCAAAAGTACTCTGTGAAGTTCTGAAAACAGGCTAGCAATGTGCCGACTGAGATAATGAACATGTTTAAAGATAAGCTCCAATATGAAGAGGCATAACTCATGCCCAATACTACAATGAAATAAAGTTTGAAATAGAATCAGCTCCACCATTCATCACTGGTTTTCTAATCTCAATGTGTTCCTCCATAGACTCTAACCTGACTTAAACTTGAATTCTGTGCTCTAATTGGCCCTTTTGTTCGCTCTTGCTGTGCATTACCTTTTCCAGGGTTAGATCGAACTTGCAGAAAGACGCTGTCCATTGTGTCTTTATCTCTGTATGTCTTTCTCAAGGCTCTGGTGGCTTGTGAAGTGTCGAATGAGGTTTTCTCTCTACAAGACAGCCCTGTATGCTAGGCTCGCCCTGGGCCTGCCCAGACGTCTGCAGGCTTCAAAGCCCCTTCAGACTCCAACCGTCTGCTTTGTGAGCTGTGATGAATGTATCAGAACCACTGTGATTCCAGTGTTGAGCCTTGGGAGATAGGGTCGAGTGCCATCTCAAATTCTCATTACTGAAGCCCAGGATACCGCCAGCCCTCTCCTGGGATGGTCCAGGTGTATTGTTAGGTCTGCCGCTATTGGGAAAAGCTCATCCTGTTCTTGTTTCAAGTGGTCAACAGGAAGTGCACAAATGATGACTGAACATTTTCTGCGTTTTTTTTTTCTGCAAAGGTGTATATGTTTGTGTCTGCCTGCATATGTTTATCTACAGATCAATCTAAAAAGGCTTCGTTGTGTCGGGATGTTCTCTCGGGAAGCAGAAAGCTGCTAAATCCTGATGCGGACACGGAAGGAAGCTTCTTCGCTTGTCGTCCCGAGAGGCTGCCATGCTCTAAGGATGAACCTGATACGTAGTCTGACCCAACATCACTTTTGGTTGAAGAATCAATATTTGAAGACAATTTCTGCACCACTCCCTAGTGGCCGCGGCCTGTTGTTGCATATCTGGCCTGAAGAAAAATGAGACGAGAATCGCCAGTATGTCAGTGATATTTCAAAGCACAGCTGCACCGCATTTGTAGATGTGTTCGAGTGGTATTGGCAGAACAAACACACATGCGAGTCTATGATACTCAAATGATGTATATATACACCCACTGTTTTATATACCTCTAAGCGCTTTAAACAGCCTGCGAGGAGACGTGCCGTGCACGATTGGCGGATCGATGTTCTGCTCTGCCAGGCGACTTGAACCTCTCGTCAAATAAAGCAAAAGAGAACAGCCAATGAGTGTAAGATTGCAGGCAGATTTCATAAGTGAGTTTACTGTTTGTCCTCAAATCTCTCCACGTCCCAGAAGCCCACTTAAACACTCGCTCGCTCCATGGGGTGGCACGTACCCTGCATTCTCCTCAACAATGAAAAATAACAAAATCTAAAGCAAAGACAAACATAAGCAGTGCTGTTTCTACTCGGGCTGTCTTCCGTTGTCGAGTTTAATTCACATTCGCTCGGAGTGAACGTTTCTCACGGCTGTGTTTGTGTAGAAAGTGAATTGAAACCTTGATATAAACAACAGATTATTATGTGCTATGAGGGAGCCGTTGTAAACACCAGGACTGGGGAATGTTTATTACTGAACTGAGCACACATGCTGAATCTTCCCCGAACTCGGAATGAATTTGAATGACATTCCCTTCATATCCCGTTCTCAAGAATTCTCCACTGGCACGCTGTCACAATACAATTTGTCAAAGTGCTACAAAGCATAAATAATCTATGATGTAAAATGCTTAGATTGAATAATTTATGAATACTAGACTACGAAATAATGAAAAGTAAGTATGAAAAGCAAATGACATCTCGTCTGGTCTTTGAATTAGAGTGATGTGCTGCTTGCTTTGACAGCTGAAATTAATTACTGCAAATGACGTCCAGCTACAAAGAATTATTGCTATTGCATTTGCAAGGAGACGTAAAACTTGGATTTTGAGGACACATGGGAAGGTTTTTCAAAGATAAATGACATTGTCTGAAGACATCGGTTTTTGCTGTATGTAATAAAGCTTTTGAATATTTAAAGATGTTCTAGATAAAATTTATCCCAGGATAACTAAGGCTAATCGTGAAAAGAAAACTGCACAATCTCAAATCTATTTCCAACATTTACATTTCGGTGTTAATATGAAATTAGTCATGTTAGGGGTGATTTACCCACAATGTGATTTCCATCAAATTGTGAGGCACAGGGCAGTGGAATGGGGAAAAGGCAAGGTCTAGAGATGCATTTTTTTTTTAACTTCAGTGTTTTTAGAATGATACATCATGCAAGAGAGGCTGCAAAAGACAATTTATCACATATTTACATAGAAAAACAATGGAAAACAACACAGTGGACGTGTTCAAGGTTGTTATATTTATATATTCAACATGTTTTTACATCAAGAACATGAATAATAATAATAATCACAGCTGAAGAGATTGCAGACATCAATAACAATGCCCTTTAACTGTGATTATATTTACAATATAATGCAGGGAGAGTGGGATAGTTGCAACGGGGGACAGTTGCAATATGGATTATTTCTTCAATCAGGAATGAGCTTCAGTGATTATATTCATCCTGTACATGCTCAATCAGCCCCCCCCCATACTTCCTGAATGAAATCAGGCACATGTGACCATTCCTTTAAAAAATATATTTTCATGATAAAAGGTAAAAAAAATGTTTTAATATTTTTGTCATACTAAGTTGTTTGCGTAAAGCATTTTAAAAACATGATTTATATCTGTGTTTTCTTAACTTCTAACAGGCATAGCTAGCATGTGTCAAAGATATTGTGTCAAGCTATTATACCAAGCTTTATCACAGCTGTCAAGGGTAGGGACAGTTGCAACAACCCCAACTTTGATATAAAAGCTTGCCATAACATTACATAATTGTAATTTTATGGATTAATAAAGAACCCCTTTTAATAGTGAGGTATTTCTGCTTATTTAAGTAAATAGGTTCAAAATGAGCACGAGTCTAAGATGGACTCATTTCCTTCGCTCTCACACACACACGCACGCACGCACGCACGCACGCAGACAGTCGATTACATAAAGTCGATTACCTATTTACTTAAACTAGATTTGTCTAGTCTGAATTTGAAAGGTAAGACTGATACCTCTTGGTTAACTGCTAGTTGGTCAAACTAGTTCTTAAGACAGTGGCACTGTTCATGCAAGTTTAGTTCAGTAACCTATCACAGATGCTAACAGTAGGCTATTATAACATTTCAGTGTCTTGATTCTGATTAAATTAATATTTTGTAGTTCAAATGTATTGTAATAATTAACCAAGACATGGTTGTTTCTTGTTACTCAATTTTTCCCCATTTACTATTCTTTGTTTTTATACAGCCAATTTAACTTATTAAAGACCACGTCTATGCATGAATAAAATAAAGAAATTACCAAATGATATAAGAATTTATCATTTTAATTGAATTTTAATGAATGTTGCAACTGCCCCTATAGACTGTTGTAACCATCACCTGTTGTGGGGTCAATTGCACTATTTGACTTTGTCTATTCAAATATAAATTATACGTATATAATCATATGTGCATGTGTTACAGCAATGTAGGTGAGTAGCCGACTGATGTGGCTTTATTGAATTCAAATTCTGGCATTCTAATGCATACGGTCTCTGAAAAAACTAAAGGAAATGCAAAAGTGTTGCAACCGTCCCCACTCTGCCTACATAAATGGAGTGCCTGCATGTCCAAAGGTTGAATATAATGCTTGTTTTTCGTAAGAGAATGTGAGAAAGTGAGACACAGCCTGTGACCCTGAAACCATTAGCTTTGTTTGTCTCTTCGTGCTACAATAATCCAAATCTGTTATCTCCCCAAACCAATTAACCACCCTAGCAGTCTATGTTGACCCCAGCGTTTGCTCTGGATATGAGGTTCAGGAACATCCCTGATTCATTATCCTCAGATACCACCCTGCTTTTCACTAATATGTGCCAAGGGATGTGCCAATGTGACCGAGCCTGATAACATAGACGCCTGTGGGCACCCACTTTCACTCGCGGCCAGGGTTCTGGTGCTGGAGGCACATTGTCATGGCACAGCGAGTGTGTCGAATGGGATTGAAGGAGCAGATATTGCGAAATTCGTTACATCTGTGTGCTTTGAAGAAGAGCCGCAGTAATGGAGGAACCTGGAGAGAGAAACAAACAGTGCACGTGGTGCGAGCGTTTATACGCTAAATCTAGCTGTGTGATGTTTTGCTTATGTCTCATCTATATATGTATGACGATACAGTGTATTGTCGCACATACGGTGTGTAAATGGATCAAAATGTGCTTGTCAGTGATAAAACTCACACATACATGATCTTACACGTTCAATTGTGTGTATTATGTTCGTCCATGCAAGCGTGTAAGCGATATCACCTCTGAGGCTTGTAACCAAGCCGCTCTTTCAGTCTCCCTTCCTCTGCTGGTATCGTGACAGGAAGGACAGATATCTCATTGTCACATACAGCACAAACACAGACTGCCAAACAACACTTCATAAATCACACAAATAGACTCAATATGCGTTGAGACTCCATAACACATCTTACAAAACCTTTGGAAAATGATATGATTGGATATGAAAAACATGTTGCCCAACACAGCCTGGGAGTATGTCTTTTTAAAGAGCTATTTAAAGAACATTGCCCCCAAAAATTGTGGAAATATGATTTAGTGCCGTTCTTAATTACTGTCAAGGAGGAAGCGTGCAGGATAAGATTTAGAGAGCACAGTTAGCAAACGACCCACGGCAACGCTTGGGAACAGTGCTAAACAACTGCCTGGGAAAGTGTTGTTTTCTCTGGCGCAGAACAAGTGTTGAAATGTTTGTAACGTTTTTTCCCCTTATATCTATCATACATAATTCATCATTCATGCCCAGAATGCAGGATTTGTAACTGTTTAAAAGATTAATAGCTTGTTTACTTGACAAATTGTGTCTGATTTCATGGGTGGGAGAGGGGAAACGCTTGGAAATGATGGCATATGGAGCATTAGATGAACATATTTCTGAAACAATTAATATTGTCTTTGAATTACTAACAAGTAATTGAGTATTTTCTAATGTACTGCATAAATGTGTACTTTCTTGCTTTGATTCCTTCTTTATATTCCTTGTTCATTATTTTACTTGCTTCATTTTCTCCTCCTACCTTGCATTCCTCTACTTTTTCTTCCCGTCTTCAATTTTTTGTTTCCTTTTTACTACCTTTCTTCCTTTCTTTACCTTACTTATTCCATCCTTCCTTTCTATCCTATATCCTTATCTTCTCCATTGGTTTCTCTATCAGTCCTTTTTAATTTCCTTGCCTTTTTTCTTATTTACGTAATTCCTTCAATTTTCTCCACCTTCCTGTCTCGCTTCCTTCATTATTATTAAATACTTTCTTTCTGTATTTTCATTTTCCATCCTTCTATCATCCATCCATTTCTACATATGTATTTTTATTTTCCTTTCTTACCTGTCTTTCTTTTCTCATTTCCTTCTTCATTCCTGCCATGCTTCTTTACTTTTTCTTTCCAAATCTTTAGTTTCTAAATTTCTTCCTTCTGTTCATCTCTCCCACTTTATGTCCAATTTTCCATTTCTTCTTTCCACCCATCAGTTCCTTTTTGTAAATGTCCTTTCTTCCTTGCATTATCTTCCCTTCGTTTCTATTCTCTGTTTCCACCGATGGTTCCCCCATCTGCAGTTTTCCCCATTCCTTCCTTCATTTTCCCATTATTTATCTACTTTAAATTTCCTTTCCTTCCTTCCTGCCTTTTTTCTTCCTTCCAAGAATGTTCATACTGAAAAGAGAGGGGAAGTGAGAGAGGCAGATTACAGATGTCTTCCATTATTTGCCTGGCTGTGTTTTAAATCCAAATACTTACTTCTTCCTTTCTGTTGCTGTGTATTAATTATTGCATGTTTAATTATCATGGATGTTTGCGTTTATCTCATAAATGTGTCTCTCGCTAATTGTTCATGACATTTTCTGTCCCAGTTCTTATTTCTCTAGAGAGTAATTGCAGGGACTCTGTGCTCTGTGCACGTGTGTGGTGTGAGGGGATGTGTGTCTGCCTCTCCTTCTTTCTGTTTTAATCTTTATATTTCTCCATCTCTGAAGGTGTTGGCAGGCTTGTCACGTTTAATATCTTCCAGTAGAAGAAGTGTGTTTAAGATCGCAGGGTGTGATCCAGATAAAGATCCTGTAGTGGATACAGAGTCAGAGTGCAGGAATGGAGACCTGTGCGTGCACTTACATAACTGAACAGCTGATCGACTGAACGAAACATGGTCATGTCTCCTCAGAGGTCACCGTGGTTTGAAGGTGAGGAGGTGGACCAGTGATGTTTCCTTGTTAGAGAAATAATAACTGGGGAAAAAAAATCGAATTGATTTGATTTGTTTAGAACTTTGAACTTGTCCAGTTCTCAGTTCTGCTTGCTAAAGTTTTCTTTAGCATTAGAGAAACAAGAGAATTATAGACATTGATATTTATATTGCAGTATTTATGCATATTTAATATTATATTGCAGTGAATACTGATATGCAAGTTATGATATATTATTGCTGGATCTCCCTTATATTACAGTAAAGATGAAAGAATATAGCATTATACTGGTAAAAATATTCTAAAAGTAAACTGGCAAGTTCAGTTGGGGTGAAAACCTGAAGCTGTCACACCGATGTTTGATACATTGGGCCTGTGCTGCACACTGTCTGTGTCAGTCTAGCAGTATAAATATTGACATATTTTCTCTTCTGACATATGCAACATCTACTCCTCATTTCTGACTTCTTCAGTGGTTGGTTTATATGCAGGTCTCCAGCAGAAACATTCCCCAAGAGTCAGCCCCCACTGTGCCAAGAGAATTCAGATGATGAAAATGTGTGATCATAACTGAGACCCAGAGCGCACACTTAACTCTGATCACTGCGAGTAATGACTGTTGGTTGTTCAGCTTACCAGTTCAAATTCAAAGAAGTTATACAAATAGTTTCTAAAGATATGAATAGTACAGTACTGAAAGTTTGTACTTTATGTAAAGTGTTATCTTCTTATGAAGGCTGAATGAATGAATGTTTTTATAATAATAATGACATTAATAATAATAATTCTTAATATATTTTTTTACATTTATATAATACTGAGGGCCAGATTTACCAAACATAATGCAATTCCATAAAACCACCAATGGGTGGGGTGATTTACTGACAATGCACACATTAAAGAACACAAAAGAAACCAGATCATTTCCATAATGACCAGCGTAATCTACCAAGAGAAGAGCAAATTAAACAATGGCACAAATACCAGTAATTTGATGAGCTCAAACGTCAGTAAATTGCGTTGTGTGCTTCATTTTAAAGGGGTCATCGGATGCAAAATTCACTTTACAAGTTGTTTGAACATAAATGTGTGTTGGAAGTGTAGACATCCATCCTTTAATGATAAAAATTCCAGAGTGTTTTTTTTAAATCACGCTGTTCTGAGAGTCCTGTCAGAATGATGTAGTTCTGTACAGGCTACTCCCCCGATAATTGATTGACAAGCCCGTCTTACCTTCGACCCGCCCTGAGTGAGCTGAGTGAACTGTCTCCGGTGCAGGGGAAGACAAGAATTTCTCCGATTAAGCGTTTTTTTTAAGTGATTTTGTTGTTGGATGTAATAATGAATATAGCAGTCGTCAGTTACTCCTGACATCTGAGCCGCTGAAGACGCAGAGGATTAACGTTGCTTTCGTTATATTTCTTAATAATATAACTCCTGTCTGGTGGAATGATCTTCCCACCCCTATCCGGAATGCTGGATCCCTGTCAATCTCCAAGAAACAACTGAAAACTCATCTCTTTCGACACTACTTGACTTTATCCTAAACATAACAAAATCTTCATCTTTCTCTTTACCTTTCTCTCCTTCCCTTGCTAGCATGTACTTATTTGAACAATGCCTGAGACTTGGTGTTACGGGCACTTCCTCTGTCTGTTTACCTCTTCAAGATGAATCGCTTCATGTATTCCCCAATTTTAAGTTGCTTTGGATAAAAGCGTCTGCTAAATGACTAAATGTAAATGTAATAACTAAATCCCACAGCTTCCCTACTAGTAGAGATATGCTGCCAGGTAGAATTAATTCACACAAGCTATCGCTCTCACTAATGTATTCATATGAATGTAATCTTTACTGTGCAACTTTATCTGTATCTGATTTAGAACGAGCAGACATCTGTGAGAAACATAAAGACCCAAAGACAAAAGAACTGATCAAAATAAGCTGTTATAGGAGCTAAAGTAAACAGTACTGCTCGTCACCCCACGGAAGAGAGGGGCGGGGTCAGCAGAGCTCATTAACATTTAAAGCAACATGGACTATAATGGCTTGATGAAAACAGAGCTGATTTTGACAGAATAAAGATGTTTTAAACACTACCATTGTGAAATTGTAACCAAAGTATGTTATAGACTTTTCACTAGGAATCATATCAACTATTATCAAATGGGCATCCGATGACCCCTTAAATACTCTCCTCCCATAAATTTTAGGTCTGAAAGGGAAACTCCTACAAATGCATATTCAATTCACAAAAATAACTGTCCATGCCTTTTCAGTGCTAATTCTTCACTGCATGTCTTTAGTAAATCCTGACAGTACTATTTTAACCCGAAAGACTGTTTGCGCTGGCACAAGCTGTTAGTACATCTGACCCTAATACTTCTATTACTACTTCATATTATTTATTTAGATAATAACTTTTATTATTAATAACAATACAATGTAAGAATATAATATAATTTTTGAAAAAAGGTAAAGATTCTAAAGAGCCCTCCATAAAAGATAGATAGAAAGACCTCATATGTTATGTTGGAGTTCTGCATAGCATTTTTAAATCTATTTGGGTTAATTATGTGATGTGTTTGATTTATAAAGAAAAAAAAAGAAAAAAAAATTGCGCAAATTAAACAATTCAATAAGCAGATCATTAAAACCAGGCTAACATAACAAACATCAACAAACATTTGACATGACTCTTCCGCAGACTTCTGAATTCATCCCCTTTTGAGCGATACATAGACATGCTACAATCCCACAAAAACCCAGATTTCTCTTGGCTGTGTTCCCAGCTTGTGACATTCAGACAGGGATAGATGGAGCGCGTGGGTATGTGTGTGTTGTGCACAGACTTCGCCTGACTCTTTGCCACCTGCTAGCTGCCTGAGAATGCCAAGGTGCCTCAGGGCATTCACCGGCACACCACTGATTCGCATGTTTCCCATCCTGCCCCTGTGTCCTTTCATTACCACTGACTAAGGCCAGGGGAAGGGGTCTCTCTCGGTCTCCTCCTCGCTCGCTCTCTCTCATCTCATCTCCCTCACTCCCTCAGGAGGAGACCACCGCATGCTGATGTGACAGGAGCACAACACTAGTCTTCCTCCATCTGTGGAGTGCCGTCTGCTGTCACCCTGCCGTGACCTTTGACTGTCTCCAGGTGTTATAAGGCAAGGGCAGCAACTGAGGGTCAGTCCCTGCTCTGTCAAGGGCCCGGAGTGCTAAGGCGAACGTGTCAGCAGAAGGAGGGGTGGGTCACAGACACCATGTTGACGTGCTGACCTACAGAGAGATCTCAGGTCAGGGGAGGGTTGTTAAAACCATGCAAAGTTTCAGTTAATCAGGCCTCTTTCTCTCTCTCTGTGGCTGCTTATTAGTATTCATATCTAATATTTACATGTACCTTTTTGCATGCTGACAATGTGCGTGTATTGATAGCCTCTAAAACAGAAAGTGATTTAAATATGCATAATATGTATGAATCCTTTATATTTATAAACACATTTAATATATATATTTATAAATAAATATTTATACAGTAAATTTTTTATAGATATATTTGAGCCCATAACCGCAAATTATTACTCAACAATAAAAATGTAATAGATTTATGCGCAAATAAAATAATTTAGTTAAACTTTATGTTAAGGTGATGTTGTTACAATGTAATTACACAAAGTAGTAACACGTAATTTTAAGTAACTATGTTTACTTACTGTATGGTTAAGTTTAGGGTTAGTTGCTTGTAATTATTCATAATCTACTGTTACTATAGTAAGTATACATGTAACATTTGTAACTGCCCCTTTAATATAAAGTGCATAATAATTAGATTTATGTGTTGGCTTTAAACATAATTCATCTAATTTGTTAAATACAATAAATAAATAAATAAATACAAATAAAAAATCCACTAATTCGGCATTCTATTTACTTAAAATGACTTTTCAAACATTTGTACATCTTTAAAGTTATTTATAAAAGGCTTATATTTATATGATGTCAATGTGATAATAATGTACATTTCAAAGCCACAAAACCATACAGTCAAAGCCATAAAAAATACATAAACATTAAATAATTAATTTTTTACAGTTAACTTCTCGTTTGGCACTCAACAGAGGTAGTCGCTTATATTTCACTCCCCGCCCTACCCTTTTTTTCCTCCCTGCTTGCTTCTGCTGTCTCGTCTCATCCATCTATTGAAGAGACTCTTTCTGCACGGCTCTCCAAACTAGAAAATTATGGATTTGATCAACTGGTCTCTCAGCGATTGATACCATCTTCTCAAGGAGAAGTCTGGGTTCTGGGGAACCTGTTTGTCCTGACGGGCGTTCGCGGCGGATATACGAGGGATGCGTGGAGAAGTGGCAAATCGTGTGTCTGGCGGCTCTTTCCGTTGAGGACGCTGAGGATATCTACCTTTTCGGCACCATGATAACAGGTATTCTGCTGATTGGATTAGGCTTTACCCTGGGTTATCGAAAAATTCGGAAGACGGGAACAGCTGTCCAAAGTCTCACAAGGCTGCCCGTTTTGATTGAAGCTGTGGGAAGAGCGGTCAGCAATGAGACTGAGACTATAAACCGGAATATGGATGCCATCATGATGAAATTAACAGCTTTGCAAGTGAAACTTGGTGATTTCAGAGATCAGAATGGACAAAGAGAATGAGCTGTGGAAGTTTGCAGCTGTTCGCCCCAAAAGTCACAACAATTCAATCTTATCTTTTCTGGCTCCCCGTACCGGCGCCTTGGCCAAGGTCATGCTGGATAAACTACCCTGAGAGAGCGATGCAGTGTAGACTCTCTTGCTCCCATCCCCGACTACAGACATTACTCCCCTCCCCCATTCAACTGCCTCTGTAACGCTTTGTACCGCCACCTGTCGAGCAGGTATGCGACCGGCGCCGTAATAAATGGCACCGGACCGGACGGCTGCTTGCCAGAGCTGGATATGTTCCCCCTGTTGCAAGTCATGTGTTTATGGTATATGTGCTTTTGTGCTGAGGTTTTTTTTTTTTTCTGTTCTCAGACTGTATTCCAAATGGAGCATAGTCTGGGGGTTAAAAAAATTTTTTTCCTCCTCTCTCTCATGTAAAAGCTGTATTTTTCTTAATACCCTGTCTTCCTGTTCTGTCTACCCCGTTGTCATATGTATGTTGTGTATGTATGGACAGGTTGATGGCTAATTTCGCTGGTACTTGTACTAGTGACAATAAAGGGCTACTACTACTACTACTAAATAAATAAATAACAATTTATTGTAAAGTAATGCATTTCAACTTTTTGTAAAATATCTTTCTTTAAAAAAAAAGCATTATCTGTCATATAAATGGAATTCAATATATATGGTGTCTGCACTAGTTTCAGTGTCTATGCAAATGTACAAGACTATAAACAAATGTGAAATATGGTCACTATAGTTGGAGGTGTGGGGTTAAAAAATGAAAAAGGTCATAGTTATGTAAGTTTTAGAGGCGGAGCATGTTATTACATTTTGCTGAACAAAGAAAAAACATTTTGTTTGGAATAATGTGCACCAATTCACAATAACACCAGGATGTGTAAAATGGAGCAGTTTTCATTTTATGGTGAATTTGAAATGCCATCTTAGCCTGCAGTTGTTAGCCTGTGTCTCGCCTGTGTCTCGCACACTTGGTGGTAGATCCTAACTGGTTTACTCATCAGGCTCCACCGGCCAATCACACTGCCCTGGAAATGACGTGTTACCCAGCAGGCTTCAGTATTCAAGTCTCACCCATACGTCTGTGTCGTCGGTCTCTCCACAGCCTTGAGACAATCACAACAGCATGACTACATTATGATGTGCTTAACAGCTACACACAATAACCCCCTTTCAGTCAGGGACAAATCAAACACGCTTCCAATAAAACTAATTGTCATGCGGATTGTCAATTATACAGCTAGAGGCAATTATGACATTTTGAAAATTACGGTTTTGCCATTGCGCACAATTTGGGAGAACGAAACCTAGGGAGGCTTGTGGAGACTTTTCACAGGTGGCTGTCTAAAATGAAATCCTTCAGAGAGTGCTACTGACATTCAGAGTTGATTTAGACAGTCTATTCCATAAAGTGTGCGTGTCTGATTATCAGGCCACAGTGGAAAGCAATCTGCAGTGTGCTCTCCGAGAGAAACCCCAGCAGGGATGAATGGTATTGTTTTTGAAAAATAGAGCCGCTATTACAATAAATACGTGTCAGATAAAGAGGTTAACGAGAGTTACGGGGATCAATTAGGTCCCAAGATCCATTAGTGACACTTTAATTACATTATGAACAATGCAATGATAATTACATTGTCAATAATTAATAGCCTTTTAATGTAACAAAAGCATTGGGAACAGTCATTAGCTAATAGGTTATTACTGAGTTGATAGCATCAGCAATTCCATAATGTAAGACTGTGCCAACAAACTGAGTAGTGATGGTGTCAAACGGCATACCATCATGTGTCAGGACAGCCCAACAAATTAATAATTAATTAATTAGTCCTAACTAAATAAATTCATTGCATGTAATCCAAGTTAAAAGAAACCAGCCTGAAAGATGAATCTGAGATGAATATGCAGAATACTCTATATTAACACGTCATCATCTAATGCAAAACTATTCTATTCTTGAAGTATACTATAGAGCTGATGAGGTTGATTTCAAAAAGTCTTGCCAAGTGGTTCACGGTTAGGCTGTTACCCAGAGGCCAGTACATTTAACATGCTGTTACGGCAGAAATAGCACTAGAAAGGGATGCTCTACCTCCGGGGATTATGTTGGCATGAATTTCAATTTTTAACATTGAAGTTAATGCAGAGATTTACAATTAAACACAGAGGAAACAAAGATGAGCCAATATTCTGCAAGAGGAATGGGTTTGGCATTAAAAATAAATCTCTTGTTCTGCACTTGTTAGAATTTTAAACCCATATTACAACTTAAACAAATCTTGTATGCTGAAAGTTTTATTTATAAATATTTAGCAGGACTATTGTAGAGCTTTTATTCTTTTACAGACCTTTTTTTGTTCTTTTATATTTATGCATGTGTTGACTTTTATTAATTTTTGCAAGTAACTGTAAAGATAAATACATGAATGTTATTAATAAATTATTACTTTTTATTAATTTGGTCTGTGGGTGGTAACAGGTTTTATTCACTGTAAAAAGTCTTGAAGTCCTGATGAAGAGTCTGTCTTTTCAACAGAAGACTGAGTTACAACACTCTGATTAAACATTACACGGTCAGAACATTCTTTCACATTAATTTTCTTTCACACTAAGAAATAAAACATGCATTTGTAAAATAGGATGAATTTTCGATTCATTTCACATCCAGTTAAGAAAATTCTCCCGATTTCAAGTTGAAGTGTATCAAAGCTGTGCCATTTGAAGCAAACCAAACCAAACTAGTAAATCCATGCCATAATTTTGTTTTAAATGGCAGATTCCTTTACTCAGTAAATCAGAATGAAGCTATATAGAAGGAATATGGTGTAATATTTATGAGAGCACCGGCAGTCCTAAAGGGTGCAGCACTCACAGCTGTTTTTCACACAGTCTTGTCACACACACTTCTCTCTCTGCGTTTGCCAGAATGTCAGTCTTCTTTTCCACACACAGACATAGCATATAAACCCACACCTATACACATGCTACGTGGCTGATCCACGTCTTACCTTCTCACGCATGTGTGCCAACAATATGTTTGTGTTGGCATAAGTGCATGTGTTACGTAACAGGCTGAACTTAAGACTTCACAAGAGCAGAATGTGGTGCTAATACTAAATAAGGCTTTGAATAATGTCTCAATCTGTCAAAACGGGCCTTTCCTTCCTCCATAATCTTTTATTCAGCATCATCACGAGGAAGCAGATAGGGTTATAAAACACTTTCTCCAATAGATGGAGGAAGACGAGGAAAATGAGTGCCAACTTGCCCATTCAAATGTAAAGTGAGCTGTGATTAATTTACTCAGCCCAACTTAATGCATTCAGCGCTGTCTACTCAAACTGTCCCCAACAACCCGGCTCAGAGTTTGACCTTCTCTTCTATTTTAGAGGATTTATCCTACTAATACCTGGCAACCTTGAAGATAAAACACATATTGACATATTGACAACCAGTGAATAAGTTAAAGAAAGAGATTGGAGAGGTGTTAAAATCCCAGAAAAAGAAAAACGACAGACGGAAAAAATAACTGGACAGCAAAGATAAACAGCCACAATCTAAAAGGAAGTCCGATATGAAGCAGCACATGTAGACACTGTGTCATATTTACACAAATAATGTGTTTAGTCCAATATTAATTCAAATTGAATTGAATGTTTGCATGGTTTCCAGGTTATAGAAATATGGAACACCATTCTTAATTTTATTATAAAACAACCAGTACTATAATATTTAATGTTATGCAATTTACATTTTTTTTTTTTTGTCACTCCCCTCATAAATCACTAATCTCTGTTTGAACCTTTACCCACCGATGTCAGTGCTGAACGGTATTTTCATACAAAATTGAGTGATTTACACAATGTTTGATCATATATTTTGTAACATTTGTTTTTTCTTTTGCAGTAGTCAGTTATTTTCGGATCTGAATGTTTTTGAGGAGGCACTGCCTGCTCAGAGAAAATGTCCTGATGCGCACGTTCTGACTGATGGTGGAGGACAGATTGCCTTTCATGGTTAAAGGAGTGGAATGGAAAATCAATTTTACTTTTAGATTGAAGTTTGGCTGAGAAGCTGAAAGACACGTATGGGAGTCAGTAAGATGCTGTATGTCCTATTCATCAAAACGGCCCGTGTACCTCTGACAGTCTTTACAGCGTGTAATTCAAATTAAAATCCGACGAGGCTTCAAGCAAGCTGACTTGTGTATGAAATCTGCCATGTTTACTGTCGCCACTCAGATGAATATTCTGAATGTGATCTTTCGGGTGGTTGCTCATTCAGAGGCAGAAACCGCCATGATTGATGAGTCTCAGCAACGATGATCTGCTTTCAAAGCCTGTGATCCATGGACACACGAGGCACTGATGCTGAACAGAGGATATGCATATAAGCAAAGGAACCACCCACATATGTCTCCTCTTCTGTAGTCCACATTAATCACACAGTTATTAGTGTCAGCTATAATTTTATCAGTTCGACTCCTGTGCATTTATGCAGACATTCGTGCAAAGCATTAAGACTTCTCTCCAGAGCATTTTCAGATTTCCTATAAATGCAATGCAGTACATTATGAGAATGCACATTGGAAACAGTATCTTAAACACTTTTGCACTATTATAATGCAAATGATGTTACATAATGTGAAAATAACATGTAATACTGTGTGCATCACAGAATAATTCTGTCATTTGTCTAAACATAATGAGTGTTTGTACTACTACACATATCATGTATTGTTTGAAGAGATTCTGTCATCATTTACTCACCCTCATGTCGTTCCAAACTTCTGCGATTCTGAGATATTCTGAGAAATGTCTTTATCCATACAGTGGAAGCACTAGGTTTTGGTTTAATTCAACGTTCATAACATCTTTCAAAATACCAGAAAGTCATACAATTTTGGAACGACATGAGGGTGGATACGTAATAGCAGTATTTGCATTTTTGGTTAAATCTCTTTATCTCTTTAAAATCATTCTGTGGTGTAAGTAACATTTTAATTTAGTGTCTGGCTAATGCTAATTTCATAGCTAGCATTTGATGTAACCTAAATACACAAAATAATATTGTCAACGTTTTTGCATTATTTCACATAAATATAGCTTGACCAGAAGTGATGCACAATAAAACAATTCTGATCTAAAAAAATGTTGTATTACATTTACAATACATCGATCCTTCATTTTACTAAAGCACCATATCCCATTGTTTAATGTCAAGCATGATTCACCACACAAAAGTAGTGAAATGGGTCATGATTATTTAACTAATTAAAATATTATTGTTATAAAATGTCATGTTATTTATTTATGTAGGATATTCATATTTTAAGTTTGAAAGCAAAACATAAAATGCATATATGAAAATGCATTTAAAAAGAAAACTGTGTGACCGTCATATGATAAACAGAAAAAGGATAGAATAAAATCAACCCCTGGGACTTAATGAAGTGTCTGTAGTTGAAGAAACTACCAACCACAGGATCAAAACTTAGCTAGGTCAATATTTAGACGAATAGTAATTCCTAGAGGTAGTTATATACAGTAATAAGAGTCCTCGCAGACAGGCTCCTCAGTGCCCAGCTGTTCAGTGAATTGTTCACTTCTTAAACGGCTAAAAAAGGTGATCCATTGAGTCTTTCCCTCCTCTAGACCAATCCATTCATGTTTTATTAATGTCATATGCTCTTGGGTATGGAATCTTTTAAAACAACTCACCGGGTCACCCTGTTCGTTGTCACAAATCAAATTGGCCCAGCGAGCGATTAATCTTCCTGTCGAAGTGACTCTGAAAGGGCCCTGACACCTTATTCATTTCCTTAATTAGATCTCTTATTAGGTGTCGCAGTCGTCCACGTTAATTACAGCTTTCTTTGACTCTTGCACTTTCGAGTTGGCTACGCAAACTATTTGTGGAAAGTAAAGGCAAGAACGTAAGGTGATTAGAAGCGATGAATTGGATTAATGTTTAAAGCTCGAGGTGGAGGTGAGGCGGTGTGTTAGGTGGGACATTAGCTCTAGACATACATGCTACTGAAATTCATTCTGAACAAATATAAAAATAAAGATATGTGGATAGACATACTTTTATTAAGCCCTTTCACAAGAAAAAGTGCTGTAATGTATTTGATAAAAAAAGACAACAGCACGACAACAGGCTATATACTTAGTTAAGTTAGGTGCCATTTTGAAAGTAACACCGATGAAAAGAGGCTGTGAGGGAAAGTCAGTATTTACAATAGGACATACTGTATAAAGGTCCTGAATCATGATATTTTTGCAGATCAAAACTGTTTTATGTCGTTTTTTTGCTACTTAAAGTTAGCTGAACAATTAATATGTTGTTAATTAATACACAGCCATGTTTCCATTTGTTTAAAAACGATTTTGTTAGCATGGTGCTACCCTGACTAATGCTGCCAGACAACTCTGATGTGGGATATTTATTTCCTACCACAAACCCGGAAGTAAAGTCTGGATTTAGTTACATTAAAAGTAGTATTTGGTAGCATTAAAACATTAATGTTACTAATTAAGTAGCATTAAAACATTACAAGTATCTGTTAACATTAATATAGCGCCATTCCATAAATTATTTTCGGGTTGAAGTGGTAAATATCCTAAATCCGAGTTGTCTGAAACATTAGGTCTATTGCTTGGGTACTACAACAGTTTCGAAAGAAAATATCCAGGAATGAATTACATTTGAGGTACAAACACTTACCGTGTCTATTACTGCTCCCGACGAAAGGCACAGCAGAACAGTAGATGGGGTTACGTTGTTGAACGAATCAAGACTTTTCAGATCACTTGAATGAAAGAGCCAATGGTTCACTCATAAAGATAGCCACGCGTCGCCACCTACTGGAGTATAAAGTAACCTTCAGAAAGAGTCTTTGAAAACCCCAGCACTAATGCACAGACTGACGCAGAGCCTGGTTTTACCAAGTGTGACATGTTCCTGGGTCAACAATATATGTTGACCCAGAAACACATCTAAATCTGCTATCAAAACAAACCGCTGACCCTGATGTATTCCTCCAGAGCTGAAAGTGTCCTTCAAACCAGTTCATTGTGAATCTGAAGCTAAATTTGGAAATACGCTGTGCTATTTAGTGTTTGATTATTTTGATGATTAAAGGAACATCCTTGGTCCAGCAATGACCCCGGAGGAATGAACCTTTCCTTGTGCCGCATTAGCATGTTACTGAGCTTCTCACACTCACAAATACAACAAAACACTAATTAAACATTATTAATGATACTTCTACAGAACACTTAGTTTGCAGTTACAAAAAAATGAAAATAAAGACACTACAGCTTACCATAGGAAACATAGCATTTACTGTAAATGGGTCGGTAAGCAGTTTGACGAGGAAGCTTCACTTCATAGAGTAGGAATCAATTGCCTTTGGCAAGAGCATGAGCACTTTCTACCTTTGAATTGAATAGCTGAACAAAACGGGTGGAAACATGATCAGTAAAAGCATCAGCGAGTAAACAGCGTTGCGCTTGAAGCCTGAGGTTTCTGTACTCGCTGTAGTGAAGTCTTTGGCCTGCTGTCAGGAGTGAATCTGATGACCCAGCAGGAGTGCGTGTTGACCTGGATTTTATTGATCTTCTGGTCTTGAAAAGTGGGATTGTATTGTGGCGTAGAGCAGGGTTTTGGACATGTTCATCACTTTACACTTAAAAAAATGAGCTGATTCATATTCAGCATGTCGTCTATATTAAAAATGATACACTTGAATAGTTTGGCTCCTTTGTTTGCTGGGCATCTGCTACAAATATCTGCATGCACAGCATCACCGAGACTGTACCTGGAAGAAGCCACTTATTTATGAAAACAGTACAGTTATATTTATACATATACTACATGTACATCTACTGTATATAGCACTGTTTTTGCAGCATTTTTAAACAACAAAACTTTCAAAACTATTTTTTTTTCAGGCTGTTCTCAAATGTAATATTTAGCTCTTGGATGTTGATTAACTATCCAATATTAATTCTTTATGAAAAATGGTTTTCAGGAAAACAACTGTATGTATAAATAAATAAGATAAAAAAACAACAACAAAGAGTTTTGCACGTGTATTAAATGTGTCAAGTGGCAGAAAAAAATTCTTTATTTTTCTAAGAAAAAAATCAAGAACATCCAAAGAAGATTGTAGGGAGTATATGAGAATAAATGTTCAATAAATAAAGATTTGTTATGAAGTAACATGAAAAGAATATTGTTATTAAATCCATAAAGGCTATCCCATTTGGTGAAGCTTGATCAAAAAGACTTCAATAAAGTCTGCAAAAACCTATTTAAATTGTCAAAACAATATGCAACCTATTTTAAAAATGAATTGTTCTTCACAGTAAGATGAATTTATGACCAATTCAGTGATAAACTGTACAGTACTTTTGTCATTGTGAGAGCGACTCATTTGTGAGCCTTAGAAAGCTAAAGAAGTGACATTGAAGACCACACATTTTTATATTATTAATTGTATTAATAAAATAATTTAAGTTATAATAGCAACTATTGACAGAAACATCTTACCTTATAAACTGCAGGAATTCTCATTTAGTTGTTTTGTTTTCCAGTACAAATATCGAAACATTCTTAAATCAAGATACATTTACTTGAGAAGCAAACGACTTAAAGACATAGTTCACCCGAAAATGAAAATTCTGTCATCATTTACTCACCCTGACGTCGTTCCAGACCTGTATAAATATCTTTGTTCTGCTGAACACAAAGGAAGATATTCTGAAGAATGTGGGAAACGGAGCAGTTCTGGGGCACCATTGACTTCCACAGTATTTTTTTTCCTACTATGGAAGTCAATGGTGCCCCAAAACAGCCTGGTTACAAACTTTCTTCAAAATATCTACCTTTGTGTTCAGCCGAACAAAGAAATTCATACAGGTTTGGAATGACTTAAGGGTGAGTAAATGATGACAGAAATGTCATTTTTGGGTGAACTATCCCTTTAAGTCTTGTTTTAAATGAGATGAGTTTATGCTTAAAACAAGCAGAAGAAAAAAAATCTTCCAAAGGTGTAAAAGGGAAAACAATTTTTTTCTTACCCTACTGACAGAAATAGTTTTCTTGTTTTAAGATATATAACTTTTACCTAAGTAAATGTATAATTGATTTAAGAATATTTATATATTTGTTCTTGAAAACCCTTTAAGGATACTAAGTATCCTTAGTATACAAAAATACTAAGTAATAGTTTATTTTTCCACTTTTGAAATGTAATTAGAAATGGGAGGGCCTTTGATTCATAAAGGCTTCTAGCCACTGCTCTAACTTAAAATATCAACATTCGACACCAAAACTTGTCGGAAATAAAGTTGTCGGCAGTGGACAGCTACTAGTGGACACTTTAACTGCAAGCTGACAGAGAGGTTCGTCCAACCATCTTCATTGCATGCTGAACAATTGAAGTTCTCTTAGATGACATCTCACTGATACTCTGTGAAACCTGTGGAAATATTACTCTGAGCTTAATAGAACGGTGCAAGGCTGAAATCTTGCGCGAGACAGCGACCACAATTTTCTGTGTGTCCCACAAGGGACAGCACTTGTCATGTATAGCACAGACCCACTCAAGAAGAAAATGATGGATTTCACAGTTTGGCCTGTCTCATGCCTTGTGCATTTCAACTTTAGTTTGTTTTGAGGGAACACAAGGGAGAGAATAAAGCGGAGAGGAAATTTATTATCATGATCATAGTCTCTGACAGTCCTGAACTTTTAATCATTCGATGTTGAAGACTTACCCTCTTTTTTGGCTGATTGTGATGTCACAATAAGATGACATTGCCTTTTGGGGTTTTAAATGGAGGAAATAACTTTTCTGTCATCATTTATTCACCTTCATGTCATTCCAAACCTGTATGGCGTACTTTAAAAATTATTATTTAAAATCAGGGGTTTCCAAAACAACACCAATGTTCATTAAACATACAAGAAATATTTACTTTAGAAAGCCATTGTTGTTTGGAGTGACACAAGTGAGACAAAACCACAATATAATTTTCATTTTTGGGTGGATTATTCCTTTTATTCAATTATGCTTCTTCCAAATATGACTATATTTGCATTAAGGCAGTTTACTTTTCAGAGTATTGTCAAAAGCATCTATTATCGCAGTCATTGTAAACATGGCCTGTGATGTCGTAATATACAATAAACTTTCCATTCTAATAATAATACAATGGGTGGTTATAAATAAATATGAGGTAAACCAAGAGCAGAAGCCTCTTCTAAGAACTCGATTGAAGTTTCTTCAGCAAAATAAAAAGAATTGGGCGGCGGTAAATGCACTCGGTTATCTATGCAAAGGCAGTTCTCGCTCCAAAAAGAAGTAGGGCTCTCTTCACAGCAAGACTCCAGCATTCGGAAAAAGCAGATGCATGAAAGAGAATTGAGAGCTCTTCCTTAAGCATCCATCCCAAAGCACCTTTTACGACCCATCCACATTAAAACCCTGAATACACAAGGAAATAAATCGTCTCAGGTTACGTATGTAACCATGGTTCCCCGAGTGGGGAACGAGACACTGCGTCCCCTAGGGGTCGCTACGGGGAACGCCCTCAGCGTGACTCGGTCTGAAGATACATATGAAAAAACACCACCTGTTGGCCGGCGACAGCCCATGACGTCACTACCGGCGTACCACAATATAAGTGCCGCCGGGAGGATACATCATCAGCTTCTTCGTCTGAAGCTTGCGTCCGAAGCATGGCTCAAAGCCCAGGGGACGCAGTGTCTCGTTCCCCACTCGGGGAACCATGGTTACATACGTAACCTGAGACGTTCCCCTTCATGGGAACTCGAACTGCGTCCCCTAGGGGTCGCTACGGGGAACGTTATACCCACTTCACCATGCTGAGGGGAATGCAAGCCAATTTCGCAAAAAAGGCGAGCACTAAGCCAACTATACCCGGCTTAAGGAAGTTTCCCCCGGGACGGCTGATGGCTGTCAGTGATATTATCCCCTTCGGCCAAAGGCCCGAGCTGCGTACTCTAGTACTTACCTGTTAGGCGCCGGGATTACCGGGCCTAGGGTAGAGCTCAAGGTCTTGGAATCAGAAAAGATTCCTTCAAGGGGATATGGCCAGGCACCTGGCTCACCAGGTCCTGGCCGATCACTCAGGGGTTACCACCTGCTCTCCCAAGCTTACTGAGGGAACTGTCTCAACAGACCTCTTGGTAGTGTACACCCCTTTCCCTTTTTGGACCCAACATATATGGGACAGGGAGGCGGGGCCCAAGGCACAAACCGGGGCTTTAACCAGCTCAAAAAGGGCACGAAGCAGTCAGAACCCTACCCTTACGGGATTTTTAGAAAGAACGCAGAATCTTTAATGTGCGGACTTACCACTAAGTGGATTTTAGAAAAGTGCCCAAAGTCTTGCGTGTGCACTTATTAGAACGTTCTATGCCTTGGGCGGAGAACTACTCATTCCTCGGAGTGAGAGAGGAACTCAGGCGCTCAGAAGGGAGCGGCACGCTCATAGATGACCCTCTGGTTGAGGGAGCAATGCTGGCTCGACCAACAGGCGGCGACCTATCACAGAGCTCTGGGGGCGGAGAAGCTTCGGACGCTCAGGCGGAGCGGCATGCTCATAGGTGACCCTCTGGTTGAGGGAGCAGTGCTAGCTCTACCGACGGCGAGCTCTGAGAGGCGGAGAACTCATTCCTCGGAATGAGAGGAACTCAGCTACCAATGAGGAGCTCTAGAGCGGAGAACTCACTCCTCAGAGTGAGACCTATAACGAGCTCTGGGAGTGGAGAACTCATTCCTCAGAATGAGAAGGCACTCCGCCGCTCAGAAGGAGCGGCAAGCCCCATCATGAGCTCTGGAGGCGGGAACTCATTCCTCAGAATGAGAGGGAAACTCCCGCTCAGCAGGAGCGGCATGCTCATAGATAACCCTCTATAGTGAGGGGAGCAATGCTAGCTCGACCAGCAGGGAGAGCGATTATCATAGAGCTCTGAGGAGCGGAGAACTCATTCCTCAGAATGAGAAGACACTCCGCCGCTCAGAGGGGGCGTCGAGCCCAACCATGAGCTCTGGAGGCGGGGAACTCATTCCTCAGAATGAGAGGAACTCCGCCGCTCAGAAGGGGCGGCATGCTCATAGGTGGCCCTCTGGGTGAGGGGAGCAATGCTGGCTCTACCAACAGCGAGCTCTGGGAGCGGAACACTCATTCCTCGGAGTGAGTGGACATTCAGGACGCTCGAAGGGGAGCGGCATACTCATAGGTAATGCTGGCTCTACCTATAACGAGCTCTGGAGAGCGGAGAACTCATTCCTCAGAATGAGAAGGAACTCAGACGCTCAGCAGGGAGCGGCATGCTCATAGATAACCCTCTATAGTGAGGGGAGCAATGCTAGCTCGACCCGCAAGGAGAGCGACCTATCACAGAGCTCTGAGGCGGAGAACTCATTCCTCAGAATGAGTGGGAACTCAGACGCTCCGCAGGGAGGCATGCTCAAAGGTGACCCTCTAACGAGGGTAGCAATGCTAGCTCTACCTATAACGAGCTCTGGAGAGTGGAGAACTCATTCCTCAGAATGAAAAGACACTCAGCCGCTCAGAAGGGAGCGGCATACTCATAGGTAACCCTCTTATCGTGAGGGAGTAATGCTGGCTCTACCCTTGCAGTGGTGACCAGAATGACTGAAGATCCAGGAGGATCCGCAGAAACCTCCGAGGGGACTCACGTCCAGACCATCAGTAAGGCAGTTCGAGAATACAGAACCTGCCTGAAGTCATCATAAGTCCACCTGACTGCAGTTCTAGTTGGGAACTCATTCCTCAGAATGAGAGCCTATAATGCTACCTATATCGAGCTCTGGAGGCGGAGAACTCATTCCTCAGAATGAGAAGGAACTCAGACGCTCAGCAGGAGCGGCATGCTCATAGATAACCCTCTATAGTGAGGGGAGCAATGCTAGCTCGACCAGCACGGAGAGCGACCTATCACAGAGCTCTGAGGAGGCGGAGAACTCATTCCTCAGAATGAGTGGGAACTCAGGCAGCTCCGCAGGGAGCGGCATGCTCAAAGGTGACCCTCTAACGAGGGGAGCAATGCTGGCTCTACCTATAACGAGCTCTGGAGTGGAGAACTCATTCCTCAGAATGAAAAGACACTCAGCCGCTCAGAAGGAGCGGCATACTCATAGGTAACCCTCTTATCGTGAGGGAGTAATACTGGCTCTACCCTTGCAGTGGTGACCAGAATGACTGAAGATCCAGGAGGATCCGCAGAAACCTCCGAGGGGACTCACGTCCAGACCATCAGTAAGGCAGTTCGAGAATACAGAACCTGCCTGAAGTCATCATAAGTCCACCTGACTGCAGTTCTTAGTTGGGAACTCATTCCTCAGAATGAGAGCCTATAATGCTACCTATATCGAGCTCTGGAGAGCGGAGAACTCATTCCTCAGAATGAGAAGGAACTCAGGCAGCTCAGCAGGGAGGCGGCATGCTCATAGATAACCCTCTATAGTGAGGGGAGCAATGCTAGCTCGACCAGCACGGAGAGCGACCTATCACAGAGCTCTGAGGGAGAACTCATTCCTCAGAATGAGAGGAACTCCGCCGCTCACAAGGGCGCCTCTGGGCAGGAAACTTCCACCTAACCTCGGTCGGTGGAGTTTACGGTGGTTACAGGGAATTAGAGAGGAATGAGAGGGCTTGCCTCTCTCTGACCCACGCCTCTGTCTCACCCTAGCCGCAGGAGGGAGGGCATGAGTCGCGAGACTAGCCTTCTAAGCCCATCTCTGATCCTCAGACCGAGATGGGTTAGGACCCTGGTTGTTCGGGCTCAGACCTGGACCTTATCCAGGACTTTTAGCAGGTCAGTCTGGTGCGCGCCGTGTGCAACGGCGACGGTCTGACCTGCTGCTGCATATGCCCTGCCATTTAAGCGAGATTCAGGGGCTTAGATGGCCAGGAGGGAGCCTTGAGAGAGGATGTCTCGCCATAGAGAGATAAGCTAGTTATCATCTCTTGCACAGGGGGCATCCCCTCATAGCCATTTTCACGCATCCCCTCAGTGTCAGCATAACTAGTATGCTGAAACCTATGAATACGAGAAAAAAAAAAACTAGCTTTCCCACTCCTTCTCAACCTCCACATCGAGATTTATGAAGAAAGGAAGGCTCACTCGAGCTGGGGGTTATTTAAATTTATTTTTATAATCCATAACCTCCAAAACTCGTTCATATGCAGCGGAGCACTAGCTGCTGCATCTAATGATGTCAGAAAGATCGCATCATCACAATCCAGCAGCTCACTCTCGTTCTCGGCCGGCCAGGGGGCGGTCCCTTTCCAGCTTATCGGCCACCACCAACTGCGAACCCCACGATTTCATTCGCCTCCGTTCGGCAACGGTGGGTCTTGAATCGCTGGAAGCAGGCGGCTGCCCTCTTTCCTCGAAAAGAGGGACAGGCGAGCTGAGCTTCCTCACAGAGAGCCGCTCACAATGCACGCAAACCGCCCCTCAAGGACATCGCGGCGTGCTCCATGCCCAAACAAAGACGCAACAGTCGTGTGTGTCATCGGGTGTCAAATAACGAGGACACGGATCCACACACTTCCTAAACGCCTTGCTAGTGCTCGCCATAGTAGAGTTAGAAAACTGTACTCTTACCAGATTCACTCTGCACGCTTCAAACAAACCAGTCAGTGAAGACGAAAAAGCTGATGATGTATCCTCCCGGCGGCACTTATATTGTGGTACGCCGGTAGTGACGTCATGGGCTGTCGCCGGCCAACAGGTGGTGTTTTTTCATATGTATCTTCAGACCGAGTCACGCTGAGGGCGTTCCCCGTAGCGACCCCTAGGGGACGCAGTTCGAGTTCCCATGAAGGGGAACCCTTGATTCCCATTTACATACTTTTTTCCCTCCACAATAATCTCCCCATTCTGTCTCAGTGGCGGCAGCTTTCTCGTGAAAGGTCTGCTGTTGGGGCCCTGGTTCCTATAACGCATTAAATGCACACTGAAGCTCTGAGCTGCTCTGTATCCTTTTAGATAGAAAAACAACAACAAAATGAGGGAACGCCTCATTGAAGAAGAGAAAACACAGCTTTTTGTTTGTAATTCCCTGCTTAGCATTCTGGGTAAACTGCTGGGAGATCGATGTAGCTGTCAATCTCTGGCCCTCTGTGACTTCACCGATAGAAAAATGACTTGAAACAAAAAAACTGAGTTTTTTATATTAAATGATTAATAATATTGTACTTGTTGAGGAGAGGAAGCGAACCTGAATAAATTCAGTGAGGAAGATTTATTACGGGAGTCAGATGGGAATATTCTTGGTGTAGAACTGAAAATCTGTATCCTAATTGAATAAGTTAACAAAATGGGCAATGCTGATAAATGCAGCCTGCCACAGGGAATTATATAAATCAAAGATCCAGTTATGTCTGTATATATAGAATGTAAACACTGCCCTGTAGGCAAAGATGCACATCTTGCTTTAGCACTGAATATGTTTTCCTGTTTAAAAGGCTTCACTAGACAGGGCATATGTACCATGATAGAACATACCTCAAAGTACCTCACGAGCAAGCTTTTGAATGATGCCCTCAATATGGATTTTCATCTTCTGTATTTTTACAGTATATATACACAAATCAAACTTCAGAATTTCTGTGTAATGTTTCACTGTTGAAGACACATTATCAGTCGCAATCACAGAAATCTTGAAGAAACCAGTGGAGGCCAGCTTTCCTATTTAAGAGGAAACCTTTGAAAGACATAATTAAACTACAGTTAGTTCTGATTCTTCAATTTGATTTCAAGCAGTCATTCTGATTTTTTTCCTGCAAGTTACATTGTTATGCCAGTAGGTGGCGGCAACGGATTTGTTCAAAACCTTTTCATGTGATTCTTTTGCGAGTCATTTAATGATTCACTCAAGCGATGCGTTCAAAAACACTGATTCCTTCAGGAAGGACACAACTGGAAACGTGCAACTGTTCTGCCGTGGTTTCATTTTTGGACTTATTTTAAATTCTATAATTATTTTAGTGGACCAAAATAGGCAAGTAATTGCAAAACTGTTTAAAATGTCTAAGTGACTAAACATCGTTTTCAATTAATTGTTTACTTTGAGACTTCTAGTCTGTTTAAAACATCAGTGTTCCACATATCCAGAGATGACATAAAACGGCAACAACGTGTGTAATTAAATGGATAAAACATGCTAATCAACAGAGAACCGCATTACTAATAGAGACATAAAGGTCGACACAGTTTATAGAAAACCATTTTAATATTGATTTGCTTCTGATAAGGCTGCATGTTTATCTACCAACGCTACTGTAGTTGCATGTCTACTAATGCCAGTAAAGAGAAATGAAGCCCACCTTTTTGCCAACCCTTGAAACTGGATTACACAGAAAACTAAAAGCATGTTTAATGTGACATTCTGAATGGCCATCCCCTGTATAATTCATGTGGAGGTATGGTAATTGTTAAGATGTTAAAAACAACAAATGTTCCCTACTGCAATGACCCAACTTAATTAGGGCTTCGTTTATCCGAACTGATTTAGCTTTCTGTCCAGTGATACAGATTCAGTGTTTGGTTTTCATGGATATCACCTTTAACAAAATGAATGTTTTCTATTGTCTTGTATTTATGAAACCTACACAAGCATAATGAAGCCTACCTATTCTCAGAACAGCATAGAACAAACTGGATCATGGTTTGGAGTTAGACCTGCCTATATGAATGATAATCTGAGTTCCAGTAGGTGACTGTGGCCTCTTTTACTGGGCCGATAGATTGATATCTTTGGGAAATTCACTTGACAAATGAATGAGTTGCGGCAATTAATTGCATTGTTTGCTGTGTTTAAGTGCCCGATTAAGAATTATGCAGTCTGGTTGCTTCTGCAATAGTAGGTTGTGGAGGATACCGTGGATACACTACCATAATTTGACATACTTTAATGGGACTGTACAGCACAAAGTGTGGTCGCTACTCCGCACATCTTCTCTTTTCCATTATTTGCTCATTACTTGTTGAATTACTGTTACTATGATCAGTAGAAAATTACATGTGCATAAAAATCATTTTCCATCTGATTTCTGCCAGCGGTAGTAGCACTAGAGTAGATTTGTGAATAAGCCGCAATCTATTATCATTTTAATTTGCATGGAAACTTCTTTGTTTGCTCTGAAAACAAATGACAATAAATAGTTATAGCTCAGAGCTATTTTAGTGCTAAAGACGTTTGTGCTGAAATATTGTGTTGCAACTGTTTAGTGAATTTTCCTCCAATGGATCCAATGAAACAAATTCTCAATCAAGCAAAAAATGCCAGATTTCCATTACATCAAGAGAATATGTATTTCCACAGCCTTAAATTAGGGATTCATTCAGTAATTCAAGGAAACAAAACCATGAATACTTAATTCAAATCCACTGAACAGGTTTAGGGCATGATAGATCGTCATATGATGTATTTTAATATGTATCTATATGTATATATACATAAATATTAGTGGTGGGCCGTTATCGGCGTTAACGTGCTGCGTTAACGCGAGACTCTTATCGGCGATAAAAAAAATATCGCCGTTAATCTATTCTCAAAGTTGGGTTGGGAGCTGGGTCTATACTATGCACTATGATGACTTTCACCCTGATATTTTAGCGCGGATGTATACCTAGCCGAATTGCACTGTAGGGGGCGAGAACGAGTCTTCGAACTAGAGGCTCGCAGTCCGTGATGGACAGATTGTTAACGGCTGGTCTATGTGGTTATACAATCGGGCAGGACATCCAAACGCGCTCACCTATCATTCATCAACCTCAAATATGGCTTTTCCTCTGAAAGATGTATGTAGTAGCAACTTTACATGGCCGCTCAATATGATGTTAACCTAGAGAAATGTGCGCTATTGAAGTGTTTGTGTGGAAGCGCGTTTGCTGCAGGACAGGCTCCGGTGCGATCACTTGCTCTTAAAATCTCCGTTATTTTTGGTCATACAGATAAAAGTAGCCTAATACATCTTTCGAATCTGTAAAGACTCTACGTTTATTTGTGTGCACTCAGAATAACAACGAAACGTTGCGCTTTTAAGCAAACAGGATGCGCTTTAGGTCTCATGTGAACTTGAGAATTCACTCCCGTGTCACCCTCTGCTTCGAACCTGTGTGTATGCCTAACGTTACTGTGAAATTACCACATCAGACGTGACGTGCTAACATGGATGCAGCTATGAAGCCGCCGGGTTTGCTTCAGGAAAATTTATTTTAAGAAGCTTCCCAATGGAAACTGTAAACAGTTCATCACGACCTCTTATGTAGGCCTACAGTTCAAAATTAATGTTTAACTGAATAAACAGTTATTAAACACAAGTACATCTTATTGAACATAGTTTATTTTCATTACCAATTATCATAGTAGAACAGCTTTCTCAAGCAGTTTGTGATGCATTTTGGAAACAGGAGATGCGCCACCTGGCTTGAGAAACCCGTTCTCAAAGACTTACTTTTAGTCATTATTTGGGTAGCACACATATTCTGAATACCTTCGGCAGAATTCAAATGAGCCATTTTAATCTAGATTAATCTAGATTAATTCCAAAATTAATCTAGATTAATCTAGATTAAAAAAATTAATCTATGCCCACCCCTAATAAATATACACAGTTACTTTCAATACAAAGCTCCCACAAAATACATTGAGCATGCCGACAAATAGAAAGATATCTGGCCCAAGTAGGTGTAGACAGTGAGGTGACCTTTGACCTGGGGGATCTCCCAAATGGACAGCATTTGGACACTAGCAGTGAGCGGTAAACTCAGAAGTGGAGGGAAATAGCAGGGCTTCACCAGCTCCTAGTCTGTTACCAAAGCCAGCGTGGACACAGAACGATAAAACCGATGGCAGGATGGAAAAAAAATCTCCTATTGATTTCCACCTCATTTTTACAGACCAGTGCTTATCCGTCATGATCCTTAATACAGTCATTCAAAGCTTATATCAGGATTGTCCAGTTTACCTAGGAACATAAAGTCTTCAAATATAATTTGAAATCCAGTAAACGGCTCCCCTAAGCTGTATGAGTTTAGAGGAAGGTGGTGAGGAGAAACGCAGAAAATCGAGAGAATTGGACAAGGTCGAGTCTGCAGAGTTGGGATCAAACACACAGAGTAGCCTGCTTCATTTCTATTTGTCATATTCCTTGGCACCGAATGAGAAAATCTGGTCTTTATCCCCAAGAATGTCCTTCTTTATTGTTCAGTCACATGTAATCCAGTCAAACACCCATTTGAATGAATGTTTTCGTCCATTCTGACAGAAAGAATCCACATTCACTGCCTGTTAAGGAGCTCTTTGTTAGGTCCGGGGATGAATCTGAAAACAGATAAAAGGAGAGAAAACACACACGCATGCTTAGAACAAAAGTGAAATGCTTGGGAAGAACGAATCCCAGATTTTCAAACCAGCAAAGAAAGCTCCTTTGAACTGTGGAGCAATTGTTAGTGTGTAGAGTATAGTATTTGTCTACTGTAACACATCTATACTGGTAATGGACCGATTGGCACAGTGTGCGTGAATGTGTATGTGTTCAGTTGCCCATCTCACATCTCTGTATGTCCCCTGTTTACACTGCACAGTGAAAAGAGCTCAGTAGCATTACCAAGAGGGAAATAAGATTCTTTTCTTCCTCTCTGTTTCTCCATCCCTCGTTTTCTCTCTCTTTGTGACATCAGGGATCCCTATTTAGTCTGTCTGGTGAGTGTGTCTTGCTCTCAGGGCTACATTGTGCTTAACTCAGACCGTTATTAACGATTCATCTTCTCCCTCCTCAGACTGGAGGAAATGCACGATAACAGCCACAGTCACTAACGATTAGCCAATCTTATGTAAGCGTAAATCGTCTTTTGAAGTGCTTCCAAAAAGCTTGTTGTTGAACAAACATGTAGCAGTCCTCACACAATGAATGCTTAATATCAATCTTAAACACGCCATGTATATCATGACACCACTGCTGAGTTATCATGCCATCCATCTAACTATTGACATATCTTTTATCTGCATGTCCTTCTGTAAGTCTATCTGTCTTCATAGATATATCTCTCTCTGTCTCTGTCTATATACTCTTATCTATCTATCTATCTATCTATCTATCTATCTAGGCAGATAGATGAGTTGTTAGGTAGAGAGAGAATGATAGATAGATAGATGGATAGATGGATAGATAGATAGACCTCTTGTTTCTCTATATGTATGTCTAAGTACTTTACTGGCATGATTGTATTTGTTACACATACCATATTTTCTAAATCGTCCAATCATCCATCCATCAATCAATCCATCCCACTCAGAGCTAGGTGGCGTTTTTACTATAAAGTCGTGATGTCAGTAGTGCAATGAAGCTAATTAAATGCTCAAGCCTGTGGCTTCGCCCTCAGCACATAAAGCATATGCTGACATCTCTCCGTCTAGATGTGAAGGAAGGCAGCCAGGTGTGAACTACAGATTGAGAGAGAGACATAGACAGAGAGAGTGACTGGGGACCGAAATTAGAAGCACCCCTTGGGGCCCCCTAGAACCCAACAGACAGACAGCTATCATGCGGCAGAGTTACGCTCCACGTGCTCCTATCATCCTGCACAAGGCACGGCAGAGGAGGAGGAGCTGTCCATCATAACAGATCCCCTCTGGAAAGGGACCAGTTCATGCCAATCAAGCGAGGTTAGCCAGCCAATGACAACCAAACAAAGCACCCTGGCTAACATCAGCAATATCCTGCACTTCTGTGGCACTGCACCAATGCTAACATGAGACAAAGGAAGAAAACAGGATGCAAGGATCTCTTTGTGTAAAATAAGCCGATTTTCTGGACTTAAATGCTTGTTTTATATACATGTACACATTAGCTGGCAGCTCTTTGTCCTAAGCCGAATGTTCCTTGTCTTTCCTCTTCAAATAAGAGCAAGTGCAACTTCCAATCCCCACATACAACGCAAGAAGCAGTATAGTGACTCTGATGCAAATTGTCTTCGGCTGTCTGCTAGTATGTATGGCTCTGTCTCTCCCAGTGTGGTTTGTTATATTGGACTCTATGCTAATGCTGCCATATTTCCTCCATTTCTGCTCTGGTGTCCTCTACTGTCTGCTACAGCTTCCATTGATTGGCTGGATTCAGGGGTTAAATGCACATCCCAAAGACATTCGTTGTACACCATTTGCATTTTAATTCTCAAATGATATCTCAATTTTGTTGTGCGTGCTCCATGGGCTAAAAATGTAATCTGGTTTGGGTTATGCAGCTGTTGACTGTGACTTTTAAATGAGGACAGCATACAGCAAGACTCCAGACAGCATGAATGTGTTAGAATTCATTTAATGTGACATTGACAGCTGAAAGAGATACAGATGCAGTCAAAGCTCTGGGTTCAACAGGACTCTTGGGGCAAACTGACTTAATCATCATGTGATTTAATCTTAAACAATCACTTGGCAGATTACTTTTGCTCTGAAAATCCACACAGATGGGATTCTTGTAAAAGGCCTCTTGTTAAGAACATGTGTTTCATAGACATATGAGGAAACAGCAAGCCATTACAAATTCTCAGAACTAAACATACTGTTTCCATGTCAAAGTATTTATGGAACATGCAGGAAAAAATGTTTTGTGGACAAATTGGTTGGATTTGACAACTCACACTCGTTATCACAATGTGATCTCATTATTGTGTTCATGTACTTAAGACACTGAAATGTACAATATTAACATATTGACAGCATCTAAAATGTTTAGATTTAACATACTGTATGAACAACCTTAGAGACATAAGAGATGTTTCTGAACTTAATATAATAATGGAACTAATAGGTTGACTTTACCAGAGATGTAAAATACTGGAGTAATTTTACTTGATTAATTTACTTGAGTATTATTTTGGAGGATTTTTACTTTATTCAAGTACAATTTAAACGGACCACTTGTACTTTTACTTGATTGCATTTCTGTAGAATTTTTTTAGTACTTTTTACTCACAGGTTTTATTTCAACTTAAAAAGTACATTACATTTTTATTGTATCTTATGCACATTAAATATGGTAAACAGAAGCTCAAAAGTGCATGCTTGACATGAGAACCAATGATCATTGTTTTCACACATCAAGCACACAGTTCTACTTCAGTTATGAAGTACTTATGAAGACATTTACTTTCATCAGGTAAATGTTCATCAGAAGTTCATCATCAAATCTGAGGAAGCATGTTGAGGTAGCAAAGTTGTGTTCCCCAAAAGTGTATTTATTATTCTTTCTGTTTTGATAGAGCCATTAGCGGTGTAATATATTGGCTGAATGCACAAGATTGAGTGAAAATAAAATCAGTGATGAAATTTTTATATAAATAATATTTTTGTGGGAGTTATTTTATTTTCTATTAAATGTTACAAATCTCCCAAAAGGTGTTTAAATGAGCATTGTATGTTTACTTAATTGTAATTCATGTTGTGATGTTCTTGCCAGGTAGAGGATACGTTGTTTTAATAATGTCATTGTGTGACGAATTGAGTACGAATTTGGACTCTCAATTCATATTTTAAAAAATCTTAATAATTACAGGATTTGCTCATTAATTTATACAATTAGTCACTAATAATTATGTAGCAATATTTTATGAGAAAATACCCAAATAAAAATGCAGCAAATAAACAATTTAAATATTAATTATCCTTATAGAAAGTGACGTAGACAATCCAAAAAATGGCCTTTCAAACCGTTAATGTTGAATGTTTTAATTATATGACTCTCTTCATTAATTCAGCCCATTCTTGCATTCTGTCTGGAATATGCTTCTAACCTTTGCATCACATTGTTATTAAAAGTGATAGTTCACCCTAAAATTAAGATCTCATGTCGTCCCAGATGTTTATGGCTTTCTTTCTTCAGATGAACACAAGCAAAGATTTTTAGTCCGTGTAATGCAAAGGGACAGGACCGCTTCAGAAACAACACAAAGTGAACACGACGGTCAAGTTAAAAATATTGATTCATTAACAGGGATTGTATGAGCTACTGTCATATTCACTTTGTGTTGTTTTTGAAGTGTCATATTTGGACATTCCATACTTGTCTTATAAGAAGAGAGATGATTCAGTTTAGATGATTTCGATCTTAGTTTGTGTTCATCTGATAAATAAAAGTCATTTATGTGCATAGCTGGTGAGTGGTGAGCGCATTGGCTCATTGTACGGTTGTATGCTGCACACTGATGGTGGTTTGAGGAGAGACCCCCCCCCCCGCATGATTGTAAAGCGCTTTGGGTGTACACACAATAAAGCGCTATATAAATGTATCATTCATTTATTCATTCATATATATATATATACAGTATATGTATATAAATGGGATGGCATGAGGGTGGAAAGGATGAAGTTTCTTTTTAATCCCTTTCCCTGCAATTTTGTGTGTTTTCCGCTGTGCTGAATTTTATGGTTATCACTGCACTAGATATGTGTTTGACCTGTGCCATTGCATTTAGTTTTATTTTCTCTCTTTACCCAAACTTCTGTATGTCTGTCACTGTCAGAAAAAAAGTACTTCTACTTTTTTAATACTTGAGTGGAATTTAAAGTAGTATTTTTTTACTTTTACTCAAGTATATTTTTGGCCAGATACTTGTACTTTTAATTGAGTAACATTTTCACTGAGTATCTTTACTTTCACTTGAGTCAAATCTCTGAGTACTTTTTACACCTCTGGACTTTACTGTATATAACTGAAGAGGTTTATGAAATATGTTCAACGCCATCACATTTACTGTTTTTAATGCATTTATCTCAACCTGCTTTGCGATTTCTGCTGCCATATTCAACTCGTTTTAAAGTGTTTCCCCAAAGAATGCCAAATACACAAAATAATCATTATAATAATACACGTAATCCATTCTATTCATACATTACATTTCAAGACAATATACAACATGATTTGTGTGAGAAGAAGATGACAATTTAACTCACAGATAATTTGACCCATCTACTGTGACTTTGTATAATTGAAACTTTTGAGCAATACAATGTTTGGGCTTGAATGTCTTCTAACCAACTTCTTTATAGAAAAAGACTTTCTCTCTCACTTCGCTTCCTTTCAGTTCTGATCTGTCCTGTAGGCAAAGGCAAAAAGGCCCCAAAAATTAAATAAATTCAAGTAAATTAATATCAATATCAATATCAATCAATCATATTAATACAATAGTATGGTAAATTGTAATGAAAATTATTGTACATTTATCTGTGTATTCCTTTGTTCTACTTTTTATTTGTGGGTCTCAAAATCTCTATAGCTGTGAAGGTTAACTATATAGATGTGCATAATATAAATATATTATAAAGGAAACATATATTTATGTTTCGAAACTCTGCACAATAAATACATTTTAGATGCTGTCAATATATCCATATTGTACACTTCACCATCTATCCAAATTAATGAATGGATGCCTATGAGTACCAATGAGATTCGAATGCTTATCCTCTGAAATTGTCCTGGCATCTGACGTTGGATTTAAGGCCCAGTCCTGAGGTGATTTATCCAGCTTGGATAAAATGGCTCACAGCCATACAATAGAGTCCATCTCTCCTCTCAAACGAGGCAGATCAAGTTACATAAACTGGGGAGGATGTAAATCTTGTCTTTGTTGTTTACACATCAATTTCGGTTGTATTTTAAGGAACAGAATGATATAGCCATTAGGAACAGGTAAAAGTAGGTATATGCAGGGCGAGGGTGAGGGTGTCTCTCAGTCTCTTTCACTGTGTGCCTTCCTCAAAAGAGGCCTGCCTTGTCTGGAGCTACAGGCAAAGAGGGGTCCCTCTCTGTAAGACATAAAGAAAAAAAGAGAAAAAAGGGTGTCAGGCACACGCTTTGGCTTTTTCTTACTCGCATGCCAATTTGAAAAAAACAAGAACGGACGCCACACCAGCGTTTGTGAGTAAACAAGCTTGTGTGTGTAAGCGTGAGTGCTTAAACCGTAGTTTTCAGAGCAAAAAATACTGCAAGTGACGGTTTTAGCATTTAGCTTATTCTTTTAGTTTGTTCTGATCATAGACAAACATGGCTATATTGCCTTGAAAGGACCGGGAGGCAGTTGCTGGGTCGGGATGGGGAATGAAGGTGACCGAGCCAGCAAGATGGTCAAAGGGGTTTATAAAAAGCCAGCGCTGGACTCAAACAGATACCAAGTCTCCAGTGGGGATCAGACCAGACACGCCAGACTACGAGGTTACAGGAAGAACACACCTATATGCACAAATACACCTCAAAGAAAATGGGATAACACTGGGGAACCCACAAATAAACAAATAATACAATCCTCACCATGCTTAGGAGCTTACAAAACGGCAGACAATAGAAGCAAACGATGAGGCAAAATACTGATTTCAGCATTATGCACTTATTACCGACTACACGGTCACACTTGAGCCCTTTTCGCTGTGTGTGTGTGTTTGCACACTCATTAATTTGAGCCTGTCCCTGGGTGCGTGTGACTGCATGTTTGCATGCACGCAATTTTGCTGCATTAGTACAATGGCACGGTATGTTTTGGAGTGTGCGACTGCACACGACAAGGACAGTTTGCTTGTGCATCTGTTGCTTCATCGGTTTCTATTCGGTAATTACTGCACCGACTGCCGGCGTTCACATTTTTCATTATGTTCGTGTGTGCACACTTATAAATTACGCTGACGGGAGAATAGACACTGGAGGAGGAATATATTTGTGGCTTTTTAATCATCCACAGCATATAAACACACTCACAAACACAAACACTGAGTCAGCAATAATTAGGTTTGGGAGTGTAATGATGTTGATGGCCAGTGATTAAAATGTGCAAGCCTAATCATATGACTCAAGATGTTTAAAAAAATGGAAATGCCAACCTTGATGAGGAGAAGGACGCCGCAGAGCTTCTGGCGAGCAAGCTTCGGTGGTTCAGAGCTAAAAAGTTGAATATGGCTGGGTGTTCTGGGAAGAAAGATATGAGGGGGGGGAAGTTTAATATCAGGAGCGGGTTTTATTTCCCTTTTACCACCTTTGAAAAGATGGATACATTTGGTTGTTTCTTTACAGTTATTTTCTATTCATTCTCAATTAGAGATAAAGGAAAAATTCACCTTAAAACGTCATTTCTGTTATCACTTACCTTCATGTCACTCCAAACCAAAACGTAGAAATCTTTGAAGAATTGCTACGCAACTATTGCCAAACAATGAGCTGTCAAGCTCCAAATAAGAACAAAAAAGTTGCAGTCGACATGATTTGTATGCTATGTTCTGTATAATACTGTAGCTTTTGTGAGGTAAAGACTGAATGTTTAGAAAGCATTAACTTAGATTATTCCTCTTCAACAAGGTTTTCATCATCCTGAAACCAAAATGGTGCTTTAGATGCTTCGGCACTGATTCTAGTGTGTGTAGCAACCAAACATGGCATGGCATACAAAAATGAGTGCAAACCTGGTCTAGACGTGAGCTTTAGGGCAGGATTATCACTGCATATTGCGTTTTGAATAATGAATAATCAGTAAATAAGGTCTGATTACCATTTCCTCTAGCAGATAATAGCACTTTTATGATGTTATTCTTGACTTTTTTGGAGCTTGAAAGTTTCTAGTCTAGAGATGCTTTGTCTGGTTCATTAGGTTTGCATGCATGATCTTACCTGGGAAATCTCCAAAATCATCCAGCCAGCATCGGATAAGCAGAGCTTGGGATAGTTTAAACACGTGCAGATGCCAAGAAGGGACCAAACCCCCTGTAACACTATCTACTTGTGTTCACTGTCACATGACTCTCTCAGATCTGCTGGCTGTCACCTCTCTACTGAATCAGCATATGGGAAATATACTAATCTGCTTATCAAGTTTTAGTATTGTGTCATACATACTTGTCAGAGTTGTGATATTTAGTTTATTTTTGTCTGACTTGTGTCTTGAGGTCCTGAACTTCTTTAGTTTCTTATTTCTTAAGTCGAACTCAGCACAGCATCTTGATCATGCTGCATTAGGTTTAAATGAAGAAGATGTGTTGTCTGAACACGCACTACTGCCACATCGTATTAGAAGGAATAAACAGGTTAGAGAGGTGCAGTTACATGCGTCCCTTGGTCTTATTAGACAACCTTTCTTGTCACTGAATCCTTTAACTGGTAATGACTGGTGTTATGTTTTATTTAACACTTTTTGTCTGAAAAAAATAACTGTATATGTATGTTTGTAAGTGTGTGAAGTGATGTTCAGCATGTTCCGAGCCCTCACCCTCGTGGTCTTGATCTTGTTCCCAGAGGAACACATCCAGCCGGAGTTATCTGGTAGTGTCTTACACTCCTCTCCCTCCAGACACGGCTCCATCTCACACCACCACTTCCCAATCACAATGGAGGCTGCAGAGTCACACACACACACACACACACACACACACACACACACACAAACAAGAAAAAGAGTTTCAAACATGTGGACAATTAAACGTAGTGTACAGCGGGGTTTACACTACTCCCATAAAGCATGATTTCAGAACAAAATATGTTTTTATTGAACAGTAATGGTGCACTGTACTTTGTGCATAATATCTAAATTCATTTCAAGTTCAAAACGTTCAGTACAATTTGCATGCGCATAGTGAAACACTGATGTTTAGGAAAGTGTTGTGGTAAGTTTTGTGCCATCAGATGATTTAGAGGAGAATAAAATCAAATGCTTTTTTTATCCTTGTATACATTTAGCACCGTTGCAGCCTATATCTGATTGATTAAATTCATCTTTAGCGATGTGACAATTCTTGGCTTTTTGCACTTTAAACAATTAACTAGGGCTATTCTAAACATGGGTTATCTTGTCTCATGCTGTTAATAATTTATCATGAGTTTGAAAATGAATCCTCAAGATTTTTCACAGCACTTGTGTAAACCCTGGGATACAATTCTTATTTGCATATTTATGAGGTCAATAACATTGACTGAACTAGCAACAAGCATGTGACCGGTTTTAATTTGATTGTCCATCTGTGGAAATGTCACCATGTAAATCCGCTATGCCTTGTTTTGCTTTACCTGATGAAGCATGTGAAAGTTTCCGTGACTGAACAAAGCGCATGAATATTTAATAAGGCAAGCACTATTTCGTTTATAATTGGTAACGAGGTAGCTCAGGTTTAAGTGCAATGTGACAAGCCACATATTTACTTTGATATTACATTGAATTAAAAAGGCATTCAATATGTTTTGACATAAATATCTGCTGAATACCATTTGCTGAATAGCTTCTCTCAGGCTAAAAGCAAAACATGAATAAAAAATACCCCACTTTTAATCAGCATGGGTTTTGAGTGTATTTGTGTGTGTACGTGTCAGGGAGCATTCACTGCTACACACAACAGAGGGAGGAGGAAGAGAGGAAGACACGTGATGATGACAGAAATGAAGGCTGCCTCAAGTCACTGTTTTCCCTCGACAAAACAAGCTCTCGAAATGTTTTCATAGTTTTAGTGTAGCTTCTATTTCAAACCAACACACTAATATAACAGTGGGAAATCATTTCAATGACCATATTTTTGAAAATAAAACCGGATAAAGATATGAGAGGTGTTTTAACATCACTTTTGCTGCACTGGTCATATGTACAGTAGTTTAAAGGTTTAATTCCTCCAGACATTGACAGTCCTCTAGCTGCTAGTGGACTTGTTTAGTTATTGATAAAAAAATATATATATTCAAAAAAAGTAAATCTATGTCAAATCCAGTGTATATTTCAGCTCACATTGTTCATGTTGCCCTTTTCATTTGTATTTTCTGTTTATAAGGAAAAACCTTGAAACAAATGTCCCTTTTCTTACTTAACAATTTTACATTAAACTTGTATGACTTAATTTCTTCTGCACACAAAAACGTAGTTACTTTTTACAGTAATTCTTACCGACACATATCCAAAAATATATTTATTTTAATTTCACAGAAGAAAGCAAGTCATACAAGTTTGGAACAATGCGAGGGTGACAAAAGCATCATTTTTGGCTGAACTATCCCTTTTAGGTCTGCCTACAAACAAACCATCTTTTCTACTGTTTATGTTCTGCTGCACTGAAGAGGATTTTCTAAGGTAAATTGTTTGGGATTTGAAGGTTAAAAGTCCAACTTATATTTTATTATTCTGTACACTATCTTTGCTGTCTGTTACCAAGGTTAAAAGGTAAAAATGAATCAATATAAAGTCTTAGCGCACTACTGAGATAAACCCGAGCAGAGCCTGACTCCATTCTCCTGACAAACAGACTCTTAACTCACTGCTTTACATCTTTCAGGTTTTAACAGCTGATCTTTTTGAAACCCTCATTCTACTTTTATCATTCTCTGAGAAAAGCCTGAAACACAGCGTGCACTTTTGGTAGGTATACACTCTTTAAATAAAGGTGCTTCACGATGCCATAGAAGAACCTTTTTGTCTAAATGGTTTAATGAATAACTTTTACAATCCGATGAAGCTTTCTGTTTCACAAAAGGTTCTTTGTAGCATAAGAAGGTTCTTCAGATTTTAAAAAGGTAAGAAAGAGGTGGTTCTTTAAAGAACCTTTAACTGAATGGTTCTTAGTGGAGCCAAAAATGGTTCTCATGGCATCGCTGTGAGGAACCTTTTAAGCACCTTTACTGAGTGTATTTAAATAAATCAGTATAGCTAACATAATGCTAATGTTTTTCTGGGTCAAAACTACTAAAAATGACAGAGCAGTTTACATATTACTAAAGATTTGTTTTCTCAAATTACATCACTATTTATTCAAAACACTTGTTCCTTTTTTGTTGGTCATCATCCATTTCACCCACTGAAGCTCCACTACAGGTCAGAAAGCATTCACACAGAATACAATTTGACTATGCCACCTGCTGTAGATACTGTAGCAACCGATACCCAAACTCTGACTGCGTTATTCGTCTCATAATTCCTCACGCTCATGTGCGGTGCACACACTAGCCCAAGGTTCATTAAACACTAAACTCCCTCTGGTCTGAACAGAATGGAGAGTGATTACCACAGACTCATCCTGCTCCTTTACCTTCCACTTTTCTGTACAGCTCAGTTTTACTGTGCACCATCTTAAACACAAAGCAATTAGCGGTCAGCAGGGGTGTTTCTGTGTTCTTCCTAGGTTAAATATACATTGCGATTGTGTTGTTGTGCGAATGCCTGCAGTTAGTCATCCACGGAGGAGATGAGATATTAGTTTTGTTATCATGTTTTGTAGCTATGTTTCCATCTAAAGATTCAAATAGCGCATAAAACATAAGCGAATAAACCACCGTTTCCATCCAATGAGTCAAAGAGAACAAAATCGCCACTTCCTGGTAAACTGTGGCATTAAAGATCACTGAGAATATAGGAGAAACCACTGAATTTAATCATTTTCATATATGACATAAATGACTTGCACCTCAGAGCGAGCAGACGAGACACAATAAATGCGTCATTACTTTCGGAGGTGGATGCTGCTGTTTAGGAACACAGTCATGTAAGACAATTATATAGAAATACTTTGATGACAGACTTTCCTCTGGCATTTCAGAATGACCAAAACAACATACAGATGCTGTGAACGAGATCGGTCCGCTGGTTAGTCAAGTTATCCCGTCTCAAAGCGCAAAGTCACATGACTTTTTCAATGCGCATGGAGGGATTTATTCAGTAAATGTGTTTCCTTCGTAGTTTATGCAGCTTTTTAGAATTGATGCGCATCTTGGCATTTCAATCCAGGTTTTTTTATGCGATATTCAAAAATGCGCATTAAATTAGGTGGATGGAAACGCAGTCTGTCTTCAAAATACAGAACATGGGATGTTTCATTGAAAAAACGAATGAAAGCACCCACCTGCGTGGTCAAACTTGGTGAAACTGTGAAAAATAGATCTGAAACGCGGAGTGACACACTTTACACGAAGTGTTGCATTCTTTTTTGAGAGTAGATACTGTACAGGTGTTTTGCCACAGGGTGCTTGTTCTCAAATGTAATGTTCCTGAGCTCATACATCGAGAGGAACCAACAAGGCTTTTTTATTACCAGGCAGTGAAGGACTGATATACACACACTCTCTAAATGTTGAAGCCATTTGAAAAATAGTGAAGTAATACCTGCAATAAATCAATTCCACCGAACAGCGCAATGATGGAATCACTGAAGCCAAGATTAAAACTCTGGCCTAACAGCAAGTATCAAATGTGAGTGTGTTTTGTACAAAAAATGAATTGTTTTCAGGGCCTTCAGTCTTGTACTGTCTGAGCAGAATGAAGCCACATTTATATTTAGGACAACACCTGTACTTTAAGACTGCTAGATAAGACTGCTGCTTGACTATACAACAGTTAGTTTTAGTCCTCGGATTTGATTGGCTGAACATGTTCCAAAAGTGCTGATATAGCACGATGACTCTTTCCGCAGGTTACATTGATTAGTCAGTAGGGGGAAACAACGACTTTACAAATGAGTCACTGAATCATTCATTCACCTGATTTTTTCAAAGACAAATGAAACATGTAGTGTCTTTGAATCACGCACTGATTCATTCCAAATCATTGATTTATTTAAGTAACAAAACAAGTTACAAGCCTGTCCCAATACCAACACTTGCGGTCTTCAAAGCGACTGAATGCAACAAGAAAGGGTGTAAGACTGCTTGAAAGGTCTGAAAAATGTCAAAGCTGACTGTCCTTAACACACACTAAAACATACACTACAGCACAACAGTTGTGCCATGTACTGAACAGATGCACTAGTTTATTATTAACTGCAAATTATTGAATAGCTAAATGTGCAAATAAAGCTCTGTAAAAACTTTAGCATTTTTACAACACTGTGCTGTGTGTTCAAACAGGTAATCAAAAGTTCTACTTCTACACAGTTGCATTCTTCATGCCTACAAACACTTGTGTGTGTATGATTTTAGAAATCACTGAATCATTCACTCAACATATTTATTGATTCATCCAGAAACCAGGTGTATCCAGTTGTTGCTTGGGCAATTTCTGTCTTTGTTTGTAACAATTTTTGCTGGTAGAGCAAAAATACACTAAATTAACTAGCCAAATTGATCTAAAACACAATATAATCAGTATTAATTAAAACAATTTATTAAACATTTCATAACAACATTACACTCACGATCATGCACTTTCTGCTTTGTTTCCACTCAAGTAATATGGCTAATTATACAATAACAATTATTTATTTATACACCTTTTCATAATGTATACTTATACTATGTTTCCAAGTTTACACAAAACATGAGCAACATGAAAGGTTTTCTCCAACTTTCTCCAGAAGACAAGTCCAGGACTTACTGCCAGTTCTTAAATGTGTGGATACAGCAGAGTCAAAGTGAGACAAATGGTCTGATGTCTGCCGCACCAGAGTTTGACCCATCTGACAGATGGCCCTCTCTCTCTCTTTCCATCCCAAACTTGGCAAGCGGAAGAGAGCTCAAGAGAGAGGACACCAGGGTCAGTGCTTTTGCTCTCAGACTTTTATCTGTTTGGATTCACGCCAGACCCCGTTCAGGTGACCTTCTCAGCCTGAAGACAGGCCTTTCTCACCAGGCCTTGATCCTCATATGGTCCCCTCTGGCATCTCACCCTCTTCTGGGTCCTCCCGGTCATCAAAAAGTCACAACTTCAGCAAATTTTTTGCCATCGTAGCCTCAGCAGGTTGGTGTTTCCTCCCAAGAGAAGGCAAAAAGTGGATTATTGGAGCAGAGCAGGACCCATGGGGCCCAGGTCTCACTTTCCTGGTCATCTTTCTTCTTAGAGTCGCTGCCGAGCAGAAGTGTAGGTAGAAGTAGGCTGATTTATATTTCAGTTTTTCTGGTTTGTGTTGCAATGGCTTGTGGTTGTGTTTGCCGAAGGTCCTTGATCATCATAAGTACTGGATGATAGGGAACAGGTGTGGACCTTATGACGTGCTTGTAGATCTGTGACCCCGAGCAGCACGCAGGTTAGTAGCACTGTCAGGTATCAGATAATATAGTCGGGATTGAATAAATCAAGCTGTCAAAGGGTCTGTCATTAACATCACATTATGTTGTCTATCACTGATGCAGAGGTGACACACACACGCACGCACGCATGCATGCACGCACGCACGCACGCACGCACGCACGCACGCACGCACGCACACACACACACAGGGTCATTCAAAAGCTAAACTGAGTGCGACAAAGTATCCGTCAATCATCTGTGGAAGGAAGTATAAGGAACTATAAGAAGAATTACATGGTTTCACTGAAGAATTTTTTTTCCTGAAAAAAATTATCAATATTTTATATTTTAATATTCTTAAATGTTACATAATGATCATATTAAATACATTTATAAAGTTTTAAATATTAATAAAGCTTATTTAAAATAAAAAAATACTTGTGAATATTAAAAGTAAAACTAAGACAATACATTAACATTCATTTTACTGTTCGTGGATGAAATTGAATGGCATGGTTGCATGGTTTCACTAAAAATGGGAAATAAAAATGGCAAAAAAGATAATACATTCACATTTTCCCTCATGTTACCATTTACAAAAGTCGTGTGTATAAACTACATGAATTAAATGTGCAAATATTTAGAGTTAATTTAAACACTGCAATTGCAATTCGTTATAAATGATTATTTACAATTTTAATTTTATTACTTTTAATATTTTATTTTATTATTTTAAATGGAATTAATTATAAATGATAATAATGGCAAATACAGCACCTAAAAGTGTCTCATTTTGGCACATGCATCTAGCTTTGTATTTTATATGAAAACACCAGGGACTCCAGGATGGATTCAGCAGCACACCATGTTTTCCCAACGTCACTCAATCGATCACTTCCAGCCGAGATTAAGAGCGCTAAGCAACTACACTTGAAATTCTCGTGCTTTTCTTGCAGGTGATAATTCACAGCGCCGGGGTCTGGATCGATACATCAGTGCAGATAATGGCCAGCCCCCTCTGGCCCCGCCCCCTGCTGTCCTCAACGTCATCAAAGTGAAGAATGAACTCACTCTTTAAATCCACTTCAGCCACTCTTTCTTTCTCTGCCTGCCCAGAGAAACGGCCTGTTAATGATCTGATTTATTAAAGAAGGCCTTTGCAGAGCTCTTAGTGAGGACTGAACGAGTTTTTGAGTAGGCACAGGTAAATGGTCGCAATAAAGCCGGATAAGGTCAGAGGGTGAGCCGAAAAGCTCTAATGAACCTGGGGTATAATTAACTGGGAGCCGAGATCAGGTCTCCATCTGAGGGTCAGATAAGGCCGACCTCGGAAGGGATGGAGAGCCGTTAGTCGCCATTAGTCAGTGTTTTACACAGAGGAAGAAGTGTGGCTTGATTAGACATTCAAAGAGCAGCGTAAGGCCTCTCAATCATGACCCCGTCAAAGCTCTCCACTCTTAATGAATAGACCTCAGAGTCCTCAGCCTTTCTTCAAAGTGAGCTTCACCATATGTGTGTGTATGTGTGTTCTTCTTAATGGAACACTTGACTCAGCTGTGGTGTTATGCTGAGTGCATTGTGTGGTCGATTATGCTGACAAACTGTCCACAGCTCTCAGTAAATGCACAAAACAATACCTGATTATATACAGGCTCAGAAGACTTTTTTAAGATTTGCTGGCAAACTACCCCGTGAATTTGTTTGTGCAGTTCTCTTTCCTGTATTTGTCTGCTTCATACTGTCATGGCAAGTGTGCACAGGGCATATTGAAAGACTCATCCCTCAATAGCCAGAAGGTTTTAGTAACAACCATGATTTGTTAGTTGCTAGTCAGCTGCAAGTGGTATTAGGGAAGGTGCATTCGCATTCTAGAGGGTCCAAAAAATCACATTGTAAGATATAAAGTCATAATTTTGTCACAATTGAGGTTCCAATTACAAGATAAAAAAGCTGCAGTTATGAGATATAAGGTTGCAAGAGTAAAGAAGTTGCAATGGTTATAGTAATAGTAAAATCAATATAAAATGTTGATGCATACAATCCCAATTGTAATATTTAAAGTTGCAAATTATGAAAAATAATGTCACAGCTCTAAAAAAAGGTTGCAGTAAAAAATTGCAATTATAAGACACAAAGTCACTGTGAGACAAATTTGCAAGTGTTATAAAGTCAAAACTGAGATAAAAAGATTCAAACTGATATATAAAGTCACATATGAGGCTGCATTTGTAAGAAATAAACTTGCAATTAAAAAAAGTTGAAATTGTGATAAGTAAAATGGCAATTGTAATAACTGACATTTTTGTCATAAATTCCCAAATGTAATATTTAAGGTTGCAATTGTGAAAAATAATGTTGCAAGTAACAAGATAAAAATTTGCAACTATGACAAAGTCATAAAAACACATTCTTTTTTTATGACAAAGTTTTCACAACTTTGAAAATACTTGCATTTGTGAGAAATAAGGTCAAATTTGTGATATATAAGCCTGCAGTTGTGAAGAAAAATCTAAATTGATATACAGTCACAATTGTGATGTATAAAGTTGCAATTGCTCAAGACCTATTCATTAGAAAGATATAAATTCGCATTGTGAATTATAGTCACAATTAAGAGGAATAAAGTCACAATTGCATTAGTATCAGTAGTATAGTGAAGTCAGAAATGGGTTTCCATTAGAGAGAGAGAGAGAGAGAGATAGAAAGATCAAGCAAGTGGAAAAATGAAAGACTGTGTTTATTGGTGCAGAGTTGCTCTAATCCTGACCCGTCCTCTCTGCGGGCACCTGACTCACAGGTAGAGCTGTTTCAGAGTTCTTCTGCCCAGGTGCTCAGAGAACTGTGTGCTCGTGGATTCTGACAGCTCCATCCTTGCAGGGTGCCACTGATGTTCATTATTTCAGACTTCCATCGGACGCCTAGCAGTCACAATACCGCCTCTGTCTCAGATCAACACTAAGCGCTGTATTAAAACATCATTATTGAGGTGAGAAGCAAATGACACCATAAATATGCAATTAATCTTCAGAACTGGGGCAAAGTTTAATTGCGATTAAACAAACAGACAGAATATGCAAATGTGAAAACATTATGAGAGTGGTTCTAATTATGAAGTTACACATAGTGGTAATTAAAAAGTTGTATCCCGCAATGCCCTTGCTGGTTTTCAGGGTGGCACACATCATTGCTCCTGATTGGGCTCGTGAATGAAACCTTTCAATCTTATTGCACGTCTAGAGGAGAATATACACACATAATCTCATGCATAGTTTTTTTCTTTTAGTGGGTGTTGATCAGCTATGCTTATGAAGTCATTTTGCTCACTTGAAGTGTATCTGGTTTGTGTGTGTTCCGCAGGGCTTCTATCAAATGCACCATGACAACCTGTCATGCTCTGCATTAACGGCCCCCAGCAAAACAGAAGGGCTCATTCTACATCAGTGATGGTTATGGAAAGTGTGTGTGTGTGTGTGTGTGTGTGTGTGTAAATGTCTGTACGACACAGAGAAACAAGGATAGAGGAAAAAGGACAGAAAACAGCTTGAAAAAACCCCAGAACAGATATAAAAGTGGAAACGCAGTGGACTTTCAGACAATATTAGCACTAGCTAAAGATGAAACATTTCTGAGTGTGTTTTTTTGTGCTTATGACCCTGCAAAATCGGGTCTAATATAGCCCTGTATGTGTGTATGTGGTGAATAAGCCTGCGTTTGACATGTTAAAAGGGATGTTCTTTACTAAGAGTCTTGTTGGGCCTGACATAACTGGGACGTAGTTCTCCTTTTCAAAGCTAATAATCAATTCCCATGCTGGGATAATCTGACAGCACACTCCCACTAACTGTGCCACTGTCTCTATGTACACAGCTATATATCTCCCAAAACAATCATTCTCCAATCTAACACAAAATTAGCTAATCTGTGTCTTCACCGCCTGTTCGAATTAAATATATTAAACTCAGATATTATTAAAAATTTCAGCACAGAGAACTCAATATTTTAGGGTTGTTTACCCTTCAGGTGGAAAAAGTTGGTTATGTTTTAATAAAAGAAACATCGTTCCTGTGAGAATTTTGAACTAATTGGATTTTCAATGTGAAGTCCAAAAAACTAAACAAAAAGAGCTTTTATTATAACGTTGCATGATTATACTGTGTAAATGATATGGAATTATTTTCCCCTTACTCTAAAGCTTGTATTAGACTAGTGCCCCAAAAAACTGTTGTAGCATGATTAAGGTAGCTGAAGGTGCTCTATTGGATTGAGATCTGGTGATTGTGGAGGCCATTTGAGTAAAGTGAACTCATTGTCATGTTCAAGAATCCAGTCTGAGATGATTTGAGCTTTGTGACATGGTGCATTATCCTGCTGGAAGTAGCTATCAGAAGATGGGTATAAAGGGATGGACATGGTCAGCAACAATACTCAGGTAGACTGGGGTGTTTAAACAATGCTCAATTGGTACTTAGAGACCCAAAGTGTGCCAAGAAAATATTCCCCACATATTACACCACTACCACCACCTAAACCGTTGAGACAAGGCGGGATGAATCCATGCTTTCATGTTCTTTACGCCAAATTCTGACCCTACCATCTGAATGTTGCAGCAGAAATCAAGACTCATCAGACAAGGCAAAATTTTCCAATCTTCTATTGTCCAATTTTGGTGAGCCTGTGTGAATTCTGTAAACTCTAGAGATGGTTGTGCGTGAAAAAAAGTAAATCAGCAGTTTTTGAAATATTCAGATCAGCTCGTCTGGCACCAACAACCATTCCATGTTCAAAGTCACTTAAATCCCTTTCTTCCCCATTCTGATGCTCGGTTTGAACTTCAGCAAGTCGTCTTCACCACATCTAGATGCCTAAATACATTGAGTTGCTGCCATGTGATTGGCTGATTAGCAATTTATGTTATCAAGCAATTGAGCAGGTGTACCTAATAAGTGGCGGTATATATATATATATCTATATCTATATCTATATATATATATATATATATATATATATATATATTATATCAGGGAAGCTTCTTCCCATGAAAACAGCGTTTTTGAACTAGTGCACTTCTAATAAATAATATTTTTTACATCTATTTAATGAAATTGCTTAATCTATTTTAAATTTGTTTGCTGGATTTAGCTGGAGAAAAGTGCCAAAGAGCCAACATACCACTTAAGACCAGCTTTGGTTGGTTTAAGATATTTTTTTCATTAAGAAGTTACAGAAATTTAACACAAATATAACTAAATATTACTAGCAAATTAAAGAAATGAAGGATAATGTGGCTGCCCTGCTTGTTTGAATTATATATTTAAAAAAAAAATCAGAACACAACTCCAACATCTAAACTTTATAATTAAAAAAAGTCCAAAACACATCTAAACCAAGAAACTCTACCAAGAAACAGAGCAGTTACAGCAAACCAGATTAGGATAACATCCACAGGACTCAATTTAATAAACTGTAATCACAACCATTATTCCCCATCATCCACACTGCTGCTATGTGTACATCCCCGGTACAACCTATTTGCACATTCTCCTGCACTGCACACTTTATCTCATTGCACATCTTACCCCTTATTTTATTTCATTATTTGTTTCTTACTTCATTCTCACCATATTTGTATATATATATACTCTCTCGTGTTTTTGTTTCATAGTTTTTATTGCTTTTATGTTATTTTTATTTTATTATCATGTTTTATTTTTCTTTCTTGCACTTTCCATTGAGCGGACCGGTCCTGACTAACATTTCACTACCTATTATACCCTGTATGATTGTGTATGTGACAAATAATAAAGAACCTTGAACCTTGAACCTAGGATGTTGATCAAACAGCAAGAATTACCACATTAAACAAAATGTGTTCATTTGTGGCTTCCCTGCCTATTGAGAATTTAAGCACAAAGAATTTCATATTTTTGAAAGGTGTAAAGAGAAGGAGAATGCATGTTTTTGATATTCCATTAATATCTCTGCCTAAACGACTTCTAAAAAGTCAGATGATAGGAGGCGACCTCCAAATTTAGCGGATGTGAACCCCATGCACACTGACACAAATGCAATAAAGGTGTTGACAAACAGTGTGTGTGCTTTAAATGCGTGTGGGGTGTGACTATGTGCATAAGCGCTTGTGTGTGTGACAGCAGCAGTGTGTTTGAGTCTGTCCCCCCAGGTCCGCCCTCAGGTCTCTGTCAGGCTCAGCTGACAGAGTCGTTACTCATAAAGACAGTATTATTATAAAGCAGAAGATGAGTGTATATCCAGGCCAGAGCACATGAGGGAAGCGGGAACTTCCTCCACATCAGTATAATCACTCGATTGTCTCCATTTCATGGAGAAGAAACAGAGCAAGGCTTCATTAATCAGCATATACGCTCACTCAAACTCTCCCGCAGCTGTTTATGTGTATTAATCTGATGAATAATATTGTGTTGGTTTGCGCAAAGACCAGACGTGATACACAGGTTCGTGTTCAGACAACATCATGCAAATGGGTTTAGCATCAACGTGGCAACAAACACTGGAAAATAATTCTGGCATGTAACTTGGAAACAGCTCATTTCAGAAACACATTTTTTTAGCTATTTCTTAATAGGTAAAAAAAAAAGTTATATAATTTTTTTTGCCAAAACTTTAATTGGAATCAAATATATTTCTGAAATAGCATAAAATGTCAGCAATAAGTACAAATGAATCATTTGTCAAGTCACATGATAGAATTAAAAACATCTTTGGAATATTTTAAAATCCTATAATTCACATAATGAGTGGTTGGTGATGTGCCTTGCTCAAAATGAGATGCAGGTTCTCTTAATAAGAAAATCAGTACATTGTCTTTTGTAAACTGTAAAAGAAAAGATGAATATGAATGAGCTACCCACTACATCTTGACTTGCATCTGTATAAGAAACAAAACATGAAAACAACGTGTATTATGATACTTGGCATTGTGCTATTTTTGCTGGTATGTTCTCATTTAGGAGTCGCATTTGTTGAGGCTTGGATGCTTCATTTCAACAAAAGAAAGAAATTAAAGGAATTTAAGGCACATAACAATAAATAAGAGATTTATAATGGTCAATTTTCTGAAATTAGACATCTTCAATGACCTCTGAAGGGTGCAGCCTGTTGAAATGAGACAACTATAGCTTCGTAATGTGTCATCATGACTCTTTTTGTGGGTTACTTTGTTAAGTTAGTAGGTTAAGACAAGTGACTGTCTGTATCAGTAAATAATTCATTCAGCGATTTGTTTAAAAATGCTGACTCATCCAGGAATTAAACAAGTAACTGTCTGGGATCGCACACTAACTGAGTACTACACTGAGTAAGTACTTACTTAACAAACATTAAAAAAGTGTTAAATATAGTATTATGAATGATGTTAGGATATTCTGCAGTACATCCGCCATGCTGTCATTGTCATGTGACTTATGGTGGATTCACAAATCCTCTCTTATGGCGTCAAGATAGCATGTGTCCATCAGATTTTGGAATCTCACAAGAAGTAGTGGTTATCTGGGAACTTTTCGTTATCTGTTTTGCCTGATATTATATAGTAGGGAAGTATGCTTATTCAGAGGCAGAGACTGTCTTGATGAATAATTCAGTCACTCACTCACTCAACCGATTTGTTTAAAAATAATTCAGGAACAAAACACCACGAATTGTTCAGAGATGCATAACAGTTGGCTGTGCTTGACTTCTTTTGGAAGTATTTTCATTGGTGCATGAAAAGAAAAGTAACTGGCAATATTTAAGCTACTCAATATTAACTATATACAAAGCAATACCACACAATCCTGCTGCTTCTGTGAAACTCCAAGTTCTCAGAAACAGCCCAATCCATCGCTAGTTCAATTTCCTAATGAGAGGCCTCCGTCTGAGTAGATATATCCTACTCTATTTGATGAGGAACTTTGTATGTTTTTTATAGTATGTGTAGTATGAATGCAATCCAGTATCATGAAAAATTAGGCCCTCAAAAAATTTTTTTAAAATTGATATTTATTTTAACGCATTATGATATAAATAATTTAATAACCATTAAATACTGTTTTAGTTAGCTTAAGAACTAGCATAACATATAGATACCCAATTAGCTTGACAGCTTAGCTAATACACTACGCATTTGCACTTACCTAAATACGTAAACGTATTCACAACCAATTTTAATTTAGAGTATGTAAATTAGTGTTCAAGTTCAGATATTTCATTTTGAAACTATTTTCATTTTTTTAATGCACTTTACTTGTATAGTACGCAATTATATACATATTTTAACAATGTCATTTGTGACCCTGAAACACAAAACCAGTCATAAGTCAATTTTTTGAAATTGAGATTTATATATCATCTGAAAGCTGAATAAATAAGTTTTCCATTGATGTATGGTTTGTTATGAGAGGACAATATTTCGCTGAGACACAATTTGAATATCTGGAATCTGAGGGTGCAAAAAAAAAAAAATCTAAATATTGAGAAAAAGATGTCCAAATTAAGTTCTTAGCAATGCATATTACTAATAAAAAATAAGATATATTTATAGTAAGACATTTACAACATATCTTCATGGAACATGGTCTTTACTTAATATAATGATTTTTGGCATTAAAGAAAAATCTATAATTTTGACCCATACAATGTATTTTTGGGTATTGCTACAAATATACCTGAGGTACTTATGACTGGTTTTGTTGTCAAGGGTAACATTTGTGCTTATCTATTAGTTAATAAAGACATGATTTCTTATAATACCTTCATCATACACTTGCAAAATGCACAACGTGCATGTGACCTACTGTACTTCACTAACTCTTAGTATAGTAAATTGTACTTCAGAACCTCAGTGGAACCAGTAGCTCATCTGGATACTTTTCGTCCACTGTTTCATGAAATTAAACATAATACATATTTCATATACTGCTTTTCACCTACTATATAGTATGAAGTAGTCCCATTTGGATGCAGAGTTTGACTGGTGTATTGACCTGACTTATGAGCATTCTATACCAAAGATACCATCATTACAACCATAGTCAAAATGTCACACTTAACATGTGGTAATGCAAATCAGTCTTGTCACACACACAAAGGAAGCATATTTATAATGCGGTGGCTCAAATGTATGACCAAGTGTAGATGGTGACTGCACCCAGACACTCAACCCCTCACACATCACTGCCCAGTGGTCTGTCAACTTCGTTCTTTACCTCACCTACCCACATAACAAGCTGCCTAGCTTGATCGATACACTAGCAGATGTGTGGGACCTGGTCCTCCCTGCAGGACATGCGCATGGAGGCATGAAGTGTGAATCTTTCTTTATGCTATTACACAGATCACATCAGTATGCTGTGAAGAGACGCACGGCTCCAGCTCTAGTGCATCGTACCACCTAGAGTTTGGCATTCAGTACGATCTGTTGTGGATCAAGGCAGTAAAATCACTGTATTGAAAGTATTCAAAAGACAAAGAGTGGAATCTGAAGCTTGAAAAAGACTTCTGAGGAATGGAGAAAGTGATGTAGTATAAAAAAAATGACCTTTCAAAGTTTAACAGTTTTGTATTCTGTTGATGAGAGGAAACTCAAAAGTGAGCCAAAAGTATTGGGACACCCCCTTCTAATTAACAGGTTTGACTACTTTAGTAATTTCCATGAGTACAAATCTTAATGTTTAAGCATGTAGTGATATTCTAGGGAATTGTGTGCTTCTAATTATTATAGCAACAGTTTGGACAGGACCCTTTTCTATTGTAACATGACAGTCTCTGTGTATAAGGCAAGGATCAAAGAGAAATGATGATTCAGTCAGTGTGGAAGAACTTGACTGGTCTGCAGAAAACCACGTCCTAATCCCAGCTGAACACCTCTGGTGTTACTTTAAATGCAGACCCTGAGCCAAAAACTCGAGTAAGTGAGACATACAACATACAAACATACATACATTCATACATATATGTGTTACATCTTGAGCCTTTGGAAGGAACACCACTTTTTTTGGAAATAGGCTCATTTTACGTCTCCCCTAGAGTTAAAATAAGTTATCGTCTCGCTCAAAAATGACCAAAAGTTTCAATATTTTTCCTATTTAAAACTTACACTTCTGTAGTTACATCATGTACTAAGACTGACAGAAAATGAAAAGTTGCATTTCGCAATGATATTACGCAGCGACTGAAAATAGTCCCCTGCTATATCATAACTAGTTACCAAGCTCGGGACTACTTTCAGGCGCTACGTAATATCAGTGCATCTGCGGCACCCATGGTACCAAAGTTCCTTGATTATTATGCCAGAATGAGAGTATAGTTCCTAACCACATCGGCCTAGAAAATCGCAACTTTTCATTTTCCGTTGGTCTTCGTACACGATTTAACTACAGAAGAGTCCAGCTTTAAATAGGAAAAATAGCAGAGAATGCCTTTTGTAGTAAATATCAAACACAGGCCATTTCGCTCTGCATGTTGCTTGCAAAAAAACTGATCTTACAGATGTGGAAAGCAGATTCTGTCCCTACTTTTGAGATGTGGGCAAGAGAACTGGGAAATCTGTTACATTTGGAAGAACTGAGATTTATACTAAAAGATAAGTTACCCACATTCATCAAGATCTGGAAACCAATAAGACTGTTCTTACAGGCAGACTGAATATATTGGATTAATCTCTTTTAATTGAATTGTCTGGATATACACTATTTGGAAAGCTGTTGCTGCCGTCCATCAGGTAAAAAACTGTAAATTTACACTGATGCTCAAGTAGAACATACCTGACTGTAAAGCACTTAGTAACCTTCCTCTTTTTTTGTGTGTGTGTGGGGGGGGGTTAATATAAAGCCTTAATGTTCTTGTCCATGTACAGTGTTACAGCTAAAGGTGTTTGATGTTTTCATTTCCTTTTATATATTCTATCTTTGTGACATTGTATGTGAGTTGTTTCAAGAAAAAAAAAAAAAAAAAGGAAAATATAGAAACTCTTTGGTCATTTTTGAGCGAGATGCTAACGGTCTAATCAGATTCAATGATCTATGCTATGCTACGCTAAAAGTGCTCCCACCAGACCCGGAGATCGGCTGAATGGATTCAAAACGGTAAAACTCAATTGTTTAACTCTAGGGAGTTGTAAAATGAGCCTATTTCCAAAAAAAGTGGGGTGTTCCTTTGAAGATCAGGTTCTTCTAGATATTTGTTTATTTATGTGTTTGCACAGGGTTATCTTGATTTAGTGGAGAGGTCATGTGGGCACCTTGGCATTTGCATCAAATTTGAATAAATCCTCTAAAATCACATTAAGGTGACAGCTGAAGTGAAATGTCATCTGAGGAAAGCTTTGAAAGTCTGTTATTCCAAATTATGCTTGTCTAAACTTATAATGGGCATTCGTTTTTGCATATTCGAACGCTCACACAGGAATTGTCAAAGCACTTTTCACACCTGCTGCAGCTTCAAAAAGAAAAAGGAACAACAAGGTTGTGATTTATGCAGTTTGGATCAGTGTTCATTTCTTTGTCTTTTTACAAAAATATCCTTTAGCCTGTTTTGAGATGCCATTCATTTCAATCCATTTTACTCAAACCTAAATGTCAGATAATTTTTGATATTATGAGATGCTTTCATTGGAGAAAGCTTTTTATTTTTTCATAACATTTCCCTAAAAATGTCTTACATCCGATCATGAAAAGACAGCGAAACCTGATTTTTCACTTAAATGGTGCTACATTTTGGGTAAGGTGATATTTGTGACTGTGACGATGCAGTGAAGTCAGGTCTGGATTCCTACCGTCTACACAGGAGGGTTTGTTCCGTGTTGTTCCGGCCACTTTTCCCGGTAAACACGAGCACTTGACAGTCTGGGAACGCTCCTCAATGCGGTTCTTGTTGCAGCATCGGTGGGCTGCAATGACCTCACATGTTCCTCCCTCTGTGGATGCAGAAACACACACACGTACATCAGTGGCACATATGAGATACATCACCTTTGACACACAGTAAAGAAGCACATACCCTGTATTTGAAGAAATACCCATTTCAGCAATGCACACCTGAGTTACAAACAAATCAGTCACAAGTGACCGTCAACAGTGGAAGACATGAAACATGAATGCAGTCAGTAAGGAAGGTTTGATTTGGACTTTGACAAAATTTGAACAGAAAAATACTCAAGTTATAGTCATACTTATTTGAGAATCCTAGTCATTTATATTTTCATGTAAATGTGTATAGGTAAAAAAAGGTTGCAGCTTGCACAGAACATATTTTCCACAAAAAACGGTATTTTGGAGAGTTTGTTTTGGTATGTGTGTGTGTATGTGTTTTAGACATATTTACTTAAATCCATGAGGGTAAGAAGGCAAAAATAAAAAACACCTAAAGCCTCAGCTCCTTAATTAGATTAACTTCCAAAGTCATCAGTTAAATAAGCATTAGAGCAAATGGCCCTTGTAAAATGCCTCTAAAGAGAAAATTATAGGCTCTTCTACAGACTCTAACTGCTAGGCTTTCTGTGTAATTACCATGTATCCTTTCTTTTCTCTGCGTTGAAAATTGCCCTTGAAGCATGTTGATTATCTTATCTAAATGACAAGCCTTTTACCCTGATGTGATGTAAGCGAGGGCTTATATGGGCATTGCAGGAAGGTGAGGGTGCTGTCGTGGTTTAGACAAAATGGAGACATATAGCATGGTATGACATTGATGTGACTAAATAGGCAAAACTCATTCTTGATAAAAGGCCTTGAGACCTTGCAATTATGAAGTCCTCACAGTCATTATCATGCTCCCTGCCCTTTAACACACACACACACACACACACACACACACATGCAGGATATCTGGAGCTACATTATGCGCTGCAGCAAAGTGGACCCCATTGTGACAAAAAAAGGGAAAGAAAGAAAGGAAAAGACCAGAATGCGCAAAAAGCTGCTAGTGGGTCACCATAACAATAGAGAGCACCCTGAGGAGAGCTGGGGGATTGATGAGAGGTAATGGTTTCCCCTTCAAACGGTGGGCTCACAGCTCCGCACCAACCCCAAGACAGCAAAGAAAAGGAGAACAGGAGTGCAGAACGGGAAAAGAGCAAGAGGGAGGGAAGGAGGCAGGCAGCTCCCTCGCTGGGCCGGGCCAGGCCCGGTCGGTTGAGTAATGACAGAGCTGTTGGAAGCGCCCCTCTCACACAATTATAAAGCAGCCAGGTAATTCAGCCAGTGGGCTTGCTGCAGCGAGGCCCTCCATCAGATGCTCCCCTTTCCCCAACACCTGCGGAAACCCTCTTTATCTTCCCCTGACAGCTGTCCACTCATACGCTCACACATCCCTCAATTACACCAGAGCTCATGTGAGGACATTCGAGAGAAACAGGACATACGGTGCACCATTTCCCACCATTTTGATAGTCAACGTTGCTTACTGGCTGATAGATTCATTTAAAAAAAAAAAATGTTTTGTAAGTATTGGTGAACACATTTTAGATATACATGGAATATACATCCACCAATGTTAGTCATTATTAAATGTGATCAGTATTGGTCAATACAGATTTGAGGCAACACTCACGTGACTGTGTACACACACACGCACGCCGCACACACACACACACACACACATCAATACATGCAAATTTTTTACATTTAAATTACTTTTACTGTCTTCTAATGCTTAGTTGATATTAATATTTTAAACAATAATTTAAAAAGTAACAGTAAAAGTAAATACAGAACTCAAAATTTATATCCATTTTCATATTGTACATTGCTGTTACGAAGCCTAAATTCTCTTGTAGCATTTAAAATCATCAATTACTTATTAAGTGTTTTATTTCTATTTATTTATTTTTCTCTAAGACAGGATAGTATAGAATTTGAATAGCAGCCATGTATCAGTTATCGGCTATAACATGAACAGGGTGTACATAAGAGAGGAAATTACAGTGTCCTCATGCTTGATCTGTCTGCACTTCAAGTCTTTTTTCAAGCCCCTGCTTCAGGGTTTGAGTGAGCAATGGAAAACGAACAGTGCTAGGCCAGCGGTGAACATGATGGCCGTTGCAGTGCTGTCATCAGTCCTGCTGTTTGAGCAGCAAGCATCCATTTGTCCGAGCATGTTTGGCAACACGTATGTCTAGTTTTGACCTCGCATTAAAACATCAACCCCAACACACTGAAAGGATTACGCTCAAAACACTCGCTGCCATTCATGACAGCTCACTCTGGACCTATTACTGCTGTGCTCTTCATGAGCTCGATAATGTTCCAGTGTTCACAGGAGAACCCAAAACAACAAAACGCCTCCACAAATCCCTCTGGATTCTATTTAATCCCTGTTAACTGCTTGAAATGTCTTATTGACTACTTGACTATTTCAGAATTCCTTCTTATATGGCTTTCTAAGGCCGTTTTCTGGATAAGATTCCCATACTCATTCAGTCATAGTGAATCATTGCTCCCCATGGCGTTTTTTAGGAGGTGGATGTCTAATACAGCAGCAATTCGATGCTAGTCATTATTGGGGAACGTGGATCTCCATGAAGATGGGAATGGCTTGCCCATTCTTTATGGCTTTGTCCTATACTGAAAGCTTTAAAATCCATACTGTAGTTCACTGATCCAATACTGGTCCAGAAATTAGATGAATGTTTTCATCTTGGATTTTGAGTGTTCAGAAAACGAGATGACACACAAAAAAATTGTGGACCACTACAACATTTGCTAACAAATGGCCATTGATATCTGCAGTGACATTCTGACAAAGCATTCACCTGCTGGAGGTAATTTCAAGTTTTAGCTTCTTCTCAGCCGTAAGTATTTGTGAGCAGAGGAAGACAATTCAGAGTATAACAAGCCTTAAACACAACAAACTGCTTTAACTATCGAGCTATTCGCCACTGCAATTCAACCCAGAATCAGCACAAACACCACACGTCAAAGCACTTAAAGTAGGATGTGTTCCTGAATCAAAATTCCTATGAACCAACGAGTGTGTTCTATAAAATTAGGGATAGAATAGAGCAGGAACAGCGAAAGAACATTCAGAACCCAAGTACAGAAAAGTACTTCTTCTTTAACCTATAATAGAAGTTAGGCCATGACACTGACATATGTTGCACTATATAAAACACAAAATATGATTATAAAGATAACATTAAAAAAGTATTTCAGTAGATTAGAGAAAAGGCATAACATAATAGCGGTTACAACACAAATATAAATTACACAAAATTAGAAAAAATCAGTAGCTAAAAGAAAAGGCATAATGTTACTTTCTAAATAAAATAAAATGTAAAATAGGAATAGAAAAATTGGACTAATAATGTTTCAGTGGCTTACAAAAGAAGCACAAAAACACAAAAGTAACACAAATCTAATACAAAAGAAACAAAAAGAGGTTATGTAACAGAAAACTAACAAAAACATTAGGTGGCTTACAGAGAAGGCATAATGACATTTTCAAAAAGATTTAATGTAAATAATGATGCATTAAAGGCATACTTTCTAAATGAAAGGTAATACAAATATATAATATAAATAGAACTTAAAATATAATAGAATACAATTTAAAAATAAAATGTACAGCATAAAATAGGAAGATACAATAGGAAAATGAACAAAAAACAGAACGTATGATAACAGTCACGAGGTAAATAAAACATTCTTGCCTATAACTGCTTGTGTTATTGCAAAATGTACATAACAATTGTATATACATTCATACAAATAACTAGAATAACAAAATAAGAATATAAAAATCTAGTACATAAAAATTAAGTGTACAACATAAAATAGAAATATAAAAATAAACAAAACATTTCAAAACTCACAGGAGTAACACACTTTTTAAATGAAAGAATATAAAACAAGTAGGCTATACAAAATAAAATAGGAATACAAAATAATAAAGATACAATTATTTAAAACAAAAAATGTAAATGAATTAAACTTGTAGGTCACTGATCACACTTGCTTGTGCAAGACACAGCTTAGGGCCACGGCCCCAACTCATGATTCTTGGTAACTGGGTCTAGATAGATGAAACATTTAATTGATTTGTGCTACTTTTACAGAGCACATTTATCCAGTGACAATAAACAGCCGTTCCGTATATCTGTCTTATGTGCACGTCGCTGGCTGAAATCACAAATGATGTGATACAGAAAAGTCTATTTTCTCATATGGCATCTCATTGAGTCTGACTGTAATGACTTGAGGTGAGTCTAATGGAAGCTAATAACAGGTTTAGCAGTCTTTCATTGGGATTTAATGCTTTTTACATCTTGTGGCAGCAGAAGGTGTGTGTGCGTAGTTGTGTTTGCTGGTTTAATCTGTATGTGTGATGGTGAAAGATCAAGAGCGAGGCCAGAGAGGCAGCTTCTTGCACAGCCATCAGACAGGTGGACATTAAACCATCCTGCACTGGCACCATCTGTGCTCAGAGTGAGTGCGGGGTAATGATTCCTCCGGACTGTGAGCTGGAGTAATGCTGAATTTCTTAGAGGACAAATGGCCATTCCAGCCCTGCTGCTGAGGCTAAACTCATTCACACCATGTTTCTGTTAGCTACAGGTAATCACTACTTCATCACATGTGTGTGTGTGTGAGAATATGGGCAGAAGTACATCTGTTTGCTTCATGACAGAGTTTTTGAGGGACAGTTCACCCCAAAAACAACATATTTGAAGAATTGCTATTGGAAACATTGAACCCCATTGACTTTTTATGTAAATATATTTTTGAAGGACCTGTTGACTGTATATATATATATATATATATATATATATATATATATATATACAAACCCGATTCCAAAAAAGTTGGGACACTGTACAAATTGTGAATAAAAAAAGAATGCAATAATTTACAAATCTCATAAACTTATATTTTATTCACAATAGAATATAGATAACATATCAAATGTTGAAAGTGAGACATTTTGAAATGTCATGCCAAATATTGGCTCATTTTGGATTTCATGAGAGCTACACATTCCAAAAAAGTTGGGACAGATAGCAATAAGAGGCCGGAAAAGTTAAATGTACATATAAGGAACAGCTGGAGGACCAATTTGCAACTTATTAGGTAAATTGGCAACATGATTGGGTATAAAAAGAGCCTCTCAGAGTGGCAGTGTCTCTCAGAAGTCAAGATGGGAAGAGGATCACCAATTCCCCCAATGCTGCGGCGAAAAATAGTGGAGCAATATCAGAAAGGAGTTTCTCAGAGAAAAATTGCAAAGAGTTTGACGTTATCATCATCTACTTTGCATAATATCATCCAAAGATTCAGAGAATCTGGAACAATCTCTGTGCGTAAGGGTCAAGGCCGGAAAACCATACTGGATGCCTGTGAACTTCGGGCCCTTAGACGGCACTGCATCACATACAGGAATGCTACTGTAATGGAAATCACAACATGGGCTCAGGAATACTTTCAGAAAACATTGTCGGTGAACACAATCCATCGTGCCATTCGCCGTTGCCGGCTTAAACTCTATAGGTCAAAAAAGAAGCCATATCTAAACATGATCCAGAAGCGCAGGCGTTTTCTCTGGGCCAAGGCTCATTTAAAATGGACTGTGGCAAAGTGGAAAACTGTTCTGTGGTCAGACGAATCAAAATTTGAAGTTCTTTTTGGAAAACTGGGACGCCATGTCATCCGGACTAAAGAGGACAAGGACAACCCAAGTTGTTATCAGCGCTCAGTTCAGAAGCCTGCATCTCTGATGGTATGGGGTTGCATGAGTGCGTGTGGCATGGGCAGCTTACACATCTGGAAAGGCACCATCAATGCTGAAAGGTATATCCAAGTTCTAGAACAACATATGCTCCCATCCAGACGTCGTCTCTTTCAGGGAAGACCTTGCATTTTCCAACATGACAATGCCAGACCACATACTGCATCAATTACAACATCATGGCTGCGTAGAAGGATCCGGGTACTGAAATGGCCAGCCTGCAGTCCAGATCTTTCACCCTTAGAAAACATTTGGCGCATCATAAAGAGGAAGATGCGACAAAGAAGACCTAAGACAGTTGAGCAACTAGAAGCCTGTATTAGAGAAGAATGGGACAACATTCCTATTCCTAAACTTGAGCAACTTGTCTCCTCAGTCCCCAGACATTTGCAGACTGTTATAAAAAGAAGAGGGGATGCCACACAGTGGTAAACATGGCCTTGTCCCAACTTTTTTGAGATGTGTTGATGCCATGAAATTTAAAATCAACTTATTTTTCCCTTAAAATGATACATTTTCTCAGTTTAAACATTTGATATGTCATCTATGTTATATTCTGAATAAAATATTGACATTTGAAACATTCACATCATTGCATTCTGTTTTTATTCACAATTTGTACAGTGTCCCAACTTTTTTGGAATCGGGTTTGTATATATATATATATATATATATATATATATAATTAGTTTTTAACACCTTTTTTTCCTAAATGTATTAGTGTTCCACAGAAGAAAAAGTCAACAACATGCTGACATAATTTTGAACTACTTCTTTAAAAGAATGGTTCACACAAATTTAAATTTGCTGAACATTTACTCACCCTAAATCCATAAGCAATCCACATTACTTCCGTAATGTACTTACCTTAGGTAAACTGAAAAGCTGTGTGTTTTCAGAAAACGAATTCATCTTTAAATTGTTGCTTCTGTCCGAAATACCTGGCTATAATCCATAATTACACTTCCTCTAAAACGTTCACCCCTGTTGTCCTCTCGCATCAAAACCTACTGATATACTTGTTTAGAACTGTGTGTGTGGGGGGGTGGGGGGTGTTCTCTGGGTTCGGGCTCTATCCCGAGCTCGGAGCCATCCCTCTGGACAGCACGCTAAATATGCTTACTAATTACTCAATCAAATTATATGTTAGTGTGAACTTGTGTATTATGGTGATGTTTTATCAGCTGTTTGAACTCTCATTCTGACAGCACCCATTCACTGCAGAGGATCTATGGGTGTCCAAGTGATGTAATGCTAAATTTCTCCAAATCTGTTCCGATGAACAATTTTCATCTACATGCTGGATGTCTAGGTGTGAATAAAATTAAGCAACATTTCATTTTTGCTCTCTCTCTCTCTCTCTCTCTCTCTCTCTCTCTCTGTCTCTCTCTCTCTCTCTCTCTCTCTTTCTCTCTCTCTCTCTCTCTCTCTCTCTCTCTCTCTCTCTCTCTCTCTCTCTCTCTCTCTCTCTCTCTCTCTCTCTCTCTCTCTCTCTCTCTCTCTCTCTCTCTCTCTCTCTCTCTCTCTCTCTCTCTCTCTCTCTCTCTCTCTCTCTCTCTCTCTCTCTCTCTCTCTCTCTCTCTCTCTCTCTCTCTCTCTCTCTCTCTCTCTCTCTCTCTCTCTCTCTCTCTCTCTCTCTCTCTCTCTCTCTCTCAAATTCAAATTCAAATTCAAATGAGCTTTATTGGCATGACTTGCACAGTATTGCCAAAGCATTGTCCATTACATGAATAAGAAACAAATGATTATATAATACATAAAACAAGAATAGATCTATGAAGTAAATAAGTACATGCATTTTCTTTTTTTTTTTTTTTTTTTTTTTTTTTTTTTTACAACCAAGAAAAATATTTAAGACATTACTAAAAAAATAAAATAATAATAATAAATGAATAAAACATATATATATATATATACATATATATATATATATATATATATACATACATACACTTTGTAGAACATGAAATAAATGATGGTACTTCAGGTTTGTCCACTGGCTGACAGTCTTAGTTTGTGACAGGCTGATACATATCTTGCCGCTGTTGCGATCGTATTGGAATTTTCCCCTAAAATGTGACTTAATTTGTCTGTATTTGGCAATGCCATAAAATTTGGTTGAATTAGCTTGAATTTGGGTAAATATGCAGCTCTGATGTGGTGATAGTAATCACAGTGCAGTAGGAAATGTTCCTCTGTTTCCAGCTCTTTCTGTGAGCACAGTAAACACAGTCTCTGTTCTCGTGGCTGCCATCTTTGTCTGTGCCGTCCTCTCTCTATAGCCAGACAGTGATCACTCAGTCTGTACTTTGTTAGTGTCTTTCTTAATTTGTGATCTTTCACACAGCTCAGGTATTCTGCTGGTTTGTATTCTCTTTTCAGCTGTAAATACAGCTCCATCTTCTTTGTATTTAGTGGCATCTTTCAATAGTCAATGTAGTGTTGTTTTTGTAGCTGTGTGATTTGTTTGGGCGGATTGTGATGTGCTGGTTTGGGTGTAGTTTGAGTACCAGCTGTAAAGTGCGCTCTTCTGCAGGTTCTGCTCCTGCCACTGCAGGGCTTCAGCCTGGTAAGAGCTCGGATCACTGCATTGCAGGTGCTGGTGGAATTTAATAGCTCTCTTTTGAATATTAATTAATAGTGGGTATTGTCCTAATTCAGCTCTGCACGAGTTGTTTGGGTCGCTCTGTTAACTTTTAAGATGTTTTTACAAATTTGGGTGTGCATAATTTCCATTTCTTCTTTTTCCCATTTGGAGAAATCTTGGGTTTTAGAGGTCCCCATATCTCGCTGCCATATAGGGACAATTGGTTCAATTATTGCTTTTAGGATTTTTAGCCAGGTTGAATTGGAATTTGGTACGAATTGTATTTTTGATCATGTAGAAGACTCTCAGGGCCTTTGCTTTCAGTGCATTCACAGCCAGGTTGAAGCTTCCCGTTGAGCTGATTTTTAGTCCCAGATAGGTGTATTCATGGGTGTGTTGAAGGACCTGCTGTCCTGCTCTGAAAGTGTGCTTATTTTCCTTACACCTGGGTCTCTTTTGAAAAATCATTATTTTAGTTTTTGTTAGATTCATTTTAAGAGCCCATGTTTGACTGAATGTCTCTATGATGTCGAGGAGCTGTTGTAGTCCCTCTTTTGTTTTGACAGAATGACTAAATCATCTGCAAAGAGGAGACATTTGATTTCTGATTCAGCTAGGGTTGGGCCGGGGGCAGTCGAATTGTTTAATTCTTTGGCTAATTCATTAATATAAATGTTAAACAGAGTGGGGCTCAATGGGCAACCTTGTCTAACTCCTCGTCGTTGAGAGAAAAATTCTGTCCGTTTGTTCCCTATTTTTACAGCACATGTATTGTTCTTATACATGGTGCTGATTAAATCAGTTTTCCTCAATCCCACTTTCCAGTAGTTTTAGAAAGAGTCCTTCATGCCAGATTGAATCAAAGCGCTTTTCAAAGTCAATAAAGCAAGCAAAGATTTTGGTTTTGTTTTGGTGTACATGTTTATCAATGATAGTGTGGAGGTATAAATGTGGTCAGATGTTCTGTGTTTGGGCAGAAATCCAATTTGACTTTTCTCCAAGATTTTGTGTGTTTAAGAAAGTTTTGTAACCGTATGTTAATAACCGAACAGAATATTTTCCCCAGGTTGCTATTGACACATATGCCTCTGTAATTTTTGGCTCAAACTTGTCTCCTTGTTTAAAGATGGGTGTAATTAGGCCTTGATTCCAGGTGTCTGGAAAATATCCACACTCAAAACAATATTGAATAATTTGGTTATTGCAGTTCTGAATTTGTCATTTGTGTATTTGATCATTTCATTTAATATTCCATCTATGCCACATGCCTTGTTGGGTTTCAGTGCATGTAGTCTGTCTGTTAGCTCATTTACTGTGATTTGGAAATCCAGGGGATTCTGATTGTCTTTAATTTTTTCTTTCAGGATTTCTAATTTGGTTTTTATTTCATTTTGAGCAGGGTTTGTTTCAATTGTTTTGTACAGATTTTCAAAGTGTGTCCTCCATATGTTCTCATTTTGAATGGCCAATTCTTCCCTTTGTGGTCTGTAGAGAGTGTTCCAATTGTTCCAAAAGTTATTGGTATTTATTGATTCCTCCATTGTTTGAAATAATTGTTCCGTATGCTCTTCTTTTTTTGCTTTTAGAGTTTGTTTGTACACTTTAAGAGCTTCGTGATATTGAAGGCGGTGGTCTTGGTTGTCAGGATCTCTGTGTTTTTATTTGATAGATTACGTGACTGTCGTTCTTATTCTTTTACACTCATCATCAAACCACTTTTCATTGGTATTTTTGGTTTTCTTTTTGATGATTTTTCAAATTGCACATGGATGCTGATTGGTGGAATATATCTGTAATGTCCTTTAGTGCCAGATTTAGACCTACTTTATTTTGTGGATATGTGTTCATTATAAATTTGTCCAATAATAGTTTGATAGTTTGACTTTCTATTGCACTTTGATAGTTTTCTTTGCTGTGTTTAGTCCATTTTGTAGGATTGCTGTAGGTTTAGTAAATGAGAGGGCTGTCTGCACACTCCCTTGTTTTGAGCTGGTTTTAGGTAGAGTGTAATGTTACAGTGGTCTGACAGAGGTGTTTGAGGACTGACTGTGAATGCTCTGAGATGCACTTGATCAATGTCTGTGATGAAATAATCTACAGTACTGTTACCAAGAAAAGAATTAAAGGTATAACAGCCAAAAGAGTCTCCTCGTGTCGACCGTTCACTATATACAGGCCCAGTGACTGACAGAGCTGTAGTAGGCTTTTCCCACTTTTGTTTGTGAAGTTGTCATAATTATTTCTGAGGTGATATGAGGGCAGAGAGGGCAGGTGTTTGTGATATATTTGTCTCCTTGTGTGTTGACAAAGTCGGGTTCATTTCCAGTTCTGGCATTTAAGTCGCCACATATTAAAACATTTCCTTTTGTCTGGAAATGGCAGATCTCGTCTTGCAGGATAGAAAAGGTGTCTTCATTGTAATAGGGAGATTCAGCAGGGGGTAAGTATGTGGCACACAAGAATATGTGACGGTCCGTGGACACAATATCTTTTTGGATTTTTAGCCAAATGTACGATTTTCCGATTTGTATAGTTTTGATTGAGTCTATGAGTTCTGTTCTGTACCATATCAGCATTCCCCCTGAGTCTCTGCCCTTTGTCACCCCTCTCAGTTTGGTTGATGGTAAATGATTTCTCTAAACCCAATTGGGCAGCCAGTGGACAAATCTCTTACGTTCCATGTTTCTTGTAGTATTATAATGTCAGAATTCAGAATTTCTTTTTGAAATCTGAATGTTGGCTCTTAACACCAAAAATGGAGGATCTAAGTCCTTGAACATTCCAACATGAGATTTTAAGGAATATGAGTTCATGAATCATCCTTGTTATTTCAAAACAAGACAAACATCAGTATGCTGAACCAATAGATCAAGTAGAATATTTTAGAGTATGATACATATCTGAGAATATATCCATATATATAGTTTTTTTTTTTTTTTTTTTTTTTTTATCCATACATATCTAAGATGTTCTTTTTCTTTATAAATATCTAAATAAAACACACACATATACACACATACATATGGGCTAAGTACGCATGTATCAATACATATATACACATACATTTGTCATCCTTTTTTTTTTTTTTTTTTTTTTTTTTTTTTGCCCAAGTCACTAACCCATTAGGTGAGAGCACAGCAGAGTCAGCATGTGCTGGATGTTTCTGAGGTCTCTGGATTGAGATGGACTCGGCTGGCTGGTACTGGGGTTTACCAGTGATCTGCTGGCTGCTTTAGCTCTGGCTGTCTGGGTGCTGCTCCTGCTGATGTTCATGTGGATGATGGGGTGAAGGAGCTGCAGGCCTGCTGATGCGGTGTGTTCAGGGTGATGCATAGAGCCTGTCGTGGGGTTCCTCCGGTGGAGGTGGCGGTGATTTAAAGGGTGTCGTTGTAGTGACTCTACAGGGGTGTCCACGGGTCGCTGCAGTGCGCTGGAGCTGCGGCTCAGTCACGATGTCCTTTAGGGTCTTGGCAAAGATGGGAACTGCCCTTCTGTGGAGATGGACATGGTCGTAAAGGCTGTTGAGATTCAGGGCGGGTGTTGAGCCAGGTAAACATTGGGCTCTCTCTCTCTCTCTCTCTCTCTCTCTCTCTCTCTCTCTCTCTCTCTCTCTCTCTCTCTCTCTCTCTCTCTCTCTCTCTCTCTCTCTCTCTCTCTCTCTCTCTCTCTCTCTCTCTCTCTCTCTCTCTCTCTCTCTCTCTCTCTCTCTCTCTCTCTCATTTTAGAGGTGGGTCACATCAATCAGAGCAACTCTGGTCATTCTCCCATCAGGCCTTTCTAGATCTGAGGTCATTACAGTAGCACACATAGAGATTACCTTTAAGAGAATCAATGCTTTAGTGTTTTTGGTTAGTCAAAGGCTAATTAAAAGTACGGTAATGAAGGAGAGTGGAATGGAGCAGTGGGGCAAAGGGTTCAGAGTAATTAAAACGGCTCTAACACACTTTACTCCAAGCAACTTTGTTCCTCTTGCTGCTCACATGACATTTATTTCTGTATGTGGATTTGGATAGTAAAAAAGAGAGTGGGAAACATTATGATCCATTATTATTAATAGCCAACCTCAAAAGAAACTCTGGGGCAAGTTGTCACTCTTTATTCCAGTTAATATTTATAAGAGATGGTTTATTTTTTAAATCAATTTGTATATAGACACACCAAGAAAAAATAAAATCAATAAAATTAAAAAAGGACCCTGAAAAAGTGAAAAATATGATGTAAAATATTACAGACCTCCTGGTCTCTACTTGAAACATACTATAACATATGTACAATAAATCCAAGCTTTTAGTATGTGACATTCTCCAGTAATACTACAATATATATTATCCTTACACTTATTAGAATCATTGCCCATTTGTAAGCTGGTGTGGTTCAGTGATAACAAGAAATACATGACAAGCTTGATAACAGGAAGAGACGTGTGGATGTTCTTTTGACATGTTTTCACCTTGTGCTGACAACCTGACAATCTGATGCACATGCACCTGTGATTTTTAACAAGAACAATTACCTGAGTCTCATACCCATCACTGGATTAACACAGGTCATGATAGGGCTTCTACTGTACAGAGTGCAAGAGAGAGGGGGGTAGTTAGAGCAATGGTTCGACAGAGAGCTGGAGAGAAAATGCTCTGATTGGAAATTACTCTATTGTGGAGAGGTACTCATTCTCAAATGGCACCCATTAAACTGTAATGTAATGCACAGACAAGGCACACAACAGTGCAGCTAAACCAGACTAATTCACAGTTTCCATCAAACATGACTTAATTACAGCGCAGCCAAGAGGAAAGTGATGCTATAAATGCTCATATTTTCTGAAGTTTGCAAACTATTTAATCTTCATCAAATTCTTTCTCTCTTGCCAGTCAGAACCCAGGAGGGACCTATGCTCAAACTAAACAAACAAATCAACAAGAACAAGACAAATGGATGTATTTCATTTCATCAGTCTGAATCCAAAGATAAAAAGTAATTACCCTTTTTTTTTTTCTGTGAATCATCAAAAAGGTTGATAGTGAAAATAGATACTGTATATAAATATATACTGTGCACACACACACACACACACACACACACACACACACACACACATGTTGTTTTTTATGGTTTACGGGGACTCTCCATAGGCGTAATGGTTTTTATACTGTACAAACTGTATGTGCTATTGCCCTACACCTACCCTACACCTAAACTTAGCCCTCACAGGAGACGGTGCATTTCTATTTTCCCTCAAAAAAACTCACTCTGTATGATTTATAAGCGTTTTAAATTATGGGGACACTGAAAATGTCCTCATAAATCACCTTCTCCTTGTTATACCTATGTCATACCCATGTCATTATACAAATTTGTGTCCTCATAAACATGCTCACACACACACACACACACACACACACACACACACATACACACACACAAACCATTAAAATCTATTTTTTCAGCATTGCATTTCTCGCTATATTTATTTAAAATAAATACTAATATCAATATATTGACATTTAAATATTACAATTACATACAATATAAATGCGGTTTAAGTGTTAAATATGTGTCACACAATGACAGGATATAATTGTGGCTGAGATAATCTGTTCTTGGGTCAGATATTTCTAGGTCAGACGTAACTATTTCATATCAACCAGCACAAATCGTATAAGAAATATTTTTTTTCTTCCTTTCAGAAAAACCAGCTCAGTCTGTTTCAATAATGCATTCAGAGGCTTCTCTTATTGATTAGCATCAGAAATTAAAATCAGCAACACATCCCTACAACATGCTTCATCAAAGGGAATATGAACCAGCTGTTATCATGCATTTATGTTTAATAGCTCCAGCTTTTAGGACTGGCAGTCGAAATTTAACTTCTCATCTTTAAAATTCCAATCTGAATTCCAATTCTGCATTTAAAAGAAGTCGCATGCACTTCTCACAGCTTAAAACACAGCCAAAAGCCTTTTTTAGAGCTCGGTGGAATCATAAGATAACTCTCGACATGTTACTCCCTCTGGGCTGACATTAATTTTGCTCACATGACATATTGTTTAAAATGTGCTGGGAAATGAAGCGTGAATGGTACAAAGACTGAATGCGGAGTTGTCTGGAGCAATCTTATAGCTCACATTGTCCGGGAAGATGGTATGTACACACAAATCATTCAATCTGAGAGCTCTTGGAGGGATTTTTCCAACACAGAACAATACGACGGCGTCTGCATATTATGAGCCTAACATTTATTATTGCACTGGGAGTGAATGAATGATACAAATTTATAACTGCATGTTGCAGATAAATGCTTGTTGTTGTGTCATCCTGTGCACAATAGCAAACAAAAATGTGCACACTTGCCACAAGCAGTCAAGCTCAGACAGAACTGCACTGTAAAGAAAGCAGTTTATGGGACTTTTTAGTCACAAATACAAAATAATATGAATAATTTGAAACCTGACAATCAGAATTCCCTAAAATGTTGTCCCAATTAGTCAAACAGAGTTATCTGAATAAATAATTTTAAATTGAACAATACTGCTAAAATATTAAGGGTTAGTGAGTTCCCAGCATGCAGTGCAGCATGAATAAATTATAGAGGATTAGTTTTGTTGTTGAACTTATGTTTAAAATGTTGCTGATGTTTTGCCATTATTGCTGATATGATGTTAAGAGCTTATTCTTTACATATCTAAGTACAATACAATCCTTTATATCTTAGATAATAATAACAACAACAACAGTAATAATAATAATAATAATAAACACTGTAAACCAAGATTATTGGATTATGGTTTAAGATAATTTTACTATTTTACTATTACTTTCTACTTCAAAATTTCACTTTTAATTGAATGCGTTACTTTTTGTTTCTTTGTAATTATTTAATTGTAATTATTATCTTTGTAATTTCTGAGAGAAAATTATTTATACATATTTGTTTTTTAAATTTAGCCATTTCTGAATGAAAACGGTTTACACCATTTTATAAATTGTAGATCGGTTTATGTGTTACAAATTTAAAATTAGCTGAAAAAGACATCTGTGGTTCTTCAATGAATTTATTGTCTGAATGAGATATTTTGCATTTAGTGAACGAACCAATTCATGTTGACAGAACAAAATAGTGTTACTTAAAAGCTTTTAAAGCCAACACTTCAGAGAACCTAAAATATTTAAGACAATAGATGAAAGAACCAAAAAATCTGAATGCATGAAGTTGAGTTTCTCAGCATTGCTGTGCCCAGGTCATATGCCAAAGAAGTCTGACACCACACCTATCTGATGCTGTCTTTTCTTACAAAGCAGCAGAAATAAAATTTCCTTTCTGTAATAAAATGTGGCACACTGTCCACATTCACATGCCAGTATTTCTCAAGTAGCTCCTCAGAACCCTGGGCCATAGGAGTGACTCAACGGAGACTGAGTCAACATCAACATGCATGAACAGCCGAAAGGGTCCCTATAGATAAATGCATTAGAAAAGGCAGTTTGAAGCTAAACACGGTTCATGGTCCTGCTGCAAATTTATCGCCTGTCTTAGAGTGTTTCCACAATGTCAGGATAGCTTGAAGGAACAAATGATTCATGAAAACGAACATGACATGCAGCCGTTTCCCTGAATTCTCCAACAGCTGTAGAATATCTTGTGTGTTTTTAGTCTATAAACCCACTCACAGACTCATATGAACGTCTGTGACCTCCTTTTAGCATACATACCCAGAATCCCCTGCAGCTGAGGTCAGCCCCCCCCTGAGAGGCGAAACAAGCAAACACATACAAGTAAATACACACCAGCCAGTGGACACATGCGCCAGTGGGTGCTCGGATCAGAGAAGCACGCACACACATTCAAACATAGCCCGAAGCAAATAGAATAAGAGAGCGCCGAGAACCTGGGTATATTTCAGACGGAGTCAATGACCTCGTCGCAGCTGAGCAACACAAGTCTGGCCAGTTTATTTACATGTACACATCGCTTTGTCTCGCACTTTCCCTACTACAGGAGCTGTACCAACCCGATCTCACAGCAATTCATGCATATTTTTTGAGGTGGCTAATTTGTACAAAATCACACGTATTTCTCGAATTGGTATGAATTTGTACGAATGACCTACCCCTAAACCGACGAGTGAGGTTGTATGAATTTGGTCGAATTAGCCACATGAAATAGCATTGACTTTACACATCATACCAGACGAATAAAATAACACATTAACGCAGCTTTTCTGCATTATCTTTTATTACCTCTTTTTACCTTGTCTTTTCATAAATGCCACTTCCTTGTACTGTTTCCACCAATAGCCTGGTTCTACCAGCTTATTGAGCTCTCAAAATGCATTGTGTGCACACACAGTCCCTGCTGCATCCAGACTAGTAGTAAAAAGTAATGGAACTGGTAATTACACTAAAATAAATGGGCTCTATCAATCCTTAACGAGTGTCACAAAATAGCTGTACATGACATAGCCTCTAGCACCAGAAGTTACTATCAATACTAACAATAGCATGAAATAACCACAGCCTGCTGGGACTTCTGCAACAGGCCTTATTAAGAAAACTGCAGAAACAGAGAAAAAAATGATGCCTCACACATCTAAAGAGAGAGGTGTGCACCAAACCTCATATTTACATTTGTGAGGTTACACTGAGGTCAAGAGCTGACGGTGCATTATGGGATGCCTGTTACTCTAAATGGAACTCCAACATTCACAGATCTTTTTTAGACATTTAGGAAATTGAATTTGGGCTGGGACACTGCTGTAAAGAACTGCCGAGAACTCAAAACTGACCGGGAAGATGAGGAATGGCGCCGAGTAAATAGAGTTCAGCACTAAACTAAGAGCATGCTCATAATGCCAATACATGTTTTACATAATTTCTTCAGTGAATCAGGTGCTAAAACAATGCAGACAGTGCTTGCAAATAAACGTTATCAGTAATTGCGAATTCCCCTCCTGATCATTTTGACAACACATAATGATAACTGCTCAATGTAAAATAAAAAACTATGGCAGAATTAATACATTTTAAATATGCATGCCAACATTTGCAGTCTTATCAAAAATATGCCATACATCTGTTCTCATTTCAGATATAAAAATCTGAAAAAGTGGTGCAAAAACTACCTGCATTCAACTTACAAAAACAAACTTGCCACTGAGTTATACATGTGTGCCTTGAATACGCAAAAGCATGAAGTTATTTAATAAGTCAAATCAGACTGAAGACAGCCAATCAATTTGCTATAAATCTTAATTGATTTAATAATATTATACACATTTCGAATCATATCATGGTGTGAAATTTGTGACATTTGAATTCTGACATCCACTGCAAACTTAATATCCAGATCAATTTATGGTTTACATAGTTGTCTCTCTACATTAAGTTGGGATATGAGAAGTAATGTAACATAGAACCAAATTATAGCAACACATTAACTTTAAATGTCAAACAAAAAGAGTCCAAACTGACAAAAACCCATTTAATAATGGAACAACTCTTAAAAAGAAAGCTTCTTTATTGGCATTTATGATTCCATAAAGCACCTTTAACATCCATAGATACTGTCAATTCCACAAAAGATTCTTTCTAGTGGAAAAGGGTTCTTTGGATTTTTTAAATGTTCTTCACACTAAGCAAAATAGGGATTCTTTTAAGGAATGTTTACTAAAAGGTTTAATGGGGGAACAAAAATGGTTCTTTTATGGTATTGTTGCAAACCCCTCCTCTGGAAGCTTTATTTTTTAAGAGTGAAGATCTGGCATAAACATCTGCCTATAACACTTTCCAATAGCAGTTTCTATCTGCTATGCAGTTTTTCACGGTCGTCTACTGCTTTAGCCTTGTGCTGTTCATGTTCCCGTCACTGAGCTTCTGGCATCTCACACACTGTTCATTTATTAATAGGCATAATGCTTCAGTTGCCACTTATCTGCTCCGAATTATGCATGCATGCTAAAATCATTGTATGTGTCTAGAGAGAGAACTAGATAGACAGATACAGAGAGAGCGAGAAAGAGGGAGAGAGTCGCAGTGCTGTGTAAAAATCATTTTCTCCATTACAATGGCACATTGGGGTCATGCATGAGTTTGCATAATAAGCCTCGATTTTCCAGCAAAGTCCGTAAGTTCCAATTTATTCTGCCAGTTGTTTTGCATGTTGCTTGTTTTTGAAGCCTTTTCTGAGCATTTTTAACAGGACTGGCTTCACTCCAGGGGCGACATGTTGTCGCGTCTCTCCGGTTGTCTTCTGAGCGCCCGCCAGGCATCAATGCTAGTGTTATTACACAGCTATGCATGATAGCACTCTTTTGTCATGCTTTGTGTGTAATTGCTTATGACATTCATACTTGTGTTTCATGGTGGGGAAGTGGGGGCGGACGTCGGCAAGCATGGGTTTATCATATTACTAAATCCATCCTCACATGGCTCTCTTAAGCTTTTCCTAGTTTGCCATGAAATCTTGCATCCATCACTTCAGATCAATCAACCATTGCAGTATGAAGATATTTGACTAATATCTGTTTGTGAAGAGTGTTGAAGCTTCATCCACAAATCAAAATGCCTTCTTTATTTATATATATGAAACTTTCTAAACATTTGCAAAAATTTTGTGTTCAGGTTCCCCCTGCATTGTCTAAAGAGAACATGAAGAGTGAACAGAACATAAACACTCAATAACAGGAGCTCTATATTTGTGAAAATATAGAAATACGGAATCTCTCTGACTGTAATTTAGTTTAAAACACAGAACATAAATGAAACCTAACAGACAGGAAGAAAACATAGTGTACAACAAATTAACCGAGGGGCCAAAGGCACAGTGGCCGAAAGCAATCTATTCTATGTCAGTGAGCTCAGAAATGACATTTTTTTGAAAGTGTAATAGTCTTGACCCAAAAAAGAAAGAGAAACAGTGAAGCAAGACAGATTTATCCACAGATGAGCTTCCCCATCAACCAAAACAATATCCCAATTCACTCAGTGCCGCTAAATGAACCTGACTCAGTAAACAATTTATCAGTCACTGACTTTGCTGTTAAAAAAAGGAAATGGGAGGATTTAGAAGGGTTAATAGCTGCAGACAAAAAAAACTAAAACACAAAAAAACACCTTGACAAGTTATTGCTATAAACCTGCAATTTTCAAGCAGTCTCGAGGAGCTTGATTGGCCACTTCAGGTGTGTTTGATTAGGTTTGTAGCAAAACTCTTCAGGATAATGGGTCCCCAAGAACAGGACCTCTGCATAAAAAATGAAATCAATCAAACTACATGTAGATTTACATTTATGCATTTAGCAGACGCTTAAAAGCGACTTACAGTGCATTCAGGCTATACATTTGTATTGTCAGTATGTGTTTTCCCTGGGAATCGAACCCACAACTTTTGGGCTGCTAACGCAATGCTCTACCACTGAGCCACAGGAACAGAAACTACAATAAATGTTGACTACAATAAATGTTTTATGTACTACTATTCAAACTGTGCATTCTCATCTGACAATGAATGATTAGAGACTCACAAAAAGATGTGAAGGTCAGAGTATATTAATAGGCTATTAACTGTCACATTTCAATTATTCGTTACATAATCTTAGACCTTGGAGGTTGTTTTGATTCCAAAAACAGAGACGGGAAGAAAGGAAATTAATTAGGTAATGTAGAACCATTAATGAAGTCAACTGAAACCATGTATGTGTCCGTTAAAATGACCTTGAAGGAACGATGCGTCCTGTTTATTAGCTATAATTATCAGTCAAATATCAAAGAATAATGCTGCATGGCTATGTAAATACTGTGTGTTTCAACTAAAACATTTTTGTGTAATTACAGACAAGTTAAAAAAGATTTTTTCTGTAACATGATTTGTCTATTCGTTTAAATAAGCATGTTGTCTCTACAGAGTGAAGAAAAAAAAATGACAGAGAAAGTTTGTTTACCGCTCACTGCCGACAACCGTGCTGACAAATAACCCATTCCCAGTCAACCTGAGGCGTTTCATTCTCAGCCATTTCAATGGTAACACAGCCGCCTCGGCAGAGATTACATGTGGACGCTGCTTTTCTAATCTGCCTGGGCAACACGCCTTTAAATTTGATTTGTGCTATCAATGCAGACTGTGAAATCATGCGGCTACACATCAAAGTGTGACTGGATTTGGCCAGCATGTTAATGTTAAGCAGGTGTATGTCCTTTGTCTTGAAAAAGGTGACTGCCTAAAGTTGCCGGTCTGTGAGGTTAATAAAAATGGGAAGTCACAATCCACATTAGAGCGACAATACTGCTATGTTCCCAGCACCTATATTGTATTTCATCTACGACGGTGGTTTATAAACTAAATCTACCATCAATTCATCTAAACAGCATTGCTTAGATATTGCTTTATTTATTTCAAATCCATGCTGACTGGAAATCTTTATTTTAAGCACGTAATGTCTTCTGCAGCACCTTCAGTGGAATACACTGTTCTGTACTGTTGTTATTGATGTTCCAGGTCTGTTTGCTTTTCTATAAAGGTTTAGATAAAAATACAACCCTTTGCATTCTTCATTTCCTACTACAAATTTATGAGTTTGTGAAGTTGCTTTTTTTGTAGGAAGTTCAGTATTACTTTACAGTTATGTTATTTATTAATTCTAATCTACAGTTCAAAAGTTTGGGGTACGATTTATTTTGAATGAAGTCTCTTATGCTCACCAAGATGTTGCATTTACAGAAACAGAAAGCTCAAAAGAAAAGCATTTCTGTCATGAATCCTGTCCGTGGACTTCCATCTGCTTTACCAGAGGTCACCCTCCCATTACATCGACTCTCACATTACACTTCACTCCGGACTACATCCTATGTTCCATTTCACGGATTACCTTTACACCTGCAGCCTATTACACACACTATAAAAAGCAGTCTCAAACAACCTTTCAATGCTGAGTATTTAGCGTTCATTGCTCTCCTAGTGATAGCTACATTACTGAGCCAATCTGTGTTTCCTGATTCTAGTTTAGTCTTGTTCATAGCCTGGTTTCTTGAGTCTTGTATTCTAGTCTGTTTATCTCCTCCTGTCTGTCAGCTGCCTACCCTGGAATTATAGCCTGTCTTGGATTATCTCTTTGTTTTGCTGTTTCGGACTCTGTATGCCCCTCGTCAGGACTATTGTCTGTCTGTTTGGATTAGCCATTTACCTCGCCCCCTGGAATACGTACGCCGTTGATTGACCCTCGCCTGTTTACTTGACTACTTGTGTCTTGCCCACGATATACCTGTTTTCTATTGTCTGACCCTTGCCTGTTTCATGATCACATCTTTAAATAAAAGCTTGCATATGGATCTGCACGCCTCTCGTCCCTGTCGCCCCGTTACAATTTATTTGATAGAAAATCTTTAGTTCTGTCAGGACCACTATCGTCACTGATGATTGTGGTCGCAAGCACATGATCGCAAGCACTTACGGGCTGATTGGCAACAATCACAGATATTTGATGCAGTTTTACAGCAGCTCCTAGTCATGACGGGGATCTTTATCGCTGGGGCTGCTCCGTCTTTAAGTAGCAAACAATGTGCAAATACAGTGTCAGAACGTACCTGTACCTGATAATACTGTGATGACCTTATATATGGATGCTTAGATAGGTGTCATATTCCTATAAATAGATGGGGATCAGCTGAGTGTCAGCTGATGTGAGCTCGACTAGCATGACCTGCCAGAACTAACGCTATGCTCGATTTTTATGTATTTTTGCTGAATAAAATGTAAAATGTTTGAACAATAGTGTACAGTATTTACATTTTTAACTAATACACATTTATTTTGTATGTGTGTATATTTAAAAAAAAGATAACTGGTTTGAAATAAAATTCTAAAATACATACAATATATTATTATTATATTATTAATAAATAATTATTAATAATTAATAATAATATAACAGTTTAATTCAGAATTATTTTTCAAATATTATAATATAATTACATTAATGCTTAAAAGAATAATATAATTACATTAATGCTTAAAATAAATTATGTACACAAATCTCTCTCTCTCACGCATATGCCTTGCGCTTGCGCATGCGCGCTGCGCACGCTGCGCACGCACGCACGCACGCACACGCACGCACGCACACACTGCACACACACACACACACGCACACACGCACACACACACACACACACACACACACACACACACACACACACACACACACACACACACTCACACTCTCTACACACTATAGGCAAAACATTTGACTGGCCATGTATGTGCGTTTGTGTGAGCTGTAGAACTGTGTCTAATATCATAACAGTGCCTAAGCCAACAAAAAAGAAAATATATTTGTCATCTTGTTCCTCTATGTAAAATGATAATGGCTTTATTCTGTTAAGAGCAGAAGCATATTGTTACTTTGCGTCAGCACAAAGAGCGCTGCTAGCTTCTGGCAGGTTTGGGATGGTCTCTTCCTCAGCGGGTCCTCATTTGGCTGTTCTCTATTTGATCTCTCTCTTTTTCTCTCTTTTTGTAGGTAGGTCAAATGAGAGATTCTTTCTGTCAGCTCATTGCTCACGTTGATGAAGTCGCTTGTTAGTAGGACTCTCTTCTCTCTCTCATTAGATTGAGCAGAGCTGGAGAGAGCGGGGCAGGGGATGAGTGACCGGCCTGAACCCGGTCATGTCAAAGCGGGCCGGATCATTCTAGAGATAGGCTCTCATTACTCAAGGTCAGCGTCCACAGAAACCCTTAGCACTGGTCTGAGGACAGAAGCAAAGTGCCTACCAACGCTTCCTCTGAACTGGCAAACATCTAGGGCCACGAGCACTTGGCATGTTGGGTAAAATCATGTCATAATATAAAATGTAGTGGGTTTTAAGTGTTCGAAAAAGTGAAGTTACCTGTTAAAGCTTAGCAAAAGCTGATCAGCACAGCCACAATGGCTTAACCAATAACATTTGGGAATTAATTTATGTTTAAATTAAATTAAAAATACTATTGTTCAAAAGCAAATCAGCACTTTTAAGGCATGTGTGTGTATATATATTGTCTGTCTGAATACTTGATTCTTATTGGCTGGTGGGTATGTATTAAACGGTTAGTTCACCCAAAAATGAAAATTAGCCTGTGTTTTACTCACCCTCAATATACATATATATATATATATATATACATATACATACGAGTGCCTTCAAGATTATCATAATATATTTAATAATATATCACATCTTCTAGGCACTTTTTATAAACATGTCAAAAAAGTAATACATCAACGCTATATATTATTAGTCAATTTTCCTGCTTCACAAAGGCATTAAAAACAATCAAGGATACTAAAGCAATGGCTATGATTCACTTCATATTAGACCAAGTGAAAAGCTAATTGTGTCTTCTCCAGTATCAACAGAGATGTTCAGAATCACATGATTTATCTCATTATGGAGTAATTTGAACATTAATATTTTCATTTTCCAACATCCATACCTTAGATTTGTCAACATCATATATACTAATTAGCAGAAAATATAATAACGTTATTAACTTGCCAGCTGCTAGGGACATGTAATTTCATTTAGACTTGCACTCTCAAAACGGGTGGATATGGGACAGATGGCATTGTGGGTAGTTTAAATACTTGACACTCAATGTGCATTTTGCCTGTGTGCGTTCAACATCCTTTCATTTTCTGACAGCATTAGAAGTAGAGAAAAATATAAGAGTAATGCATCTGGAGACAAGTCAATTTCAACTTTTTTAAATGCCGCTAATCGAACTAGCGAATGACCTTAATATCACTCACTTTCAGACTGCTGTTGTTGTCATTGTTGTCCTTGCTCATGCGACAACAGGCACCTGAGTCTTTTTCAGCCTAAATGCCGAGCCTTTCAGAAATTTAATTAATCAGCCTCCTGTCCTTTCTCTCAAAACGCAGCACGTTCTCGCTGGGTGTCCCTGCCTTTGCTTTTCCCCACATCTTTTGTTGCACACATTTTAGTGTCTCTCCATCCACAGCTCTTGATGCTCTGGTGGGAGGCTGTCAAATGGGAAATAATGTTTAGAGGAGTGAGTGTAGGTTATTGCCCTGTGACCCCATCAACACAAACCACCACCATTGGCTTGGGCAGTACTTGCATTGAGTATACAGGTGCTAACACACTCCAACATGGCACACACACACACACACACACACACACACACACATTAGAGATCTGACAGAGCCCTGAACAGGTTGACAGTGCAGTGATTCTGTCATCAGCAACTTAGCAACAGTCAAGCTGAAATTATACTATACCGAAGCAGCAGGGTCTCTGAAACTACGGTAAAGTGAACTAGCAGGGTATCTGACTCTACACTACACTGATGCTGCTGGGTGCCTGAAACTATACTATACTGAAAAACAGTGTCTTAAGAGAGTCAAATATATATTCAGTATCTCACAGAAGTGAGTACACCCCTCACATTTTTGTAAATATTTTATTATATATTTTATGTGACAATACTGAAGAAATTACACTTTGCTACAATGTAAAGTAGTGAGTGTACAGCTTTCATAACAGTGTAAATTTGCTGTCCCCTCAAAATAACTCAACACACAGCCATTAATGTCTAAACCGCTGGCCACAAAAGTGAATACACCCCTAAGTGAAAATGTCCAAATTGTGAAAAGAATATCACTGTAGTTTATATGGATTTACTGTATATTTAGACAGACAGACAGACAGACAGACAGACAGACAGACAGACAGACAGACAGACAGACAGACAGACAGACAGACAGACAGACAGACAGACAGACAGACAGACAGATAGATAGACAGATAGATAGATAGATAGATACTTGAAGTACCCCCTGAGATTTTAAGTAAATATTTCAATAATTGAATGGCACATTTGCATGTTTAACTTTAAAAACATTTATGTTTTATCAGTTTTAAAGTTTCAGTAGTATTTACATAGCTATTGTTATTACTACACTCGACAAATAATACCAATTCATATTACTGTTGCAAGGTAATTATTTTTTTTCAACATGAATGTTTTTTTAATACAGGGTTTCCCAAAAATACATTTTTTTAATACATTTAAGATTTTACATTCACATCACATTTGTATACATCTGTAACATTTCTTTGCAAAAACGTTTTAATTTAATTTACATTTTCAATTTTTATTAATTTGTAAACGTATACCAACTCACGAACCCCTGCAAATCCCTCACAAACCACCAGGGGTTCGCGAACCCCACTTTGAGAAACCCTGGATTAGACAGACAATAATGAGGATGCAGATATTGGAAAACCTTAATTAAACTTCAGCTGCAAGACACGAAGAGACCATTAGGGATTTTCTTAATTAAGTTACATTAAAGAGTATCATTCTTCTTATCACTATCCATACAACTATTGCATATGTACTGCTTTGATGTCATGTCTACATTATTAGTAGTGATTAAGGCAACACTGCTACTGTTTCAACCCAGTCACATAACAAGTACTATTTCATATTGAGATGGTGACACCTTATGAAATCATACAGCCTAACTTTAAACCGAATCCTGATTGTAATAGGAACATTGAATAAACACTGACCATTCACTTCAGAAAATCAAAAATCTAGTTTCATTAGATAGTGGTTACAACTCCTGCACTCCTGTTTGTAGTAAGTGCTACTCTAAAGCACTTGAACACTATTCATATAAGGAACAATATTCATACTGAGATGGTAAAATTTCATGGAAATCATTCAACCCAAAAACAAATCTAGACCAGGGGCGCATCAGATGATCACAAGCGAGACTATGGGTGCTCCAGAGCGGGAACAAATTTTCAAAAACAAAAAGTGAATTTCATTGCAAAACAAAAAATATACAACTAGGCACTCACATAGCAAGCGAAGTACAAAAACCTTTATTATAAGATTGGGCAAACACCAACACGTATCAGCCCAAGCGGCCTTCATCAGGGTGAACAGGGGGAACACCCTGACGAAGGCCTGCTTGGGCTGATACACATTGGTGTTTTTAATATGCAGCCCTGTAATGGCAAAATGCACTGCAATGGAATCCACTTTTTGTTTTTGCCAATTTTAAACCTATCCATGATTTAAATAATAAGAAAAACACTCATAGTTGTACTTTAGCAGCAGGCAGGCAGCAGCTATTTGCTCTAAGTGAAAATAGCAAATTTTCTTAGCGATAGATGCTATTTACACAGTGCAAATAGCAATGGATTATATGTTCACTAAGTGCAAATAGCCATACATTGTATGTACAACACTATGTAAAAATAGGAGTATTTTCTCTGCAATAATAGTAGTTATATGCTGTTTTATACTACTTAGTGCAAACAAGTGGCAGAACACTATACCTCAGTATTGTAGTATATTATAAAAAAGTGTGCAATAATAATGTATTGAGTGTAAATTATCTTTTTTTTTAAATGATTAAATGGATGCCGCTTTGGGACAATAAAGCCCTCCCTACACCTAACCCTAATCTCAACACTTGTGAGGCATGTTATTTTCCATTATTTAATTTCATTTTTGTTGAAAATAAATGCCTTTCTGATGTGATATGTGATGTTAAAAGGGAGAAGAACGAAGTGTGGCAAAAGGCGGATTCTAATTCGGGTCGATCAGGAAAATAAAATAAAATTGCTATGCGCTTTAATACTTACGCCACTGGGGCTCCTGTTGTGTAAACCTACCACACATTGGTGGGCGGAGTTAGTGTAAATAGCCAGTGTAAACACTCCGCATCATTTACTTTTACCACCATGAAGAGCCTAGAAACCATCTAGTAAGCACCTAGAATGGTCAGGCAACCCTGTAAAAACCACCTAGCAACCACCCAGAATAAGCTAATAACCAGCCAAAACACATTCCAACAAGCCAGCATCCCAGAACACCATATTAACCACTCTAAACACCCTAACAACCACCTGGAACACCTAACAGCTGCAACACTTTAGCACCCGAACATTTTAGCAACTGCACTGCAACATGTTAAAAACCATAACTCTTTATCATCATGGCGTCGGGTTTTGCTCACACATCGACCATTTGTATTTGCTTGAGAAAACGTGCAAATTCTAGTTTAAAATACTGGTTGCGACTCCTGCAGTCAGTGATTTTGTAGTAAGTGCTATTGATTTGTTAAAACACTAGAAATGACGTCTGATGGTTTAGAAGTTATGCATTTTTAATAAGTATCTACTGATGGACACGGGAATAAATCAAAGCTTGCAAGAATCCTGCGTATCTAGAGGGAGGTTTCAGGCACACAGTGGCCCGTGTACGCTGCCATAATTCATTTGGGATTTACAGGATACAGGCATATGTATGTTCTCATTAAGATCTCTGTGTTCTCAGCCACAGGGCATTAGCTCCAAGCTAATACATTTGGTAGCTAATGAGCTGCAACGAGTTTTAGGCTAGAGCGAAACGAGGGACTGGGCCAAGCGTCACCTCTCCCTTATAGTCTGCTCTTTACTGAGACTAAAGAAAAGCAGCATAATGTCCATGCTAATGAATCAATCATGGCTCACAGATAAATCACAACTAACATAACACTACGGCTTACTGTCGTTATGATGAATCCCTTTATTTGGAGGTATAGGCTCAGACCAAAAGCAGCGTGTCTCCTGCACATGCAAAAAGTAATGATCATGGACAGAACGTGATACGGTGTGCTGAAATAGAAGTGTAATACACTCCATGCTCCACTGACTCATTTTTAAATTGCTGTGGCATGGCAGAACGAATGCATTTCGGAGGGGCTTGAAGATATCGAGCCTTAGAATGCAATGATGAAGTTGTGTGATACATTCGCCTGAGACCATGCAGAGTATTAGATGGGCTAGGGAATGCTCCTTTATTATTTCACATTTCGCTGAATTTGACTTTGCATTGCTCATCTAGATTATAATTTAGATGATAAAAACACTTTAACATACTGGTGTGTTGCAATTAAAAATTAGTCCGATGAAAGAGAGAAACAATGCAAAGATAATATGCTGTAGGATCAGAACGAGTCAGACAAATTAAGATTCGATCAGAACATCTAAACACGAGGAGTCAAAATTCCACAGAGGCCCAAGAAAACAGGACAACGTCATAAATCAGATCCCTAGCGCCAGCCCGTCTGAAGCAAGCCTCTTTCACAGAACAGCTTACAACACTGACACAAAGAACACTTATTGATAATTCCAACTCAGGAAGGAGATTGTCAAATTTGTGGCAAGTTACTAAGATTGATGGTCAAAGAGATGCACCGCATGACCAGCACATGTAAATCTGTGATAGAAATCACTAGCTATAGACTTTCTTGGATTGGTTTCCCCCACTCAAGACAAAGAGCCAGACTGAAATTCCTTCCAAAACCCTCTTGACCTTTTTGTTCTACACAAAACTACAGCGAATTGTCTTTTCCATATGCACCTAAAATCATCTTAAAAGACTTAGTAGCAACTAATGATTTCTATGCATAACTTCCATATTAAGCATGTAATCCACACATTTGACTATCATTTCCTAATCACTTATTGTGTATGTCTTTTTAATAACTATTGAATAGCCTAAGGATTTATATTCATGTTTGGTATGTCTGTGTGTGATAATTCTAGCTTGAAACGATTATTTCAATTAATTCTTTGTCAAATGTCTCATATTCTGGTTATAGAAATCACATCCAAAAGAATACTTTGCAAGAGCGTGTAAAGTTCAGACATGTGACTGACCAGATAACATGCGATAACAGATAAGATTTATTTATGGGAAGAAGAAACAGAGCAACACCCCAGGCTAAGACTAATCTAATTTGTCAAGACACCAGTTGGGATGTGTCCAAAAGCAGAGTTTAAAAACTCAGGACACCATCAAATTCTCTTCTCTCTCTTCTCCTTTTGCCACTGCATTTTGATGCTGATTTTTTAGCGCTCTTTGAGCGTGCTCTGGCCTACATGCCAGCTACTTAACACCATGATGAGAAGAAAAACCTCATAGTCTCATTACATCCTCTTCCTTTTACTTTAGTTTCTTTTCTTTCCCATTGTGAATTTTGTGTTCTGAGTTAAGTTTGCCAACGCCGTGTCTCCGAGTCCGACCTTGAGCGCCCATCTAAAACCTCAACCAGCCCACAACTCCGCAACTTCAGCCAAGAGCCAACTCCCAAGACTTCACTAGAATGACTACTGACCTTCCAACCAATCAGCAACCTTGGGAAACCCCCTTTTCTGCAAAGATGATGACAAAAGGGAATCCCTTTGGACAACGTGACAAGTAACCTCCAGATTCTACATATTGCACATATTGCTATAAGCTTGGGATTTCGCATTTTCATCCTCTTAAACTCATTTTTTCTTCACTTTCTCTCTTCCTGCAACTTGTATGAATGTGTGAGTGCATGTGATTATGTGTTAGATTAGTTTAAATGTATTAGATTTATCCAATAAAGTCTTATTAATATTGAAAAGATAATTATCTTGTGTTTTGTGCTTACATGTCAATGTTTTAAACTGCCGATCTTGTTACTGTGCTATTAAACAGCGTTTTCACTATATTTTGGATCCAGCGAGAGTTGACATTGAACTCAGTGTGTTCAGTGAATCGCTCGCTGACTCAGTGATCAGCCGTGAAACAGTGAGTCCGTTCAAATTCCCTATAAAATCATAAATAACTCCTTTTGAGTTAAATTGACCGGTTTCCCTTACAATGCAACTAATCATATAACCAAATTACAAGAGAAAAAAACACTTGTATGTTTTGTTGTTGATGTCAATTTTGCAAATTCATCTTCAGAATTGCATAGATGCCAGTATAGACAGGTTGTGTGACATACCGTTTCATATTTTCTATCAGGAAGTTGTGTAATGTGAACTGACTTTCTGAACTGAACGGAGTTCTAGCCTTGCTGAAGGGTTATTAATCTATAATGTTTTACTAAATTAATTAGTAGCCTACATGAGAGCAGACACAGATCATAAGAGAGGCTCATCTGCACGCCTGCAGCCGGATTGGCATGCTCATATTCAAAACTGCAAGTTGTTTACACTAAGATGAAAAACTAGTTATCACACAGTATAATAAAACACAAACAAGTTTGTCATTGCACCTACATTAAAGAAACTATCAATCTCTGAATTGTTATCTGAGCGAGTCAGTTTAAAACATTAAAAGAATGCTATTATTTTAAAGTTCGAATAAGCTCATAATCCACTTCACATATTGTTTGGCACTTACATGGCATAGTATATGCACTTAGTTGAGGAACAATTACATAGATCACTGCAATTTACTGCATTAAAGTACTTGTCTTTATGAGATGTTGATTATTCAGTTGAAAAGGTTATAAAAGTGAACTATAATTCACAATTTAATTTCACCTGCAAGATGTATGCTAAGTTAGTTTGCCTATGATGTTTTACTGAACAATATATTTGTTGCGGCTTCCTGTGGAAGAATTCCAATAAGTTACTATGACTCATTGCGCATAAACAATTTAGCATCTGCATCAAACCCAAACTCAGCAATCTATTGATTTGTTTCCATAAATGCTAGTTTCTCCCTAAAGAAACCAGTATCAAGTGTGTTAAACTGTCTCTCCCTCTCCTCCCCGCTTTCTCCACCATGTACCCCCATTAAAACAAGAGCAATAACTGGCATAATTATTTTTTGCATGAAGAATAAAGTTCATAAATGAGCGTTTAAACGAGTCATGGTGGAGCCTGCCACCCTCTCCTTATGACTTTATCTGATAATTAATTAAAAACAAATGAGATACTCCTTTGACTTAACTGCTGCTGAAACATGACCAGGATATTGGAAGCATCCTTTAACGACCTGGGATAGGGTGATAATTAAAAAGCTGTCAGGGCACATTACATTATCGGGTCTGCTTGCGAATGGATGTGTGTGTTTGCGTGTGTCTTCCCACAGATGTATCTCTTGACCCCGGCCTAAGTTGATATGCCGAGTTGGCTTCCGCAGGGGTCAAAGGTCACTGATTAATCACGGCCCCGAACATTTGTAATTTTCAATTATGATGCCGTGGGGGAGCCCATCTCGAGGAAGGACACGTGGAGGACGGCTTTGCTGAGCGGCTCCTACCGCCTCACTCTCATATTTCAAACACATTGTCACCTGCTTCACAGGCAGAGTGATAATTAAAGCTGTGCTTAACACGCCATCTTTTTAAGTGCAGTCGGCTTGGAAAGGTCACGGCCTGCACACAGTCCAAGAAGAAAAGGCATGATAAATGGGACAAAACAAAGTAAATATTCAATTATTTTGAGTAGGCCCATAATGGTCCATAAAGAAGGTCCACTGCTGGTCAGCAAACTAATAGTCATCATGGCCACCCACGAATGTCCACTACTGACTGACTGGTTAATGATGGGCTTAAACTGGAATGACAACCATTAACCTGCAGTGCTTTAATGGTTAACTTGATAGAAAACTCGCACCTACAGAGTATCAACCTGCTGTTGCCACACAGACAAAGAGTTTCTAGAGAAAAACAAGCTCATGCTAGTATTAAATTATAAGCTCGCTTAATAATTTGGGCAAATCTACAGATTAGTTCTTTCTGGAAAAAGTATTATTTTGGTACCAATGATCCACTTTTATAGTGTTTTAAAACTTTGTATAACATTTCATTTTACATCAGTTATTTTTTATTTATTTAAAAGAACAATATTTAGTTTAGTTATTTTTGTGCCTTTAAACCTGGTATAAAACACTGTGGGAACATATTCAAAAAATGTATAAAAAGTTAAAATGTCCAAAGAAAAAAAATAAATAAAATAATTCACCAATCTACTAACTTTATTAATAAACGTTACTTTATAAATGTTTTGTGTTACCATTTATATAACTTTTAATAAATGTTAGTGAAAGTTGTGAGAACGTTCCCTGTTAGCTGGGATACACAACCCTTGCTAAAACTAGCAATGCTAACAGGTGGTAAAATGTATACTAACACTTAATTATAAAGCACTGGTATATTTGTGCATCATAGCTGTTTTAAAACAAAGTTCAGAGCATTTCATTAACGCCAAACCAGAAAAATCTTGGATGTGACATGCTAATCATATCAAGACTAGGAAGAAGCACCGTTGACCTTCATCGAAACAGCGAGCGATGAGTTCACCTTGTGCGTATGTAAAGAAATTATGTAAATAGTGTTGTTGTCCACATACATCTTCACAGTGGGATGCTGAGGGCCTGTTGGGCAGTTTTCCATCAGACAGTTTGGATCTGCTGAGTCCCAGCAGCAGGACAGTCTTTCTCTCCCTCTGGGGCATGAAATGGGCTGACCACTGTCCTTTAGATTTATCTTACTCTCTTTCATTCACTCTAACACACACACTCTAAAACCTTCCAGATTGAATCCAGCGCTGAAAGCTACATTCACCCCCAGACATTTCCTCTGCTCCATGGGATATGTGGATCCAAATTGGTGATTTTTCAATTTAAGCCTTGTCACATCTGTCAGAAGCATTTATTGAACAATAGTGACTTTTCTCTTAGTCTAGTTCAGTCTAAAGTTAACCCACAAAGGCTAAAGCAGAAACATACGTTATGCAAATGCTGATGTGAATTCTTCCCAATGCAAAACAGCCAGTTCCATAGAACAATGTCTGAATTTGAAGAAACAGAAAAATCTGTCATCATTTATTCACCCTCATGTTGTTATAAACACGAGCTCCTTTCTTCTGTTGAGCACAAAAGATGATATTTTAAAGAATGTGGGTAACCAGCAGTCAACTGTTTTGTTTTCTTCATTCTTCACAAAATCATTTTTAGAAAAAAGAAATTCAAACAGGTTTGGAACCTCATGAGGGTGAGTAAATGATGACAGATTTTATTTTTGGTGAGCTATCCATTTAAGGGAGCTCTAGAGAAACTTTGAAAAGTTTGTGATACAGTATAACTTTTTTTCTTCAAACCGTTGTTCCATGTTTGTAGTTGACCTCAAAGATGATAGTTTTTCCGATTTCCCGTAATGTCTACTACAGACTACTTGTGTTGTTATGAATTGCGGTCTGACACATTTCGGAAAGCAACGACGCATGAAATGAGACAGTGTCATTGAAAAAGTGAGAGAAGAGTGGAAGGAAGAACAGAGGTAGAGAAAATGTTACTTTGCACTGCAGACTCTCATTTGCTTTACACTGCAATCTGTATTTATAGACGACTTGCCTCATTTATCAACTCAAACACCTGCCAGAGGGGGAGAGAAAGACGATGAGGGATAGAGAGCTTTCGGCTTGAAGTCAGGTCCACATTGCAGCTGATTCTGGCCAAGAACTGCTCACCTGGACAGCATTTCCCAAAAGCATCAAAAAGTTGATCGTAACTCCATTGGCGGCAATGGGACTACGATGTACTTAGGCATACAACGCTTTTGGGAAACGCAGCCCTTGACATGACGTGTTTGTTTTGTTTTATGTGTCATTTAGGGCAGTTTTTTTCCCACAATTCAGATTATTTTGGCTCACAATTCTGACTTTGTTTATTTCAATTCTGAGAACAATTGCGGGTCATAAACAGAATTATGAGAATTACATTTTTTTTTTACTCACAATTCCGAGTTCACATCTCACAATTGTGACTTTACATCTTGCAGTATAAAATATATCAAAGTAAAAGTAAGTTAATTGTGACTTTTTAGCTCACAATTCTGTCTTTTCTTTTTCACAGAATTGAGAGAATCTCTCAATTCTGAGTTTATATCTCTTATTTCGGACTGCTTTTTTGGGGGATATTGCTTTATATTTTGCAATTCTGAGTTTATTTCCCACAATTGTGAGTAAAAAAGAAAGAAAGAATGGTGTGATAAAAACAAAGTCGCAATTACCTTTTTACTTTTCTATCCTGTGGCGGAAACAAGCTTCCATAGATAATAGTGTGAGTCATATAACAATAATAATTCAACTAAACAATGCAGTTGTAGTTTCTATGAGCAGCTGATTTGGGAGCTGTTTCAAGGGCTTAACAACAAGCGTTTGCAGTTATTATTTCCAAGCAGCACTGAGAATATTAATCCATTCCTAGATATTGTGTCAATATTTTAAATAAACCTCTCTTTGTCTGTCTACTCCCTGTGCAAAAACAAAAGAAATCATTCATGGCGAAAAACAGCAGACAATATGTGGCAGATGCTGTAAATATTTCAGAGTCCTCCCGGCTGGCACAGACACTGAAAAGCTGTTTCAAAGAGATGCTGGTTTACTCTTCCTTATAGAGGACTGGGCGTTTAAATGTTTCCGTTTATATCAGGAAGATGGACAGCACTTACAACCATTATGATCCATACACATACAAACCTGATGTACTGTGCTCTTGTTACTCAAATATAACCAGCACAGAAGTATTTAGCATTACCTCCAAAAGCTACAACAGGATTTATCGAGAACTTGGCTGTGGACTGTTTACATGTCAACACAAATTTCATGGTGAACTTAATATATCAGCAAAATTATACTTTATAAAATACATTAGGTCATAGTGGCGCGATTTATCACAGACTTTCCACTTTAATTATTACTATTTTCTTTCTCTTTTTTGTCAGGTATTGTAAAGTTTTGGGTACACAAAGGCTGAACTGAACATTTCCAGCATTATTCATTTTGGCCTTGTATTTAATGGCAATCAGCAATTAACCAGCATATTATAGGATTTCAGACAAACAGTTAAACAGCACAACAACAATGCAAAAAATCAAAAGGTAACATTAATGATCAATATTAAAATGTAAAAAATAAACAAAAACATAAAATGTTTAAAGCATACAAAGATGTAGCAGTTCTTAAATTTGACTTTTTTCTGAAACCAGAAGTGAGGAACCAATACTGTGTAAAGTCCCATTTGTCATTCAACACTATTTACTCCGAAGTCAGAGTTTTCTTCTGAAACAAAAACAAACTGTATTTAAAGAAAGTTCACCCCAAAAATGTAATCATGTCATCGCTCAAGTTTTTCCAAGCCTGTATGGAATTCAATAAGGACATCAACTCTGGTTACCACATTTTGTTTTTAAATATCCTCATTTGTATTCAGCAGAAGAAAGAAATCCATACAGGTTTAGAACAACTTGAGGGTGAGTAAATATTCTTTTCGGATGAACTATCACTTTAATTAAATGTAATAATTTAATTTAGTTTAATTCATGATTTCAGTCAGCCATGATTGTACGTATTTATTAACATATTCAAGCATAGATATTTAGCTATATTAATAAATGTTAACGTGGTATTTTCTACTAAACCTTGATGGCAGAATTAACAGTTCAATTAAAAGTAAATATCTGAAGGGTCTCACAGAAATCATCCATTAGCCTTCCCTTTCATTGATAGTTTTATAGACTCTCTGTCCTTTAAGGTCCTGTGCCCTTTGGATTTTCAGACCTACAACCACAAGTCAACAGAAGAGCCTCTTTCTTTGCTTACAGGTCAGTAAATACACAGAGAGAAAGAGAGAGAGAGACAGATAGAGAGAGAGAGAGAGAGACAGAGAGAGAGAGAGAGAGAGAGAGAGACAGAGAGAGAGAGAGACAGAGAGAGAGAGAGAGAGAGAGAGAGACAGAGAGAGACAGAGAGAGACAGAGAGAGAGAGAGAGAGAGAGAGAGAGAGAGAGAGAGAGAGAGAGAGAGAGAGAGAGAGAGAGAGAGAGAGAGAGAGAGAGGCAGAGAGCGAGTGCCTTCGTATCTCAAATTAATTTCCAGTAATATAGTCTGGTCACAGCAACCCAAAACAGAGGTGGTCTCTAAGAATGCAAAGCATGCGCTGCCCTCTCCAAGCATACAGACTCCTCCATATGCGCTTCCTGATGCGCAGCAAAAATCGCTTTTTCAAGGGTCTCACGTTCGGGTTCTCCTGTGTCAAGATTGACACAAGACGCTCCCAGCCAAGTACTCATTGTTTTTAAGACCACATACCTGAGTTATGAATGTTGCATAAGTTGTTTGAAAGCTAAATATGAAATTCAAGAAGAGAGAATTTGCCTGCGGTGGGAATAGAGGCTGGACACGTGCATTCAATATTAATCCTCTATTTGTGGGGAAAATCCAAGGAATGAGTGCCGGAGAGAAGAACAGATGCTGGCGAAAGGACTTATTAAAAGAGCAGATGTGCATCTGAGGTACTTCTTTCTTTCACCTCCTACATCACAACCATCCTTGCCCAAAAATTCCTTGGGAAAAGCATCAACTAAAAGGACAAGCCAAACAAATCCATCTTATTGATGCCGTGTACACAGGGAATTTCTGCTGTGACAGTCCCTCTCGTCTATGTTTATGGGGAGGAGAGATTTATCAATATAACATGTGCTGTGTGCTGTTATAGCTGACAAGCTGTGAAACTACCACAGCCCGGAATCCAATGAGCAGGGAATTCTGGGAGAATGTGACGCTCTTGGAGGTGTTCATACCTTCCCTGAACTGTGAACAGGAGAGAAAGAAAGAGGTACGGAGAAAGAGGCATTGATAGGAAGTGTTATGAATTCTCAAGGATCATGCAACTTAAATGTAATCTAGAGAATTTGAGGTTGTTAATAATGGGTGGAAAAAGTCATTATCAAAGTTGCGCCTCACTTTCTCACTTTCTTATTAGACATATTTGCAAAATATATACAGTCATGGCCAAAAATGTTGGAACCTTTGCAATTCTGTCAGAAAATGCAACATTTCTCTCAGAAAATTATTACAATTGCAAATGTGTTCAGGTATTCACATGCTTATTGTTTTTGTTTGCACTGCAACAACACAAAGAAAGAGAAGAAAAGTCAAACTTAATAAAATGCACAATATCATCAAGAGGTTTACAGCCCATGGCACTGTAGCTAACCTCCCTGGATGTGGACGGAAGAGCAAAATTAATGAACAATTATAATGAGGGATTGTTCGAATGGTGAATAAAGAACCCAGATTAACGTCCAAACAAATTCAAGCTGATCTGTAGACACAGGGTACAACAGTGTCAGCTCGCACTATCCATCGCCATCTGAATGAAAAGGGACACTATGGTAGGAGAACCAAGAGGACACCACTGCTGACACAAAGGCATAAAAAAGCAAGACTAGAGTTTGCCAAAACTTATGTGACAAAACCACAATCCTTCTGGGAGAACGTACTGTTGACAGACGAGACAAAAGTAGAGCTTTTTGGTAAAGGACATCATGGCACTGTTTACAGAAAAAGAAAAGAACACAGTCCCTACAGTCAAACATGGTGGAGGTTCAAATATGTTTTGGGGTTGCTTTGCTGCTTCTGGTACTGAATGTCTTGACTGTGTGAACGGTATCATGAAATCTGATGATTACCAAATAATTTTGGGGCGCAACACAGTGGCCAATGTCAGAAAGCTGCATCTCCACCAGAGGTCATGGGTCTTCCAGCAGGACAATGACCCGAAACACACTTCAGAAATGGTTACAAACAAAGCGCTGGAGAGTTCTGATATGGCCAGCAATGAGTCCAGATCTGAATCCCATAGAACACCTGTGGAGAGATCTCAAAACAGCAGTTGGGAGAAGGCATCCTTCAAATCTGAATGAACCGGAGCAGTTTGCAAAAGAAGAGTGGTCCAAAATCCCAGTAGAGAGGTGTAAGAAACTCATTCACGGTTACAGGAAGCGATTGATTTCAGTTATTTTTTTCCCATGGGGTAATACCAAATATTAAGTTAAGGGTGCCAATAATTTTGTCCAGTGCATTTTTTGGGTTCTGTGTGGAATTGTATCAGATTTGACTTTTCTTCTCTGTTTTTTGTGTTGTTCCAATGCAAACAAAAATAAATAAACACGTGAGTACCAAAATATTTGCAGCTGCAACAATTTTCTGAGAGAAGGGTTGCATTTTCTGACAGAATTGCAAGGATGAAGATAGTTTGGCCATTACTGTACACAACACACATATATGTAATACAATAAATTATATAGGTAACACTTCATTTTAAGGACCAATTTGCACTAGTAACTACTAACTAGCTTATTATCATGCATCCAAGTGATACCATAATATAAACAGTAATAATAATAATAAACATGTCAAACCTTGTCCATTTAAATATATTTTTCTAAACCACTAAATATATATATTAAGGACCAATTCTCACTATTAACTAGCTGCTTACTATTATGCATATTACTAGCATACTGGCCATTTATTACTTATAAAGCACATACTAATGCCTTATTCTGCATAAGCATGTTTTAGATCCCCTAATCCTACCCAATACCTAAACTTAACAACTACCTTACTAACCATTAATAAGCAGCAAATTAGGACTTTATTGAGGGAAAACTCTTAATTAACAGTGAATATGTTACAAATTCTAAAAACCTCAAACCTTGTCCATTTAAATATATTTTTCTAAAGTAATAATTGACATTATATACAGAACATCACAGATAAATAATACAGGGAAATATGAGGCGACACTAAATCAGTGGGACCGTACAGTATATACAGACAGTCGTTTCCTGATGTATACTAATAACTTACTCACTGAAAGCCATTTTCTTAATGAGCATTTTCGTCCTTTATCTAGTTAAAACACATCTAAACATATCCAGAATTACATTTATTTTTGAATTATGCTTAAATCAAGATGATTTGAAAACTTAAGATGGGAACGTGTTATAATAGGCAGATTTTTCAGTTGTTTACATTGAGAACCATTGAAAATACACTGGGGATAGTGTGTGTCTGATCACACGCTAATGAATTCATACTACAATAAGGCTAAGGGGAAATTAAGGCCACAAAGACATGATTCTTGATCTTGTGAATCTTATTAAAACAAACAACCTCATGCAAATTGCATCAGGCCTGTTTTAATGCATTATCAGGGTCTGTATAATGCATGGCCTCATGTATAATACACCTCTTTCCAGCTAGTACAGTGCTCAAATAGTGCACGAATGACAGATGCAATTCATTTAGAAATCAGGGGGAAACAAAAATAGTTGGCACTAAAATTAGAAATATTTAGTCATTTTGTGGTCCGTTTGTTTGACAAGTGCATATTTTTCATGTGCAAAAAGGAAGTGCCATCAGAGTGGCGACAACACCTGTCATAATGCAAGTTAAAGAAAAGTAATGTGAGAAGGAACAATGAAAATTAGTTGTCATAAACATGAATAAATGTCTGAGCTTTGCTGACGCCAGTGTGTGGATCAAAAGAAGAAAAGGAGAAAAAAAAGTAAGATTATATTGTCACAATAGAAAAAAAGGCTGCAAAGGTTTAGGTGCTCATGTGGCTTGCAAACGTTTGATACCTGTTTTTTTTTTTTGTAGAAACATTACACATCTTTCTACCTAATAATCTCTATCAGATATCTAGTCTCTATCTGATGAAGAGGAAAAACTACTGATAAGATTAAACATTGAGAACAGAAGCTGACATTTTTCCACTTATCAGAATGGATTAAGAACACTTGCATGTTAAACCATGGCAGTTACATCAACCTACATCCTTCTTCCATTTCCTGTCTTCAAGTATTTCATCAGAAATGAGGGCATCTGCTTGATTCTCTCAGAGACAGCACATATGTGTAACCTTGAGACAAGTCTCTCAGTAACACGTTACTGCATTGTAATTGCACCATAAAACAGTGTGCTACAAAGCATACAGATTTACATACATACAAACCTTTATTCAAAATACTGCTGATCAATAAGTAAATAAATAAATGACACTTTAGTACAGTGACAAATTCTCACTATTATTAACATATTGTATATTGGCTATTTATTGGTACTTATAAAGCACATATTCTGCATGACCATATTTTACATCTCTAATCCTACTCAATACCTAAACCTAACAACTTCCTTACTAACTATTAATAAGCAGCAATTAGTAAGCAATTAGAGTTTATTGAGGCAAAAAAGTAAAGTTGTAGTTAATGGTTTGTTAATAGCTAGAATTGCACCTTAAAACAAAACAAACAAAAAACATGTGGAATTAGCTTGTGCTCATTATTTGTATTAAACAAATATCAGCATTGGGGTGAGATTACAGGTCATACACTTTGTCATATATTTCATATATTATATCGAATATATAGAAATAACTATTATATTTTTATGCCGGATTTGTTGTATGCGGTTTTCTTTCTAAATTATAACAAGGTCTAAATTATTTTTAAATACAGAAATAATACACAATAAATGCACACACTGCACTAAAATAATATTTTTTTTTGTGTAGACTGTATACAATTTTATGCAAACAACAGTATGTGAAGGGATAAAGCAAAAAAAAAAAAGGTAATAAAAGGCGAGTTTCAGTGCGCTGATGGTCAGAAAAGTAACAAAAAAATTACTTTCCAGAATATTAACAACGATTAACACAATATTATAACGTTCATTTTAAAAGTAACATTCCCCAGCTCTGCCTCTCAGACCTTTTTTGGTGTAGTTGATGAACACCACTGACTTGGACAAAGTCAAAAGAAGTGACATCAACTAAAAACCTCAGTGTCTTTGACAGACCTCATCAGCTGATCATCATGGCCCAGGGCAGCAGGGGAACTCAGACATATTATGGTTTGGTGACTCTCAGCCTGCCCTCTTGAAAGAGAGAGAGCTCGACTGGATAGTTGTGGCATGGAGCCACTGCTCGCTGGCCGACGAGAAGCAATTTTTCAGCGGTTGTGAGCATTCAGTCTCTCGGTCCGCTGTCGGGGTCTCGAAAGGTCACCTCGGCTGCATGGACATCGCGCTCTGGAACAGCCACCATAGATTGAATTTGATTCAGTTGGCTTGAAACAAACAAATGGTGGGCCCTGGGTGTCCAACTCATTGTTCAAATACACAGAGTACAAAGATTCAACCCTTTTCTTCTTTGGTGTGCTTTAAAAATAAACACTGCTCTCTTCCAGCATTATCAATGTGACGAGCACGTTAAGATATGCATGTTTATGTGTGCACATAGTCCATTGAGATTTCAATATTCAGCATGGGCCTCCATTATGAATTGATGCTCAGAGCTATTTTCAGTCATTTTGCACTTCATTATAAAGTATCTGTTGTTCTTTGCCTTTAATAAAGTCTTGCATGCACCCTGAGGATGCTTGAAAAATAAAAGTTAAAATAAAGTGTCACTCTAAAACAACAAATCAATCAATTTCCTTCTTGGCTCTCCATGTGGCTATTTCAGGAATACAGGTGCATCTCAATAAATTAGAATGTCGTGGAAAAGTTCATTTATTTCAGTAATTTAACTCAAATTGTGAAACTTGTGTATTAAATAAATTCAATGCACACAGACTGAAGTAGTTTAGTTACGTTCGTTATAAACTTTTATCCCAGTAATTCTGTGATTATTTGAATGTTTGTAATGCAGAAATAATGATACAAAAGACTTGTAAAGATGTTTCATATTAACTGCCCTCTCTGGGTCAGCGGCAGTGCAAACACAAATTTGAATGTAATCATTTTATTTAAGGATTTAGTAGACATCGCTGAATCATTGTCATTTAGGATCATGGGTGATAGAATCTTTTCGCGATCTGACTATTTCAATATCCAAAACATAAAACCAGGGCTTTAAAGCCTTGTTTAGTGGAATGAAAAAAACGTAATAATCTAACACAGCCAGCAGTGCAGACTGCTTTTCATCACAGACAGATGGATTTCTAGTACTTGGAGAATAAATTAAAATTAATAAAACATATTTGTGAAGTGAATGGTCCATCTTCAAAATATCAGGGGCTTTTGGCAAAACATCAGGGGCTTAAGCTTCCAAAGTGCAACGCCACTGCTCCTCAGGCCGGGGTATCTTCAGTTCCCCTCTGAGGAGTTAATTTAGAGGTAAAAGTTAAGCTTATGCTTTAGGACTAGACAAGCGTACAGATGACTGATTAACACAGTACAGTGCTGCTAGCTTACAGCCAGTGGAAAATAATGGTTAACACCTAAGAAAATGCAACTAAAATGCATCTACAATCTGCACATCTGATAGTAAACCCTAAAGCCCTGACCCCTTCCTCTGGTGTCCCTCACAGGTGTGTGAATGCACATGCAAAGGCACTGCATGTAAACAGTCAAGTAAAAGAGTTCAGCCATGTCCTGAGGGGCGATCCGTACTGTACAAGCTGTATTAACCCAGGTGTCTGGCCTCTGGTCCTGTGTGTCTCTCTCTCAAAACAAAAAGGTTACCCTGTTATCTGTTACTTGGATAATAGCTAGCATTATCCAATAAGTGATGTCAGTAGAAAATTAAACGCATTGTTGAATATTACATTTTAATGGAAGATTACACAGTTGTCCCCCCAAAATAATGGTTTATAATCCATGTTACATAATGGAACCATGTTGAATGCTAAACCACTGGTGAAAGAGTTTTTTGGCTAATGTTAAAAACAGAAAAGTCCCTTCAGAGGAAAATCTGGTAATTAAATTTGAATTATATTATGAAATAATGTACTGATGTATGCATCACAATAAGACCAGGAAAAAAAGATCAGTACTGATTTAATATGCATTTTAAAAGCTACAATCTTAATTCCTCAGTACTAGCTATCAAATGGGCAGCTCCTTAGACTCCGTTATTCACACAAAATAACATTAACAGTGTATAATTACATCAGTAGCACTTCAGAAGACTCTGTTTAGGTCAATCGTGTGATTTAGTTATTAGACTCCAATCACCAAGGCTAATTTATCACACTGCTAAATCTAATCACATTGTCCAGGTTGACACAAGGCTCAAAACAATACATTTAACATCATCTGCCTGATACACTCTGATATAAAGCATTACGATTCTGATTGATGAAATAATTCAGTAGATTTAGACAGAGTATAACTGTAACAATGTTCATCTAGCAGTTATTTCTGTATCGGGTAAGACAGTGAATGTAAAATATGTCCATCTGCCAAATCAACAAGGACTCAGTCCAAGTTTTTTTTTTTATTGTGTGTTTGGCATTCATTTGAGCTCATGTTTGTCTATTCCAGTTTGGCATATGCCAATCTGGTCATAAACAACAAGGGGATAGGGCATTCTCAAAAACTGATGACACATCATCTTCCTAATATCCGGTTGACTTCAATTCTTTCTATTGTGTTTAGCCAGAGAAACAAACTCATTTCCCATCAACCACAAACAGTCTCTGTTGACAATGGGGTCAAAAGACTCAATTAACCCCAAAGAAGAGGGGAAAATTGTACAGAGATGTATTATGAGAGAAGAGAAAAGGAACTACGGACCCTGCAGATGACTGGAGTAAATTGAGCTCTGTTGATGTTCTCATTTTGAAGAGACGCTATTCAGGGCAGGAGATGGAGAAAGAGAGTAATTTATGGGTTTTGATGAAGGATCCCAAAAAGCTCCGTTATGCTTTTGTGAGGCGACGACCCTTTTAGAATCACATGGACAGAACTGTAAGCAACTAGAGCTTATTCCACACATTCACTCTTTATCATGGACAAACACACTTTCTGTTTGCATTAATTATGCTGTCTCTGCTTTTCCTTCTCAGCCACTTATTGACTTTCATAATTAATAGGAAAGAGTATCATGAGATATTTCATGATGCTTAACATCAAGCAGTGACGAGGAGGCAAAATCATCAGGTTTTTATTATTATTGTTATTTAATCAAACTAAAATGTATGTCCCAGTTAAATTTTCCTGGTTAAATAAACATGACTTACAGTATCAGAAAAAATATTGTTTATATATATATATATATATATATATAAAATAATAATTAACAATGTAATCAATATTCTGTTTATTGAAGCCAAGTATGTATATCAATAGTGTTTTAAGCATTTTACATTTATTCCAAAATAACTCAAGGCAGTAACAATTTAAACAATATATTTTTTTTGTGAACTCATGTTTTTATTTTATTTTATATTTTTTTTATCCAATATCTTGAGGAGGCACTGCCTCCCTTGCATTCTTGGAGGAAAAGCTAATTCAGATAAAGCATATATTGGGACAACAGCCTGGGGATGCCAACAACAGATGTTTTGGTCTCAGGGTTGAAGGCCAAGGTGCACAACAAGGTCTAGAATTTAGGTTTAGGATAAAACTTCAGGTTTTAGTTTATAAATAAAACATCAACCCTCGAGAGATGTACATGCAGCAAAAGCCCAGCTGTTCTGCTCTGCTGTGTCCATTCCAGGAACTTTTTTTGCCAAGCTCCCTTGCTTCATGCTTCTCTTGACGGTCTGCATGTATATGCGCTAGCACCCTCATAACTGCTGCACCTGCCTTTCTGATTGGCAAACAGCTTTCCTTGCGGCACATCTAGTCTTAAAAGCTGGCAGGAAAGTGAGCGGCTGAAGCGAGAAGACGCCACTGTGACTACCTTTTATCCACACCCTAAAGATTCTGCTCGGAAAAGCATTTTAGTGTCAGTGTGCTGAAAAGAGGGCTGGAAAAGCTCCAAGAAACACACACACACACACAACATCTTTTGGGCGATTGAAAGCAGCTGGAAAATCCAGATTAAGATTGTAGTTATGTTTTGAATCATGGTAGTTGGTTTATTTTGGCTGGAAGGCCACCTTAAAGGGGTCATATGATGTGATTTCAAGTTTTGCTTTCTCTTTGTAGTGTTACAAGCTGTTTGTGCATAGATAAGATCCCTGAAGTTGCAAAGATGTGGAAATATCTGTGTAATGCCACCCAAATGTTCACGCAAAGAAAGAAGGCATGGTTTCAGTAACCGCAGTAGTGTTGATGCAGCCGTATCAAGGAGACGCTGTGTGTTTCTAGGCGAAAGCAAAAGCACTTTATTTGGCCTTTCGAAAGTAGATGCATTTAGGAATCATTAAGTTGACTTACAACAGAACAGCAATGCATTTTATAGATGACCGTTTTGTTAACCTAGGAGAGGAGGTAATTCTGACTTTGCTATGACAATCTAGCGCTTCTAAATCAGCGAATGGATGTTTTGTTATTAGTTTAAGTATTTGCTATTAACTGTTCAAATGCAGAGTTTTGTGCATCGTGTGTGTGGGATAGTAGCCTGGTAATACCAAACCCTGCTACTTCGCTTTGCTTCGTAGACAGAGTATGGAAGGGCATAATTGACAAGCGTTTACTTTCGTGTGTGTGTGTGTGTGTGGGGGGCGCTTGTCTGAAGTTTTAAATCATCGGTGTACCCCTAAGCCAATCACATAACGTTTGGTTATGACGTATGGTATGCACCGGCTCAGCTGCCTCGAACTGAGCTGAAGTCGAAATAAATTAACTTGTTGAAGTTAATAACCAAACCCATGTATGCAAACTCTCCATTTTTATGCAACGTGTGCCTCGTCAACGACAATGGCAACGAGGTTGTCTTGATATAGGGTTGATGACAACATAGCTCGCCATTTTGGATCCAGGATTCGGGGCTCCCAAAAATAAGGTTGAAATTCCCCTCCATGATTTCTCGATCATTGTGCACGCCACGCTGTGCAGCACACAGACCGATTTTTGCTGCCTCCTTAACCTAATCGTCCATGAGGGCAACCAAGGGGGACACAATCACAATTATCGCCTTGCCAGACTTTGGCCTCCCCAGTTTCTCACTGACGATCGGTAACAGTTGATAAATAAAACTTTTCCCAAAACCTGTCGGGAGTAGGGCCACAACCTCACCTCCATTCAAAATGTGAACCAAACAATTTTCTTGTTCGGGCTTCAGTTGGTAAATGCCGGGAATATTTCCCACAACAGAACGAATAGCATCCCGTACCATCATGTACGCTGTCGTTTTAGATTTCCCTAACCTAAACTACAATCTTAAATTCAGCACTTAGCGTCTACGTCAAGGCTCTCAGCCTGCCCTCTGTTCGTTGGTTGGACAGCTGGTGCGGAGCCGGAGATAATCTGGGAGCTACTTTGCTATATCAGACTGAGTACAGAAGCAAACTGAAATTGAGCGGAAGTACGAAGTCTGACGTAGTCAGGCTAGTGTGATAGAGACAGAGACATGGTCCCATCACAGAACATCTCAATCGTGGCTTGTGCTCTCTCTCTCTCTCTCTCTCTCTCTTATAGCGCGTAACTTAAATTTCCCTGGCATATGCATCCTTTTGTGCAGATACAAGTTGTAATGTTACTACTATGTTATGTATCTAAGTTATCTGATTAATACCATAGGAAGTGTCATTGAACGGGTTTCAGTTTATTGGCATACAATCAGCTTCACCTCAGGCAGCTATTCTTTATTAGATGCTTCTTTTTAACATTGCTGCATCATAATTATAATCTAACATCTAATCATGTGTTCATGTTTCATAGACATGTTTTACATGATTATCTCCATTACAGTCATGCCCCGCCCCCCACACACGCCCCGCCCCCGGCGTACTTGATTAATAATTTTTGAAACCTATCGATGATCGAAATAAGAAATTGACAAAAATGTCCATCCCTACACCAAATACACAACATAATGATCTTTAAAAAGGCATCATATGACTCCTTTAAATCAGCTAAAGCCAGATACACACTGCAAGATTTAAGATTGGCATCGTGAAACAATCGTGGCGACTCCGAAATTGCCATGGTTATTTCACAATGTCAGTCTTTCGTCTGGGACAGCCGAAATCGTGCAGTGTCTCGGGCTTAATGAACATCATAATTTACTATTTTAGTAAAGATAAAAAGTTAGACAAGCTAATGACAATCTTTGACATGTTAATGACCGGCTTAGACCAGCTAACGGCTATCTCAGACTAGCTAATTACCATTGTCAACAACCTTCCATTAGTTATTAACAATCTTTGACCCTCTTAGACTAGCTAATAACATCAAAGAGCATACATTGGTCATTTTGGACTCCCTTACGTAAGTTAATAACCATCTGAGATCAACTTAGACCAGCTAATGTCTATCTTAGACCAGCTACTATCCAGCTTCCAGCTAATAATCACCTTAGATCAGCTGATGACCATCTATTGATGATCTTTGACTACCTTACACTAGTTAATTACCATCTTAGACCAGCTAATAATAGGGATGAGATGAGATCCCGTGGCACGAGATATCGCGAGATCCGATGTGTCCCGCGAGATCCGACTGGTCTTGCGAGAACATGACTTTATAATTTGCAATGTTTACATTAGACTGCACAATTAATCGTTAAAAATTGCACTTGCGATCTTGATTCAAACACCCACGCATCATCTATTGAGGATTTTTATCTAGCTTACACTAGTTCATCTTAGAATAGCTAACATCCATCTAAGACCATCTAATGACCATTTTAGACTACATTACACTACATTACACTAGTTACTAACCATCTGAGACCTGCTTAGAGTGACTAAACGATAATCGTATAACCTGTTAATGACCAGCTTACACCAGTAAATCATCTTAGATCAGTAATCAGCATCTAGCTAGTTAATATCCATCTGTGACCAGCTCAGACGAGCTAATGACCAACTTAGACCAGCCAAAGATCATCTTAGACCTGTTAATGACCAGTTACACTCTTAAAAATAAAGGTCCTTCACGATGCCATAGAAAAAACATTTTGTCTGAATGGTTCCATAAAGAACCTTTAACATTTGAATTACCTTTTTGTTTCACAAAGGGTTCTTTGTGGTGAAAGAAGGTTCTTCAGATTATAAAATGGTAAGGAAGAGATGTTTTTAAAGAACCTTTGACTGAATTGTCCTTTGTGGAACCAAAACAAATTTTTCTATGGCACTGCTTGAAACTTTTGAAGCACCTTGGTCAGTGTAGACCAGCTAATGGCCATCTTAGACTAGTCATCGTCAAGTTACCAGCTAAAAATCATCTTATAACAGCTTAAAATGTTCTACAGCTTCCAGATGTCTGATTGGACTTTCAACTGGTTGAGTGTGTTTGGATAAATGTTATGTGAACGCCTCAGTTCAGTTTCATCAATGAAATATACAGTGCTGCTTAAGGGTTAATCATCCTGTCACGTCTGAAGTGAGTAACAGGGAGTGTTTTTCTCTCTCCCTGCATTTGGAGCTTGTTGAAGCCAGTCATTGGACATAACACAAGCGGGCGGCACAGGTCTGGCAGGCGGCCAGTGAGCAGACATCTGATCAATCATACTCTCTCATTACCCAGCATCCTCTGCTCAGGCGCAGCCTGTCGAGAGCAAGTGCAGCCAGTTTGCAAGGAAAATGGGAGCAGGAAACCGCCTTCAGGTCACCTTGAATGAAATGGACATTATAAAAACACACCTCACCATTCCTCAATGTATCTGCATCAAGGCTTATGATTGGCCAGTATGATTGTCTGTCTCTTCTGTGGAAGCTGACACTTCTAATTTACATGGAAAGTGACTTATGAGGCTTGTGTTGCCCAGAGAACACAGATGGGGTCCTGTGCACACATTTACCACTGGGTAATCACAACAACTGTTAGAATTACTGGGCCAAAGGTAGATGACCACTAATCCACCACTGAGCTTGGTTCAAAGATCTGTCAGAATGTGTAGAGGGAATGCCAGCCTGTTTTAATATAGTGTACTGGTGCATGCACCTGAAGCATTACCTGGATTTGGTAGTCATACAGGCTTATGCTTAGAAGAGGTTTACGTTTTCTTTAAGTTTTCAAAGTCATTTGAATCCTTGCTGAATAAAACTATACATTTATTTTCAAAACATAGACCAAAATAAGTCTTGAATGGTGTATAACAATGAGCATAACCTATAATGGATAATAAAAGGTGAGATAAGATACAACTTCTGCTAAATCCTGTGCTGTTCCTGGCAGTAGAAGAGAGCATTTGATAATAACTGTATTTATTTTATCTTTATTTTTATTTATATAGCACTTTTCCGACACCAAGGTCACTTTACAAGTCTGACTTAAGGAACAGAGACAAATAGACATCAATACCAGAAGACATAACATACCACGAGACGAAAGTAATATACAGGAACCACTTACAAGATTAGATTAGAGATACAGAGAGACTGAAGATAAACATCCATAACAGGGTACAATTCACAAACTAAGAACTGAAGAGTAATACTCAGAGAGAAAATGGGTTTTTAAGAGGTTTTTAAAGGAGAGAAGGGAGGATGCCTGATGGATGTTTTGGGGAAGAGCATTCCACAATCTAGGAGCAACAACACTGAAAGCCCTAGATCTCATAGTCACCAGACGGAACTTAGGGGTGACTAACAATCCCTCACTAGAAGATCTTATGAAGCGGGCAGGTACACAAGGCAGAAGTTTAGGAAGGAATTAGACAGCCTGATTAACTCATCAACCACTGTGGGGGCAATAGAGTTAAAACTAGGTAAACTATGAGCATGGCATAAAGACAGAAGTTCAGTAGTGGGAGCAGAGGTAGGGTGTAGACAGGTATAAGATGTTTTACTCTGAAAAAAGTTCAAGAAAGCATCACACATTTGATCAGAGCCCTCTAGAGATTGTGCAGGAAGCTGAATTAACTTTTTAATCGAATAAAATAATGTTCTAGGTCTGTTTTTGGATTTATTAATAAAAGTAGAGAAATAAGATGAACGAGCTGCATTAAGAGCATTCCTGTACTGCTTAATGTGTTCAGTATATGCCAAGGAGTGAACAATAATGCCAGTTTTCTTATAAAACCTTTCTATTTTTAGGGCGACTTAGGGCGATTTTTATTGCCCTAAGCTCAGTGTTGAACCAAGGGGAACTGCGCGAGGATGAGACCTGTCTAGATTTTATTGGAGCAAAATGATTCAAAACAGTAGAAATACTTTCATCATAGACATTGAGGATGTCTTCAGTACTGGAAAGACTGCAGCAGTCAGAAAGGAGGGAATCACTGAGTGCAGCAGAGAATGACAGAGGATCAATCAACTTCCATGCACGATAAACAATCAAAGATTTAGCAAAAGGTTTTTTGATATAAAAATCACAAGAAAATTCAATCAGTTTACGATCAGAGACACCTATGTCAGAGCCTTTAGAGGCAATCATATCAATACCTGTGGAGCAAACCAAGTCCAGTGTATGGCCATGTACATGAGTCGGAAAATCAATATGTTGCTGCAGATTAAAACAATCAAGGACAGACATGAACTCTAGAGCATGAACAGTATCAGTATCAATATGAATATTGAAATACCCTAGCAATAGCATAGCTGTAGATTGGGCAGAAGCAATTGCTAATCTGATAGAAATTACGTGTTCGTTTTAGGAGGACGATGCACCAGTATTAGGAGCAGTGAAGAGTGACTAGTGATTTTAAATGCCAAATATTCAAAGGATGTCACCTCATGGAAAGGAGATAGATTAATATGAAGACTCTGGCGATAGACCACCGCCAGGCCCCCACCCCTGCCTCCAATTCAGGGCTTAGTCAGAGAACTGAAACCAGGAGGAGAGAGCAGATTCAGTTCAACAAAGTCGTTAGATGCTTGCCAGGTTTCTGTGAGCATCAGCATATCACAGTTACTGTCAGAGATGAAGTCCCGAAGAAACGTTCCTTTCCCAGTTAGAGGCAGAGTATTTAGTAGGGCAAAATGACCACATTGCTTCACATTTCTTGTTAAGCACATTGACATCTCTGGTCCTTTCTAGTTGCCTTAGTGATGATAAAGAAACTTTGCGATGTATATGCGTAAAGGACGACTTCCGTGTGCTTAATCTATGAGACCAGATAGAGGGGATTGAAGCAGGCGAAGAGCAGTTAATGTTCAGGAGTCGTTTAGGTGAACGATGGATATAGCGGGGCCGACAAATAATTCCATTAGTTTTACACAGTCCATATGTGACGGGACCCAGACGGAAAAAGCTGATTGGATTTAGATTGGATTCTTAACGATACAATGTTAAAAGCCATTTTTTTCACCCACACAAAGCCCTTTAAATATTGTAAGTAGGCCTCAGGGAGGGGGACTAAATTATGATACGACCTCTTTAAGATAATTACGTCTGGAATTACACAAATGAGCAAGTAAGTGGAATATTTATAAACATTATCTTTTGATTGCGTGTGATGTTATCATTAATCAAACCTTTAATAAATTATACAGCATTTCACCATATGTCACAGATATGTCAATGTCAGAAGGGTTGCACCATTTTGCAGACTTAACCCTTCTTTGAAGAAATAATTTTCTAATTTAATGGGAATTATTATGCATAATATTGGTTTTCATAAAACTTTAATTTCTTGGCCTTTTTAAATTCAATCAACATACAAAATGATACATTATGCATATTTAGAATAATACCACATTTATACAAGTCAAAAATGTAATACAAAAAAATAATATAATTGTAATAGTTCACTGGACCAGTAATTAGCCATTACCACACAATAGCCCAGCAAGCCGAAATAATGTGCCCTGCGCTCAAAATATCTGACTAAGCAAAAGCTTAAATGACCAAAAGGAAATGTCAAGGTGCCAGTCTATCCTGCACAGTTAGCTATTTTTTATGTTAAACAGAAAAGGGTGAGCTGTGAAGCAAAAAAAAACAAACTATTTTACAAATAACTATTCTGACCATGCCTAATTATATTCATAAGTCTTTGCCATGATCTGTTATTTTATCTTTGGTATCTCTCTTACCGTTGTCTCTTATGCGCTTCAAAAACAACAGCAATTTCCATGGCCTTTTAGTTTAGCTGTTCTGATGTCTGATGGGAATGTTTCTAGAAAACATGCTATTAAAGTTTTTTTGTCAGATGCTAATAGGCCAAGCAAAGCTTAGGGCATAATATTCTTTTCCATTTCCAGCAATAGAAGGCGTGTGGATCCACGTGCAGTTATATATTTATTAGACAGAGGCAGAATCAAACAGGCAATGGTCAGCGGGCAATAACAGGAATATATGAGGCAGAGCAGAGACGTAAACAATACCAGGCGGGGGTCGAGGTCACAAGCACAGGTTCAGAGTTCAACAAGACTTTGCATTGAGTGCAAGGAAGTGTGCTGCTTATATGTGTGTGTGTGAATGAGGTGCAGGTGTGATGAGACAATCAGGGTTAATGAGTGACTGGTGACAGCTGTGTGATTGGTGCAATGGTGGATAGGAATGTGTGTGTCGTAGTGCAGTGAATGATGGGAGTTGTAGTCCATGGGTGATGTGCAGCTGTAGTGTGGTGAGTGGCAACCAGATTCGTGACACTAGACAAGAAAAACAGTTTTTTTGATGCTTTGTTCTCTTGCAGCAGGAAACTCTGATGAACCCTGAACAGTCTGCAGTTGCTTGTGTGCTTACACTATTAAAAATAAAGGTTCCAAAAGAGGGTTTCTGCAGAAATAATAACCATTTTTGGTTCTCCAAAGTACCTTTCAATAAACAGAAATAAAAAAATGTTTTTAGTTTGAAGAATATTTACAAAATCTAAAGAACCTTATTTTACTGTAAATGGAGTGTATGTATAAGATTATTCAGTAACACTTTATTTTAAGATCTCTTAACTAGCATGCATATTACTAGAATATTAGCCATTTATTAGAATTAATTAAGCACATATCAATGCCTTATTCTACATGACCTTATTCTACATCCCTAATCATACCCAATACCTAAACTTAACAACTACCTTACTAACTATTAGTAAGCAGCAACTTAGGAATTTATTGAGGGAAAAGTCATAGTTAATAGTGAATAAGTGTTCCTTATTCTAAACTGTTACCGATTATTCATTAAACCACAGATGCCATTAAATAACCTTTATTTTTAAGAATGCAGCACAGAAAATAAAAATGCAAGTTCATTTTCTCAAAACACCAACCTCTGTATTTGTATTCCATGTCAATGGAAGAAGCACAAAAAGTACCAGAGGTGGAAAGAGTACAAAAATATTGTACTCAAGTAAAAGTACCATTACATTACTGAAATTTTACTTAAGTACAAGTAAAAGTACCAGTCTAAAAATCTACTCAAGTAAAAGTAAAAAGTAGCTCATTTAAAATTTACTCTGAGTAAAAAGTACTTAGTTACATTTTAACAATGGGAGGGAGGAAAAATGGGATCGACCAAAGGTGTCAAACTCAGTACCTGGAGGGCCACAGCCCTACACAGTGTAGATATTACCCTAATTAAACACATCTGATACAGCTAAACTAATCATTTAGGCTTATTTGAAAACTACATGGTGTGTGTGTTGGAGCAGGGTTGGAACTAAACTCTTTAGTGCTGTGGCCCTCCAGGAACTGAGTTTGACACACCTGGGATAGGCCTATAAATCTCAAACTAGGTGTTTTAATTAAATTAATCGGTTAATTAGAATAATAAGACATTTGGGCTGTTACCAGGCAAATTAAATCAGTATCAACAAAATGCATCTTTGCAATGCAGAGGAAAGCAGAAGCTTCATCTGAAGTGGCATAGATGTATTACACACTGACATGAATGCATTTAGCCTGCAGTTACAAATGCAGAAATAATGTTTTGATAAATAAGACATAAAATGTGACCCTGAACCAGAAAACCAATTTCCTAAATTACGATTTATACATCATCTGAAAGCTGAATAAATCATATTTCCATTGATGTATTGTTTGTTATGATCGGACAATATTTTAAATCTGGAATCTGAGGTGCAAAAATCCAAATATTGAGAAAATCTCCTTTAAAGTTGTTCAAATTAAGCTCTTAGTTTTGATATATTTACAGTAGGAAATTTACTAAATACATTAATGGAACATGATCTTTACTTAATATGCTAATGATTTTTGGCATAAAAGAAAAATGTATAATTTTAACCCATAAAATATATTGTTGGCTATTGCTACAAATATACCCCAGTGACTTAAGACTGGTTTTGTGCTCCATGCCAGGGTCACAAATGTTAAATAGTCATTTGAAATTAAAAATAAATAAATCAAAAGATACTTTAAATGTTAAATTAGAACCACCAGTAGGTGTCAGCAAGTCACTCATAAGATAGTCATTGTGATTGAACAGAATCATTTAAGCGGTTAATTCAAGGAATGAAACACGTCATTGCTCAGAGTCAGAGGCATAAAACTGTGTATGGAATTATTTTTGTTGTCGAAATAGAGCAAAAACAGGCAATGTGTCTAAACGTAAGTCTCTTAATTAACTTGTTTTTAACTGTGTAAAAAGCAAAACTACAAGGCCTATGTAATCATGGTGATTTTTGAGAAAAACGGCATTCTTCATGTGATGTTGACTTACTATATTAAATTATATAAATATATACATTTTCTGCTTCTATATCTTCAATTTTGTGATCATTCTAAACGCATTTTAACAGACTGAATCACGCAGTGAAAGAAAGCACTCCAGATGCACGGATTAGTCTAATCTAACGTTACTAGATTTCACAGCACACTGTTTAGAGCAGCGGTTCTCAATTCCAGTCCTCGCGCCCCACCGCTCTGCACATTTCGTATGTTACTCTTATCACTTCAGACGTTTGTTCTATTCGAGCAAAGTGCCCTGCGAAGTGGACATCACACGATATTCCTCCATGATTCCAGTTCGAAGCGAACGTATTCCATTCATAGTGCATTGAAGTGTGCGAGGACGTGAATTTAAATTGTATATATTTACAGACGTATATGATGTCACACTCGTCCGTGAGTAAAGATGTTGCGCAACGCAAATCCATGAATGAATGTTCTGAAGTGAAGTAAACTTCAGCGGCTTTCCCTGCTCAGGAGTAGGGAGCAATGGACACTGTGTAGGGAGCATGTCAATCGGAACACAGTTCATTCATGGAGCGCACTTCTAACGAGCTGATTATCTGAATCAGGTGTGTTAACTAAGAGAGACATGAAAATATGTAGAGCGGTGGGCGCGAGGACTGGAATTGAGAACCGCTGGTTTAGAGTGATTTGTTTGGTTTTGGCAAAATACTGATAATGTCAAATCGCACATCGTTAAAACAACAATTACTATATTTTCGCAGCGATATTGCACACCCTGCAGCACTGTCTTTTTGGCTCATTTGTGCAAAACCGTAAAAGCTTCATTTTAACCACCAATGCAACGATGCAAGTATTTACCTTATCTCCACATGCTTGCGAAGGGCGATGTCGATATATTTATAAGCTGCTAGTTCAGTCTCCCGAGGCAAACACAACTAACACTGCATAATAGAGCAAGAATATATGGCCAGGGTTCACTTCATTTCCTCCGAGTCCAACTTCAGCAGAGCTGACGGGTCTGGTTTTCAGCTGGGTCTGCACCATTAACGCCTGTCTTGTTCGTCTGCATCTTTCTTGTGATTTTAGCGCCAGTTTCTTCTTCTGCCCATTATTTGCTGCAGTTGTTTCCACGGAGCGATTTTTTTACTCGGTAACGAATGAGTTTTAAAATGTAGCAGTACAATACTTCACACAAAATATACTTAAGTAAAAGTAAAATTACAGATTAAAATATTACTTAAAAAGTACAAGTACACAAAAAGCTACTCAATTACAGTAACGCGAGTAAATGTAATTCGTTACTTTCCACCTCTGAAAAGTACAGTATGAGCTGGACTGATCCAGAAATATGCTCTGACCAATGTTATAAAAATACACGTTAGGTCTGGTTAAAGAAATCTCAAAAGTGTAAGGAGGTGTAAGGCATCCTTACAAGAAAATCCTCGGCCTGTCAATCAAACCTGCCTGTGTCTATGAACAGGAAAGTAAATAAATGTATGAATTCAGTATGTTGGGGAGTTGGAACAACATAAATGATATGAGAGCACTCATACAAGTATATGTGTGGGAATTCCTGCCTGCCCTTGTGTTCATCGCTTCTCTATGGGTGTTTGCGACTGACATTTTAAGCTGTTATAAGATGATTTTTAGCTGGTAACTTGACGATGACTAGTCTAAGATGGCCATTAGCTGGTCTACACTGACCAAGGTGCTTCAAAAGTTTCAAGCAATGTCATAGAAAAAAAATGTTTGGTTCCACAAAGGACAATTCAGTCAAAGGACTGAATCTTCCTGATTCACTGCATGCTACTGTAGCGAGTCCATTAAATCATTGGCTGCTCCAACTCCATCTGGCTTATTAAAAGCTGAACATTCTCTATAGGGAGACAAAGTTGGATCTCTGAGTGCATGCTGTCCCCGTTCTCCATCAGCACCTTGAGATCCAGTCCATGTCGATATCTCAGTTATTAATAAACCCATTAATGGTGCATATCTTGTGTCTTTTCAGCCCACCTCAACAATGAAGTGCAGCTCTATCAAAATCCTGGAAGGAAACATCCGTAAACCCTGTCGGTTGTTATGGGGTCATGGCCGTTTTTCTGCTCTGTTGAAATATTCATCCATCTGTATCTTGCGATGACGGGCAAGCGCAGTGTTTATGTGTACGCATGGATATCTTTAGACACACATACACAGAGCATCTAACATACCCTCTGGCTTCTTCTAATGATTTCAATAACCTTTTATTAAGGACAGCAATGAATCATTGAAAGCCTTCCCTTTTGAAGTAGTTTGCAATTAAGCTACCTCTAAAATGATACTCTGACACCTGCGGTGTGAAAAGTGTGTAGAAATTAGCTAATTTGGTTTAGTGTCCAAAGCCAGACCAAATATGACAACGTGCTTAATTCTGCATACAGTGCTTAAAGGCATCCTTTGGAGTAGATAGTCAAGGCAAACAGGTATGAAATCAACCATTTTGGTACTGAGAAGCGCAGATTGCTAGAGCAATCGCTTTAGATTACATACAAGACACAGCAGCTAATATCTTATAGCTACAAGTTTGTTTCTCATAAACATGACTGCATTTCAAAATGTGAAATCATATTTTTAAAATACATTTCAGTCTGAGTGGTCAAATCACATTTTCTTTCTGATATTACAAAGAAATGTTGCTTGAGTACAAGAGTGAACTGTTTTTGACAGTATAGACAGTGACTATAGTAAATAAAGCAATGCCTGTGATATACTGCTTTGTTTCAACTGTTTCATAACAGTTGCATCTGTGTTGTGTTGATGCTCAAGCCATTATTATATCAACTGATGTAGCTTTACTAGGTGTTGACGACACTGTCCTGTTATAATACTTGTGAAATGATAATGTACATATGGTTTGGATTGATAGTTGTGGGCAACAACAGCATAGCGGTCTCTATGATGCAATAACAGTCTTCTCATCTGAAGCTCACTTCCCCACGTGACGAGCCATAGCAGCATGAGATGCATTCTAACAGCCCAAGTGTTCTTGTATGACGGAAATAAAACCCTTCAGATCATTTATAAATGAGCAGGCTGGCTGGTGTCTGCAGCGTGAGACGTGATTTGGCGCCATAATCTCCTCTACCTTGTCCAGAAAAAAAATTCCCCCATCCGCAACTGGCATTTCTGGTCTTCAAAGTCAATAATGCATGCAGATGAGTTGGTAGTGTGGAAGGCGCAGGGCTTCTATGTCAATCGTAATTGTGTGTGTTTTCTTTTTTTTTTAAAGGGCATGTCCATTAAGATACATCATTGGGTTGGATCGATACCAAAAATTTGATTTTGGTATGATACCTTAGGCAACAGATAAACAGCCTTAGATGACTGATAAACTGACACTAAGGTACATCCATTAATTCAATGTCAATAATTCATGATTGCAGTTTTTACCCCATTGTGTATTTTAAGTAATTCTATCAATTTGTTCTATAGTAAACATTTAAAAGTATACAATATCTATCCAGTGATATGTTATCAAAATGTGTGATAAGTGAGGATATGAGGTGAGGTTTTGTGTCATGAGAGTAGCGTATAATGTCAATACTGTAACTTATAAAGTAACAAATATTAAACAAGTGCTTAAACTAATTACTGTACTGCATTTTCTGTACAGTTATTAATGAAATGTTCTCACAGTATGACTGGAGTGAAATTATAGTTGGCAGATGCCATGTGTTAAGAGCTTTTAAAATGTACCGCTTACTAATGAAAATAGTAATAATTAGTTTTTGTTTTGAAATAAAAATATTAATTTATTTAGCAAGGATGCAATAAATTGCATCTATAATGTTACAAAAGATTTCTAAATGCTGTTCTTTAGAACTTTTTGATCTTTCTATTCATCAAAGAATCCTGAAAAAAGAATCACGAATTTCATAAATTTAGCAGCGCAATTGTTTTCAAAATTCATAATAATAATAATACATGTTTCTTGAGCATCAAAGCAGCATATTACAATGATTTCTGAAGGATCGTGAGTTATGGCTGCTGAAAATTCAGCTTTGTATCACAGCAATAAATTGCATTTTAAAATATATTTAAAAAATATATATATTTTGGATAATGCAGCTTTGGTGAACAAGACTTCTTTCAAAAACATTAAAAAATCGGCAACACTTTAGTTTAGGGAACCAATTCTCAATATGAGCTAGTTGTTTATTAGCATGCCTATTTCTAGCATATTGGCTGTTCATTAGTACTAATAAAGCACATATTAATGCCTTTTTCTGCATGACCATATTCTACATATCTAAACTTAACAACTTACTATTAATAAGCAGCAACTTATGAGTTTATTGAGGCAAAAGTCGTAGTTAACGCTTTGTAATAGCGAGAACTGGACTTTAAAAAAAGCGTGACCAAAAAATCATACCAACGGCAAGTTTTTAACTTCTAGTGTAGAATAAGCAGGTGTTTCCAAATTCATGCCGCTCACAGGACATCTACTCAAATTTACAGCAAATTAATAATTTTCTCTACAAGCGGCTTCTAGCAGGTGGCTTCTTCCTCTTGACTCTGTGACTGACAGGATGAACACGGGCTCTGCTGAGAGATGGAAACTCAGATTCTGTGTGGTCAGCAGGAGCGAGGGATTAGGAGTGGAGGGCCTGCTGAGGAGTGGAAAGAAAAAGTAGAGCAGATGCCTTCCTTTAAGTTTACGCAGTCTGCTCAGTGACCTTTGCTCACACGGGGACAAAGTCAACATGGCTCGGAAGTGTCATGAAGTCCTCAGGAATAATAGTGAATCTGCAGTGAACTAAAAAAATACTTGCTATCAGTAGAGCAACGGGACAAGCTGTTGGAGACAAGGACTGTGAGAGACCATGACTGCGACAAGGGACAAAAAATAACGTTTTAAAACTTTCACTGTATAGAGAAAAAATCTATAAATACCTTATTTTGTGTTCCAAAGAAGAGAGTTACTTATACTGATATAGAACAAAAATGTGTTCTAAGAATGTTTGTCTAACATTGTCATAAGTTGTGAAAATGTTTCTTTCGAATTGTTTTCTGAACATTCAGATTTTTTTTTTCTTGGTTATACAAACATTAATGGAACATTCCACTTTACAATTTCGCAAACATTAGTTCACTGAATGTTTCGAAGTAGTTAAGCAAAGTCCAAATAAAATGTTTCAGAAAAAACATTCCATAAATGATCTATAAATAATGTTTTGAGAATATTATTAAAGAACAGATAACTTTGAAAAAACATTTCAATGTTACTGGAAGATTGTTTGTTCTTAACTTATCCAAAGTTATTAGAATGATGTGAATAAATGGGGACAGAATTTTCATTTTGGGTGAACTGACCAAATAAGCAAAAATGAAAATGTGGTTTTCATAATGAAAAAATATCAATACTAAAGTGCATTTGAAATGCTTTAATTTCATGCTAAGTATACTACAAATACATTCACATAATTATACACCAAAATAAAAAAATACCCTGCAATTGTACTTTTAGTATAGTATACTGGTATATTTAAAGTCTGCTAAACTTGAACAATTTTGTTCTTAATGCACTTTAATTGTGTGGAAGTAGTGCTGAAGTCCAACTAAAGATATACTGAAGTATGTTTGATTGTGCTAAAGGGGAACTATTACAAGTTTTCTTTAGGTAAACTTTAAATATCTGGCAATTAAAGATCAATATTATTCAAAGATCATAACATCATCATCAACAGTGACATTAAAACACATTTTAGGCTTAGCATTAAGAAATGTGCATTGTGCAGAAGTAGTACTCAAAATAAAGTTTAATTATAACTTTTATATCAGTATATTTAAGTGCATGACATGTGACAAAATTCAGCCACTTTTAAATCAATGTCTGTTTAGGAGTTTAGTAAATGTCCAAAAGTGCCACCGTCCTGTACTGTATGCGTGTCTCTATGTAATTTTGGCCATATGGTGTATTAGATATTAGACATTCAGACATATATACAGGATCATGTCTGAACGACTCTCATAATGAGCATCAAGGTAGGAGCGAGAACTCGTAAACTACCATTTTCCAAGATGAGTCAATGACAAACATGCTTTCCAAGACCATAATCATAGCCATCGTCCACGGTGGGCTATATAAACCGTATTTTATAACTTGGTCTCAAAGCACTAAATATGCGCTTTTGTAACTGTCCTTGGAATCCTCATTACTTGTTAAACATCTCTGCATTATAAATGAGACACTTCTGGTGTGTGTACAGTCTTGACTAGATGCGGTTCAGGCCTGGAGAACCACACACTACAGCTTGACACTGGCCTACAGCCTGCCTGAGGCTGCCACGCATAATCTTCAACCGCATTCTCACTTTCATTATTTATCCATTTAGGTCTTCCGGCTAGACACTGATCCAGGACATAGTCCTGTTACCCTGAATCTAATCTTAGCCGTCATGATGGAAATGACAGAACAGGTCTGGGATCAGAAATAAGAGCACCGTCAAATTTTTGGCTGCGCAGTAATCCAAAGTTCAATAATAAAATACCTATATACATTAAAATTCAGAAAGAGAGAGAAAGAAGCTTTGCACTTGAGAAATTTGGCACTTGGCATTGAAGGCGGTGCTCTTGTTGCTCTCTTGGCAACATATCTTGCCCTCTTTTGTCGGGCGAGTAAACATTTATTTATCCTTCTTTTTCTTTGCAGCGCCATGTTTTGTCAGACTAAAAAGGGAGGATGTTTGTTGATTTTCTGTTCTCATATTTTCCGCTCTGACTAAATCTAGTGACTATATAAACTCCAAAACTATTTAGTATTTTTTTTTGACACTGCAGGACAGATATATTTTGAGCAGGACTTCAGGAACTTCAGGTGTTAAAGTATTAATTTTGTCTTTGGAATCAAATTATTGGAAGAAGAAGAAGAGGACGAAGAAAGGTAAGTAAAGGTTTTCAGAGATACTTTGGCAGCTCTTACCAGAAATCCCACTCTATTTGTACTCTAAAAGGAGTGTCCATCTGTATGTCATCCGGCAGAACACCGTAATAATTCTCTGTATTCATACTGTTCCTGGGCCTATGACATGATGATGAGTTCTGTCAGGATGTACTAAAGACACACAGTAAAGAATTAGCACTGAAAAGACATGGACTCTGTTTTTTTGTGCCTGAACTTATTGTATATGCATTTGTAGGAGTTTCCTTTTCAGACACAAAATTTATGGGAGGAGAGTATTAAAATGACTAACGTTTGAGCTCGTCAGATTAGTGGTATTTGTGTCATTATTTAACGCCCACAAAAAAAGCATGGCTTAAACTATTTTGCACTTGAAATGGCCGTATGGAGAAGGCACCGCAGAGAACAGGGAGTGGTAGAGAGAGGTAGGAAGGAGAGGATTTTTTCCACACATTTTAATTTAGTTGGAATGCCAAAAGAACACATTATCCGAATCTGAACATATCCTTATGCTAATTTGCACTGTGCTTGGTAGATTGCGTTGGTCATTATGGAAATGAGTTGCATCTGTGTTCTTTATTTTCACGTTGTCAGTAAATCACCCGCAGAAATGTTCATGCCCATCGGTGCTGTTTTGGAATTGCACTCTCGCACTAATTTGCCCTGTTTAGTAAATCTGGCCCTAAGTATATTAGAAAACAAAATAATAAAACAGGAAATTACTACAGACCCATGAAAACCCTGTCAATGTCAATAAGTCTTAATATATGTCTGATAATTTGACTTTTTTATGAAAAGGCATGGTTTGTTCAGGTTGTCGAATGTTATGTGGTGTGACTCCCCAAAAACTTGATCATATTTGTGACCAGTCTGAAGTGTCTTTCAAAAAATTGAGATAAGCTTAATAAATAAGCTTTCAATTGATGTCTGGTTTTTTATGACAATATTTGGATATTAGATACAACTATTTGAAAGTCTGGAATCTGAGGCTGCAAAATAAATAATAATAATAATAAAAATATAGAGAAAAAAAGTTGTCAAAAGAAAAAAATCAGCAGTGCATATTACTAATAAAACATTTTTGATATATTTATAAGTTTTTATATATTTATAGTAGGAAATTTACGAAATATCTTCATGGGACATGATCTTTACTTAATATTCAAATTATTTTTGGCATAAAAGAAAAATCTGTAATTTTGACCCATACAATGCATAGTTGGCTATTGTTACAAATATACCCCAGCGACTTAAGACTGGTTTTCTGGTCCAGGGTCACATATCTGAACTAATAATTTATAATATTTGTAAAAAAAAAATAATAATAATTTTACCCTGAAAAATAGTGGAAGAGACAAAAAAGGTGTACGCTCACATGCTTTGTACTCCATATTTATAATATTTTTTATTAAACATATACATTTTTAATATTGACAGTAAGTCTTAATATATCTAATAATTTGACTTTCTTATTATTGTCTTTATTTTTACCCTGAAAAGTATATAAAAAAAATAAGTGTACATTTACAAGTATTGTAAGCCACTTTTTAAAATGTATTAAACCAACATTTTTGATAATATAAATGATACAAAAAAATGAAAATGCATGAAAACACATGAGTACAAAAATGAGCAACTAGGCACATTTATTTGCAAACTGAAATGAGAATTTTCTTGAACTCTCTTTTATGCCATTGACTCGCCTGCTCTAGTATTCAGACAGGGGGCAGAATATCTGTGGGTGCAGCATCGGAGAGCAAAGAAAGGCATGACTGCACGTGCCTGGTCAGCAAGAGGAACTCCTATTACTCTATAGGCCCTTTTCAGCTACCCCTTATCTATCAATGGCTTTTTTTCTTGGAGCTCAACAGCTCAACATGTCCAAGATCAGTGCGATTGCATTGTTGCAGAGCTCTATCTTATCTGTATCTCTCACATGCTGCTGTGCATGACAAACAGAGCTGAGAAGAGAGAGGAATATCTAACCGGAGACATTCAGAAGCTCTGCTTTTAAAATATATTTACTTTATTTGAGCAAGAGGGTAAAGTAAAGAACAACTGACACACACACACACACAGTAATGTATTCTACATTTTTGAAATGGCATCAGTTAAATGCACTTGTCGACTTATATAACGATCTATATGTAAACAGAACAGGATTTGGCACACTGACAACCATCAAAAATGCGTAAAACAATGTCTACATCTGTACACTAAGCTATGTATGCATTCATTAGTCTGAACATTGAAAGTGTTCCTGAGGCCAAGCGTGTTTAATACCATTCTGGAATCTAATCACATCTTCCAAACCGGGCACTGTAGAAGCACAAGGATGCAATTACTCTCCCGTTGACAAGCCTCTGTAGCTCGAACTAATGACATTAAAATTGACCGAATGTACACTTGCAAGTGGTATTACTGTAAGATTAGCACTGGCCAAGCTGATACAGTGTCATCTCCTCGATCTGCCTCCAATGCAAATATGAGATTAGAGGAAATGAGAGAAATACACTCGCTCTCCCTCTCTCTAACACAGCATCTGTTTTTCCAGCTGGGCGAGCAGGAATGTATTCATGAAGTGCCATCAAACCGCCTGCAATTATTTTGCTCATTTAAAGGTCACGTTATTAGATTACAAATCTGTGCTGAACCTCCCACACTCTTTTTAAGGCTGCTTTCACATTCGTTCGATTGCTTGGTTCGAACCCGAATTCAATTCCACCCCCCCTGCCCCCGCATGTCTATTTTCCCATTGTACTTTTGGGAACGAACATACATATAACGAACGATTACAGTTTATTTTGTTATATTTTTCTTTATTAAAATAAAATATTAATCTTTAAGTATTTGTCAGACTGGATCAAAGTCACTTTGGATAAATGCATCCACTAAATGCATATATGTAAATAACAATGTCATTTCAAGCAGCAAGGAGAAATGCGCTACACACTAATACGTGTTAGTGATAGTATGCCAGTGTGTTATCCATAGCAGTTCACTTTTATGAGTTTAAAACAGCTTGAGCAGACATGCGTGATGGCATTTCTACAGATGGCCAGGAAGCCAATAAAACATCTTATGAGCCCATGGTGAACTGTATTCATAAATAAGCTGTATAAGAGTCCACTGGGCAATATTCCACATTATATGAGATTCAATTTTGAATCGTGATATCTGGAGTTGACTTGATTAGACTTAGCATTTACATTATGATGACATGCATCACAGTTTGAGTTAAGATTAAGCTCACTATCTCTTTCTCAGGGTCTGTCTCAGTAACTGTGAAAAGCAGTGTCACCGAGTATAGTGCGAGAGGAAGTGTTGGTGCTAAATGCACTGACGGTTCTGCACGTGTGTGGAAAGCTGTATTGTGACTAGATTGTGTGAACTAAGTGTTCAGACTTCGGCTGTGCCATTTTAGTCAGTTTGTCAGGTCGTAGCTGTTCCACAGACTAAAAAAGTGTGTTAGAAGTTTGCCAAAGACTCACTTTTGCATTAATCCCAGTAACTTCATCTAGCACAACATTTAATGTGACGCTTATCCACATGGGTGGCTTAATTATTTGGGCTTCAGTGGATCACAGCCCAGATAATGGAAACTGAAATACTGGCGCCTTGCAAACTCAATAGGCGGAGTAATTCCTCTCTAATGTTACGGAGATATGTTTTAAAGAAATACAATTTCACAGTTTAGCGATGTGTAAATAATGCATTGGAGAGCTTCTGTAGAGTTTTGTTGTTTGTCTTTTGCTACTTCCAGAGTCTTGTTTCCCATTGCTAGTAAAAACATTTCTGCATTGCAAAAGTTGGTTTCTTCATTTTACCGAAAAATGACAAAAAATCTGGATTAACTACACATTCTTAAACAAGAAATCTTACTTAGAAGCAAAAAACGAATTCAGTGAATATAAAATGTTTTCTTATCTAATCCATTTTCTTTTCGTTTCCCCAGCAAGAGTCAAATAATCTTTAAAAAAATTAAATACAAATAAAATAAAATAAATAAATAAAAGGAGTAAAAATTAATTTAATATAAAATGTACATAATAATGTAACATGTTTATTTATATCTATTCTATAGTATTGCATTATTATATCTGTGATATTTTTTATCTTAAGAATTTATACTTTTTTTAATATTTATACTAATTTATTTTATATTTTTTCAAAGATGCTTAAATCAAATATTTTTAGTAAAAAAAAAAAAAAAAAAAAAGAAAATCTCAGTCAGAACAAAGAAAGCCCCCCCCCCCAAAAAAACAACAACAACAGCAGCTGTTGAATATATTATGCAAGTACATTTTACAAACCGTGATGGTTACTGCCAACCTGTCAGTCAAACACACTGTAGGGCTATGCTTTTTAATTCAAGAGTACTTAGGCAATAGATTGAGATAGAGAGATCAAAAAGAAGTGTCTGACTTTGATAGATCACATCTGAATTTGTTTTGCCGGTTTTATGCTTTTACTTTCAGTGTGGAGGCTTCAAGATCTCAGCAGGGCAGATGAATATGAAGCTGATGTAGAAAAACCTACATCTCAATGTCTGGGCCTTTATAAAACATGTGTATGAAGACTTGTGGGTAATGCTGATGTTATCATTTCTGTTTACTATTACCTTATCTACAGAATCGGTTTCCATGGTACTGTACTGTACAGAAGATGTTTCTCTCCTAGCAGCAGGTGTCATAAACCTTCTGTCCCTTACATTTATGTCATTCATTCAGCAGTCAGTCCTTTCCATGAATAGGAGCAAAACATGGCCAGAAGTACAGTTTCCCCCCTAAAATTTTATTATATTTAAAATTCTAATTTGTGTGATTCTGTCATTTAAAAAAAAAAGCTATCAAATACAAACTAAAAGAAAAAAAGTAAAGTAAAATAATAAAATAAATTAAAACTAAGCCCAAAATGTTGGCAACTTCCAGGGTTAACCATTAATTGTATATCTTCCATAAAATAGACAGATGATTTGAAGTACGTACACTATTTGTGGAAAGTAACTGGCGTCTTTATTCCCAGCAGCTGTCCTAATTGTCATCTAATGTGATGTGTGCACCGTATTCAAACATTTCAGAATCATCTCTGAGCATCTTATAGTGTCCATGTATGCAAACGTCAACGTAAGCATGTTCATTGAGTGAGTGAACCACCAAGTATGACAGAACATTAACACGCTGACAGAGCCGGTATTTTTGACTTGCTTCTGACACTTCTATAAATAATCTTGATATTGTGCTGCTTGTCAAGCCTCAAACAAGAAGATGTGCTCACACAACCCTTCCTGACAGGTATGTATACACGTTTGTGAGCTATAGTCATGAATTCATACTATTTTAACAAGCATGCAAGGTCACAACTGCACATACTGTAAGTACGGTGTCAAATTAATTAGTGTTAATATTCTAAAACATCAACAAGATACAATTTCATAGATTCCCGTCATTACTTTCCCTCCTCGTAATGAGTTAATGAGGAACTTGGCACAAAACAGCCTTCATTTCCTCTGTTTATACTGTCGCTTGGTACAAACACTCCTAAATGCACCTTCCCGTTCCTCCTGAGAAATGTGAAATGTGTATCCAGAAATCATCGTAATACACTGATTTGCTGCTAAAGAACCATTTCTTATTATCAATACTGAAAACAGTTCTTGCTTAATTATTGTTGTGGAAACTGAGATTTTTGTTTTGTTTCAGAAATCCATGATGAATAGAAAGTTCAAAAGAACAGCATTTGTAACATAATGAATGTCTGACACTTTGATCAATTTAATTTACTTAATTTCATTTAATTTGTCCTTCATGATTACATGTATCCACTTCTTTCAAAAAATTTAATTAAATGAAATAAAATAAGATAAAATAACCTCCCCCCAAACTTTTGGACGGTGTATATAACTAATAACAATCTATATGTAAAAGCATAAATTAAAATTACACTCCCTAAGATGGATTAATCAACTCGTTCAAACAACCTGGACTAATTTTATACAACCCTGTTAACACCAACCATCTGAATCCCATTCACCAACTCTTTACAGGTCAGAGGACAGAAACTTTTACCACAGAGACCGAAGCGAAGGGGATTATTCGTAAAAGACAAGAAGCTGACAGGACAGGGCCCGTGAGCCAGGTAAGAGGTTTCTACGCTGTTGTGTGGCCCAAAACTGACAGTAATGAGAAGTTTGAGGCTCCGTGCGATTCCATCTTTGGTAATCCATGCTGCATATTCTGCCTTAGAGGATTATGGCTTCTGGTGTCATCTTGACATTTTTGTCCCAAACAGATACTTGGAGAGAAGATATTATCTTGCACAGAAAAATCTCCCTTTTCAGTCTTCAAAGGACTACAAAATAGAAATATCCCAACTGTAACAAGGTGACTTTATAGGTAACAGCTAATGTGCATTATTTAGAGCATGAGTCCACCTCTTAAACACAACGCATGATTCATTCCACCGCAGTTTTTCTTTTTATTTACTTACTTCATTGTTACAAAGACAGACCACCAAATGCAACTCCATTTGTGACGTGACACAGGTATTGATTTAACTCCTAGAGATCTTGTTTATCCTTCCTTTACTTCTTTGTAAGTTAAAGGACCCCTGACAGGCTACTAACGGCCACCTGGTAGAGCGGGAACAACACACATGCTCTTAATAAATACAACACGGGGGGGACATCTATTAAAAGCTTACAGCTCAGTGCAGATGGCTGAAAGAAAACACATTCAGAAAGAAAGATGGAAGAAAGAAAGAGTAAAAGGGCTCAGAAGAGTCTGTCCTTGTTCACTATGGAGGGAGGAACCATAAGACAGAGTTCTAATAATAGGAAACACTGGGGCTAGTTGTCACAATGGCTTTTACTCAGAAAGTCAAATTATATATATATTTATATATACACACATATACTTACTATTATAATAACAATAAACTATGCATAATTACATGCAAGTAACCCAGTCAAACCCTAATCCTAATCCTAACCGTTTAGTAAGTGCATGTAGTTAATTAATATTACTCAGTAGTCAGTACTTTAATGTATAATTATACTGTAACTAGGACACCTTAAAATAAAGCGTAAATTACATACATTCAGTGTTGGGTAAGTTACTTTAAAAAAAAGTAATTAATTACAGTATCAATATTGTATTTAAATTACTTTACTAATTACTCTGTCTGAAAAGTAACTTAGTCAACAAGTAACTTAATTATTCAAATCGCTTATTAGGCTACATCTTAAAATCGATATAAACCTTAATAGAAATTCAACTCTTTATTCTTTCAATTTGAGTCAAACATAGAATAGTTTAGCCTTTTAGCTTTAAAACAACTGTAATGCTTAAACTTTTTTATATAAAAATGTAACCTTCTTTGGTTAACAAATATAAATATTCTGCAAAATAACTGAATAACAAAAATGCTTAAAAGTTAAACAATACATTTCAGTTTGGCAAGATGTCCAGGAAAAGCCCAACTAGTAAAATCCGTACAGGTTTATGTAAAAATAACCGTTAACTAATGTAGGTAAGAATACATGACAGAAATTATATCAAGCCGTGTCAGATCGCACTGTTCTTATGAGGTCAATTCATCATAGTAGTTCTTCTTTTAAAAATTATGAAAATTTGTTGAATCTTGATTTTTTTTGTATCTAGGTGTGGGCGTTTGCTCGCAGGTGACTGCATATAATGAGCTCAGATACGGAAAAGACTGTACCTCAGTTTCATACGGATTACATAATCAGATAACATTCGTATTTCATTTGAATTCGTTGATTTAAAAATAGAAACTTCAAGCTTTAAGATAAGGAAAAGACTGTACCTCACTTTCATACGGATTACATAATCGGGAATATTAGTTTTTGATTTGAATTCGTTCATTTAAAAATAGAAACCTCAAGCTTTTTAGATTCGATTGATTTTAGTCTTCTGTATCTGAGTATTTAAGGTTTCTCTGTGAATCAGGGAAATCTGAAAGTGAACGAGCCGGCGCGCGGAGGGTTAAAGCAACTGCATTCAATTTTATCTTTAGACCTAAATTTTGATATCAAATGCAATATTGATTTTAGAACTATTGAAATGATTCACTGTATGTAACGCAATCAGATAGATAGATAGATAGATAGATAGATAGATAGATAGATAGATAGATAGATAGATAGATAGATAGATAGATAGATAGATAGATATTTTTATAGTGTTTATATTATACAGTATTTTTATACTTTGCATCTACTCCATAGAGATAGATAGATATTTTTTTTAGAATATTTATATCATACAGTATTTTTACACTTTGGTATCTACTCTGGATAGATAGATAGATAGATAGATAGATAGATAGATAGATAGATAGATAGATAGATAGATAGATAGATAGATAGATAGATAGATAGATAGATAGATAGATAGACTGTCACTGAAGCCGCCCGCTTCGTGAGTGTAAACCGCGCCGTTGCTTTCAGCCAATCAAAATACTGCAATTTTACTGGTGTTATTTTGTGATTGGTCGGGGCATTCTACAGCCCTTACTCGAACTTCTCAACACAGAGTCCGCCTCAGATTGCTTTTAATCAATACACAAATCGTAAAAATGAGTCACGCTGTCTTTATCTACATTCTGATTGGGCGGACAAGACAGACGTTTGGGTGGGCTTAGCCCACCCCTGCCCATGCCTAGAGCCGGCCCTGATATTAAGTGAGACAAATAATGGAAAATAATGGTGGAAATATTCTAAAACAATTTGCAGTCAAGACTTTAATGCGGATGTCTGTACACAAATTGATTTTCAAAACTAAACCTCAGTAAGCCTCGGATGTTTGTGGCCATGTGTATCACGCAGGAGGACTGACTCGAGAGGAAACATCCGCACATGATTCGAGCGCCGCATCTCCCAGTATCTGTTTTGAAAGTTGACGGGAGGCTCTTTACTTCTTTAACTCAGAAATAATTTACGTTTTCACTTTCATTCTGCCTTTTAGCGAGGCATCCATTAGAGGCAGGGGATGAGGCTCTTCTAAAAGGAAGCGCTCAATAATTCAGAAGCCATTGTTTCCTGTGATGCGCTTTGCACACTCATTGACCTTTGATCTACGTTGTTTATCCATCTGCGTTTGATGGATCGGCCCAGGGCAAATGCGCCGTTCGCTGCAGAGGAATAAATCACAACTCTGTCTGTTTATAACGAGAAAGCTGAAGATGCGACACACCGCCTAGCTGTGACTCAGATAACACATTCATTAGCAGAGCCATCGCAACTTTATCTCCCAGGCAGCACTTGTTTGTTTTCATGCCCGTCTTTGGGACGTTTGTTTGAGATGGGGGTCTTGGGAGAGAGACACTATTTCCTTGTTTCAACCCACACAAAGGTCTGATCTTATCGAAACACCCATCTACTAATCAACTGACTTTGTCCGACAGTAAGAGGCTTATTAGACTTGCTGCGTGTGGTGAAATCCACCAACCGCTGGCTTAGAGACAACATAAAGTCACCGAGAGGGACAGTGAAGGAGACAGAGCTGAGTATTAATATGCATAGTGTTGAGACGCACACCAGGGATGGTATTAACGGCTAAAACTGGCTGCGCTGATGTGTCTGCTTCTGCAATAACATACACCTTTAACTTCATTATCTCTTGCCACAACACTGCAAACGGCTTTACGCGCATATGCACACATGCACTTAGACCCAATTATGAAGGCTGGAGACATCATCCAGAACTAATTAATAGAGCCCGATTATCACTCATTAACCTCTGTGTTGCTCAGCTCATCCATTGAAACTGGGCAATACGCGTGTGTGTGTGTGTGTGTGTGTGTGTGTGTGTGTGTGTGTGTGTGTGTTGTGTCTTGAGACTTCCAACACTTTGGCACTGAACCAACTTATTAATAAAACCAAACACTTAATAGCTGCTTGTTTAAAAGCACTACAGTTTTTGAAAACAGAACTTGAGTTTAGACAAATCAAGGGCATATGGGAGTTTCTTTCCTCTAAGGTCAGTAGGATGAACATCCACACACTCTGGAGGTCTAAAAGCCCCATGAACTTAGCATCGAGAAAATAATTCAAAATAGTTTCAGTTCTTTTCTATTTAAGCTGCCATTCAAAAGTTTATTAAGGTCAAAAATAGTTGTATTATTGTTTCTTAAAGGATGCATTAAATTAATCAAAAGTGACAGTAAATAATTTATAATATTACAAAATATCATGGGCCAGATTTACTAAATGGGAAATTAGCATTAGAGCGCTGGTGGGAGGGGAACATTCTGTGTGCGGTTTACTGACGATGCACACATTAAAGAACACAGACATAACCAGATCATTTCCATAATGACCAGCGCAATCTACAAAGAGCAGTGCAAATTACCGCCTGCTATAAGACATGCTTTTTTGGGTGTTAAATAATGGCCCAAATACCAGTCAATATTAAATCATGTTGCATGATTAATTTTAATACTCTCCTCCCATCGATTTTGTATCTGAAAGGGAAACTCCTACAAATGCATATTCAGTAATGTCAGGCGCAAAAATCACTTTCCACGCATTTTCAGCGCTAATTCTTCACTGCACATCTTTAGTAAATCCTGAGAGTATATTTTAAAGTTAAAAGTCAATAAAGCTGTTAGTAAATCTGGCCCCATATTTTATAAAAATGCTGAAAACTTTTGGTTTTAGAAAAAACATGAAAAAAAATCCACACAAATATTAAGGATCTCTTTTCGACTTTGATAAGAAATGTTTCAAATCAGCATATCAGAATGATTTTTTGAAGAATTTTTGCCATCACAGGAATAAATTACATTTTAAAATATAATACAATATAAAATTAAAATAATAGAATAGAAAAGAACGAAAATTTGAGTACAGAGAATTATAATAATATTTCACAAAATATAACAGTTTTTACTGTATTTTTCATCAAATAGATGCAGCATTGGTGATTTTTTTCAAAAACAAAACTGGTAACTTGTTTAAAAATTTACTACAGACCCCAACATTTGGAAAAGTAGCATATTCATAACTGACAAATTTTTCATATGACATTGAAAGTTTAAATCTGGTGATCAGTGCTGAAGATTTAGCCAGAATTGTAAAATTTTAGGAGAAATTTAACCAGTCAGATATTTCACCACCACATAAATGAGAGGGAAGTGCTTCTGTGATTCAACAAACGTTCCTTCACATCACAGAAAAGCAGTCTGACTGATCTCTCGGCTACTCTTCAGCTTCACGTCAATCAGCACTTTCACGTATTTGGTCTGCTGCACACGTATCAATAACAAGCAGTGCGGCCCCTCGATGTCCCACAGGGATGTGCTCAGCACACATACTAGAAAACATACAGTACCAAATAACATACCCGCAATAAAAGCACAGCTAAGACCTAAACTATGGACTACAGTCATCACCTTTATAAAAATCAAAATGCAATCCATCACATTGATCACAAAAGATCCCCGCTGAGAGTTTACGTTGTGAATATTTATAAGGCTAAGCAGGCTGTGGCAAGTGTTGCTCCCAGAGCTTTCTGTATTAGCCCGCACATGGCCTGAGAAATGAACTGCCTCTATAGAGTAACCAAATCACTAGTTCCTACACATATTTACAGAAAAGAGAGAAAATAGGCTACCTCTGCATGGCCTGCTGTACCGCACATAGTAGAGCAGTTTGGGAGAGCAGCAGCTGGTTCAGCAAATAACTATTGTATTATGTTGCTCCACACATATATCTGAAGAAAGTCCTTCAGAAGAGCTGCTCCTCTTCAGCTTTTAACTCTACAACCCCAGATATCAGCATGTTAAAAAAAAAAGTCCCACTGGAAGAGCTCGAAGTTAGCTGCTAAACCTAAGTTGCATTTGGGATATATAATACTCTTTGGAAAATATCAGGGGATAATCCGTGTCCTCGATAAAGTAAAGCAATCGCGGACAAGATGAAAGAATTTCACTTATTTCCTGACTGGGAGAGCATAATTGAAGTCGAAGGAAATTCTGGACCCCATAGATAATGTTGTGGGAAGTTTCCGCCTCTGTCTGTCCATGGTAAATTGGATTAGCTTAAGAAATGGTGTGCTAGCAACGGCTCTTCTCATCCTATCATCACTGTATGAAAGTCCTGAATGGCATTATGCTGCTGCCGCCGAATCAGAGAGAATAATACACACATTTTTGTGTACATCCTCAGGGGTCACTGACGGCAAACGTCAAATAAATGTAAAGCCTACATGGTTTATTTAGGACACAGTAGCGCTCATGTCTCGTGACACTGAATTAATGTTAATTTACTGGAAGCCTGGAGGATAGCTGCGAAGTTCTCTAACTGACTCGTGTTTCTCTTTTCCCAAAATTAACTGAAAACTATTTTAACTAATGACATGGACTAATGACATACAAAAAATCTAAATAAATAAAAAATATATATCAATTCATATAAATGAATAAATACATTCTTTACTTTATTTTATTTTTTATGTCAGGGTGGTACTGTCCTTATATTTTACTAAAGAAAAAAAAGCCTTATTAATAGAATACAATTTATGGAAAAAGGTATTATGTAGTTTGGCATAATTTGTTACTTTTTATTAGACAGACAGATGGACAGACAGACAGACAGACAGACAGACAGACAGACAGACAGACAGACAGATAGATAGATAGATAGATAGATAGACAGACAGACAGACAGACAGACAGACAGACAGACAGACAGACAGACAGTTAGATAGACAGACAGACAGACAGTTAGATAGACAGACAGACAGACAGACAGACAGACAGACAGACAGACAGACAGATAGACAGATAGACAGACAGACAGACAGACAGACAGATAGACAGACAGACAGACAACAGACAGACAGACAGACAGACAGACAGACAGATAGACAGACAGACAGACAGACAGACAGACAGACAGACAGACAGACAGACAGACAGACAGACAGACAGACAGACAGACAGATAGACAGATAGACAGATAGACAGACAGACAGATAGATAGACAGATAGATAGACAGATAGACAGATAGACAGATAGATAGACAGACAGATAGACAGATAGACAGATATATAGATAATGAAGAAATGCAAAGAAGCACATGCACAGCTACTTCACTAAACAATTAAAATAAACAAAGCATTTAGAAGTGTGATTTTGTGAAAACTGCTGAGATTTCAGGATTAGGCAGTAAAGCATGAGATTGACATCCTAAATACTCAAGTGTGTCAACGCTTTGTGCGGTGCCCTTTCTGAACAAACGTGGCTTCCTTTTTTAATCTTCATTGCCAGTCATGCAAAACTAGAATTATGTTGAAAGTATTTCTCAGATCTGAATGGCCTCAGCTGGACTGAATTTCGATTGGATGTGAACTTTAATTTTTATTCTGTTCCACACAATGCTCTTTCAAAGCCGATACATTCACTCAGTATAAGCCGAGATCAATCTAAGGCCCTGTCCTATGTGTCATCTCCGACACAAAAAGACCACGACTGTAATTGTCTGTTTTCTTCTACTCTAATCAGTGTCTGTAATTGACATTATGAGAAGAAAAGTCCAATTCATATAATACAGAGGGTTCTGGAAACAGCGTGAAAGCAGTGGACCAGTTATAAATCTATTGAATTGCAACATTTCACCTAATAAAGGACAATTGTTTGATCAGTGCGTTAAATTGGGCAGTGAAGGTGAGATTACAGGCAATTTCTGAAATGGAATCGTTCAAAATCACGCTGGCATTTCAATCAACACTTTAGCAGGGACACGAAAAAGATAAGACATAAAAAAATCTATATATGCATCTATCTATTGGTCTTTATGAATAGAGAGTGCAATGGAATACTTCTCTTTGAAACTTTATTGCAACCCAATTTAAACTCCATCAAGAAAAAGAAAGTGACTCGACTCCATGTTCATTACAAAGAACCTGCAGTCATGGCAACCCTGTCCATTATGAGTTAAATATTATACGTAGGCTATTAAAGATCAATTAAAAACATGTCACAAACGGGGGTTCGCTAGACCCTTTATTACTGAGGCAAAATACAGCTGTGTCCCATTAAATTGTTCTTAATAAATCCTTAGATGTAAAAAAAAAAAGTCTGATAATATTGCAAAAATCAAGACATGATTTTTGGCTGTTAGGATCAAAACTAGTGATGCCAGATTTGTGAACGAATCGCTCTTCCGATCCAAACGGTCAAACAGGTCTAATCTGAAATGGTTTGCGATTCAGTTTGATTCATTCAGAGAGTTCACTGAATCATTTGTAGTGGTTTCTCACAAAATAAAACAGGATATTTTCTGACAGAAAAGCAAAAGAGTGCTGAATGAGGTGGATATTTTCCTACAATCATCCATTTACATCAAAAATGAGACATTTAAAAAAGAGTTTGAGTGCCTGAGTTCTGATAAAATATTAGCTGCTCTCCTAAATATAAAATGTTATACTGCTTCTTTACCATTTATTTAACTAACTACAGCACAAGACCTCAAACTTCACATACTGTGTGAAATAAAATAAAACAAATTAAACTCTTCGCATTTTCGAAGACCTGACATTGCAAAAAAGTAGAGAAAAAGTTCAATAATTTATTATTGAATCAGTTCTTTTTCTGGGTGTAATTGGTGAAGGTAATTATAGTATTAAAAAGGCTGACAGTCAGCAGTCTGCAGTGGAAGATCAGAGCGGGAGCTTCTTTGTTACATTCCTAATTAGCATCATTCTCCATTTGAGAGCGCGAGTGCTGAAAATGCATGAGCTCTTGTAGACCTCTGAATGCGAAACTAGACTGGGGTCAGGATGCAAGAAAGAAAAATCACATAAAGGAGCTGGCAGGTTAAAATTCTGCAGTTCATGGTGACTAAAAATGTATATGTACCTTGCTGGAAAAAGCAGAAGTCAAACCAACCTCATGAAAAATACAGTTGCGTGGCAACATTTTTACAAAAATTACATTATGTTGCTTCTTGAGTGTTTCACGGCAGTTTCAAAGTGAAATGTCCAAAGCGTATCCCTAAAGTCATGAAACCACTAAATGTGCTAACATGTTGGCGCTTCACATCGCAAGTGCAATGCTGTACCAGGAGAGCGGTAGCAAGTTTACTACGTTGGAAAACCATATATATGGAGATTAATATGTAATACAAATGTTCAAATGTATTAGTTTCCAAATCACAAATTGAATAAAAAATAACATAGTATTGGGCAAGGAACGTGTGATCATTCATTCATTCGTAATCTGGCCTGTAATCATAATTTGCGTGAAAAGGGTTGAACTGCAGCAAATTCTATGTTTAGCAATGTTTTTGGAGTTTAGCAAAAATGTTGGCAGAGGCAACACCTGGGCACCTGGGTTGGCTAAAGTAGTTAGCTGGACCTCAATATCTTTTTTTTTAAAGATAAATGCATCCTAGATTCTGCAATACAGAAATATATCTTCAGTGCATTCTTGTAAATACACATGCATTGCTAACTAATAAGAAAGATAACTGAGAGCATGCAAAGTAGCTGGGTTTCACTTAACACCCTTTTCTTGCTCTGAAGGGAAAGCACAAAAAAATATTGACACTCCAAGCACTCCAGTGTTTCTATCAAGCTCTGAGTGCTCAAAAGATGAGCAGGTAGGGGAGTGATGGGCAATCAGATGCAATTACATTGGAGGGTGCAGAGGCACGATTAGCTAGTCCTGTCACAGTCAAAAATATAACCACAGAACAGATGCTGAAATTGAGACGGTGTTTAGAAAAGCCAATGTCAAAGCCAAAAGTGAGACTGGGGAAATAGCTGACAGCACTGTAAAGACCCTCTTTGTTCAGGCTGCCACACTTTAGCAAGCTGCTGGTAAATGTGCTTCTTTATGTGGGTATTTCCTGCTATGCTGTGTATTTTCATGACCACATCATATATATACTATATATATATAAAGGCCAGTCGTGGCCTAGTGGATAGAGTGTTAGACTTGTAACCCGAGGTAGTGGGTTCGAATCTCGGCTCCGACAGGAATTGTCCACGACTGAGGTGAGACCCTTGAGCAAGGCACCGAACCCCAACTGCTCCCCGGCGCGCAGTGTCAGCTGCCACTGCTCTTGGATGGGTTAAATGCAGAGAACACATTTCACTGCTGGTTATACTCTGTATAATTGTGTATGTGACAAATAAAGCTCAACTGAGCTTAATGTTACTTATTTATTTTTTTACAACCGTTAAACAGTTTGGGGTCAGTGAGATTTTTATTTATTTTTTATTAAATTGAGATTCAATATTATACCAGATTAAATATTATAGATACTACATATACTACCCAGGGTGTTCTGTACTCAGTAATGTAAATAAAAACAAATCTGGAACCCAAAATCGAACTGGGGCGCGTTTCCCAAAAGCACCGTTAGCTAACTATGGACAATAGTTCAACAACTTTTTATTTTGTTTTATTTTATTTAGTTACTTTAATTGAAGAAAAAAATCTACACTAAAAGAGCAAAACACGATCTTTTAAATGTATGGTATGCTGTCAGTTTTGCAAAACTAATTAATTTCATAAGCACAGGCCCCAGCATAATTTTTCATTTCTAGCTCCAACTTTACCTTGTGGTTTCTTTATGAATGCTTTGACAGAACTGTTGTGACAAATCCTCACTTAACTGCAACCTGAAGGTCATCAACTTTACCACAATCTCTTTCAACTAAAAATTACTTGAGATATGTCAATCTTTGAGAAAAAGAATATTGCATAAAAACAGAAACCGAGCCCTTATGTAAAGTCCATATGACAAGAAAATAATTAAATAAACCTGCCAGCTATAGCAGAGCATCATATTAGATTTCAGGGAATGGTTCATCGGTGTAATTCCAATATAGTTTCAATGCCATGCAAACAGAAAAAAAAATCATGAACTTATGATATTTGCAGAATCACAGTAGCTGCAAGTCTCTCGTGGGGAACTAAATAGGAAGCCCACAAACTGAAAATCAGATGGATATGGCTTGTGTTAGGCTAACATTCACTTACTAGAAGTCTAAAATGTCCATGTCAGTAGCCAGCAGGGCAGATTTACAGCAGTTAGATTAATATCACGTTTCATGTTCCTGCCCCTCAAGCAAGTGATTTTTGACCCAGACACACACTAACTCAATTTTCTGTTCAGTGCTGGTATCTCCTCGTATCTGAACCACTCAGACTGAGTTAAAGAGACAACTGTATCGACTTTTATCACCTTGCTTTGTATTAAAGGCAGATTTTGTCCATTGTGTTTAACTTTAGTTTGTAAAATGTGGTGAGCTAAACAGCGACTGGTGTGAGGACACATGGGTAATGTGCCTGTGTTTGCATGTGTGTAAGTGAAGACAGACAAATGAGACAAGTGTTTTGACTGTGAATGAGGTTAAGTGTGTTCTTAAATCACTTCAAGTGGGCACACTCATTACCTTAAATAACAGCAACATCACAGGTGCAGTTAGACGGTTAAATGCTTATCACTCTTTCTCTGTCTCCCACTTTAGCTGTTTTCAAAGTGATGAAACTGAACTAATGGCTATAGATCTGTCTATATATAGACAGACTTCCCTCTTACGAAATGAACCATGGTTTTATTATAGTGTAACCACACATTTACTACATACCATGGTTAAACTATGATTAGTGCAACAGAACTATGGTTCATTTGTGGTTACCATGGCTTAACTGTAGTTTTTTTGAGCATTATATAAACCACAATAAGAATGCCAGGAGAAAATACTAGGGTCTGAAGTTTCTTTGCATCACAAACTCAACTGATTATTGTGTCATAGTTTTTGTATAATTATGCCCTACATGGTGGTGTTGCCTGTAGTTATGACGTGTTTCATCGATTCAAATGATAACATATTTATGCTTTGTTTTATTTTTGTTGTTAAAAACTGTCGGATCAAGTCATATTATTCATGCCATCCATTCACACCAACAGTAATTTGCTGAAGCATGTTGGTCCAAATATCTGCAATGGCTCGGTGTAAGAGAGAACAAGATTAAAATGAAGACTCGGCCACTCTTTCATTCCTCCCGCCGACCTCAATCTATCTCTCTTTTTCTCTCCCTCTCTATAACGCTATGTTCCTCTCTGCATCTATCTATTTTCTCTCGTCTCAGCACACAGGGCTCTCAGTCAGACAAGAAAAAAAGACTCTAATGATGAAGTCCAAACCTCCTGCCAAATGGGATGATGGGTGACGCTATTCCGGGCAGGTGCCCATGTGTTGATGAAAAGAAACTCAGAAGTATGCAAATGCTATTTATAGTCTCCCTCTGTCTTAATCACACACGCGCACATGCACACGCACACGCACACACACTTAAAAAGACTCAAGTGATTGTACTGGCATTGACTACAATTTACAGTATATAAAAACAGTTTAGTGTCTTTTGTAGTGGCAAAACGTTTTACTTAACATAATTACGAGAAAAAACTGTATATCCTGATACTCAGTATATATATAAAACATTACAATAAATTTGGCCTAAATTAAGCTTTCCCTCATTATGGATATATATATATATATATATATATATATATATTTTTTTATATATAATATATAGAATATAGATATTAGAATGAATTAATATTTTGTCATTTGATTTGTTTATATATATTTTTAAAGGCATTATTATTATTTAGGATAAGAAAAGAAGAAAAATAAAAAATCACAAATTAGAGTTTAGATGTTTAGAAGTTTTGGTAACAGGTTTGCAAATAGTAATAAACTTGATAAAATGCTTAGAAATAGCCTAGTATTTAGTTTAATTATCAGAGGTTGACGATCAACCTTTTCCCCTTTTTAACTGACCACTTAAATAAAATAAATGTAAAATAATATAAAATAAAAACAACTTTGTTGTGTGTTAGGGAAATAACAGCATTTAAAAACACTAGCTTTCTTTTTTTTCTATTCTATCTACTTGTTTTCTTAAAAAAACCTTGCTACATGTACTGCATATTGTTGCTCTTTTGTTGGTTTTGATAAAAGCATCTGCTAAATAACTAAATGTAATATGCTGCTGTCATACTTATCCTGTTTACAACATCGTTTAGCACTTTAATAAACCTGAAGCCCACTTAAAAAAGTAATAACAATACAAAAAATAAACAATAAAAGATGCACACATTCAATAATATCCTCCAGTGACATGTAAATATTTTCCAGTTGGCTACATGTTGTTCACAGCAAGCTGTAAGTGTTGCCCCGGCCTGTCAGGGCTTCACAGTAGCTCCGAGTGCTGAGAGACCCTGGCTTTCTCTGTAGGTGGCATGACTACTACATCTCCCCATCATCAGCGGGTTACTGCTCACCCAGCCTGCGCTGAAATAACAGCAGACCCCTCTCTGAGCACACCTGTCTGCACTCCAGATAAACACTGTAATGCATGAATTGCACTTCCTGGTGCAACTGCAGCGAGAGTTTTGGCATCCATCGATTATAGTTAATGGCAATGTGAACACTCCGGTTGTGAAGTCAAGGTTACACAGGCTACTGAGGCGAATGCAGGGTTGTTCCTCACTATCTGCACTTCTGTTCTTCCTCAGCTGTCTATGGAGTAGAAAAGCGCAAGACTTCCAACAGAAAAAGAATAAAGTTTCAGGTTTGTTTCTACGTCAATAAAATGCTGCATCACTCACTGTCGCGTTACTTCCTTCATGACATGCAACACACATTTTTTTTTGTCAGCTGTGCGTGAGAATCAACTGTACAGCCTAAGTCTGCTTTAAATGGTAAAAAAGAACACACAAGAAAGACTAGACCAATCACAATTCAGTATGCAAATTTTACAATGACATCTTCAATGTACAATTTGAATGTCGAAAATGCTAATCAATAAATCTAAAACTTAAACTACAGATCAATAATTTTGAATTAATCATGTTTTTGAAATTGTATGCTAACCACGACTGCATTTATTTGATTTAAAATAAATAAATAAAAATATTAGAAGATTTCTGAAGGACACTGAAGACTGGAGTAATATATTTTTCTTCAAATAAACGCAGCCTTTGGTGAGCACGAGAATTCTTTCAAAAACATGACAAATTCTTAATAATTTCAAAAAAATGTACCTGTATTGTAAGTAATCTTGTTAACAATGCTTTGAATAATTTAATTAATTATTCAACAAATAACCGGCAATAACAATTCAACCTCTGAAAATATACCATCTACACCACTTTCCCGCAGCACAGCAAGCCAGGAGCTTTGAAGATCTGTATTTGTATTGAGCCAAAGTTCCTATCAAGAAAAGTCAGTTCATTCTGTGGACATTATTTGCAACATATCTGAGCAGTTATTTGAGGCAAGAAACCAACTCCTATTTACATGAATGGAGAAAAAATGAAATCTCACAAACTGTTTGCCAAACCCATTTAAATGTCAAATCAGCAGCAAAGCTTGACCCGAACGGTCTCATAAATGTTATTTATTTTGCTCAAATGGAGTTAAATGTGCAAATATTTCAGGTTGGTGCAATGGTTGGAATAATATTTCAGGTTGGACTGACCAATCCTAATGTGCTTGAAATTAGGACTCAATGGGCTTGTGTTACGGGTCTCGTTTAGTGTGGACACCCCTTAAGGATAAAATAATGTTAAATGGAGTACTAGTGTTCTGCATTAAAGGCCATTCACACCAAGAAAAAGAACTATAAACATAACTATAACGATAACCACATTAGCATCCACACCAACGTAATATAATGTTGTTTATTATAAGTGCTGCAGTTTTTTGCATTCGCCTCTTTAAATGATCAAGCTCTTTAAATTATCAGTATTTTAATGTTCATCATCTAGAAAAAAGTTTTTTGCCTTTCTTAAAGCAATAATAAATTATTGTTATTTCTAGACTTATCATTGGTGAATGAGCCTCAACTCCAGAAGTTTAATACTCTGGCTTATAAATTCAGAAAAAAACTTAAATAGAATGTTTGAGGAATATCAAATACAGCACTTCTTGGCAAGCACTGAGTATGAGTGCAAGGAATGTACAGAAAGCGCCCGCAGTTATCTACTTCCACTCAGAAGCTGCCAGGAGAAGTATGATAACCCCTGCAAAGAGCACACCACAGTAAATTCCACCTTCAGCCATCGCAACCACAAGGACCTGACCTAATCTGACATATGATCGGCTTTGCTGAACTTTTCTTTGTGCATTCTTGGAGCCTCCAAATCCACGTGATGTACTCAATTCTCATCAGCATCACGCCAATTTAGCCTCGAACACCGTCAGGGTGGTTTTTAATTACAGTGGCGATGTGTGTTACTGAATGTCTCTGCCAATTCCTCGCAATTCCTATTTAAATAATTAACAATGAGACATTGTCATTTGAAGTCAGACGGGTGCTGTCTGGTCAGGGGATTTCAACTGATATCTCATTAATCATCCTCACAATCTATTACGCAGGAAATGGGAGCGATTGAGAAAGTTGATGGTAGGAAATTGAGAACGTGTGTGTTTGTGTGTGAGCGGATCGATAAAGAACATTGTCTTTTACTGTAACCAATGACCCAATCCCCCAGCTCTCGTTGGCCCCTGACCCACATCCTGTCTTTCTTCCTCCTCCTCTCGGATGAGTTCGGTTCATCTAAGCCGTGGCACCATGACCCCAAATTTCTCTGCTGTGGTCATATTTCCCCCATAGAGCACATCGTCCCGTCTCAACATGCTTTAGTGATGTGGGCACTCTAAGCTCAGCGGTCTCATGAGAACAAACAGATGTCAGAGGTTTTGTAAGGACATTAAGGACATAGCTATTTTTCAAGCAGGCAGAAATAGAAAATAATAAACCAATAGGGATCAGAGTTCTTGAAACTCAATGCTATATTTTTGCTGGTAAGATATTAACTGTTATAGAGTCCTGGTCAAAAGTTTGGGGCGGTAAGACTTGTTTATGTTTTTGAAAGAAGAGCTTTCTCATATGTTCACCAAGAATGCATTTATTTGATACAAATATACAATCAAAAAGTATATTTGTGAAATATATAATAATTAAAAATCACTGTTTACTATTTAACCCTTTAAGAAGGTTGTTTTTATGGTGTGAAGGTTTTTTTGATCATACATTAAAAGGCAGGGTTATTGTTTGATAGAAACTTTCTACTTTGTTTAGATAATTTTTTTTTGTTATTACATTTGGGTATTTTAAAATTGTTGATAAAAGACAAAAAATGTAAGTGTGCTCAAGGGAAATTTCACTTATCTTTCATATTTGACGTGTAATATATCAAGAAGGAAATAAGGTAGGAAGAAACATATTTTTTAGTAAAAATCCCTCATGTTAACGGCATCTGGATCTAATTGTGTAGTGATAGATACATTTTTTGGGGGAAAACATGATTATTATTATTTTTATTATTCTTTGATGAATAGAAAGTTTAAAATGACAGCATTTATTTGAAATAAAGTTTTTTTGTAACATTATAAATGTCTATACAATCATGAGACAATATTAAAGTAAATAAAAAAATTATTTCATTCGATGTCTTGACCATCCATTTCATGACCACCAGCCAAAAAAATATGACATGAAATAATAATGACATGAAATTAACTTGTAACACTATTTAAATTACGAAACTGGCTTAACCAACAACATGAACTTGAGATGGGGCTATCGCTGGGTTTGCCCAATGGAAGATGGAATGAGAAAAAATGGTTTGAAAAATATCAATATGGTTGTACTTCTGCTCGAAGGCACAGAAATTAGAAAAAAGGAGATTTTTGCCTCCAGTGTGGTTTTAAGTGCCTAAAACATCACTTGAATGATGGAATATTTGATCATAGGTGGCATAGTATGCACAAAGCAAAACACACAAAGGGATCTTCTGGAAGCAATCATTGGTATAATAGCTGTCAGTGAGAGCAAGAGAAGTTCAAATGATCAGTCAGTTTTTTTCATGTTAAAATGAGAGATGACATTTCTCCAAGAAACGTAGTTTGTAGGTCTCTGGTGTGTGCTGCACGGAGGTAGCTGAATGGATGTGTGTGTGTGGCAAGTATCTGCCCTTTCATCATAGACATTGCTGATCTTTGGAATGAGCAGATGACTTAATACCCCAACACGGCGCTCAAACAGAATCCGCTATCAGTCACCGGGGAGAACAGATTGAGCCCGAAAGATCTCTCATTTTCTCTCTCTCTCGTTTCCTTCTCTAATGCCATATCTTCCATATACAGTACATTCGCTCTGCTCTTTGCAAAGTAATCTGTTGACAGCGCTGTAAAGACCCTATATAACGCCTAAGGTGTTTTGTACCTTCTAGTCCATGTTCATTATCCTTGAGGTCTTGAAGAAAAATAAACTTCTAGATGTGTAAAATATACAGTCTTTCTCAACAAAAAATAATGATGAATCATCCTTTCTAAGCTAGGTCACAGTTTTATTCAATAAAATGCTCACTAGAATGTGTCCATCTCAACAGCCCCATCTGCAACTTCAACACAAACATATAATATCAAAATGAGTGTTTGAAATGCATTGTGGTTAACTAGGGCCCTATGGTTTCCCCAATGTGGAAAAACACAGTATGTCACTGAATTTGATACATTTTGTATGGATAAATCAAAATTAGGTCAGTACAGTTAAATTAAAACATGATATGGTTTAGTGTCTGTGAATATTAAGTCGCAAAAAGACTATTTAAATGTGAATCCTGCATGTTCTGCGTGTCTCTGTGTGAATGAATGGTTTCGTATACTGAAGCGGATGATGCTTGCATTGTTTTCAGCTTCTACTGCTTCAATATCATATCATATACAATAAGAAACTTGAAGGTCTTCAAAAGAACCCCTCAAAATAAAAGTCTGGTTAACTTTAAGAAAGTGTGACAAATATATTACTTAAAGGTCACCTATTATGCGCCTTTTTACAAGATGTAATAATGGTCATGGGTGTACCCAGAATGTGTCTGTGAAGTTTCAGCCCAAAATACCCTACTGATCATTTATTATATCAGCTAGAATATGTCATTTTTGGGGTCATTTTGAGCTGCATGTTTCCACCCTATCTTTAGAAGAGGTCGGATATGTCTCTCTGTATTACATACCTACTGCAATAAACAGCCGGTAGAAGCAACATGATGACTGAGCAAGAGAACCGGTATTCAGCCGTACATATGTACATATCAGCTGCCAAATGCACGGGAAGTAGGACAATCATAGTACTAGTTACTATTAATTATTATTAAAACATTATCTTTGAAGGAATATTACCCAGAAAAAAATATTGACCAGTATTTAGCAGAAAAATGTAAACACTCATCATAGTAAAAATAAATAAATAAAATAAAATAAATATTTTTTTAAATAAAATTAATTAATTAGGTATGCTTTTGATTATTACAGTTTAATGAAGCCATTAAAATGAAATGCAGGAAAATAATGAAAAACAGTATTTGGTTGGTATAAATAAAAATGAATAAAAAACATTTAATAGGGTCTTAAATGTAACTTTTGTTAAACTTTTAATAAATTGCTGTTAAATTGTAAGTTTCATGATTTCAATTAATTGGACCATACTTTTTGAATTATGTATTGAATTATTAAAACAGAGTCTAGGGGAAAGCAGAATGTATACAAAATAATAAAAAACAGAATTTGGGAAAAAATCAAACAGATTTCATAGGGCCCTAGTTAACTGATAAAATACTAAAAAGATCAAGAAACAGAAAACAAACATACTCAAATAGATAGCTACAGTAAACACACACAATTTGACAACATACTTTACTGTTTTACTGCACCTGCAAAAATGAGTCCTAAAATCCAGATATAAGTCATGGTTAGCATATTTGCATATCCTGAATTCTGTATGATTAACACGTTTACTGTAAGACATTTTTGCATTTTATTTTATAGCATAAAATACATCAGTAATACCCCACTCATGACTTTAACTGGTGACATAATTTAGATTTTGGTTGAACTATGATTTCAGAGAGTAACCTTGGATGGCGAGACGTAATGGAGTTCTTTATAAACACTCAGTAGGCCCAAATAGAGCTGATGCTTTTACTATGCACTCCAAATGTACATTTACAGGTACTGCAGCTTTCAGGAGCAGTACAGGCTATGCTGGGCAGCACCGAAAGTGTGTGGGCTCGGTGTAAAAAGCTGATTGGGAGACTGCATATGGAATCAAAAGGTCACGGTAAATGCATTCTTTCCAGCTTTGCACTAAGAAAACATAATTCCACTGAGTATATGTGTGTCACATCTCCAGGAGAAGCCCTGCTATAGTTTTGACTGACAGCATCCTCACTGGCCTCGTTGTATTCGCCCCAGAACATGAATATAATTTGCCGTGTCGGATGGAGTTACCATCACCCGACCAGGCATAACAGCAAGGTGAGCAACGGCCGACTGCAACCGCTGCTTGTTACCATGGTACCCAGGAGTCGTCCTTTCGTCATTTCACAAGCCTCATGTTCCTTCTTTTCTTTAGGGAACATCTCTCGCTCACTCTTATTGTTATAAATAAGTGATGTAATTGCAAGTGCTAGACAATGCGCTGCGCTATTCAAGTGTGTTTTCGAAGTTGAGAGAAGACAATGACAGAATAAGATGGAACAAAAGAAAGCTAGGTTTGGAAATATGACCTGATGGATGGATAAAACATGCTTTCTTTGGCTTCGGGTCTCTTAGGGAGAGCGGAGAGAAAGGTTCTCACAGTTCATAACTTTATGGACATGTTAAATAACACGATGGTGCAGTATGTGGGCCTGTGAAGCGGCCGCATCAAAGAGCATTCATTCAAATATGCAGCAGCTAATTACAACATTCAAGACTTAAAGTGTGAAAAACGCTAGAAAAAGTGCAATAACGAATTCATTTCTTATCCACGTTCTGTATCATAACGGCCATGATGAATCACATAATCCGATCAATTTCTCAATTACTCAGTCTTGTTTTTGCGCCCGAGTCAATACTTTGGGTCAAATTGTCTTTTCAAAATCATGTGAACTAAAGTGATATTTTCCTACTTATTAGATGAATATCACTGTAATTTATATTGATTTACAGTAGCTCTGAAAGCTGACAGAGAGAGACAGACAGAATAAGCAGACAAATAACGACATGCAGAAAGATTTTGAAAAGTATGGCATGAATACGCAGGGCTCGAATGACAAAAAGCACGCCCTCTGTAAAACCACCATCCTCAATTACTATCTCCTTTAGATTATAATGAATGCTGTGTATTATTATGTACTGTAAAAACTTAGCGTGCAAATTAAATACTAATCCACAAATGATACTTTATAAGCTAAGTAACGGCGACTGGCCAATCAGAGCTCAGTATTAACAAGCTACGCGCAAGCTCACAAATGTTTTCATTATTTTTGAGCAAAATGTTTCAAGAGCAACATTGAGCAAGTGACTGTCAGGACGAGGGACGATATTGAGAGAGCGAGGGATGCGTTCTATTCAGAAATTAAAACGAGTTTGCAAAAAAACCTGTCTTGAGTCCACATTAGAATGCAGTTAGAATGCCTCTACATTTTGAATAATGCAAGAAAAACATATCCATGTGAGTTTTTAAAATCTTTTTATGATAAGTAAAACCACACAATAATCAGCATGTGTGCATGATTGCAAATTGTAAGTTCATTTTATACAGCAGTTCAACAGACAAGAAGTTAATTGAGTGAGTTACAGTTTAGACACATTTCGTCTTTTGTCCTGCTTTGCAAATGAAATATAGTTACAAAGAAAGCCAGAGCAGAGCTATATTGCACCTCAGAACAACACTGCGGTGTTTCGTTCCTGAATTCATTTTTGAAATGAATCGAGCCAATTATCCAATTATCCATTCATATTTATCCATGACAAGCCTAAACCAGCACAAAAACACACCGCAAAATATTAATTATCGTTATCCACAACCCCACGCTTCATTTTTGTCAATTTTGCCCATGACAAGCCTAAACCAGCACAAAAACACACCGCAAAATATTAATTATCGTTATCCACAACCCCACGCTTCATTTTTGTCAATTTTGCACACCCCTAAATAATGGGCATCATTTAGGTCATTTAACACACAGGGATTGTATGTGTTGTGACGAGTCGGCTGCCTCCCCCCTTATCATCACCACCCTGTCCCTTATTCGGGCGTGTGATGAGGCACACCTGAACCGAATGGAGCCTAATCACCGCCGCTGTTTAAATGCCGAGCGAGCCTCCCCTCGGGAGTTACGGGCCTCCCACCGTGTTACGGCCGTCGGGCCAGGAAGCCGGGCCGATTAGTCCCGTCGAGTGCCGAGGGCCAAGAGGCAAACGAAGCCGCTGGAGAAGCCACTGCCCCTCGCGCCCCTGACCTAAGAGGGGAGCGCGTGCGGCCGCCGGACTCCGCCCCTTACCTGGATCCTTCCTTCCAGAACACTGTCCCTCCTTCACAAACCCAGTAACACGACGAGGACACCAGATCCCCTGTTTATTTTGGAAACGTTATCCCCTTTGGTCACTTTATTTTATTATTTCCATTCAATAAAAGCCTCACCCACGGTGTCTGTTGTTTGCGCTTCCTGCCACAGTGTGTGTGCGCTCGAGCATTGGTTTAACCTACATTATTAAGGCCAAATACCCCCAAAAAAAAAACAACAACAACAACAAAAGAGCAGGGACCACAAAGAAAGCGACAAAGACAGAATGACAAATAGAGCAATAGGCAGATACTGCAGATAGACAGGATTATTCTCCATTTGGTTCCTCCTATTCAAGACATTTCTGGAGATCTACTATCGAGGTTTCTCATGTGGCTGATCAAGGAAATGTTGGTTTATGAGCAGCGGCTTGTCTCAGCGACAGCTACATCCTCGCTTATAAACTACAGCATTCAGCTCTACTGAAGGCTGCCAGCTATATCATCACCTCCCTATCAAATGAGCTCCCACCATTTCCCCTCCTGTTAAAACGTCAGCTTGAGAGAAAAATCACCACCTCCAACCACTGTTGGATTTATACAGCACGGATCTGAAAATGAATCTCTGCTGGGGTGCTGATAGAGGGGATGTGACTGTGTGGGTATCGAGACCCAACGCGGCCAATAAATTCACACACAAGGGGGTTCACGCAGTTGGATGAGAGTTGTGTAACTGCAGGGTTTCTAAGTATACCTAATGCAATTTCTAGCCCAAATGATGGTGTTGTGCAATCATAATGCATTAAAGCTCATTTGGTAAGATTTATGATATCCCTGAATTGAATTTAAGTGGTTTATAAGGATGTTGAATACAAATGTTGCTGTTCCACAGAGTTAGGCTCATCATTTATTAAACACTCTGTTGGTTTGAAATGCTCGACCTCATAGCTCCAAGAACACAACATTTATGTGCAGAACTGCAAAAAAAAAAAAACTTTTACACTGCCTGCATCTTTCACATGAGCACCAAATTCTAAAATCCTCTCCACATTAAGTAAATTCAAGACTAAAAAGTTACTCGATAGATAGATAGATAGATGACATCCTCAATTGAAAAAAAAAAATATATATATAAAAAAACTTGCACACCTACGGACATGGAATACACACAGAAAAAACAACAACATATTGCACATTTTTGTCCCTAGCAGTGATACAGGCTTTGTGTAATTTCAGATATCTGTTTACACTGTTAAGTTAAAAGTCTGCTGCCACCATTGCCAAGCAGGTTTTAAATGCAAAACGCAGTCTGTGGAGAGAAAAAAAGAGATGGATGGAAAGAGAGAGAGAGGAAAAGAAAGAGGATAATGAGGATCAAACTGACAGCAGTGATTTATAAAGTGTGAGCTCTTCGCTGTGACTTTCCTCGGACACTGCTTGCACCTTCGTCACAAATGGGTGACACACACACACACACACACACACACACACACACACACACACACACACCACAGCTGGTGGTTTTGTGGGTAATGTGCTGTTGTGATTAATGTGTCCACAATGAGGGCTGTGTAAACAATGCTCTGCACAGCTGTTCCAGAAGTTGATTTTTATGTCTGATTCAGTGAGCAACTCAAAACCCAGCCCACACTGGTAATGATCTCTCCCATGGGACCAGTTGCAAACACACATACAAACACATGCACACAGACACCACTATAGGATCCACAAACGCTGCCAGGATGCAATATCTCAACTTGAGCACTAATTCTCAGCTACATTAAGGAAAATGTGCACTTTAATTTATGTGTGGAGACACTGGTATTGGAAAAGGGTGCATAATTTTCTTCTCTGGAAGAATTATACCACGTAGACCAAGAAATCCTTTTTAAATCACTGATAAAACATGCCGATACACTCAAGTATGCAGTGCTACACACTGAGAACAAAAACGTGATTTATGTGGTTTAAGTTTAAAAAATATATTATTTAATATAATCACATTCAGACACACCAACAAAACACCATAAGAAGTTGTATCATATAGAAATAGATCATTTAAGGAAAGCTAACAACAGCATGCAAAGCACTTTTTAATGGAACAGGACATAGCTGACATTTCTAACATGATCTTTCTCCTGTTTCAAATACAAGTTCATTGGAAGTGAGGTGAGCCTGTTGGATGAAAGCTTTAGTTACCTTACGACACCTTTCAAGAGGAAATCTTGAGCAGCGTTAACAGGCATGCTTTCAATAGTCTGTCATAATGGGATAAAACATGTTCCGTCTGTGAAAGATGAACACGGTTAGCATTGATGTAGCACTTACAGTAAAAGCCAAGATACTCAAGAATGTAAAAGTTCTATTAGCCCAAAATGTATTAGTGCTTGTTTTGTCAGGGCATGTGGAAAAGAAAGAAAGTGAGATGCTGTGAAGGAGAGAAAAGAAAATAGAAATGATTAAAAGGTTTATGTTACTTCAGTGTAAGCGATCATGACCATGGTTAGACAAGACATCAGAAAGAAATATTATGGATAGAATGATAAAACTAAGGTTAGAACGAATAACCGACAGTCAGACAGACAGACAAACAGACATACTAATAGACATTTAAATCCATAGATTTTCTTAAAAACAAGCATTTGCTATCAGGAATAAAATTGTAAATTTGTACACTCAAAAAATGCTGGGCTATTATATTTAACCCAAATGCAGGGTTCAACCTGTTGGGTCATTTTATTGGGTTGTTTCAAGGTTCAAGGTTCTTTATTATTCGTCACATACACAATCATACAAGTATAATCAGTAGTGAAATGCAAGTAGAATTGAAGAAAAATACAGCATTTACATGAGGAAAGTGAGGAGAAAAAAATTATTCCCAGACTATGCTCCTTGGGGAGTACAGTGTGAGAACAGGAAAAACACCTCAGCAACACAAAAGCACATACACGACAAAGCCACAGGGGAAGTGAATCCGGCCCAGCAAGCAGCCATCTGATCCCGCAGCCACTGATCCGGCGCTGGTCAGACCCGCTTGACCAGGCCAGCGGATCGCGAACAGAGGCGAATGGTCGGGGGCAATGTCTGTAATGTCTGTAGGATGGGGAGGAACGCAAGAGTGTCACACTGCATTGCACTCCCGGAGTTTATACCAGCAACAGCCTTGCCAAGGCCACTGTAGGGGAGCCAGAAAAGATAAGATTGTTTTGTCTTTGGGGCGAGTAAACATTCCAATTTTTGCAGGCTACTCTCTGTCCGTTTTGTCCATTTTGGTCTCATTTTAATCAATTTTCCTTTGTAAAGCTGTGAACTTCTCCTTGGTAGAATCCATATTGCGATTATAGTGTCAGTCATGACTTTTGACTTGCATATAAAATATATAATACCGAATTTAATTTAATTTATGTAAATATATTCTCTAATCTCAGTACTGTTTGTTTGTGGGCAAATTATGGAGTCAGTCACGGCAGGCTGAAACGTGAGGCTGCAGTCTGAAGTTCACAATTCCCCCTGGCGAATAACAGCCATTCACGGCTCAGATTTCGGCAATACACCGGCACACAAATTAGTTTTAGATTACAGAGAATGGTTGAAAACACTTAAATTAAAATGCTACTTTGAAATGTTATATTTTTACTTCTAAATTGCTCATTGAACAAGTTTAAATGTATGCAATATTGTAAACTATGCGGTATTCACCCAAATAAATTCAATGTCATATTTTGTCCATGGGTGTTCTTGATTAATAATAAACATTTATCTTTTGATTATTGCTGTTGCCACAAGTAATTCTGAGTGTGATTTTGATGTTCAGAGCTGTAGAGGTTGTCTCTAGGTGCTGATCCACCATCTGATCTGGATACGGACTGGATCTGGTGACTGCTTAAAACAACCCAGCACGTTGGGTAAACACATTTAACCAAACCAGCTGGATCAAAATAACCCAGCATGTGCTCTGTCCATTATTTACCCAGCGTTGGGTTGCCAAATAACCTAAGTTGGGTTGTTTTTAACCCAGCATTTTTTAGAGTGTAATGAGTAAGCAATTAGACTATTACGGTTGCTGCCGAAGATGCAGATGAAGATTATGGAATTAAATCTTGAATTTGGGCCTGTTCCTCACAAAAAATCATGGATTACTTGTAATTTTTACTTGGGATTGTAAACTTTTGTATAATAGGATACAAATATAAGAAATTACATTTATGATAATTTAATGTTGTGTTTTTGTTGTAGGCCTATATAACAGCCGTTCTTTGATCTTAATGATCACAAAAGTATCAAACAATATTCATGAATAAAGATGTACATATTCTCTGAAATCTCCAGTAGCTAGTTTTCTGAATATAAGCATTTTTACAAGCTCACAGCTAGCTCCATCGGTTAGATTTTCTATGGAATAACATTTTACATGCTCATTCAGCTCAGATTTGGCTCAGCAGCAGCAGAAGATCTAGTTTTTAGATTACAAAGAATGGCCTGAAAACACATAAATTAACAAATGCTACTTTGAAATGTTATATTTTTACTTCAAATTGCTCATTGAGACAAGTTTAAATGTATTAACAATATTGTAAACTATGTATTCACCCAAATAAATTACATTTGTCATGATTTGTGTCCAGTAGGGTGTTCTTTATTAAGAATAAACATTTATCTGTCTTTGCATTTATTCCTGTTGCCGCAAGTAATTCTGAGTGTGATTTTGATGTTCAGAGCTGTAGAGGTTGTCTCAGGTGCTGATCCACCATCTGATCTGGATACAGGGCTGGATCTGGTGGTGACTGCTTAAAACAGCCACACGCTGGTAAACACATTTAACCAAACCAGCTGGATCAAAATAACCCAAGCATGTGACTCTGTCCATTATTTACCCAGCGTTGGTTGTCTTAAAATAACTGTATAGTTGGGTTGTTTTAACCCAGCATTTTTAGAGTGTAATGAGTAAGCAATTAGACTATTACATGCAGATTATGTCCGTATTTGCTCAGCAGCAGCAGAAGATCTAGCCCACAAAGACCAAATAGCCTAAATTAACACTGTCATACGTGCAGTATGCTATTCTGAGAGATGCTCGACAGACAGACAGAGAGACAGACCAATAGATAATGTTTTTAACTTTAGGGGCAATGTTTGTTTATGCTTCTCTAGATTGATAGGACTGAAATGAGCTTTTGTGTCAGTAGTGGCGTGATGGTGAAGTCTCGTGTTGGCCCAGGGCTGTCTATGCATCTTGTTCCTCTCGGGCAGCATTGTTCATTGATTTCAGCTCAAGTTTAAGGGTTTGGTTTACCTAATGATTCCCTTGGTTCATTTCCTGCCTGACCAGAACGCCTAAAGCCCTTGAGACATAGACAGTCTAGCGCTACTCAAGAGTGTGCATACACACACAGTTTATATACTCGTGACACTGAAACAGCTCACCGCCATGAGCCAAAGATGACTGTGCATAAGCCGACACAAACACTTAAGCTGATACTCTCTGTTGTCGAAACACTGCAATTGCTGATGGATGAAAACGTATCCTTTTAATGTCCTCAGCGGTAGTGTCTAACCTGCATGTATACTGTATGTTCTGTCTAACCAGTATATTCTGTTTTAATAGCTAAGCTAAAAGAAAAGCAATGCAGTGATCACTGAAAGCACTGTTTAATTACAAAACCAGTACACACTACTAATTTCTGTTGGAGTACAAAGGTCTGAGAATTTATTCTTTATCATTGCAGACATTAGTATAGCCTGAGCAAAAGCCTCCACTTAACCGAATTGAGTTTAACTTCTATCTGTCTGCTTCCTGAAGAGCTTTTAGTGTTTGCAGGGCATGTACACTGCAAACACAAGCAAGCAACAACAATCAAAATAGAACATTAGTACTTGAGCATTAGATTTATAACATGATCCTATTCAGGCCTGATTGGATCAGGTATTTTACATTTCCTTCTCAATGATTTCAGTATGAAGTGACACTGATCTGTCTCGTCTGACCACTTGTGATCGGATCACACAAGGCGAATGTGAATATCAGCCATAAGCAAGGACTTTGATAAACTGACCCAATGGGAGTGATAAAAGCAATCATGGAAATAAGGTAAACTGCCCTTCCTAACAGTGAAATTATAATATATTTAACAAATGAAGAAACTGTTAAAAGCGCAAATAAAAAGGAAGTAAACTGCAATCAGCAATGCACTAAATACCTTTTCCATTTTTGTGAATCATATATTCTCTTGTATTCTCAAATAAATACAATGTAACATTAATTGTACATGGTGAATATGATATGTACATGACATTGGCAAGCTGAATTTAGCACAGTTTAATTTTAAAGGGGTCCTCTTATGCTCTTATACAAAGTACTGATTTTGTTTTGAGGGTGTACTAGAACATGCTCTCATGCTTGGTGGTTCAAAAATCGCATTATTTTTCACATAATTTACATTATTACAATACCTTTCTCCCCAGCCAGACACAAACGACTTGATTAGTTCCGGGTTTGATGAAGGCCCACCTTCCGAAAAACTAAATGTGTTGTGATTGGTTAGCTGTGCCAGTGTGTTGTGATTGGTGAACAGCTTGAACGGCGTTACTGCCCGGCCCATTGCCATACAATTTAGACCTTGAGAATTTTGAGCAAGAGGATAATGCAGAACATTTGCAAGCACGGATTTTGCAATACATATTAAAGTGTTAACATTATTGTTGTTGTTTTTTTTGGGCTGAATCACATTTTAGATAGGATGTCAACAACAGCTTAAACATAACTACATTGACTTTGTACAGATACGTGCAATAAGTGCAACGGTAATATGTATTAGGTATATTGTTCTTTAATTCTAACATCATAACATGAATTGCAGTGAAACTGTTATTCTGTTGAATTTATTTATACTAGTCCCACAGACTTTATTTGTGGCTAGCTGCATATATATGCAAATGAATTCCCCGCCAGCGGGAGGCACTGTTGTAGTGGTAGAGAGCGAGGTTTCCACGGTAACGCTGTACACAAAACAGAGTTCAGCTCACAAACGCTGCTTTATCAGACCTTATATGCAAGATGAAATGAAAATGACATCCATATTTTTCTGAAAACAGTTGGTTTCCATCAGAAATACAGCGATATAAAAACACCCATATTGCGTTTCGATTTTGAAACATGCAGAGCTCAACCAAGCGTTCTCCCCAACCGCCAACCATTCAAATTACAGTATGCGGGATTATCTTTGGGATATCACAAAAACAGGAAAACAACTTTGTAGTCCAAACGAGCCGTTCGTTGTAGTTCTTGAAAAGGGATTTTTTTTAAACGAAATAGCTCTCTTTGGACTTTGAGATTTGTAACTTTGTAGGTCATTTTATGCCCAAATATACACACTTCACACTGACTAAAATTCAAAAAGTGAAAAAGCATAATAGGACCCTTTTAAATAAAGGATTTAAAGTTCATCACCAGTTCAGAACAGAGTGGTGGATCTATGATGTCACTTTGTAGGGGAAAACCCAGAAGCGAGTTAGCATTGTATCACTTCCGGTTCCATCGTCCCAGAGTCGATGTTTTTTTTTAATGGGATTTTGGTGAAATTCCTTAAATAAGGTCCGTGGTTCACACAAGCTCAAGATACTTTCACGTTTTATTCTACGACATAAAACACACCAGTTACACCCCACTACTTATTTTTTGAGCGGTTACGTTTCTTAAAAAAGTCGCTAACAAGTTGCTAAATGGGACTACAGGCACTGTCAGAGATATTAAACGTCATAACGCCGATCAGTTTACCAATTTACAGTATTTTCCAGTTGTAGTATATTTGTAATACAGTTAATTTTAGAATAACCAATTAATAATTTCCCACATTTTATATTGTTGTTTGACAATGTTTTTTTTTTTTGCTTTGCCCCGAAATGTGACAAGTCTTCGGAGGGAAAATGGATGTGTGTTCTTGTAGCTCAGTGGTTAGAGCATTGCGTTAGCAGTGCAAAGGTTGTGGGTTTGATTCCCAGGGAACACATGTACTGACAAAAAATATGTATAGCATGAATGCACTGTAAGTCGCTTTGGATAAAAGCGTCTGCTAAATGCATAAATGTAAATGGATGCTCATTTTATTGCTCACTGACATGGAGACTCTGAGTTCGGACCATAAGGTAAAGTCATATTATGATTATTACACGTAAACACCACATTTACCAGCTTTGCGCAGTGAAAGTGAAAGTTTAATGAAGAATAGTGCTTAAAGCCACGTTAAAATTAAATGTTTACGGCCACATCAAGCTGTTAGAAAGCATATAGATTGAGGATTTCCTAGAAGCAAGGATAAAATAACATATTCTGTACCCACCCAACAAAATGAGCTGAAATGTGGTACTTTGTTCACTAAAATTATTTTAATCTTACCATATCCAAAAATGTGCTCACTCTGCTGTTATTTAAAATATTAAATACACGGTGATACTTTTAAAATTCAAATTAATCAAGGATTTATTGACTTTTAATGCACATTATTTCGAAATGTACAGAAATACATGCTTTCATATGTCCTTCTGTAATGATTATTTAATTTATTCACTATACTATTTATGATGTCTCATTTCAATTTTAGTTTGGCTCTAGTTTTGTATTTATTCCAGTTTATATGAAAAGGTTCATATAGCGTGGATTACAATTCATATACAGTGTAAATCATTTTCAATGAACAGTTCAAAATTATTTGAGAAGGTTTTCGGGAGCGTGCTGGTCGTGACGTTTAAGGCGAGCGACCGTGGTGCAGTAGTTCGTTTATAGCCTAAGTTTAGCTTTTCAGTTCTAGTGAGGAAGAACCAAATTGCCTACCACAGCTATGCTGATGATACCCAGATCTACCTAGCCTTATCTCCAAATGATTATAGCCCCATTGACTCCCTCTGCCAATGCATTGATGAAATTAACAGTTGGATGTGCCAAAACTTTCTTCAGTTAAACAAGGAGAAAACTGAAGTCATTGCATTTGGAAACAAAGATGAAGTTCTCATGGTGAATGCATACCTTGACTCTAGGGGTCAAACAACTAAAAATCAAGTCAGAAATCTTGGGGTGATTCTAGAGACAGACCTTAGCTTTAGTAGTCATGTCAAAGCAGTAACTAAATCAGCATACTATCATCTCAAAAACATTGCAAGAATTAGATGTTTTGTTTCCAGTCAAGATTTGGAGAAACTTGTTCATGCCTTTATCACCAGCAGGGTGGATTATTGTAATGGTCTCCTCACCGGCCTTCCAAAGAAGACCATTAGACAGCTGCAGCTCATCCAGAACGCTGCTGCCAGGATTCTGACTAGAACCAGAAAATATGAGCACATCACACCAGTCCTCAGGTCCTTACACTGGCTTCCAGTTACATTTAGGATTGATTTTAAAGTACTTTTACTCGTTTATAAGTCACTCAATGGTCTAGGACCTAAATATATGGCAGATATGCTCACTGAATATAAACCTAACAGACCACTCAGATCATTAGGATCGAGTCAGTTAGAAATACCAAGGGTTCACACAAAACAAGGAGTCCGCTTTTAGCTATTATGCCGCAGCTGGAACCAGCTTCCAGAAGAGATCAGATGTGCTAAAACATTAGCCACATTTAAATCCAGTCTCAAAACTCATCTATTTAGCTGTGCATTTGTTGAATGAGCACTGTGCTACGTCCGAACTGACTGCATTATTTTATGTATTATCCTATTCTATTTAACTGTTTTAAATTTCATTTTAAATCAATTTCTATATCATTTTAAAATTCCTTGTTTTATTATTTTTAACTCCTTGTTTTTATTGCTGTGAATGATTACTTCACTTTTTATGTAAAGCACTTTGAATTACCACTGTGTATGAAATGTGGTATATAAATAAACTTTCCTTTCCTTTCCTTGCCTTGCCTTGCCTTGCCTAGTGCTTTTATTTAGGCTTCAAAATTTGTGAAAGTTAAATGAATTTGTAGAGATTATCATGGTGGATAAAACGTGTAAATTTCATGAACTATGATTGAACACAGAGCTTATTTTTAGCGATTATCCAAAAGCCTATGGAAAAATCCTATTAGATTTTTGTCAAGAGAACCAGTTTCATGCTAACAGCCTATCCGCCTACATACTGACGTCATAGTTCCCCCACTCTATTGTCCTGTCCATTTTCTAATTTATGTAGATAGAGCATCTCACAGAGAAAAACTTTTTTAATGCACACTTCAGAGGCTCTAACAGCTGAATTCGCCAAAATGTTGCAAGGTTTGTGGAATTAAATGTTTATTAAACAATCAAAGACTAATATTTGCTGAATACTAACATTATACGAGAAACTATAACAGATTTAGCCTTTCTGTCATTAATAGAATTAAAATGTATTCAGCCAAACAGAAAAACTGGTAATTAAAAAATGTCAATGTTGACTATTACTGGATAGACACAAACAGATTTGAAATGATAGATATATACATGGAACAAGCTGACTGGCCTCATTGGCTGATTCTGCTGCCCATGAGCTTACCTGCTCAATATTTAAATAGTTAATTTACTTACAGGGTAATTCCTTTAGTGTAAGCTGGTTCCTCTGAAAATCTCCACCTCCCTGAGCTCCACCTGTCTAGATTTGCTATGGGATATATGCATTTCTTAAATTTACATTAAGCAGATGCTTTTATCCAAAGCGACTTACAAATGACTTACAAAATTCTTACATGCTCACAGCAGCGTGTCTGTGTATCTATTGTAGCAAAGCCGTATTTGCACAGCAGCAGCTCTAGCCTGCCAAGACCAAATACATTGTCATATGTACACTATGCTATTTTGAGAGTGGTCTTGACAGACAGACAGACAGACAGACAGACAGACAGACAGACAGACAGACAGACAGACGACAGACTGATAGATAGATAGACAGATAGACAGATAGATAGATACTGATAGTGTGACAGCGATTGGTTTGAGCTTGAGATGGAGTGGGACCCCAGGTGTAACATCTTACACAGAGGAAATTGAGCAAACGTAGGATAAGTGAGATGGAGCACTGAGTCTCAGAGTCGCCAATCAAACTGGCCACTCTGCCCCATTAGCACTCTCAGCCTCCCTTCACAAACTGAAACGATCATCAGCCTACATCACCCAGATCTCAACATGTTGTCTCTCTTATCTGAAGATGCTCTCATTTTTGCCTTTACTGACTCGAAATTCGATTTTTTTTTCCAGGCATGATCTCTTCATTAGGGTTGGGTATGACTTGAATGTTATCGATTCCGATTCTGATTTCGATTCTGCTTATCGAGTCTGATTCTTATAGAATATTTGTTTCCGATAATAAATAAATAAAAAGTCAAACATTTACATGTCAAACATATTATTATGTTCCTAGCCTACAAGATACAATTTTGCCTATGGTTTAAAAAAATAAACATCACAGAAAAAAAAAAAACTAGACTAATATAAATTTCATCCCCAGTTTTTGAAAATGTGGAACCGGTTCTTAACACTCAACCCTACAACTTTAGGAACATGACATACTCAAACTCCATGACCATGATAATATATTGAAATGCCAGCAACATGCAGATAAACACTGCACAGGCAGGATGAAAAGAGAAAGAGAGCAACAGGAAGAGCAAGGCCCTGGGTGGTTGATGTGTGGGTTTGCTGTTGAGTGCTTATGGCAGGCTCCAGATGTGCCGGAGCCCAGGGGTCCAGCGACGTGTCGCTCCCCATGAACCAGCATTCCCAGAGCGACAGAGAGAAAACGGGACAGGAGGTGGGCAGGACGATTATAAGTGTACAGAGGTAGCATTAGTGAAAGGATGCAAGACATCTATATAAATAAATAATATCTATCATTATTGGAATATATATTTGGAATATTAATTATAACAATTAAAAAATAAAATACTAAATACATATTTACATATAAATGAACAAAAAATCTACCTGAAAATAATTAATAGTAATACATTTGAATACGCATACAGTAAAACTCCCACACAGCTGGATGGTAAAGCAAATGAGACATTATATTCACTGGACAAAATTCTAATAAAAAAGTTTTCAAATTCAATTGACTTTCCTAATATGACTCAGACTGATTCTCTGAATGTCTTAGCCTTTTCCACCAAAGACCGTGTCTCACCATCAGACGAAATTCTCATAATAAACCACCTCCATTAGCACCAGTAGCTCATTTTGTGGGTTGGAAAATAGAATTGGCCCCACTGACAAAATGTGTCCGTCTGTGTGTGTGTGTGTGTGTGTGTGTGTGTGTATTAATGTGTGAGTGGGTGTATTATATTTCTGCCCTGAGCCAGTAAGAATTAGAAGCTCTTAGAATGAGAAATAGCTACTAACTAAAAGGATATTTCTCCTTCATGTGTTTTCAAAAACAAATCAAACCCAATACCGAACCCTTCTAAAAAGTACAGTAGAAAACATTTTCAATCCAATTCTTCTCCAAAAATGATTTATCGCCTGACTCGAGGCGAGCTCTGAACGTAAGGAAGGAAGAGGAAATGTGCAGGTCGGATGTGAGTGTGGTAGATTCAACCTTAAGATTGCGAGTTAAAAGGGGGTCTCTCAACGCAGCGGGACACAAGTGACATCAACCATATACTCTTACTCTAACACCTATTTTGAGGTTCAAACCACCACTTCGGTCCAGTAAGTGCACATTTAAGTGTGCGTGTTCTAGGGATGTGCGGGTCTAGTCGACTAAACGGTACAGCTCCTGCTAGTCGACACTGAAAACGATGGATTACACAAGAAAAAAAATACCATGATGATTTTATCATTCAAATTATACATTAAACATTACCCTACATTTAAAACATTTTACATAAGTTAAAATAAAACTTTTGAAAAATAAATATATAAATATTTTCAAAAGCGTATCTGGGCGGATTTGTTTTTTTACCTCAGACCTCGCATACATTTTCTTTTTGCAGCGAGCTGAAAATGACCACGCAAAAGACCAGCAAGGTGTGGAATTATTTTGAATTAGAAGGACATTGAAAAGTTGTGTAAACTGTGTAATGTCAAACTGGCTTACAATAACTCTACTGGAGCCAGCAAATGTCAATCATGTCATACACTACAACCCGTCGCTGCGGTCCACGATCCCGTCCGCGCCATCCATTCCTCTAGTCTAAACGAAGACCCACTTCGGTGGTAGTGCGGGATTTCCATGCTCTTTTCAAAACTGTCTGCTTGCTTGTATTTATCTCTCTGCTTGCTTGTGACTTCAGTTCCTGCAGAGTGCATTTAGTTTGTCAAGTGCAGAATCGCCTCTAATCCCGTCTTTCACCAGACCACATTAGTTAACATGTTAAATTCACTGAACAAATGTGCATGGTCTGAGTAAGTAAAACGAGCTTTGTTTGGTTTTTAGACAATATAGCCAACATGAAGTACATTTTTAAAAGCTGTTTTAATGCTATTCCTTGATAACATGGAATGACATTCTTTAGCAGAATTAATTGAGGGATTTGACAGTGTGATTCAAAGATGAAGTATTTCAAGTGTAGGCTGTTATATAGACACACGCACAGTTTTTTTTTTCATTTGCCATTTTTGGAGGGTTTCTAGATTTTAGACTAGTCAACTAGTCGGATACAAAACTTCAGTTTAAACGACAGTCATAGTGCACATCCCTAGTGTGTTCGTCCTGTGTATGTGTTCATCTATACGTTAGCCCACCACGTTTAAAACAGCATCTCAGAGCGGCACGAGTCCAATCTCACTCACAGAGACAGCGGCACACAGCTCAAACACACCAGTGCTAATGAGAGATTACACTGGCTTAACCAAATCACTCACAAAACAATGGTCTCTGTAAACACACACACACACTGAACAAACACTTTATTCAATCACATAACATTAGCAGCTAATTAAACGCATTATACTGTACTGCAGATGCATAAAATATGCTAACATGGACCCCTAAATTGCATTTTTATTATTTGCATGACTGGATAATGATTTAGTTTTTTTAGAGAGTACAAATGAAGATAATAAAAAAAAAAAATAATCCCTTGTGAAAATAAGTTTCATTTGATGAGCTTTTAGTTAATTTGCTATCATATATGAATACATATGACTCAATGATTCACTGATCAGTTATTTATGATTACATTTTATGTTGTTTATTTTTACACTGAAAAAAATAGAAACTATTTTATTCAGAAAGTGCTTGTGAATTTCACAATTATTTACAAAGACATGGCAAGTCAATTATTACAAAATTACAAAATGAATTAAATGTGATTTATTTTTTAGGAAGACTGGAATAGTATGCATGTAAAATGTACTCCAATAACTTTATTTGCAGCTTCAAAACTATTTTTTACACTGTAGAAGCACACTTTCTCTAGAATTGTAATTTGCCAATTAAATCAAAGCCGATCTTTTTCCTCTCTAACTAAAATATATTATTTCCTGCATCAGAATCTCCCACTGCCTCTGAGCTTTAAATCAGGCGATATTGTTTTTTATCTTGTTGTCTCTCTCTCTCCCCCTTTAACAAGTCCACACGCCAGTTATGAGAAGGCAAGACTGCTGAATATCCAAATTCAATTTATGAGTCATTAAACCAGAGGACCGCATTAATATTTCATCAGTCTTATTACACCAACAATTGCTGGGGAGAATTATATAAACACGCAGACACCGCTACAGGAGCATATGTGACCATGCACACACAAATATGCATATTCCTTGGATGCTTTTTAAATGAGGTGACAGACATGCTTGCCCAATTGGATACACCCCAGGAAAATAACATTTAAACACATACCAGCAAACCTACTCATATAAACACAAACACAAAGCATCATCCTATTTAAACTGAGCTTTTTGAGTCAAGTGCATTTTGTATGCTTCAAAAAGAAAAATACATTTGAAGAGTTTATAATTATAATTCAATAAACTGCATAACAATGAATTACTATTAATACATTCTATTAAAATAATTTGCATATAGTATTAAAAATATAACAAATACAATACAATATTTTGCTATATACATTTTAATGCTATATACAAATGTATATATATATATATATATATATATATATATATATATATGTGTGTGTGTGTTTATCTTATTATATTACTTATAAAATGTTATATTAAAATTGTATTAAACACATTAATAATTTACTAATATATAATAAAAATATACTTATATAAAATATAAAAGTAGCATAATTGTGTGTGTGTTTTATATATATATATATATATATGTATATATATATATATAAATATATGTATATTTTTTATTATTATTATAGTACTTATTCAATTTTATTTCATCTTTCTATATATATATTTTACACACACATCACATTTATTGGAGGACTTGATTTTTAGATGCAATAAAATACACAATTTATTACATTTGCATTATTTATGTATAATTTGTTTATTTAATAAATAGTATATTTAAATATAGGTATATTATATACTATTGTATGCTATTACAAATATTTAATAATTAATTTGCTCTACTGCTGTACAATAAATAAATACTACGTTCTCTGTTTCAGTTGTGCCATTACTTTAACCCTCCATGGCTTCTGTCTCCTAATCATCTGCTTAAAGTCTGGAACCAAATCAAAGGCATGAAGAGGAGGGAATCTCACATGGGTATTGTACTGAAGATCAAAGTTATGTTAAAGCCCCGGAGGAGGTAAAGTGGGGGTGGCTTCTGTCAGCATTCCCGCAAGCCACAGTGACTCTGCTGCTATTAAAAGGGAGGTTAGATCCGGTTGGCTTATGGAGAAAGACATGCTACAGGGTGCTGGTGGGCCAAAAGTGCAACAGAGGTGATGCCCCTCGAGACTTTGCTCAATCTTCTCTCTCTCTGTATATCATGAATAATGCACAGAGCCGTGCTGACCTTTCTATCCAGGGTTCACTTATACACCGGACTCAGAGCACACTCAGTTGAACTCGTTTGATCAATGTAAATGAAAGATTCATCCCAGGATCTCATGGCTTTGTAATAATACGCTCAGTGTATTTCTGTCACCCGGAGTTATTTTTACACTGACATGACAGATTCTGTTTATGCTGTATATACTGTTTGAGTTGTTATTGCTGCAGGCTGCGGTTTAGGAAACATTTAGGAAACTAAGTGAAGGGAAGATGCGGTTAGAGAAGTTGTTTATTTATCAGACTGGCAAAATGCCAGGCCAATTCTTTATTTTACTCCATTATTTTAGTCAGTTTGTTGCAGCATATGCACTTCCATTATTTCTGGATCACTGTATTTTCCTTAATTTAAGATGAACCGTAAGATGTGTACAAATGTGTGCTCCTATTTCTCAATTAGCAATGCTACTTGCAAATAAGCTATTCAACTAAAATGATTTAATGTTTTTAATACTTAAAGATGCACTCTATATTTTGACTTATATCGTAAATCCGATTTTTTTAGAAGAAAGATATGACTGCATATTTACTGATACAGAAAAATAGTAATATTGTGAAAGTTTTCGATTTCAATAGATTTTAAAATGTAATTTATTCCTGTGATGTAAAAGCTTTTCAGAAGTTTATTTTTGGGGGAATGGTGTTTTTTTAACAGGATTCTTTAATTAATATAATACAAAATTATTTGTAATGTTATATAGGTATATATGCTATGCATCATTGCTAAATAAATTAAATTTCTTACAAAAAAAACAAGAAACTGACTCCAAACTTTTGAATGGTAGTGTAGTTTTTTCATTATGCAGAAAATACTGAGTGCACATTAAAATCAAGGATACAACATCTAAACAGCTCGTTTTATTAGCAAATAGGCACTAGGCACAATATGATAGGCACTAAAAAAATCACAATTAGAAACAAAATTATTGGATTATGTTTTAAAAAAAATACAGCAGTTTTTCTACTTTAAAATTATGTGTTCAATTCAATATATGGCTTACTTTACTTCTATTGTCAAATTTGCTGATGATACTGTGGTTCTGGGCCTCTTTTCCAACAATGATGAGACCGCATACTTGGATGAGGTAGAGACTCACATCATGGTGCCAGGACAACTGTCTCTCTCTGAACATGAGCAAAACTAAAGAGCTGATCGTGGACTTCAGGAAGAGACAGCAGCAGCCCTACACTCCTCTTATGATCAGTGGGACCCCTGTGGAGAGGGTGAGCAGCTTCAAGTACCTCGGTGTAAACATCTCAGAGGACCTGACTTGGACTGCACACATTCAAACACAGGTTAAGAAAGCCAGGCAAAGACTGTACCATCTGCGACAGCTGAGGAAATTCAGGGTCTCACCAGCTATCCTGAAAACTTTCTATTCAGGGGCCATAGAAAGTGTACTGACTCAGTGCATCTCAGTGTGGTATGGAAACGCCTTCAATCTGGACTGCAAAGCTCTGCAGAGAGTCGTGCGCTTAGCTGAGCACATCTCAGGGTCTGCTCTCCCCTCTCTGCAGGACATCTACCTCAAACATTGCAAAAGCACAGCTGCTAAAATAATCAAGGACTCAAATCAACAAAAAAACCATCTTTTCTGTTTACTGCCATCTGGCAAGCGCTTGAGCATGATGGCAAAAACTGAGAGACTTAGGAGGAGCTTCTTCCTCCAGGCCATCCTGCTCCTAAACTCATACTCAAACTCAGTCTCATAACATCAACATGACTCCATTTCATAATCAGTAAGTTATTCACTATTCTCCATCATCCGTATTGCTGCTATGTTTATACCCTGTACAACCTGTTTACATTCTTCTTGCACATCCCTGCTTATATTATTATTATTTATTAAGTCTACAGTATACTGTCCTGCACATTTTATTTTATTGCACATCTTATTATTCTTATTTTTTTTACCTACATTTATGTATATTCTCTTGTTTGTGTTACATATAATTGCACTGTCCATTGAGCGGACCTGACTTACATTTCACTGCTGATTATATTCTGTATAATTGAGTATGTGACGAATAAAACCTTGAATCCTTGAATACTGTTTTTTTTGTAATTGTGAAATTTACTAGCAATTTCTGAGTAAAAACTAAAAACGTTTCAGTGTGCTTTTATTGATGATTAATGCTATACAAATGACACATTATGTTATCAGATTTATATTTGGAGTAAAATTGAATTAAATTAAATGAGTTACTTATTGAATTAACAGCATAATGTGTAACATGCTAATATTTAATATAATTATGATATTACCTCATATGGCCTTCCCCATAACAGTCACACTAGCATAAGCAATATGAATGATGCCGCATATACTGCATGCTACAAGCGAGCAGTGCAACGTGACGTAACAAAACTCCTTTTATAAGTGAATCAATGAAACGGTCTAGACTGCAAGCTGCAAAACATCTATGTAGGGGTATAATTGTTGCATGGGAAGTATGTCGAGGAGTATTCCAGCAACTGAATTAAAATGTAAGACAAGCATATTGCTACCATTCTAGGAATGAGTGATCCCTTGAGTACAAGTAACGTAAAAATGTAATATGTCGCTTTTAAAAAGTAATGTCCCCATATTGCTTATAAGTCATTTAACCTCAGCTGATTCAACCGCACTTCTAAATTCCACAAGTGTCTCTTTACAATATTATTCTACTGCCTGTACCACTCAAAGAATAGGATCCATCTTCAGGTTTTGCCGTATGTGTGTGTGTGTGTGTGGGGTACCATATGAAAAAAAAAACATTCAGACGCTCAGATGCTCTGTCTGCTGGAGAGGGTGAGAAGAGATGATAGCCTGATTAAAACAAGATGTGAGGTCTGAAAACATTGATCCACCAAATGCATTTCATATCAGACCGAGTCCTGAGACACGGGACCTGATTAGAAGATAATGGCACATTTCTCCCTGGAGCAAAAGGCAGAGAGAGAGAGAGAGCGAGAGAGAGAATGAGAGTCTTTTAGGTGACAGAAAGAGCCTCGGCACGTAAAGCAAGAGAGGACACGGCATTCATCAGCTCTGAAATCCATGACTGCTCCTTCACGCTAGAGCTACGCGATACAGGCAAAGAAATCATATCTTGATATTTCTCAGCCTTCTGATGACATTCGATATAGGCTTGATGCTAATGTATTTCCTATTAAACCTTTTTTAAATTAGAGAAAATGTGTAAATATCATACAAACAGCCATTGAAGTCAATTATATTCAGAATGTTTAACCCAAGTAAAATGCAGTACAAATAAAGTTCAAAATATTCATGGTTTCAAATAAGTGAAAATGTGATGATTTGCATTTAATTATTTACATACATCAATATACCAACAAATGGTAGTTGTACTAAACAGCATTATTTACCTTGATTTGATATTACATTTAATACATGAAGATTTTTGAGTTGAAAACACAAATGAATCAAGTCACATTACAGATTTGATTGATTCAAATTTAACTCTAACAACATATTTAAAAATCAGAGAGGCTATTATAACATCTTAACACTCACATACCATCATAAGAAAATTATTAATAATAACTGGAAAATGAATCTAATAATGTGAATAATTAGACTAAGTTTTGCTGTTAGACTAGGGTAGTGTCGAATCATTCCCGTGAATCATTTAATCAAATAGATTAACAATTATTTTATAAAATTATACATGTAGGTAAATAGGATAGTTGATCGCTATATATTGTTAAAGTGGTTAATATAAATTAAGAGCTTTTCCTTGTGATCATGTACTGAAAAACAGTGTGGAAATTTGAATACATTTTTACAGTGTTAAATATACTGAATGTAACTGGACATGAACTACTTGTTTAAAAAAAAAAAACACCAGCCCACTACTGCAAACAATATTCACACCCATCCACTCAGGTGTTCAAAGATATTTCACCGCTCCACATTGACTACCGTCACACGTCCCCTCCTCTCTCATTCAGATCTTTCTATTGACTTCACAGGGATCATCCTTCCATCTGTATTCCAGAGAAGAACCACAGACTCCTTTCAACGGATACTTGCACACACTAACACTTTAAGGACACTCAGAGGGCATCCTGAGCCTAACTGCTGCATGTACTGTTGTACTGTACGAAACATGCTTTCATAATCAGGCGAGTGACGTCAGGCCTTAATCAGAGCATTGTGGACTTTAAAGTCTCGCCTCTTTTTCATTCAAGGTTTTCAACAACAATGAAAGGATTAAAAGTCTTCTGAGCCAGTAAGTCAACCTTAAAAAGTCATTTGGAGCAGCACATAGTGAAGAGATAGAGAGCGGAGAGCGAGACTGCTGCTCTTTCAATCCCTTTTCATCACAACAGAAGCTGACAACTGACAGCTGCAGCCCTCCATCTGACAAACACACACATGCACACACACACTTTCATCACGGGCACAGCATTGCCCTCAGAGACTGCAGGTATCCACAGTATGTGACAATAACCAGCTCGGTTATGTAGATCTGCGAACAAACACACACACACACTGTTGAACAGCCCTGGCAACGTTAGCAGAGAAAAAATAATCTTGCATAAGGAAGGAATAATGTCTACTTGTTCCTCTACTCACTGCTTAGCCAGTTCCTATTGGCCACTATGTGATGTGACATCCGTGAATGTATATTGCGCTCAAAATCATACATCTAAATCTGAGTGGCTGGCAAGTCGGGATGATTTTATTGGTTCAATGAGAGAGGTGTCATAATTGAAAGTCATAAAGTCATGTTTACAAGTCACCAGGCTGCTACAACAGGCACTTCGAGATGCTCGATTTGGCAAACTTTGCATGACGGCCTGAGAGTCTTCCTTCCTTCCTGACTCTTCTTTAAGTGGGTGGTTATTGGCCAGAATAAGCTGAAAAGTGGACCAGCTCTGCATTTGACAACATCTCTATATTCTTGTCTGTCTGAGCAGGTACAAGCTGTCTTTGTTATCTCAACCTCCCTCACCTGTCCAGAGTTAAGAAATGTTTTACTCAAATTTGACACCTTCCTTCTCTCTATGCCTCTTTGCCTGATGTGATTTTTAGAATAAAACAAAATAGTATGTTGTTCTTGGAGTAATATTCCTTACAAACTACCAATTTGGCTAAGTAGATGATGTTCTTGTGTCAGTATGCAAAAAAAAGAAGACAAATACAGTATCGTTCATTACAAGAGACATAGGGCCAGATTTACTAACCAGGGCAAATTAACATTAGAGTGCAATTCCATAAAAGCGCCAATGCGAGGGGATAATTCTGCGGGTGATTTAACAACAATGCACACATTAAAGAACAGATGGAACCAGATCATTTCCATAATGACCAGCGCAATCTACCAAGAGCAGCGCAAATTACCGCCTGCTTCAAGACATGCTTTTTTTGGTGGCATTAAATAATGGCGCATATACCAGTAATTTGTAAGCGCAAACATTAGTAGGCCTAAATCACGTTGCGTGATTCATTTGAATACTCTCCTCTCAAAAATGTTTAATCTGAAAGGGAAACTCCTACAAATGTATATTTAAAAAGGTATGTCCACGCCTTTTCAGCGTTAATTCTTCACTGAAAGTAATGTTTTGAAGTGCCCCTATTATGCGTAATGAAAGGTTCATATTTTGGTTTTGGGAGTCAGATTACCATGCATATAAGTTCAAAAAACACTTTCATTGTCTTATAATATGCATTTATTTTTCTCAACGATTCATTTTTCCAAATCCCTCCTTTGCGTGACGCTAATCTGTGGTGATCGGTCCGATTGGTCTCATTTTCATTTCATCATGCCTGTAATGCCTGATAAGCAGTGTTTGTGAGCTGTGTTGTGTACAGTGTTAACGGGGAAACTATTTTACCGCTCCAAAAGCTGCATCGAGTGGCAAAGAACGAATTTGCATTCCGACCAACGCAAAAAGACCAAGTGGGCGGGCAATATGCTAATGTTTCATATTGACATCAGCATGAAACGGCTTGACATTTGTTTTAAAAACGTCTTGTTTCAATGATTCAGAGTCGTCTCTTCCTTATGAGAGACAATATCTTTATACATGGTGCACTTTCAGATTTAAAACTTTGCAGGATGTTTTCATTCATTTAGAGCTGTGTTACACAGCATGAAAGGCGATTATCAAAAACCCACAATAGGGGCACTTTAACGCAAAAAAAAAAAAACGGTTTGTGCTTGCGCAAGCAGTTTGTAAATCTGGCCAATGGACAAAATAATGGAGGGAAAAAAAACTATTGAAAAACTGCCACAAGTTTCTTGTATTCTAGTATTTCTTTTTAAATAAAATGCGTTTTGACTACAGTTTTAAATAGAAATTAGAGAGAAATGGTATGAAAATTGGCACAAGTGAACACCCTCATATAAAGATAAATGCCAGTCACTAATGGATAATTTGTAGTCATTGTGGAAATAAGCTATATTGAGTCAAAATTAGTAATACTATTTTTTTAAATGAAGTACCAGAGATATGTTTGGCTTTCATGGTCTAATATACACTTTTACCAAAGTGTTTTTTGTTCAAGTACAGCGCAAGAGCCCGAAAGACACTGACCTGATAGTAGGGTTAGAGGTTTGATTGGTTGATAGGACTGTTGTTCCAGAAGCAACAAAAGCAGCTCACCCAGGAACCCTTTTTTGGGTGTCATGTTTTGGATCTGCTCTCTGGCTCAGAAAGTTTTGATGCTTTCTCTAACAACCCAAATCTGATCCTCGCTGTCTCCCCTTCTTTCGTCTATTCCATGAGAACCATATCATTCTGCACTATCACTGCTTTAGCCTGGCTGTCAGACGGCTGTTTAAAGAGACAATTTCTGTAGTCCATTACGGTTGATAAATTGGATTTAGACCAGAGAAGCAATGTGAATGAGTGGCTAAATACAATGCTTGACACATTCCCTTGGCTGAGAAATGCTTGTGCTGGCTGCGACGGCTAGAGCAGTAAGACAATTATCATACGGAGAGTGGCAGAGTCCTCGATCAGGCCTAAAAACAGAAGCCGGCAGACAGGCTTGGGTCTCAGCTTTTTGGAAAAATAAACTGTTTATGTAGGACACTCTTCTCTCTTTTCTACGGTTCTCCACACACGGTTCGACATGCGCTAGGACCGTGGTTCAACTTAAATCTGACAACGCATCTACAATATTGTTTGTTATAAATAACACGTAAAACAAACAGGGTTCGGCTAATGTATGTTTCTGTTGATGATGCCCATTCTGGCTTGCCAGTACATTACAACAACAGTGATAAAAAAAAAACCTGGACAAACCATTCAATCTTGTTCAATGCAAGTGAGCATGTTTTCCGTCATCATCCGGGTGCTGATGGCACGCGCGCACAGGTGAGACCTGAACAGCCCACGTTGATATCTGTGTTTAAACTAAACTCATGTAAGCTCATAATTTTTAATTTTAATTTTAATTTTAATTTTAATTTAAGATTTAAGAATTTAAGATTTTAAGATTTAAGAATTTAAGATTTTAAGATTTAAGAATTTAAGATTTTAAGATTTAAGAATTTAAGATTTTAAGATTTAAGAATTTAAGATTTTAAGATTAATCTTTAATTTATACAGTCAAATATGCAGTGCTGTTTTACATTTGATTCATTTATTCAATTTCTGTACCTAAAAACTAATGCTAGACCTAATAATGTATCGGGTAGGGTTAGGGTAGATGTAGAGAGGGCTTTATTGTCCCATTAAGGTGACATCCATTTAATAATTTGAATAAAAATTAAAATGTATACTAAAGTTATTATTGCATACTGTTTTATAATATACAACAGTATAGTGAGGTGCAATAGTGAGGTGCAGATAATTGCCACTATTTGCAATAAGTTGTATAAATAGCAGAAATTCCTGCTTTTTTAACAGTGTAAATATAATCTATAACTATTTGTGTAAATAACATCTATTGCTCAGAAAATATGCTAATTTGCACTTCGTGTAAATAGCTTCAATCGCTATTTAATATAACACTGCATAATAAATAATGTAATAATAATAACAACAACAATACATGAAATTATACTAATGATATATACATTAATTACAATTATAATACATTAAAAGGCACAACGTGCAAGATTTATTTTATTCAAATATCCCAAAACCACTAGGACAGTTTTATATATTTTGCTGACTTGTTTACTTGCAATATCCCAAATGGTTTCGATAAATATAAATATGTTTTGCTACCATTTATATACATTACCACTTGAAAATATTATGAATATTCATTTTGATACATTCATGACTGAAGACTACATGTGTCATTTTAAGATCTTGACATCGTAGCACTCAAGACTCGACTGAAGTCGGCAACTAATTGCCTAAATATTATGTGGATGAACTGTCCCTTTAAATACGCCGGTTTCATCAATGGATTCAGTCAATCAGGATTCAGTGACATATAATGACTGCTAATTTGTCAGTGTGTGATTTGAAAGCATTGAAAATGAATTATTTTACCATTCAAATGCTAATTGCACAGTTATTTATAGAATATGATAGTGCTCCTCTTCATGCTGGCTGAAAGACAAAAGCTTCCTGTGACACTTAAACACACACACACACACACACACACACACACACACACACACACACACACACACACACACACGCAGAGCCGCACAGATAGAAAAGCACACAAGCAATGGGCTAAAAGATAACCCCTTAGTCCATAATATTAATGAAGAAGCATTTCAGAACTGCATGGACAGCAGTTCCACTCACATATTTTTCTTCACAATATTGATAAATATGCAGTCTGCAACAAGTTAACCTGAACGTGCCTCAGTTACGAAGCAAATACGAGACTCATCTGCTGAGATAAAAATGGTTCAGGATTCCAGAACTGACAGTACTCCTTCAATGTGTCACGGATGAGCTCTCTCGCAATGATCTCAAAGCGTTATTGTCGGGGCCGGGCGGCATCTATCTGATACACAGCTTTATATTGGGCCATTAAGGAACTAATATCATGATTTAGGCCCGCGGAGCTGTCGCCTTTATGGCCTGAGTGCGTTTTTACAAGCTGCGCAGATTAGTTTCTGTCTATCGCTCAGGGTAAAACGGTATCTAACATCTCATAAGACCAAGAAAAAGGGTGATAAGAGTGGAATTTTTCTTGCCTTTAAAATCTAACCTTCAAAAATGGATTTCCGAGTGTGTCAAGATAAGCCGGGAATATAAACTCTGACACAGCGCCTAAACGGCTAAATGTGCAATAACAACGGTTTTAATAAGACTGCCATTCGTGGCATCAGCGTTTGCTTACATGCTACTGGAATATTATTGCCTAGAATGTGACATAATCCGTGGCACGTGCTGAACGGAAGAATATCTAGAGTCAGGCAACAGGCTGGATTTGTTGCTATTATACTGAAATGTTTCACCTTATACGCTCTTAAAAGTAAAGGTTCTTTATTGGCATCGATGGTTCCATAAAGAAACTTTAACATTGATGGAACCTTTCAATGCACAAACGGTTCTTTATACACGCTTAAAAACAATGGTTCTTTTTTTGGCATTGATGGTTCCATAGAGAACCTTCAACATTTATGGAACATTTTCAATGCACAAAAGGTTCTTTATATACTCTTAAAAATAAACCATCAATGCCAATAGAGAACTTTTAACACCCATGGAACCTTTCCAAACTATAAAAGACAAAAGGTTCTTTATAGTGGGACAAATATTTTTAGATCAATAAAATGTCTTTTTAAGAAGGTTCCTTGGGGAACCAAGAAGATTCTTCTACTGCAGAGGTTCTCAACTCTGGCCCTCTATTTAATAGTGCAGCAGAAAAGAGTTCTTGAGCTGTTCTTAAATTGTCTGTCACACTAATAATTTTTTTTCTTTTAAGCACTGCTCACTGAAAGGTTCTTTGGGAACAAAAATGGTGTTTGGCATCAATTTTACAACCTTTGTTTTTAAGAGTGTATCTTTGAAAAACAAACCGTATGACAAATCATTTACATATAAAATTGTTTTAAGAGATGCTCAGGTGTTACATTTTGACACAAACCCTCTCTAAAAATGCACCAATGGCAATGCGCCCAATGTGCCTGGCAGTGCAATCCTCAGCTGGGCAGCTGCAGACCGTGGCCCATTTAACAATGTTAACATATTTATGGAGGGGGAAGCTGAGATGATGGCCAACTCGTGAGTCCTGGTGACAGGTACTCGTTTAGACCATCTCCTCTGGCATTACTACCCCTCCCTGATCAAATGGAGACCATCTGTCTGCATAGCGACACAAATACACGCACACGCACACAGACAGATGTAAATGCCCGAACAGCACGGCGTTCGATGATGAGTCTCTGCGTCTCCCAAGAGCCACATCTGCAAATAATGATAGATAATGGTCATTTTTCAGGGATTGATCCTGAGCATCTTCTCTGGGCCTATGCTGTCTGCACCCTCCGAGCGCTCTCTTCTCCGACCCCGCGGCTATCGCGCTCCATCCTGAATAATAAATATCGGCTAGCATTTCAGGCCGAAACTGCAACTCATCTGAGCTTATGTTTCCTCTAAAACTAGACTGAACAAAAGATGTAACTCTAGACTGATAAGGGCATCGTTTTATGAGGGCCATTTTGGGATTAAGCGATGGAAGCGTCAGAGCAGCCTTAAAACCAATTCATCTGAGTCGGTTTCTTTGGTCTCGTTTTACTCACCATGACACGATTTATGTAGAATTTCTTTCCATATGACTTCTTCGATAAGTCCAAAGCAGGATTGTGTGCCATTCAGAACTGAATTGAGAATTAATTTTTAAATTCCAATGAATTTCCTGAATTTGAATTGGTGTAACAGAAGGTTGCTGAATTGTCATTTGAATTTTAATGCAAGGATATAGAATTAAAATGAATAGCTAGAACAACAGAAACATAGAACGATAGATAAAGACAGAAAGATAGTCACAAATTACAATGACTGACAGAACACGATAGACTGATAGAATGGATGACGGATAGAACGACAGCCACACAGACACAGAACGACAGACAGGTCAACACAACGAACGACAAATAATGGAACAACAGAATGACAGAAAGAACTAAAGATACAATAGAACGATAGATAGAATGACAGATAGAATGATCGAACAATAAGATGATAGATAGATAGATGGATAGATGGATAGATGGATAGATGGATAGATGGACAGACAGACAGACAGATAGATAGATAGATAGATAGATAGATAGATAGATAGATAGATAGATAGATAGATAGATAGATAGATAGATAGATAGATAGATAGATAGATAGATAGATAGATAGATAGATAGATAGATAGACAGACAGACAGACAGACAGATAGACAGATAGATAGATAGACAGATAGATAGACAGATAGACAGATAGACAGATAGACAGATAGATAGATAGATGGACAGATGGACAGATGGACAGATGGACAGATGGATAGATGGACAGATGGATAGATGGATAGATGGATAGACAGATGGACAGATGGATAGACTGATAGATGATAGACGGATAGATGATAGACGGATAGACGGATAGACAGATAGATAGATAGATAGATAGATAGATAGATAGATAGATAGATAGATAGATAGATAGATAGATAGATAGATAGATAGATAGATAGATAGATAGATAGATAGACAGACAGACAGACAGACAGACAGACAGACAGATAGATAGATAGATAGATAGATAGATAGATAGATAGATAGATAGATAGATAGATAGATAGATAGATATAAAGATAGACAGATGGATAGATGGATAGATGGATAGATGGATAGATAGATAGGATGAACACAACGAATGACAACTGAAAGAACAACAGACTAACAAAGAACTAAAGACAAGATAGAATGATAGAACGATATAGATGGAATGATAGAAGAATAGATAGTATGATAGACAGATAGATAGCCACATAGGAAGAACCAAAGACATTCTTAATGCAAGAATAAGGAAAAACTGCGATCAGTAACCAGGGAATGGACTCTTACTTCACTAGTACGCCTCTTCTGAGAGCATTTACCCATTACGTTGTCGTTGGGTAGAGTACGCTATCAGAGGTGAAGGGGCTTTCATCTGTTAAGTGTAATTTAAATCTTGTTCATTGATTTGGACTTGAAGTGGTGCTCAGGCTAATTCCAGCCTAACAGTAATTCTTCACACCCCTGCATTCGAGCAGCCGCGGATGAGTGTAAGGAGCCGTAGCTGGCAGAGCTCACGTGTCTCAGTAATGCACCAAGACAAGGGGAGATTTTCTAAACGTAATGGAAAACATATCAAAGGTTTTAAGAGTGCTGGACAGGTTACATTTAAAAGGGAAAAAAGAGATAAGTAAGGAACAGAGGAAAAACTACAGTTTGGCTGTGATATACAGTATAATGCAAAAGTCTGGGAATGCATTGAAAATCTGTGATTTCAAATTTAAATGGAAAAAATTTCAGAAAAAAAAATCTAAAATAATTTTTTTAGATGTACGTAGATAGATAGATTCATTAATAGATATAATTACATTTTGAGAAACATGTACAACATATATACAGCCTGAACTAACCTAACCGTGTCATAAAAATTATTTAATATGTGATTAAATTACTGATCTTGACAAGCAGCCACAAGGGTCTTCAAGGGCCTTCTCTTCTCTCTTCTTTAGTTGGAACTACATTACATTTTTTGTTAATAAATAACCAGTAAAGCAGTAGGCCTATTGTTAAATTTTATTATATAAAATGTATTATTATATATAAAAAAATTATGTTATTATGTTACTATTATTTTAAATGTATGAATTCTCTATAAGTATAAATAGAATTTCTGAACAAATACATTATCACAAAATAATAATCATACTAGCCAAGATAATATAATTTGTAATTTTAAAAGTCGTTAATAAATAAGAAAAATGCAAAACATAAGTATTTTCTTTACTAGACTTTTGGACCCCACTGTATGGCAACTTAACTGTGTTGAACTGTCGTGACATGGACAAACAATATTATATGAGGCCCCACCGATCAAGAACATGGAAAGAACCCGGAAAAAAGGGTGCAGTGATGGCAAAACTTGCAGGTGTCTTTACGACACAGCAAGCCATTCTTCAAGCATGATGCTTGACGTCAAAATGGCACCTTTGTGTGTGACAATTTTTGAGAATGCCACTCCGAGGCATATTACCAACATCCGCAGCTGCTACCTTCTCGCTCTTTCTCTCTTTCCCTCCCTCTCTTTGCCTTCCTCTCTGTTCCTCCGTGTCACAGTGTCAGGCAGAGGCGAGGACCTGTCACGCAACACAAACACACACCACCTTAATGAGAACTCCTCCCTGCCTCCTCCACAACTATCCGTTCTGAACCCACACACACATAAACACATCACAATCGACTGTCACGTCCGGCCCCGGTACCCTCTCCAGACTTCATGGCTTTTGGATCCGGCGTGACAATTCAAATGTATTCAAAAAAAGTTGGAGAGATTGCAAACTGCCATCCTGTTTTGCCCTCTCCAGCAAAGAGTAAAAAACTATAATTGCTTCATCCTCGCTTTGGCGGAATGGACGAACATTATGGCGGAAGTGACAGGCAGTGAAAGGGAAGATATATACCATTTGATAGTTTTGAGCTTATATGAGTTCAGGGCCTTTCTTTTTTGCGGGTGTGGTAATCAATGCTGTCTGTGCCCTTTCCATCCACAGGGAAGATATTATACACTCCTTCCACTGAGACGCCCACTGCTCTGATATAATGTATTTCCATAAACTCAGACATCTGGGAAATAGAGATGGAGGGAGAACGCCAAACTTGTCATTTTGAAACAAGACATTACTAGCAATTCATTCATTTATTGTGCTTATCATGTATTTTATTTACCTGTCCAAGCTGCTTTAGCTAGTCAGTCACTTGGTTCAATCCAATGAGAAAACATAAACATGAAAAAGAATTCCAGAGTGGCAAATTCATAAATTTGCACTGAAGCTATGAAATGCCAAATATTAGGTTATATATTGGCCTTGGCAAACCAGTTTGGGAAAGTTTCAGCTGTTTTCAGGAGGGTTGGTATGGTAAAACTGTATGTTCTTCTTGCACAGTGTGTTTTAAAAGAAGGATGTCACACACATTTCTGGAGGAGGTCACTTTAGAAAGAGATAAAAGAAAAGTGGAGCGCCACAAGCCTCTCGGTGTCTATCTGAGGGAGCTCTAATAAATAATGCTTCTTCTAAAAACCCAGCAGTGAGCTTTGCTAAATCAGCCATGAAAGCACAACGTAATCTCAGAGCTGTGTTTCTGTGATCCAACTGAACAAAAAAAAACCTAGACAGTGATACATGCAAGTCATGGATGTAAAACAATAGGGATAGAGTCTGGGGAAAAGCTTTCCGGAAGGTAATGACCACTGGGGCCTGAGGTGAAGGGTGTGTTTGTTGACTAGGTCATTTAGTGAAGGACGAAAATTAAGTCTCACGCTCTTTGTATCCTTCATCCAACTAACATAATGAAACCAAATCAAACGGAAGATTAAGGTAAATAAAAAAGCAAAAACAATGTGTATATATATATACACACACACACACACACACACACTCACACACACACATACAGAATATAAAACTAAGTAATTCCTATTTTAAAAATTATAAACAGAAGTGTGTAATTAAAGAGGTAAGTCTGAAAATAAATATTGATTCTGTGATTTTCTTGAAAAGGGAAAACAAAGTCATTGAAATAAAGAAAAATAACAGTTCCAGAGGAAAAAAAACATGACCCTTGGCAACATGGTGGAGATTGATCTACACCTGAATCACACTTTGAACGATCCAGTCAATAACTGCATCTCTAGTCAAAGAAAGAAACGAAAAGAAAGAACTAATGGAATAAAATTGAAAATTGCTCCCAACCTCAAGCTCAATCACTGAGATCAATAGTAGAAATTTAGCCCTTGTCTTTCCAATTAAATATCTGCAGCCAGAAACATCATCCTGATCCTCAGAGAAGTCCAGATTGTTTACAGTCTAGGAAATGGCACATTTAAGATTATAAATCCTGACTGTCACTAAACAAATTAGATATTCAGGTGCAAAACCGGTCCAAGCCATCTGCGGTAGCATCCACCAAAAGAGCCAAGAAAAGAGAGAGAAGCACTATGGCTTTTTATTCATATCCTGCATGTGATTTCAAATAGCAGAATAAGAATTTATAGTGCTTTGAATGAGAGGCACAAAACAGTCGTAATGATTTGTGGGATGGAATTCATTTAAGATCGCTGATGTACTCTGCCTGCATTGCAGTCAGCCAGATGGGGAATTCGGTGTCTGGGATCATCTCACTTAACGGAAGCATTGACCGCTGGTCGGGCCGGCCTGCGGTTCCACAGCTCAGCTCCTCGCTTGAAACTCCTCTGCCTAGATTGACTGACAGAAAGTGCTTCCAAGAACTCAACCACAGGGACAAACAAAGACTTGAGTCAAAAGCAGCTGTAATTAGCGCATGTAATTAGACCTAAATTCTGAAATGCAAATGCTAGAATCCTTCAGATGGAGCTCTTCTGCGATGGACGTTCTTGAGATCTGTATAGTTATAATGAATAAGTCCATGGTGATGGAAAGAGCTTCAATGCTCACCTTATTTTCAGACCGAGGCTGCGATAAGAGAACAGCTCTCTAATCCTGTTCCATCTCATTGCACTTGGCAAAGAAAATCATTTAATGCACACGCCGTGCTCCATCTTCTGAATGACAGTTTTGTTTTGTAAATATGAATAATCTCCGTATCTCACTTTTGCCGAGCTGCATGTGCTCACAAGGGGGGAAAAAGATTAAGAATATCTCTTACTGCAATCTTTGTAATATCAGTAAATATTTTCATTATTACATCTGGACAAAATGCTCAATGCACTTTCGGAATGTTCTACAGGAATAAAGCTCCTTGAGAAATCTGTCTGTTTTGCATGACAAAGTATGTAAACCAACAGGTACCAGAACAATGGTATTTCATGCCCAATATGCAGATAATCTCACCACGTATGGCTACGCATGATTCAGCTGTTCTGTATTGTGTGCAATGGCTTTGCGAAGGTTCATGCACGACCCGGATTCTACTTAAATGCGCATAAGCATACGTATGAGCATGCACACACATACATACACAATACCATAAAAAGAACTGTAATAGGATTCTTCGGCTTTTCCAGTGACTGCCTTCACTATCACACACACAGTTAAGAGCACTAATCCATGACAAATTGTCTCATCTGATCCATGACAAATCGTCTGAAGGCCAGGTAGAGATGAACAAATTGAGAGAAAAAAGGAGGCAGAGAAAAAGACAAAAAACAAAAGGGGAAGGGCGTCAGGAGGAGCTTGAGACATCTGAAAGAAAGAAAGAAAGAAAGAAAGAAAGAAAGAAAGAAAGAAAGAAAGAAAGAAAGAAAGAAAGAAAGAAAGAAGGAAAAAGACCCTAACCCTAAGACTTTACTTCCCATCCAGATAAATCATTCTAAAATACAACTAGTTGACAATCATTCTAGCAACATACTATAGTCTTACTAGACATGTTCTAGTACGGGTTTTACACATATCTGGTTTAGCCATGACTTTAACCTAAGAAAGTTTAGATATGATACGTTTCTAAGATCCTGATGAGGTGAAATCGGGTTTGTTTGCGGTGCACTGGTGACAGTGAAGGGTTTGAGCGTGTGAGTGTGAATAATTCAAGCTAGCCCAATCAAACCTCTCCTTCATCCAATTTGCTTAGAAATCAGATTACTACGCCATTCCAGTGAGCTGCATATAATTGAATTTGGTTTTATGTCATCAATTCCCCCTTCTAATTAGTTTGCCACAATTAAAATGTAGGTGTGAAATTAATCTTATTAATTCACAATAAAACAGCCACACAGACGTCTTTAACAACTCTTATACTTCGCATTCATTTAGTCATAATTATTGTGACCCGAAAAGACCGCAAAACTGCTCTTCGAAAAATATAGATCTATATGCATGGACTCAAACCTGCATTGCCCACATGAGCACCAAACCCAACATTCAGCAACCATTCAAAAGTTTGGAATCAGCAATGAAACATCAAAAAGTGAGTAAAATTGAGAGTGAAGACATTTATGATGTTATAGAAGATTCTATTAATCAAAAAAATCTTACATGTATTATGGTTTCCACAAAAATATTAAGCAGCACAACCACTTTCAATATTGATAAGAAGAAATGTTTCTTAAGCATGCTAAATCAGCAGGTTAGAATTTTTTTCAACAATGAGATGCTTTATGTTTATTTTTGGTGCTCATGTGAGGAATGCAGTTTCAAATCAATGCATATTTTTTATATCCATACATACATAACCTCTGTGCTTTCCAGCTCTTGAAAAACACCAGCCACCACTGACATAAAACAGTTAGATTTTATTCAAGCAGAATCCCTTTTTTCATGTATTATTAGAAACTCTAGTTAACATAATGTGAGGAAAGTGAAAGCTTTTTCTGAATAATAATCCGCTGTCGTCATTGGCTGCAGGAGACAACTGTGACTCATGTCAAACTAAACTATGACCCAATGTGAATATTGGTCATTCATATTCTCAGGAACGTTCTGGATGCAAGCAAATTAATGTGAAAAGAGATTAGGTTAGTTTCTCTCTCTGTTGCTGGACTACACTGTCACCCATTCTGGAAAATATTCAACAGTGGTCAGTGTATTCGGCCAAAACCAGAGCAGCCAGGGCCTTCATTTGGTAAGGAGAGAGGAGGAAGAGAAACACTGCAGCCCGGGATTGTGTCATGTCACATTCTGCTCATCTGTCAATGTAGTGGATTATTTCTTGAGAGACCAGAATTGGCTGCCCAGAATCAGACCGCCATCAATCTCGGCTGAGAGTGGAACGCAGGCGGGGGCCCGTCCTGCACGGACTCATGGGACGCGGACGGCTTGGAGCCGGTGCCTGAACAGGTGATGGAGCAACGGAGCGACTCAACTCGTTACTCAATATAAGCCTCAGCTGTGACTGGTTTTTTTGGGGGGGGTTGTTTCTCAAAAAAAAAATAGGGTTTTGGGGGACAGAGAGAGAATTCAAAAGCAACCAAATCCATTTTGGTATTCATGTCAAGCTCTTGTTAAAGGAGGTAAGCCGATTTCTGCAGAATTGTGAAATGCCTGAACTGCATGGAGGATTACACTTGTACAGAGACACCTCTGACCTGACAACTACTGTATCCATCATCCTCAGACAAATAATGATTCTGCTAACTGTGCAGCTAAAGCTACCAGACTGCATCAGTTCTCTATTTACTGCATGAACATATTCATTTTAAACACATTTTGCCTCTTAATTGAAAAAAAAAGAGCAAAGGGAAATAGTATCAGGAATAGTATCAGTATCAATAGTATCCAGCCACGTTGCAGGCTGGATTCGAACCTGCATCACCCACTTAAGCACCAAAACTCAACGTTCAGCATCTGATTATTTGTTGGTTATATTTTTTCTATCAATGATTTTTCTGACTAGCTGCTAGCTCTTTCCGTATGAGAGAGAAAAAGGTGGACTGTGTTCAGGACGTGTTACATGTCAGACATTAACAAAACAATTCTTGGTGAAATAGAAAACACTGCTCATTATTCAGCACAACTACAATCTTAAGTCTGTCTTTAAAAAATAAAGAGGCAGTCATTAACAGAGAATGTAGAACGCTAAACATCTGCATTAATATTTTTAGCATCAAGGAAATCAGCCTGCATTTCATCATTTCCGAAAGATTTTGGCTCAGGCACTTAAACTTCCACCTTTATGGAAATACAATTGCTCCCGGTTACACGGACACACTTCTGTCTAACCCACATAGTAATATGGTGCTGTTCTCTCCTATCTGGATTTTGAAGCATTTTTGGCATTGATATAAAGTGTTTGTCCTCGAATATCATTGGAGGGGGTGTTTCACAGTTAAATAAATGGTGACAGCTTTTCAAAATGAATCATGCTCTGCTTTGCTTTACTCAGTCTCATTTTTAATCTTGGATACTTTTTTAATAGGCTTTGATTGCTGGATAATAGCACCATGGATAAAAAGAGGGCAAGAAAAAACATTTAAAAAATGTTAGATCTCTCTCCAGGCAATGGAAATCTATTTATATTAAAAGGTCGTCTTAATGAAACTAGAGATGGTTTTAGAATTATAAAATCAATTTTAATTTAGTTTTAATCATAGTTTTTTAATTACCAGAAAATTGCTGCAGTCCAAGTGATAATTTCAACAAGCAGTCTATGTATTATCAAATTCTTAAGAATAGGTGCTTTTTTTTCAAAACTATAAACTGCACACACGGGTGGAGATCAAAGAAATTAACGTTGTAAGAAAGAATCATATAATAAACAGAATAAGAAAATACATAAAAATAATAATAATTCAAAAATATAAAAAGACACAAAAGTAGAGTCACATTTGTCAAGAAGAGCAGATGTCTTGAAATAAGCTTCATCAAAACAATCCATCCAAAAAGTTACTGCAATTTAAGAAATTCTCTAACATTCAATACAGTTTTGAAGTCAGTTGAGATGGAAGAAGCCAGCAGGTAATACCGAAGGGTAGCCAATGATGTCTGCAGACCTGACATCGAGAAAGCTCATTAACAATACTGCCGATCCACCCAGCTTTAGATGTTTGTTGATATTGTGCGTGAACACCTTGTGGAACAACTGATTACTGAAAAACAAATTCAATGTGAATGTGCGACCTGCACATACAAAGTACGCGCGGTTACAAAAACCGGGTGGTGCACGTACTGTTCTGATGATAAAATCTGTGTCGCGCACACTGTACACTGTCCCTCGCATACGCATAAAAGTGAAGTATGCTTTACGCCACATAACTTGAGGCGTAGACAAAGATTTCATACTTTGAATTATGATTCAGTCACAAATAAGGTCTCACTAAGAACTGAAACTGTTACTTTTTTACTCGCTTTAATGTGAAAATGTCACTGCATTATTTTTAACGCAAAAAGAACATGCATGAATTTTGGTCCAACATGCAGATTGTTATTTTAACACCCAAATAAAACATCTCACAAAAGTTTGAACAAGTATTGTTTTCACAGTAAACATATGTTTAGATTCAGTTTTTTCCTAAACAAACGTGCAAACCATGAGCACTTAAGCAAACGCAGATGAAAGAGCTTCAGCTGCTGCTACATGGATGCGTGCGAGCATGGGAGCGTGTTTAAAAGCTACAACCCTCCATTACCAAGCCCTTCTTGACCTTCCTAACACCAGAGATGTGATTTCTCACACGTGTTTTTGTCTAACTTTTCCATATACCACAAAGTAGGGTGGGGGTGATTTTTTGTTGTTCGGCCAACCCCTTCAATAATTCAGGGAACGCTTACTATGGGGCACGCTCTTCTTTGTACATATCTGTGCTCTGCTGGGCCAGATAAAAACCTGGAAGCATGGTGTTAAAAATTCATCCGGGTCTTTCTGACAATCATGACGCCTTTCTCCCTTTGTTTTGGATTAATGGGTTTGAAGAGCTTTCTGAGATGTGAAATTCTCACATGTGTAAGGCATATTATAAGATGGTAAACATTACAAATAAATGAATAAAGTTTGCAATAAATCAGGCGCTAATCAGCTATACTAGGACTCCTGGTGTGATCCTTTTTAAATCGATATTAATGAAGTAACAAGCACATTTGCTACATAATCTATAAGGACAAGACATTGCAAATATTTAATGAGCATGCGGTGATCTAATTCGCACAGCATTAAATTGCTTTGGAGTTCTTTGTAGCCTTCCTCCGCTGCTGAAACTATGCCACAATCGCTTCCATTTGCATACTTAGTGTTGAGGAGAGACCCACCTTGCTGTCTCTCTTCCCGTTGGCCCTCGTAGCGAAACACTTCTTAATTGCCAAATACTTCCATAGAGCGGGCGAGACGTAAATTGTCATTTCCACCAGAGCTTCTGTGATCAAAGCTGCTCGATTCACAGCATGCTGATAGGAGAGTTTAGCCTTAAGCCTGTCTCGCACACACATACGCACATGGAAGATTGCAGTCTGGGTAACTCGCGATCCAAGACCCTTTACAAGCCACTCGTTGAAAGCAAAAACAAAGCGTCTTGAGCTTGATTTCTATATAAATCTCTTTTCATGACCGAGGTGGGGCACAAGAAGAAGATAAGATACCAATCACATAGATTCATAAGCACCGCAATGAGCACTTTATAGATTTAAGCTCACTTTTATGCAAATCTGATAGCGATAAAGTCAATACATACTCATCTCGATCTCAAAACACGGGCGTCCCAAAACAGAACATCTACAACACTTGGACTTCCACAATCAGCAGAGTTAAACGCTTGTTAAACTCACTGATTCAGTGACAAAGAACATACAGTTTAAACGAGACACTGACCCAGTATCTGTATGGCGTTGCGGCCCGGGCGGGTCACATGATGCGGTTGGATGGTCTCGTACAAAGTGGCGTGGCACAACAGTAAGCAGCTAACACTTATCCACAGACACAGGAGCCAGGACATGGCAGGAGCACCGGCTGAAGAGAAAAGACATCAAAGACAGAAGATAAAAGAAGGATGTTTATTCTATCTGACACACACCTACATGCACGCGCCATGTCAGCCCTCAGCATTACTGAATATTCAGCCGTTAACAAGCATTATTTCAGACTGTAAATTTATTTAAAGTCAATATAATTTATTAAAATCATTAATAGTCATTAAAAATGACAATGCAGTTTGAAATCAACCGGTATAGTAAAATATGACCACTGACTGATCACTAGATATTCTTAAAACTACCCAAATTAATTTTAAGGGAATAACCTTGTTTTTGTTTGCAGTACTTTATGGTGAGTGCATAACCTTGGATTGGGCAGCACTGCGAGACAAGATGACAAACCAAAAAGGTTAATTTATTTCTGTTTTATTATATAATGACACTGTTTTAGGGTAAATACATATGATATTCTAATACTAATATCAACCAAAACAATAAACAATAATTGACAGTATAGACAAATGTGCAGCGATGAGCCAAAATACTCAATACAGAAACTCTTCGAATGTTTAAACGAGTCCAAGTTTTCTCCAACTTTAATTTTGTAAGACAAAGGCTGACGTATGTATTGCTATTAACACTTAAATTACACCTCGGCTCATCTTCTAATTAAAAATGACAAAAACTCACTTTAAATGGCAAACAGTGTTTAATTAATGGATGGCACATCTGAGTTTTCCTGCACTCTTCAAGCTGACAGGCAGGAGCATCAGTCAGTGTACCCTCAAATGACATTGAAATTTCCAATGAATATTCATCAAGCCCCAAAATTAAGCATATAATTATTAACAGCACATTGTAATCCCCTTTGCTCCACTAAAGCCTCCTTAATCCACAGTTTTGTGGAAATGTGAACTGTTCCCAGAGGAGAGCTATTCTTTCCCTGGCTGGCAAACTGCCTTAAAAACTTCAACTGTCTTCTTCAACACTTTAAATGAAGATTTTGCACATGCTATCAAGTCTATTGACATGCAACAGAGAAAGATTATCTTTAAGGAAAATAATCAGCCTTGGACTTTAGAAGGTCACATAAACCTCAACACCGACGCAATGTATTCTGTTGCAGATCTTTCATTTTCCAGGTAAAATAACTAATTTATCTTTGAGATGGTGTCTGGCAGGTTAGTGAGAGCAGCTTGGGAGTCGGTGCTCGCAGCTACTGTATAATTAATGCACTGATCTGACAAATCTTCAGTTTGGATGCTTTTACATGTTTTACTTTATGGTCGCATGCTCATCACATTCCTCGGACACACCTGCACATGATCACCACAAGATATTATGTACTCTGTACACTTCAAATAAAGTCTTTATAGGCTACAGTTCTGGGGATAGAAATAAATACAAATATATATATATATATATATTTAAATTAATTATATAATTTTATTTTATAATATGAATGATAATTATTATTATTAATATACAATTTCTGTGTGGCTTCACATATTATTCTGAGAAAAAAACTAAGAAATGTTATACTCTATTTGCTCTTGCACTGTATTGCATCTGTTATTATTACGAAATACCGCTTGTGTGTGTTTTTGAATGTAAAATATTGTCCATCATATGTTCACTTGTCACAGTAGCAGCACTGAGCTTATTAAGGACTAGCAAGTAAATCCTATAAACGCATCTGATCTGTACATCCGATCAACACTTAGCATCTTTTATTAGCACGAAGGCAAATTATCAATGACTCCGAGACGAACATAATACATGCTTAAAAGTGTCTAGTCAAGTTTTCCGCTTCAAAAATACACAAACCTGCTGACTTTCTAGTCATTTTTTTCTAGATTTTTTACGTATTCCTCCCATTACAGAACCATCGCATTTAATCTTACCTGTTAGATACTGAGGAGAACGTTAAAGAAACGTGCCGTCAGAGCTGTTCATCCAATATCCTTAGCACATAGTCATAAATCCATCCATGCTCTCGAGAAAGAGCTTCCCAGCAAAAGTTCCTGTTTGGAACTGCGGGTTAGAGGAGGGATGAGGAGACTTTTGTTCCCGCTCCTGCCCTTGATCCCCTCTTCTATTGTAAGTCCTCCTGGCTGCAATCCACCGAACACCGTCAGGCACCCGACAACAGAAACTCCCGTCACAGCTGTGACACGCTGTCAGAAACTAGCTGGGATTTGAGGGACGAGAGACTTGTCATGCCACCTTTAAATCACCAGAGAAGCAACGTCTCCCTCCTGTTTCTCAGCCGACTCACGCCTCTCTGAAGGTGAAGCTTCTTTGGGGGATAACAAGCTAATTTGCCTCTTCACTTTTTGGTTTCACTCTCTTCTCTCGTGCGCTTGTTCTCTCCGTCCCTCTTTCCTCTCAGCTCTTCTCTCCCATTGAGAAGCCACTCAGTATGAGTCTCTCCTCTTCCCAGTGCACTGATTGGTGTGTACACGCATGTGTGAGTGCAGGCGTGCTTGTGTGTTTGACAATACCGCCTCGCGAGTGGGAGAGCGAGACACAGACGTCTTAAAGCAAGACTGCCCACTGTAGCCGAACAGAAAGGCAACTATATAGATGATATAACCTTGTATGCGTGTGGATTCTGCATGCAACTGCAGCCTAGAAAGAAGACTGACAAGATGGTTTAATTTCACAATATGCTTCCTCAGATTTTGGAGGGTTTGAACAAAGAGACTGGAATATGCTCAGAGCAACACGCTTTTAATAGAAGGGTGTCTGCAGCTGCGTTTGCAATCTTCTCATTATTCAGAAATTGCTGCTGTGTTTGTACAATCTAAATGGCTCTTTGTGTTGCGCCTGGCTCTCGCTGGTTGTTGAGTGTTGCCAGAATAAAGTTGCAGCTGGCACGCCTGGCACACAGAAACAGTCGTCCCCTTCATGTGTGCTGACGCTGTTGTGGGAATTCAGTGGTTTTTAACATCCGAGATGATATTTAGATAATAAAAAAATATATATAAAAAAATAATACAATAAGGATGTTTGTGTGTGTGCATATATATATACACACACATATATATATATATATATATATATATATATATACACACATATATATTATTTCACATAGTAGATGGCCCTAATACAGAATAATGTTATCATAGAAAAGTAAGTGTATAGAGCTCATAAAGTAATTTAGAAAGGCAAAATGACACACACACACACACATTTATGCATTTTCATATTGTTTTTCTAACCAAATCTATACTGTATTAGCAACAGAAACCACTGTATCTCGGGGGCCAACTGGGATATGAAATGTAGGCAAACCAAATCTTTTGAAATTTTACAGGCGTGTGCTGAGGCAGTCGTGTCAAGATCTATTCCTTCTTTCTTGACACGACTGAATACATCGTGGCATTTCAGTGACAGTAAAGCTGACAAATGCTGCATAAAGCAGCTGGAGCGGAGAACCTGCACACGCTGTCGTCACATGAATATCTAAGGGCTGAAAAATATGTGTGAAAGCATGCGTGAGTGTAGATGAGTGAATCAAGATCGGACAGATAAAGCACTTGACCTCAACTCATGCTTAAATCGGAGATTCATTTCTGATGGTAGGAACATAGTTCTACTTGAGCGCAGACAGTGAGCCTAGCCAAAGGGTGTTTCTCGTCCTGCTGTTGTCTGAGACATTCGATGATCTCCACATGCAAGACTGCCAAGACTGGGATCGCAGGCTGGAGTGGAGCAGCTGTTGTTAAGGGGTACAGGGGAAAAATACAGTGTAACGAAACAGTGAAAGGCAGATATTTATTACTTTCTCAGTAGGATGCCATAAAGAGACCAAGGGACTGGTTACCTGCTGAGGTAATTGGCACCTGTGTAAGTGAAACTGTTAACAATAACAAGGCATGTCTGCATGTACACTATAGTGGCCGATGATACATTTCACCAAATCGCATTGCAATGGCTTGAAAATGTCTATAAATTGTCATTGTGAAAAAAAGATCTAAAAAATAAAAATACTGTTACACGTGTTTTCATTCTCATCTGTTTACATTCACTTAAAGGGATAGTTCACCCAAAAATGAAAATTCTGTCATTGAGTACTCACCCTCATGTCGTTTCAGACCTGTTAGACCTTCGTTCATCTTCTGAACACAAATTAAGATATTTTTGAATTCCGAGAGCTCTCTGACCCTCCCATAGACAGCAAGGATCCTAACATGATCAAAGTCCAGAAACGTAGTAAGGAAGGACATTGTTAAAATAATTCATGTGACATCAGGGTGACATCATGTGACACCAACCGTAATTTTACGAAGCTACGAGAATACGTTTTTGCTCAAAGAAAACAAAAATAACGACTTTATTCAAAAATTCATCTCCTCCGCATTACCCTGGCGCCATTTTCGAGTATTGCATACGTAAACAATAGTGGTTGTCAGTAACGAAGTAGCTTTACTTCACTTTAGATATAAATTCCAAATATTTTTTTATTCAACACCTATATAGATTACATCTGAGGGAAAAAGAAAGGATGTGATGTTCAGAACATGGTCAATACAGAAATTATCAGAGTGGGAAGTGATGCCCTCTGGGGGTATTTGGCCAGGGGTGTTTTTACACCACAAACAAGGTTTGAGAAGAAAAAAAATCATTATGAAACTATAATTATATTTTACTTAAAATGTTCTTCCAAGCCTTATTCTCATGTCATATATAACTGACGTTCTGCAAAACAACAAGTTCTAAAACACTTTTTTCTTACTGGTGAAAATTAGATGGTGAAATCTGTTTTCTCTCAGGTACATGGCAGTGTAAGCTTCACAGTGAACATTACTACATCACTCTCATCAACATAGTCCATATCAATAACAAAATATATATCTTGACTCTATATAGTGGATATTTGGGGGAAATCCCAGGTATTTTGAGCAGTAGGATTATAAAAATATGCGCAAATATAAAATGTAATAAAGTAGTCTATAACAAAACTGCAAAATAAATCTATGAGTACTTTTTTACTTAAGTACATAAAAAAATGAGTACTTTTGTACTTTCACTCGAGTAAAATTGAAAAAGCAGTACTTTTAATTTTACTGGTGTAATATTTTATAATACGTATCTGTGCTTTTACTCAAGTACTTGATTTGTGTTCCTTGTCCACCACTGGTAAACAACGTATTCAACGTATCCACGTACGGTGCTGCAGACACAGACACAGTATGATGATATACTGAAGTATTTTGTGTGCATATTGGTTGGTAAATGTGAAAGAGAAGTCAATTTCGCTTCGACAAACCTTTTCTGCAGCAGAAATGCACCGAATGGTTTGAGAACGAACACAGGCTGGGAACCGGGATCGCTGTTCTCGCGCTTCAGATGTGTGCGCTGCACGAAAACAGTATGCAAGTTCTTTCCCCTCCTGCACTTAAATAGTTTAATATCACATTAAAATGCGAATGCAGGAATCATTTAACTGAATCGAAATGCACGCGTCTTTTCGAATACCCGGTTCTTGGAAATTTTGAACTGGTTCTAAAATGGAACAGGTTCTCAATACACAACCCTATCTATAACACGGCTAAAAAAGAACCGAAGCAGGGGCAACCATCAAAGGAAGAACACATTTTGTTATGTGGCTTCCAGTCTTGACATTGATTATAATGAAAACAATTTAGGTTTGACAAGTTGAAATGGTGTGAGCAAAAAGGGAACTGTGAGTAATGAGAAAAAAGTTTATGAGTCCCTGTGAACTTTGAGCACAGACCTTGAATTTTATTATGGCCGCCCTGTTGACCACTGCTTTAATCAGAGCGTTAGTGCCATAATGTAATGGCCGTGACTCAGCAAAATACTGCCGCTAAAGATGAAGGACTTAATGGCATGGACGTGAAGCACAGAATGTGACAAAATTAGTATAATTTGTAACTAATGCACTGCCACAAAAGTACAATAAAGGGGGAGAAGGTGGAATTAAGGCTGGAGGGTTAAAAAAAATCAGAATTAGCTTAGATGAGTGCATTAGCATTTGACTAGCTATGCTTTTAAAACGCCTTTTGTGCTGGCCGTCTTCATGAAAATGTATGGCTTATGAATATGGCTTGTTTATTTCAGTCGCTTCAAAATCACATTTGTGTTCTGTCAATGTTGTGTGCCACTAAAACTTGAAACACGTCTTTCTCAAAACATCTTTATATGCCTCTAAGGACGACTTAAAAGAAAAATCATCCAATTAGCAGTTTCTCACGGCGATTATGTATGTTTACGACAGCGATGCTGTTCCGTGTCTCATTGTTTTGTCATCTGGGGTTTGGTTTTCTCATTTATGACTTTTCTTTTGCGTCTTGAGGCTTGCGTTTTGAGATGCCACTGGCTTTATCGTTACTGTAGTTTTCACTCCCTACCCTTCCTTTAGTCTCTCATCTCTTGGGCTCCTAATATTTCCAAGCATCTGTCGCCGCTGTCCATGCCAAGCTGGGCTAGACCTGTCCAAACACCAGGAGCCAGCTGTTCGCAACCAAGCTCCACAGATAAATGCTGGTCTGGTCCTGCCACTACCCACAATTTCTTCATGTCACACATTAGTTGAACAACGCCTTGAAGGGACAGTTCAAGTAAATATGTAAATTCTGTCATCATTTACTCATCCTTGTGTCATTCCAAACAAGTATAACTTTATTTATTCTGTGTAACAACAATATTTTGAAAAATATCTTGTTTTTATTTGTCTGTACAATGAAATTCAATGGGGTTCAATGTTGCACAAAACATTTGGAGTTCCGCAGAAATAAAAAAAAAGTTTGGAATGAGATGAAGGTGAGAAAATGACGACAACATTTTATTTGAAGTTGGTAACCAAGGTTATATCAAGTATATTAGAATCTAACACCCACTTGGATAGTTATGAGGCTTACTGTGGAGTGCATGTTTTACAACATAAGATGTCTTCAGACTGAGACACTCCAAAGCAAGAAGAGGAAGTGCACTCAATGATTCATAAACTTAGTGGGGTGAGTGTCTGAAGCACTCATGAAACAATCTTGCTTTGCTCGGAGGTGCCTCAAGGCCAAAAGGGCCTGGAAATGAATTATAAAAGCAAAAAAAAGAGTTTTGTGTGATCCAGACAAAGACTAAATTCATTGTATACATTTGAATTGTCTGAATAAATGCTGACTTGTCCTTGATCAACCTTTAGCAGAATTCAAAGTAAAAATGTTCTTAAATCTTAAAACATCAGACATGGGAGGAAGATCTCACCCAGAAAATTATAAAAGGATATTGTCATAAAAAACAGATTTACACTGAAGTTAAATATTCAAACACTGCAAATGTTTGACATTATTACAATCCTCTTTTTTGGATATTAAAACGGGTCCAGTCAGGATTTATAAACTGCCTTTAACCTAGGTTTTTTTGCTTAGTTTTTTTCTATTGAAAGTGCTTATACATCTAATATACACGTTTCTGCATTGCTTTGACTGTTCTCTACAGATTTCTCCTTCTCGAATAGCAGAATTTTGAGTACTTTTTAATTACTACCTTCAGTAAAGGTAACACAGGATTCACATCTCACATACAGATGTACTAACACATTACAGCATTCACACTAAAAGCTTGAATCATTGTGTCGCGTCCCTTTCACCGAAATCAAACTTACGTAAAATGCTTTGTGGGTACAATTGCAAATGACTGACTCACATACACAAACGGAAATGTATATTCATGGAAGGATTATTACACAAATATTATTGTGCTTTCATCTCAGGCAGGATCGTCTGCAAAGCTAATGAGTGTCAGTGGCAAATTAAGGAAACCAATTAGAAACACATATTAGACAAAAAACATTGGCCAAGGGAATGAAATTGTGAGCTAAATTACCTGAATTAAACAAAATATGGATTGTTAATATCAGTTCATAAACAATATTTATTTTATAAGTAGAAATTAATGTTAATTTCATCCTAAAACAGTGTTTTACATTTACCAAGTTGCATAAATTGTATATATATATATAAGTATGCCTAGATATACCTAGATAAAAGATTCCTAATTACTATTTTGTTTTAGTTTTTATGATTAAATAGTATTAGGGACCCCCATTACACCTCATCCTGCCTGCATGTCCTCTTTTTGTTTTGAAAAATGCAATATGTTACCCTAATATTATGTTTGTAACTTTATTAGTCACCTCAAGGGATCTTATGCTCGGGTAAAATGTGAAATTGATTTGCCTGACTGCAGTGTTATGAAGTTGTTTTTCTGTTGTACTGACCTGATTAAAACTTCACAGTAAATATTATGTTCCTGTCTCCTCATTTGAATTTCAATGCAGGAGCTGCATATGGCCCACGAGTTAAGCCAAATTCAACTAAACAGGGTACAAATACCAGTGCATTTACATGCATTGTCTGCTTTGTTTTACTGCCCAATTTTCAGGCATGGTGCAAATTTGGTAAAAGCACAGACATATTTCGAAAGTTCATGCTGGACGAAACAGCACAAAGCATTTTATGCCAATTTTATGAAGAATCCGGTTAGTCCATCTAGGACCCCAAAATGTCAAAGAAATCTGTACTCTATCCAGCTGAGTAGAAATCCCAAAATGATGTGTCATCTGAACTATTTTATTAAGATCATTAATGTCCTTACAATACAAGCATTACATACTGAATAATAGTATATAACTGAATAGATTCACATTTTGCTAGTCATCCAAAATGCAAATCATTACATCATTAAAATAAAAAAACTAAACTAAAATTAATTTTAAATACAATGAAATCAAAAACCCTTACTAAAAATATAAAATATTAAGTAATATTTGTCATAGGAACATCAACCAAAATAAGAACTGCTAATATGTGAATGTGAAATTAATTTAAAATATCTTGGTGTACTTCATGGAAATATTCAAAGGGGTTCGGCTGACAAAAAACACTTTGCGGATCCAAATTTGTTAGATTGTTGATGTTATTGTGCTAAAATACACTATGCAAAAGTGGTGCAACTCGTTAGAGAATTTGCCCCAAAATGTATTTAACATCGCAACATGTCTCTATTTGCTCAATTATTAGGTCTTAATTAACGGTTAACAAATAAAAATAATATAAAATAAATGAATAAGCTTGTTGCTTCATTCTCCTCCAGCAATTTGAGAGACAGGATTTCTGCAGTTTCCCTCAAAATCAATATTTATGATAGCTTCAGGACTGAGAACGTTGGAACGTTGCATATTGAAGGCTCGTCTTAATTATTCCCTCATGGTAAAGAAGGAGCACACAAGCCTATGCGCTCTAATTGACATGGTGTAAAATCTCCCTCAGGTGCACGGCACAGAAACCTGTACAAAACAGGGTGTTTGTGCATTTTTCAAAGAGGCTGGTTTGAAGAAGACTGCGGGATGAGACAGACTGAGACTTTATATTTGTCTCTGAGGTGTTTACGTGCGGAAGAAAGAGTGCCGATTGGTGGCTTCTCGCGATCCCGGTGGAATAAACCATCTATTAGCGGTTAGAGAAGATACTGAGAGGAGCTTGGGTGTTTGTTTTGTGTTGTATTCTCTTCTCCCTCTCACACAAGATGTTTGAAGTAGGTCAGAGAGATGTTGTGTCGGTAAAGTGTGGGGACCTGCGAGGCCTCAGCAGGAGATTTCTTCCAGCATACTCACAAGGAGCAAAATAATTGAGTGATATTGAAATACTTTTTCAAGATGTCTGCAGTGGTAACATACTGTACCTGATTCAAATCAAAGCCTGCACGGGTTCCTGCTTAAAGGAATACATTTAAAGGGATAGTTCCGTCAACATTTACAGTTTCTTATGCTCATCAAGGCTACATTGCTTGATCTAAAATACAGTAAATAAATAGTATGAAATATTATAATTAAAAATGTAATTTATTCCTGTGATGGTAAAGCTGAATATTGAGCACCATTACTCCAGTCTTCAGTGTCACATGATTCTTTAGAAATCATGGTGGTGATGATGATTCCCCATGTAAAGCGCTTTGAGTACCCAGAAAAGCGTATACATGCAACAAATTATAATTATTATTAATCAAATATGCTTCTTTGTTTTCAAAACAGTTGTGCTGCTTAGTATTTTTGTGTAAACAATGGCATTTTTCAAAGATTTATATAAACCATATAACCATTATATCATATCATATTTCATATTACATCAAGGGCTTGGAAAAACATGAGGGTGGGTAAATAAAGATTTTTTTTTTTCCTGAGGAAGAACATGTTACTCAACAGCCAATGTTTGGCAGCCTCAAAAAAGAAGCAGACACTGATTGAATAAAAATAGACAAGAGGATGGTACACGGGTTTGAAAGGACCTTTATGACTCGCTGAATGTTGTGTGTTTGTTGAGATAAGTAAGAAAAAGAAAAATCAACTACAGCTAAAAGCAACAAGAAAATGAGTTGTTGCCAAGCCCGTAACCAGCTATGAGGTCACCGAGGTTCGGACCTCGGTAAATTTGTCATGTTTAAAAATAAAATTTGCTCTCTGAATGACTAATTTGGTGTTTAAAACTCCTCATATGAATCTGCATGACATGTATAATTCAGTTTAGACAGTTTGCAAGAATGTTTAGCGTCCGTGGTATGAAAATGATCTCTGTAAGAGGCTGCGGGTGCAGCCTCCATGTTGCCAGATCCAGCTACTATAAGCGTTATTGGACTAGTATTTTCCACTTTATTTGACTTTTTAGAATGTTAATAGTGGGAATTTAAAGTTCATTTAGAAAGTGGGAAGTTGCAGTTTAGGGTCAGTGATATCTTTATCTTATCTTATTTGCAAAAGAGTTGAAATCATTTCGGCTTTTGTTTGATTTAATAGTAATATTTAGCAACACTGCATCGCCGGCACTTAAACTGACAGTAATCAAAAAAAGCCCATGGACATGTTATTGCTGAGAGGATATGACAATCGGTAAGGGAAAAGCAAAAAAAAAAAATCATGATATTATCTATCAGAAACATTATAAATGCTCTGAAATCAGTAGGATTTAGCACTAGTACACAGATATGTAGAACAAGTATGTTACAGAATTTCCACAAAGTCATGCTAAAAACATTTATAAAAAGGAACTAAAAGTTATAATCTATACAGCAATGATTATTAATGAAAACTATAAGAGTAATATATATTATTGCATGAATAATAAGCAACTGATAAAATAATCCACCCCATGGTAAAGTATTAACAAATTTTGATGCAATAAATAGGGTATGGTTTAAAATTATCATGATCATTTAAAAATTATCCATCCAAAACAGAGAAATATATTTCACAAACATCTACATGCCTGTCTCTTTTAAAGTGTTTACAGTGTATACAATGAGTTGTATTTGTAGGGGTTAGTACAATTCTTTAACACTCCACCACCACCCCCCGTCCACCCCCACCGGACCCGGATCATTTTCAAAGCCTGGCCATGGCCATGGATGATTCATATCTGTATCATGAGACACTGCTTTGGAATGAGACACAATTCATGCAAATAATTAAAGCATCTTTTTCAGCCTTATGAGATAGGAATAATTATTCAGATTGTATTATAACATAACATTATTAAAAAAAATGTAACCAATGTAAGTTCAATCATAAAAGTTCCCTGAGTGTTCAGGAGGAGAATGTATGTATTATGCATGCATGTATGGATCTATCGATCTATCTATCTATCTATCTATCTATCTATCTATCTATCTATCTATACAAGCCACCGCCATACCTTTTCCCATAGTACTTACTATATTATCTATATGTTTGGACCAGGACAACATATTGTCAAGCATCACACCCAGCAACTTAACATGTGTTACTTGTTCCACTGGCACCCCGGTAATAAAGAAATTCAAATAAGCAGCTTTAGTCATACTATTTTTGTTACTAAAAACAATATATTTAGTTTTTCTCAATTTAAAATCAATTTATTAATTCGAACCCACTTCGTAATTGTTAACAACTCATCACTTAAATGTTCCTGAAGCTCGGTTAATGTATGAACCACGGAAAACATTGTAGAATCATCAGCATACATAACTATATTTGTCTTATCAAACAACATATGGTAAATAATTTCTAAAAATGGAAAACAATAATGTAATAAATAGTTTTAGCCTCCGAGAAAGATACATTATAAAACACTCTGTTTTCTATTAGAAAGATAACTTCCAATCCAATCAAGAGCTGTGAATGAAAAACCATAACATTTTAGTTTAACAACAAGAATGTCATGATCAATAACATCAAAAGCTGCTGTATAGTCTAAGAAGACAGCACCGACCAATTTCTTATCATCTAGGGTTGCTAACCATTCATCTGTTATGTGTATAAGAGCAGTACTTGTGGAGTGACCTGGTCTGTAACCATGTTGTGCATTAGTAAATAATCCATTGATTGTAAAATTTGTTTAAAATAATTTTCTCCAAGAGCTTGCTCAAAACAGGAAGAATACTAATTGGCCTACAATGAGATCCTGAATATATTCTTTCCATCTGTGTATCAGCCCGTGGAATGTTTTAGCCTATTGTTGCAGATACTAACTTAGATGCAGATCAGAGGAAATTCGGTGACTTTGAAATCCATTTTAAAACTACCCCAAACAGGTTCACATAGATTTGTATGGAAGCCCATTGAATAAAACATAAAAAAAGATTATTGCGACTTTTTATCTCACAATTCTGGCTTTTTAACTTTTTTTCTCAGAATTGCGTGATATAAACTCGTAATTGCAGGAAAAAAATACAGATATGTTCTCAGAATTTCGAGCTTATATCTCACAATTCTAAGAAAAAAACTGATTTTTGAGATAAAATAACCATACATTTAAATACTTTTACAATTATATCCTTTTTTTACATTTATTCGCTAGTATGTTAAAAAAAATAATGAAAAAGAATGGAAGGATGGACATTAGGAACAAGTTGCAAGCCAGATTGAAGCTCACATCATCACGAGCACAGCTCAATGTGTTGGAGATAGAACGTGACATTACCGCATTTTTTTACATTATTCATTCAGGGCGAATAAAGTGATATTTGAAGGATCTGTACGGGTTTGATGGGGAAAAAAGCTGCACAGAGTGCAGGACCTTTGAAATGGTGGCTAATGCTTAAGGCAGGAAAATGGAGCAGAGGATAAAAAAACAGCATTGATTTAAAGGCTCATTGGCTCTTTTCATTGGCTCCATTCTGTCTAACCTACTCTAGAGCAACACTATTTGGTATTCAATATATTTTTCTGAATAGAGTGCAGATTGCGACTGATCAGGGGCCTGTTCTGGGGACTATGGCAAGCAGGCGCTGACCTTCTGTGGCCATCAGCTGCCTTAGTGTTTTATAAAGTGATTATTAAGGGATTTGACCTCTGGCTTTTCATCTAGCCATTATATTGAGTGACATCATCATCAAGTGTCTATCAAAGTAGATAGTGAAGGGCACATGGGAACTGCAGTTGGGTCCTTTTGTTGAAAAATCCAATGCAATAAAGCAACAAAGTCTAAACAGGGCTGTAACTGTCCTCAAAATCGGCATTGTGTAACTAATGCTCCTGCTTTTGCCTTGGTGTCACAACACAGGACACCTGATACTGAATGCATTTGAGTAAAGGCACATGGGACATGTTTCTTTATAGCAATAAAGTATGTTCAACCTTATGCAAATCGCTGGGCTTGAATATTACCCCGTGAGTGACTCTGACACATTTAGGAACAAATAAACAGAGTCCCATCAATCGTACATGGATTACTTTATACGTGGATCCTGTCAAGAACAAAAAAACACATCAACTTAGTACATGGACCCTGACAGAATAAATTACATCAGCAAAGTATGTGGGACATTTTGGATTACTTTACTTTGGACTAGTAAGCCAATTCTCAAATAACTACCCACTTAAAATATATAAGTACTTATATTGTCCAATCTATAGAGACTCTGTGTGTTCCCCGAATAGTGAGGTCAAAATATAAATGTAATGCAGGATCTAGAAAAAAATCTGATCGTGATTAAACCAGAAAAATGCAAAATAAATGAACAAAAACTATTTTTAAAGCTTGGGCTCCTAAAAATTAGGTCACTCACACCCAACGCTATTGCAAATGAAATAATCACAGATAATAGTTTTGATGTAATCTGTTTGACTGAAACCTGGTTTAAACCAAATTATTTTATTGGTCTAAATGAGTCTACTCCACCAAAATAATGTTATAACCATAATCCTTGTCAGACTGGTCGTGGCGGCGGTGTCGCAACAATACATAGCGCTATTCTCAATGTTACTCAGAAAACAAGGTACAGGTTTAACTCATTTGAAATACTTACATGCTAACATTACTATCGAAATGTTACACTGTCAGATATGCAAAATAACTCTGTTCTATCTCTTGTTACTGTGTATAGACCGCCAGGGCCATATACAGATTTTCTAAAAGAGTGTGCAGATTTCCTCTCAGACCTATTGGTTAATGTTAATATACGCAAACTCAAAGATAACCAAAATAATCCAAGGTTTTTATTTAGCATAGTGATTAGATTAACAAATAAACAGATGTCACCCGATCATAATATTCCCTCACAGTTTAATAGTAATGACTTTAGATAACATCAGAAATACAATAACAAATGTAGATTCTACAGCGTATAGTACTTCAGCTTCATTCATCGCACCCAAAGGAAAACTGCAGTGCTTTACAACTACAGTGGGGCAAATAAGTCTTTGATACACTGCCAATATTCAAGGTTTCCCACTTACAAAAAAATAGAGAGATCTGTAATTTTCATCGTAGGTACACCTCAACTGTGAGACAGAATAAAAAAAAAAATCCATTCAATCTGTAATGAGAGGGGTCAGGGCGTTGAGATCCAAATGCAGCTTTATTAATATAAACAAGAGGAGATCAGACAAGCAAAGTTCAGTGACAGTAACAGGTGTAACGTAGGCAAGGCAGACTCATCAACAGTGGCAATGCTAAGGTCGAGGCAGGCGGCAGACAGAGAGAGTATCCGAAGGGCAGGCAGGATCAAAAGGGCAGGCAGCAAACGGTCAGAGTCGTAAGAACAGTCCAGGTAACAAACAGAGAAACACACTAGGTAAACGCTCGGAAATGTCAGATGGCACTAAACAAGACTTCGCAATGAGAGAGATGAAGTCCAAGGCTTATAAAGCGTGCCTGACGGAGTGAAGCTGTGCAATTAGTGCAAATGAGTGATTGGTGACAGCTGTGTGATTAGTGCAAATGAGTGATTGGTGACAGCTGTGTGATTAGTGCAATGGTGGATGGGAAATGCAGTCCTTGGGTGATGTGCAGCTGTAGTGTGGTGCAAGAGATGTGGTGAGTGGGCGTGAGCTCATGAACCGGATTCGTGACAAAATCACATTGCATGATTTTTAAATAATTATTTTCCATTTTATTGCATGAAATAAGTATTTGATACAATAGAAAAATAGAACTTAATATTTGGTACAGAAACCTTTGTTTACCATTACAGATGCCAGACGTTTCCTGTAGTTCTTGACCAGGTTTGCACACACTGCAGCAGGGATTTTGGCCAACAACTTATATTTTGGTCTCGTCTGACCACACGACATTCTCCCTTGCCTCCTTTGGATCATCCAGATGGTCTTTGGCAAACTTCAGACGGGCCTGGACATGTGCTGGCTTGAGCAGGGGGACCTTGCACACGCTGAAGGATTTTAATCCATGACGGTGTAGTGTGTTACTAATGGTAACCGTTGAGACTATGATTCCAGCTCTCTTCAGGTCATTGACCAGGTCCTCCCGTGTAGTTCTAGGCTGATCCCTCACCTTTCTAAGGATCATTGATACTCCACGAGGCGAGATCTTGCACGGAGCCCCAGTCCGAGGGAGATTGACAGTCATCTTGAATTTCTTCCATTTTCTAATAATTGCGCCAACAGTTATTGCCTTCTCACCAAGCTGTTTGCCTGTTGTCCTGTAGCCCATCCCAGCCTTGTGCAGGTCTACAATTTCGTCCCTAGTGTCCTTAGAAAGCTCTTTGGTCTTGCCCATAGTGGAGAGATTGAAGTCTGATTGATTGAGTGTGTGAACAGGTGTCTTTTATACAGGTAACGAGTTCAAACAAGTGCAATTTATACAGGTAATGAGTGGAGGATAGGAGGGCTTCTTAAAGACAAACTAACAGGTCTGTGAGAGCCAGAATTCTTGCTGGTTGGTAGGTGATCAAATACTTATTTCATACAATAAAATGGAAGTTAATTATTTAAAAATCATACAATGTGATTTTAAACGTATCACTGCATCTAAACTAACAACATGTTTATTAGATCCTATACCCACTAAATTATTGAAAGAGTTGTTACCTGTAGCAGAAGAACCGCTTCTCAATATAATTAACTCCTCGTTATCTTTAGGTCACGTCTTTAGGTTACAGACCCATTTCAAATCTTCCGTTTATGTCAATTTTTTTTGAAAATGTAGTGTTTGCTCAATTGTGCTCCTTCTTGCAAAAAAGTTATATCTATGAAGAATTTCAGTCAGGTTGTAGGCCCCCGCCATAGCACAGAAACTGCACTTGTTAAAATTATAAATGACTTGCTTCTTGCGTCAGACCAAGGCTGCATCTCATTGCTAGTTTTACTTGATCTTAGTGCTCCGTTCGACACTATAGATCATGACATACTGATAGATCGATTACAAAACTATACAGGTATTCAAGGGCAGGCTTTAAGATGGTTTAGATCCTACCTGTCCGATCGCTACCACTTTGTTTATTTAAACGGGGAGGCATCTCAATTATCACCAGTAAAGTATGGAGTACCACAAGGATCTGTCCTAGGTCCTCTGCTATTTTCATTATACATGTTGCCCCTTGGTAATAATATTAGAAAATATGGGATTTGTTTCAATTGTTATGCTGATGACACTCAACTATATCTCTCAACAAAACCAGATGAAACTTCTAAACTATCTAAGCTAACGGAGTGTGTTAAAAATATAAAAGATTGGATGACCAGTAATTTTTTCCAATTAAATTCAGATAAGACAGAGATATTACTTATTGGACCTAAAAACAGTACACAGAATATCTTTGATCACAATTTGCAACTAGACGGATGTAATGTCACTTCCTCTACAGTTAAAAATCTGGGTGTTATATTAGACAGCAACCTATCTTTTGAAAATCATATTTCCCATGTTACAAAAACAGCATTCCTCCATCTTAGAAACATTGCCAAGCTACGGAACATGTTAAGTGTCTCTGATGCAGAAAAGCTCGTTCATGCATTCATGACCTCTAGACTGGACTATTGTAATGCACAATTACTCAATTAGGTGGTTGTCCTGCATCTTCAATAAACAAGCTACAGATAGTACAAAATGCTGCGGCTAGAGTCCTTACCAGGTCAAGAAAATATGATCATATTACTCCAATTTTACAGTCTCTGCACTGGCTACCTATTAAGTTTCGTATCAGTTACAAAATATCATTACTTGCCTATAAGGCCCTAAATGATTTAGCTCCTGCGTACCTAACTAATCTTCTATCACGCTACAATCCAACCCGCTCCCTAAGGTCGCAAAACTCTGGACTCTTGGTAGTACCTAGGATAGCAAAGTCCACTAAAGGAGGTAGAAACATTTCATATCTGACTGCTAAACTCTGGAATAGCCTTCCTGATCGTTTGGGGTTCAGACAAACTCCCTCTGTTTAAATCTAGATTAAAGACACATCTCTTTAGCCAAGCATTCATATAATGCATCTCACAATCTTGTACTACAGGTATATCTGATCAAACGCACATTATTATTCTTTAGCTTGTGTTGAACAAATCATTTTTGCTTGGATGGAACAACAGCTATGTCAATCATATCTCTATTTGTTTGTGTTTCTGCCATGGGATTAACATCCCGTGGAAACTAGGAATTGCACAAGCTTCAGTTTGGATACAACCCTTAAATGATCTAAGATGACCGAACACCTGTAAAGAGATGATACCAACCCCTCAGAGGATGCCAACCCTCAGACAATATACAGAATTACCTAATTTAGCAATAGGTTAAATATATTACGTTTCTACAATGTATAAATATATTGTGGAAGCTTAATTTCCTGTAAAGATGCTTTGCAACGATTCAATCGTAAAAAGCGCTATACAAATAAACTGGAATGTAACTTTTTCTAATTGTTTACTTTTTTTTTTTTAATACATCACCAAAAAAAACGAAAATTTGCTTCAAATTCACTCGTCCTCAGGCCATGCAAAGGCCATGTGGGTTAGTTTGTTTCTAAATCAGAACTGATTTGAAGAAATTTGAATCACTTGCTCATCAATGGATCCTCTGCAGTGAATGGGTGCCATCATAATAAGAGTTCAAACAGCTGATAATTATCACAATAATCCAAAAGTGAAACGTTGTGATTAGAAATAAATTGCTAATTAAGTTAAAATAGTCTTGATGGATTTGTTTCCTGCAAACACAGCTTTTCACAAAACAAGCCTTTGATGAAGTCATGTTGTGGATTATTGTGATGTTTAAACTCCCATTCTGACAGCACCCATTCACTGCAGAGGTGAGCAAGTAATGCAATGCTAAATTCCTCCAAAATCTGTTTGAAATAATGAAACAAACTCATCTAAACCTTTTCTTTAATGGACGTTCATTTTTAAACAGTCCCTTCAAAGTACAAAAGATAAATATAAAACTGAATCCTAAATGGACATGGCAAGAGGAGAAAAAAGCAATAACAGATTTTTCCGAGTCCCTTTCTTGCCCTTTTAATGTCCACTCTTTGCTTACTTCCTCCCGGCCGTTCATCTCTCAGTCTCCCAGTGGACCTGAGGGAAATTGACTCTTAGTCTGCTCTCCATACATCACCTACTGACACTGATGGCCCGACTTTTGGATTATTACATCTGATGTTTCTTTCTTAAATCAATTATTCAAGATCTCAGATTCATGTCAGAGAGCAAGTCTATTCATCATTCCTAATTGCCATGCACCACGTCGCCATTGATCAAAGCACCTCCACCTTCCTCCTCAATATTTAACATCATTGAAAAAAGACATGAAATAATAAAAAACCTGTCGCTTACTCCAAAAGCTCACTTGTGGCCCTTTTATTAATGTTGTGGCTTCAATCAACATAAACGTCAGCTTTTGAGGAAAGTTTATCGACATATTGTCAGGAGCTATGCATGAAAGGTAATTTCAGTCTGTTCTTCTCACAAATCTACTGTATCTTAAGGCTTTTAAAAAGTTGGAATAAAGTTAATGTCACAGAGACCACATTTCTGACACTTTTATGGTGCTTTTTGTCATTTCTGAACTTTTGAATGCCAGAAATTTTAGATTGGGGAGAATCACTCTTACAGCAAGCCGCACTTAGGCAAAAGTCTTCACATTTATTTCAGTTATGCAGGTAAGCCAGCACCAAAACAAGCAATATATATATATATATATATATATATATATATAAATAATGGGGTAACTTGTCATTATGATTAATAAAAACTAATACAAAAAAGCAAGTGGAAAAAGATGACAAAGAAATAAAAATTTAAACGACAAATTAAATTAAAAACTTCAATAACCCTGCATGAAGTAACATGGAAATTCAAGCATGGGCCTTTCAACTTACCAATAACTCAAGTCAAGGAAGCAAGGCTGTTCACCATATGACCTTTGCTTATATGATAGTCATGCACAAATTATTGGAAAAGTGACTATCGGAGCTTACTGTCTGTAAACAAGCAGACATTGTCTTGCTAATTCAGCTGTTTGTGATAAGATCCCAGCAATTGATTGCAGCTTTGGCTATAGAGGAACAAAAGAAGATATCAGTGACCTCGCACTGGTTTTTAATGCACCTATGAAGCATGTTTTCAGACGAACTACTGTAATGCTGAAGGGTCAACACAAGAAAATGGAGGTCATTTGTAGAAAACTGCAAATGGGAATTACACCATGTATCTGTTGTTCTACCGAGTAAACAGCCAGTGAGTAACAGCGGTTTACAAAGAATGATGTGAGATTAGTCGGTTATTTAACTATTTTGAGCTAGCAAAAACAAGAACAATCAAAAGCAGTTTAATGTTTATCAGAATAATGTCTAAGGTCTATCAGAAAGGATGAAATGTGTGTTTGCAGCAGACCACAGTCCCCTGAAATACATTAACCTTTACAAAAACATAAAATGCAGCAAAACAAACAACTTCCCTGAAAATCTGTTTGATCAAGCAGTTCATTTGCATTTAACTGCAAAAAAATAGGAAAGATTTTTTTAAAACAACCATTGGGATAGTCTGAGGTAAATAATATTGGCATTACGGTGGGAAAGGCTTCGGAACAGAATGCGAGTCACATTTCTAATGCAAATGATTACCATCTTGTATCCATCTTCACTACGCCCTCGCCATGACCTTTCATAAAGCGCTTTTTCATTCTCTGATAGACTAGCGTTTCAAAGAAGACATTTTCTTTCAAAAAGGCTGCAGAGAGCAAAGGTTGAGGGCACTCACAGATCTTGGTCTTATTTAAGGTTTCTATCGCTTTGTCTTTGCCTTGCAGGTTCTTCATTTCCTGTGAGATCAGTTGTACATGGTTGAATCCACTGGGGCTAAGACTCACTGAAGCCACACTCTTACATTCAACTGGCGTAGACTAACATTCAGTAAATCAGTAGCTGTCTTTAAGGTAAATGGGAAAACTCATCTAAAGAAACATCTTGTCATCATTTCCTTGCCCTCTGTCCTGTATATCATTATTCAATAGAAAACAGTCAGTGCGGTCTTTTCTTCAAAATATAATTTATGTTCCAAAGAAGAAATGCAAACAGCTTTGGAACTACATGAGGGTAAGTATAATTTTCATATTTTGGTGAATTATCCCATTAATCTAGTGTCCCAATTACCAACTCGATAATAAAATTAGACGACTCCCAACTGTTTTCACTGAAAGTTCACCACTCTTCACTTGTGAGTCTTTAAGACCCATTTTTTAAGAATGGAAGGGGGTGATATATTAAATTGCCCGCAACAATTCCCTGATTTAAATTTTAGCAAATTATGGTTAAGTCTGGCAAAACAAGAGCAGCAGTATCATGCAAAGATGCACAATTGCAATAATCTAAATGAGGAATTAAAGGGATAGTTCACACACAAAAATAAAATTGGCATTAATTACTCACCTTCATGTCGTTCATGTCATTTCTTGATGAAATCCGAGAGCAAAACTGCTAGGGTCTACTAGCACTTGTAAATCTTGTCTGAGCTGTAAGCCTTTCCAAAGCTTGTTCTAGCTGACCTATAAGAAAGTAAGCTGAGAAAAAGAAGGTTATCCCTACTCCTTTTTACAACTGGCCTTACTTTCAACAGCCACTTTCAGGAGCTAGCCCAGGTCAAGGATCTGAGGAACTCCTCAGTGGTGGATCTACCCTGAAGCAACAGTAAGAACAAAAAACACCACATCTGAATGAAGCCCAAGAAAGCATTCTCAAAAAACAAACACCACTGTTATGTAAAGCATGCAAAACTTTTGAACAGTAACACCTTTTCACTTTGTGCCAAGAGAACAGAATCAAACATGAATCATGAAGAAAGCAACTTTGAACTACCTGGTATGTAATAATGAATGTAAAGTAGTTGTGCAAATTAAGTTTGCTCTAAGAATTGATTAAGAACGTAGCAAAAAGAGAGACCTACAGTACATAAATACTGAAATACCAGAAGTGCATATATTGACAAGCTAATTATAAAAGCTAGAATTTACAATTTTCTGTAGAAAATGAGTTGTCCTTTTCTGTACTAAACTTGCTGCTGCCCAAGAGCTCCTGAAATAGTCTCAATGATATTCTGGTCCCAAGATTTTGCTGCTTCAACTGAAGTAAATAACTTCTTGTTTTATTAGTACAAGGTAAAAATTGTAAGTCAGATGTGTCCACGTGAGCCTTCTCGGTCCCTGAGGCCCCATACATGACCATCTAGGATATCTGAGAGGTGAAAATTCTGCTCAAGGATGAGAGGAATCAGCTGGAGCATCTCTCATTCTCTCTCATGAAGGAGAGGAGACTGTCTCTAGAGTAAGAAGTGTTCGTTCTTTTGCTGTGCAGAACAAGGACAGAGGCTGAGCAACTTTTAAATGCAGCATAGCGATCGAACAGAAATAAGTTCCTCTCTCTCTTTATCTCGACACTGCAGCACATGCCCACAGCCACAAACGCTTGTTGCCCACCACTGTGAAAGCAAATATCCACAATTACAGTCAGATTGACAAAGAAGCCAGGAACAGTGCACAGCGGACAGTTGGTCTTAATGATTTCAATCAATTTTCTTTCATTCAAAACAGAACAAAAACAAATTTGACTGATGTCTAGATGACATCAAGAGGACGTCAATACCCTCTCTACATGATCAAATGACCATGAAGAGCCTTTTAAATACCACACCACTAAATCAGTATAGACTATTATTTTTTAGGACCCAGGCTTGATGTGATTTCTACATTTGCCCTTAAAGAAAACTCAATTTAAATAGCATAAACTACTCCAAATAGACTTGAAACTGGATTTTGAAGGAAATGGCGCCACATACACAACAGTAGCCATGCCATTAAATCCCAGAAACCTAAAACCGAGTTAAACATCATGTGTAAGTGTCCAAATGTAATGGAGTGATAGGAAAGTGCATGAAAACCTGGTCTCTGGATGTCCTTTAGTTGTGAACACAAAGAAGTGGCCAGTTCACCAAGGTCCTCCGTTTGCTTTCCGACCTGATGTCCTTTCACCGAGTCCCTGAAATAGACTCTCTTCAGGGACGTGTTTGAGCGCATGAGTATCGACTCACCAATGCTCTGATTAAAAGCAGCTTCAAGCAATTGAACTATAAGAGGAAGTGTCTTTACCTTTATTCATTTCTGTTTTCCTTGTTGCTCTTTTCTGCTCAGCTTGAGCTTAATATAGGTTATTACAGTGAAAATGAGAAATTAGGAAAATGCATTTTGCTCCTTTAATACACCGATAATGGGTCTAGCATAGATTGCAAGTGTGGCCCAGGGCTCTCTTGCATTCTATGAATATGTTTTCACAAAGCTGGTATTAAACAATGATTATTCAAACTCACTCTGCATCATGCAGTGTTTGTTTCATCTTTATCATAAACCTCTGCATGATTGTTCATAATTTAGAATACAAATCATTTTCAATTCTATATTCTTGACTTACAGTGGTAGATAAACAAAAGAAAACAATCACTCACCCTTAGGTCCCTTATTATTCTTACTGACGTTTTATTACTATACATTAATACACTGGAATAAATAATAAAAATACGAATTTTAAATGCATACATTTGAAGCTTAACATTTTCAACTAAATTCAAATACATTTTTATAGTATTTTTATACTCTAAAATATTTTCTTTTTAAATAAATATAAAAATGATATGGACCCCATCTTAAAAAGCCCTGATCTATGGGAGTCATGTCTTTTATTTCATATCTTGTGGAACAGACAAAATTTTAAGTGGTTATACCTCCCTAGCTCTCCTTTCCACATTCATGATTCATCAGCGAAACCGAGATAAATAAAGTTTAATCTGTCGATCCTGTATACAACATCTGTCTGAATGACACACTTTTGCAGTGAACCAAACAGTAACTGGTTTCCCACTGGAAAGAAAATAAATTACAATAATAATAACTTCAATCTCTTCATCACACAAACATATTATTGTATGGCATAGAATTACATAGAACCTAGTGCATGGGTCATACATTATGAGCTACTTTATTTATGAGAAAATAATGACAATTACTATTTTTGGATGAATTTTCCCTACATGCAAATGTACTAAAAAATGTCCATATCTGTATTTCAGAGATTAACTTTCTCTCAACCAGCAAAGCAATGTTTGTTCTCTCTCTAAGAATGTTAGCGGGACTGCTCTTAGCACTCGCAGTTGAATCTAAATCAAGAGGACTATGTAATTCAAGTGAACCTTAACAATCCTGTCAGACGCACAGACTGCGAGATGGGTCCACTGTGGCAGTCACATACATAGACACACAGACGCTGAGGTGACAAATTCTACATCAGTCCTCCTCGACCCGTCAGGTAGAAGCTGAAATTCTCGATGACTGATGAGACAGTCGCACATGGTGCCCACGATGAAGTAAGTTGTCAATCTGGGACAGGCGTCCTCTGCCAGAACTCTCAGCTTCTTACCCCCTTGAAAGAAATGGCAAAACTGGTCGGTCTGACACCTTACGTGTTATCATCAAATAAACACTGTTTTCATTGACTTGGTTGCAGTCATGTGATTGCTGCTTATGTCTGGCATAAAAAGGTCTAGAGCTTGTGGTGGAAGGACAGAGCGAGTTTATGAGTCTCTCCTAATGTAATTTGTAGATACGTGCCATTTAGCAGCTGCTTTTTAATCAAAGAGACTTACAGTACATTAACTGCTTTGGCAGTAGCCCTGAAGCTAGTGCTCACTTCAAGGTCAAAATGCTGAAAAGACCGGATAGAACATGCAATTTCTTGTTTAGTAGCCCATCTACTTAACACTTACACAAAAAGCTTGATGACAAGGACACATTAAATTGATCAAAATTGACAGTAAAGGCATTTATAATGTTACACAATATTTCTATATCAAAGTTTAATTACCAATTATGTTCAAATTCTGAAAAATATGTCTCAGTTTCCAAGAACCTTTTCCAGAGCGCAACTGTTTTCAGTTCTAATAATAATATCAAATGTTTCTCTGAGCATCTAATAATCGCATTATAATGATTTCTGAATGATCATGTAACACTGAAGACTAAAAATGCAGCATTGCAGCATGACATTTTAAAATATATAAACAGAAACAGCTATTTTAAATTGTTAAAAAAAAAATAGAATTACTAATATTGATAATAAATTATTTAAAATTTCAAAATGCAGCCCTTTTGAGCATAAAAGACTTTTCAAAAACATAAAAAATACAGTATTTTACTGTATTAGGTATCATGCTACATTAACTTTATGTTAAATCTTAATGTTAATGTGGGAAACCAACAACATGACCAATACTGTAAACAATATTGACAAATTGTCAATTTTTATGTTTTTATAATCTTATACATACTATAATAATTTACGTCGGTCATTTAATAATTTCAGTGTTTAACTAGCAATTTTGTCTAATTCAATAAAAACAATAGTATTTATCTCATTGGAAATGAGAACGTGTCTATTTACTTGTATTTGATTTGCTTAATTGTCCTCTTTGTTATTGGATTTCCCCATTGTTTTCTGTGTTTACATCATCTGCGTGCAAGTAAAAGTTAGCTGTTGTGGTTTTAATACCTGTCAGAGATGTTAATGGACAAGAGAAATCTGTAACCCCTTTATTCTGTTCCTAAAACTTCAGTAGCTCTCACTCACCCGCTAATGCGTTAGCTGCTAAATCGACACAAGACTCAAACAGAGTTAATCTTAAATGGTTTCCAGCCATTAATTGGATCCAAGGAACAGGAAACAATTAGAGGTGTGTGCATGCACAAGTAGGTCATGCACACACAAATCCATGCTGTGGTTTTCCAGACAATGTTCCCTTCAGATTACTGTCTGGCTGAATATCAGCGTTGCCATTATAATCAGCAGTGCAGCCATTACAAGCATTTTAATTAATTACATTCCCACTACCACAAAACCCACTATCTTTCCACACCTCACTGCCTTCAACTTAATCCGGTCAACACATACTGACAATGCTCTCGGGCCTGTGCTCGTCCACAACCACAGATTGCTCTGAGGATATCAAGTATTAAAGTTCCTTCAGATCAACTGCTTTAGTAATCCTGCAGATTGCAGTTGAAAGACCATGTTTTAAATCTATAATATATATATATACAAACCCGATTCCAAAAAAGTTGGGACACTGTACAAATTGTGAATAAAAACAGAATGCAATGATGTGGAAGTTTCAAATTTCAATATTTTATTCAGAATATAAAATAGATGACATATCAAATGTTTAAACTGAAAAAATGTATAATTTTAAAGGAAAAATAAGTTGATTTTAAATTTCATGGCATCAACACATCTCAAAAAAGTTGGGACAAGGCCATGTTTACCACTGTGTGGCACCCCCTCTTCTTTTTATAACAGTCTGCAAATGTCTGGGGACTGAGGAGACAAGTTGCTCAAGTTTAGGAATATGAATGTTGTCCCATTCTTGTCTAATACAGGCTTCTAGTTGCTCAACTGTCTTAGGTCTTCTTTGTCGCATCTTCCTCTTTATGATGCGCCAAATGTTTTCTAAGGGTGAAAGATCTGGACTGCAGGCTGGCCATTTCAGTACCCGGATCCTTCTTCTACGCAGCCATGATGTTGTAATTGATGCAGTATGTGGTCTGGCATTGTCATGTTGGAAAATGCAAGGTCTTCCCTGAAAGAGACAACGTCTGGATGGGAGCAGTGGTGGACAAAGTACACAGATCAAGTACTTGAGTAAAAGTACAGATACGTATAATAAAATATTACTCCATTAAAAGTAAAAGTACTGCTTTTTCAATTTTACTCGAGTGAAAGTACAAAAGTACTCAATTTTTTATGTACTCAAGTAAAAAAGTACTGATAGACAGATTTATTTTGCAATTTTATATAGACTACTTTATTTAATTTTATATTAGCACAGTTTTATAATCCTACTGCCCCAAATACCTGTGTTTTTCCCAAAATAACCACTATATAGAGTCAAGATATATATTTTGTTGATATGGACTACGTTGATGAGAGTGATGTAGTAATGTTCACTGTGAAGCTTACACTGCCATGTACCTGAGAGAAAACAGATTTCACCATCTAATTTTCACCAGGAAGAAAAAGGTGTTTTAGAACTTGTTGTTTTGCAGAACGTCAGTTATATATGACATGAGAATTAGGCCTGAAATTAGGAAGAACATTTTAAGGAAAATCTAATTATATTTTCATAATGATTTTTTTTTCTTCTCAAACCTTGTCTGTGGTGTAAAAACACCCCTGGCCCAATGCCCCCAGAGGGCATCACTATGTTCTAAACATCACATCCTTTCTTTTTCCCTCAGATGGAATCTATCTAGGTGGCTGAATAAAGATATTTGGACTTTATATCAAAACATTTCCTCAACTTAGCACCAGCAAGCTTGTTAGCTAGACAGTTAGCATCAGCTAACAATATTTACTTATTTTCAGTATGGTTATGAATAAACATTCATATCTGTCTACTCGGCTAGTTGATCTAAACAATATACAAATCTATACTGTTGATAAACAATATAAAAACAGACGTCACATAGGTCTAAATGCATAGCATTAAAAAAAAACTGCTAACGTTACAACAGCGGGGAATATGAACGTGTGTATCTCCCCCGGGTCCACACCATCCTAACTCGTTCTTGCTCCGAGCGGGTCGCGAACCCGGGATTCCTGCGCGGGAGGCGAGCGCTCTAACAAGGAACGCAAAAGGCTTCAGCCTCTTGCATCAGTCGATGAGGTTTACACACAGCCCTTACTGGTATACATCCGTTACACGTGCATGAGTTATTTTATTTAATCGGTGTTATTTTAATGTTTTGTTTTTTGACCTAAAACATAACGTTAGAGACACTGATGTTGATCTGTCTGCATTCAAGCATTTCAGTGGGCTTAAATAGATCACCCTTTACAGCAGATTTAGTTCACAAACAACTGACAGTTTTGACCTAAATATTATTTTCAGTTACAACAATTAATCTTCAAATTCGACATTAGTAACGTACTTTTCACAGCATCAGTAGCGCGCGCTCACAAGATCTCCCGGTTCTTTACTTGTGAGTTCAGTTCACTGAAGAAGACTCGCTCTAAACGGATCATTTGAATCAGTGAGTTTTCGACTCGAGAACAGCTGCAATCGGATCATTGCATCAGTGAATAAATCGTTTGTTGCGATTTGCGAACCGATTGAACAGGTTCATTGAAAATAATCAGTTTGTTCATGAATCATACACCGCTTCTGCGTCTCGGAGCACGTGATGTATTATAAGGAGTAACGATATGTTTTATGAAATGTAGTGAAGTAAAAAGTACGATCTTATGCTTTGGAATGTAGTGAAGTAAAAGTAAAAGTTACTCAAAATAAAACTACTCCAGTAAAGTACAGATACTTGAAAAATGTACTTAAGTACAGTAACGAAGTAGTTGTACTTCGTTACTGACCACACCTGGATGGGAGCATATGTTGTTCTAGAACTTGGATATACCTTTCAGCATTGATGGTGCCTTTCCAGATGTGTAAGCTGCCCATGCCACACGCACTCATGCAACCCCATACCATCAGAGATGCAGGCTTCTGAACTGAGCGCTGATAACAACTTGGGTTGTCCTTGTCCTCTTTAGTTCGGATGACATGGCGTCCCAGTTTTCCAAGAAGAACTTCAAATTTTGATTCGTCTGACCACAGAACAGTTTTCCACTTTGCCACAGTCCATTTTAAATGAGCCTTGGCCCAGAGAAAATGCCTGCGCTTCTGGATCATGTTTAGATATGGCTTTTTTGACCTATAGAGTTTTAGCCGGCAACGGCGAATGGCACGATGGATTGTGTTCACCAACAATGTTTTCTGGAAGTATTCCTGAGCCCATGTTGTGATTTCCATTACAGTAGCATTCCTGTATGTGATGCAGTGCCGTCTAAGGGCCGAAGATCACGGGCATCCAGTATGGTTTTCCGGCCTTGACCCTTACGCACATAGATTGTTCTAGATTCTCTGAATCTTTGGATGATATTATGCACTGTAGATGATGATAACTTCAAACTCTTTGCAATTTTTCTCTGAGAAACTCCTTTCTGATATTGCTCCACTATTTTTCGGCAGCATTGGGAGAATTGGTGATCCTCTTCCCATCTTGACTTCTGAGAGACACTGCCACTCTGAGAGGCTCTTTTTATACCCAATCATGTTGCCAATTGACCTAATAAGTTGCAAATTGGTCCTCCAGCTGTTCCTTATATGTACATTTAACTTTTCCGGCCTCTTATTGCTACCTGTCCCAACTTTTTGGAATGTGTAGCTCTCATGAAATCAAAATGAGCCAATATTTGGCATGACATTTCAAAATGTCTCACTTTCAACATTTGATATGTTATCTATTTTCTATTGTGAATAAAATATAAGTTTATGAGATTTGTACATTTTTGCATTCCTTTTTTATTCACAATTTGTACAGTGTCCCAACTTTTTTGGAATCGGGTTTGTATATATGTATATTAGGGCTGTCATGATATTATATTTTTCTGTCAGTGATTCTGTAAATGTTTGTAGTTGGAAATTTTAAACGTACAAGTACGTGTATTTGTATGATAGCACTAACTGTAAAGTGACTGTAATGGGGTAATCAAAATAGCCCTTTTACTCAATTAGCCTAGTCTGTCTGTGCTTTTTCATTTTCTTTTTCATTTTTTTGTTTAGTAAATTTAACTTTGCTTTAAAAGCATTATTTTTGTTTTTAGATCGCAATATTAGAATGTAATGTGATTTTAACCCCTTTTGCGCATTATATATGCCTACATGGTTACATTCACTTAATTTATTTGTTTAATACAAATAAAAAATACCAAGAAATGTACCGTATACCGCAAATCAGCCAAAAAATACAGAGATATGAAGTTTTGCTCATATCGCCCAGCCCTAATTTGAAGAAACGTGCATGTGGTAATATTTAGCTCAGGAGAGAAGCCAAAAGCTGTTTTTTCTACCTGAATTTATGCCTTTTAAATTCGAAAGAATTCGAATTCTGATAATATTTTAGTAAAATATTTAAATTTAGTTTTTCAGCCAATTTGACAGCCCTACAAGGCTGATATTTCCCAGATCTTTAACATACATCTTACATATTTACTTGTGCTGTCAAGGTAGTTGAGATGCAGATAAAATGAACTTTTATTACTGTCATTCAAAATGTCTAAATATAATTTAATAAATACAAAAAAATATATATATATAAGGGAGTGGAAATGGCTAATATGCCTATAAGTACCATCTACTAGTGGTAATTTAATGTCTTTATGAAAATTTTAGTTTTATAAATGGGGGCAACCTATGAAGGATGAACAAATAATGTCATCAAATTAAAAATAACTTTCAAATTCGGTAATACTTAAAGATTTGAAGTGCTAGGAAAAGTTGTGTGAAGCATATAAAACACTTGAAAACATTAGACCATTTCTGCCACAAGTTGTTCCTGTAGTTATGATAAATCCATGGTGAATGGTGGTGATTTGTGTTTATTAAACAATGTTTCTCCTGGTTTCCACATCAGTGGCTTTTGTTTTTATATCTGTAGCTTTAACATAATTCTGCGCTGAATTTGAAGATTCTCACAAGATTCGACAGAGATGTTATTGATTCGCCGGTGAATTCAACTACTTTGCTCACTGTATCTACCGTGTGATCAAGAGCAGTCCGCGCCGGGCCGATAAATGGTCTGCGCCATGGAGCCCAAATGAGTAGTGCGGATTTGTTCTGCTTTCGGTTCATTTATCCAATGTAGCTCTTGTAAATCGGGCATGATGAGAATGCAAGGCTCTTCATTCCATTTTTCAAACTGAGAAACAACCTTTCTTTGACTGACTGCACGTCTGAATGATTGACGTCTTTCTGCAGAAAATTTGCGGCAATTATGTAAATTTGCGAGCTTTTGCGAAAATTGTAATTGAATAAATTCAGTGATCGCATCCTGGAGGGACTGACTATATAACAGTAATGTACAGTAATGACAGCGAGCTGTGTACATGTTCTGTGTACAGTAATGACAGCGAGCTACATACTGTATTATTAAAACGGTATAAAATGGAAACGACATCAACACAATTCCATTACGGCTGACTTCTGTTTCACATGTGACCACCACACAATGCTTTTGACATTTATCACCATCATAAACTACAGTGTGCGTGCATGACCTGCGCTCTCACGGGTTTCAAATAATAGGTTATACATTGTTCTTTTAGAAAAGACCCTTTCTATTGTGTGAAAAGCCTTTCAGATGTGCTTGGCAGGTCACAGTAAATGGAAGAAATGGCAGCCCTCATCAGAAGATGGGGGAAACGATATCATGTCCATGTCGTGGACTGGAAATAAAAGTGTATTCAGAGTGTTCTCGCTCTCGCTTTCTTGCCTACACTGTCAGTCAATCATTATTCTTAGCTGAACAATCCCAATGGCTTTGGTCTACTCACTGGAAAGTAAAAGTGTAAGTACGTATGTCTGAATTTATGACCTGTAACATAATATAGACTCAAATATAGAATGTATGCAAATGTCCTTTGGATAATTTTAAACCAAGTGTAAAAACAAGACAATTAAATCAAAACACAAAACTATGGAAGTCTATTTCCACCATGTATTAAAAAAAATGAACGAGGTAATTTATCTCTCACAATTCAGAATTTTTGTCTTGCTATTATGAACTATTTGAATTTATTTCACAATTCTAATAGAAAAATGTTTTGAATTGTAAGATAAAAACTCTCAACAACTGGCAGACGATCTGAATGAGTGCTATTGTAGCTTTGAAAAATCACCATTCACACCTCCTGTAACCCCCCTCTCCCCCACACGGCCAGCCATCGCGCGATTTCCCCGTGGATTCTGCATCATGGTCTCCAGCTTCCTGACAGACAGGCAGCAGCTAGTGAGGCTGGGGAAATTTTCATCGAGCACCCGTACGATCATCACCTGGAGCTCTCAGGGCTGTGTTCTCTCCCAACTGCTCTTCTCCCTGTACACAAATGACTGCACATCTAAAGACCCCTCTGTCAAACTCCTAAAGTTTGCAGACGACACCACACTGATCTGCCTTATCCAGGACGATGACGAGTCTGCTTACAGACAGGAGGTTAAGGAGCTGGCTGTCAGGTGCAGTCTTAACAACCTGGAGCTTAACACGCTCAAAACTGGAGATGATTGTGGACTTCAGGAGACCCCCCTGCTCTCCCCCCACTCACCATCATGAACAGCACTGTGACTGCAGCGGAGTCATTCAGATTCCTGGGCACCACAATTTATCAGGACCTGAAATGGGACAATCACATTGAGCCCATTGTGAAAAAGGCCCAGCAGAGGTTGTACTTCCTTCGCTAGCTGAGAAAGTTAAACTTGCCACAGGAGCTGCTGAAACTGTTCTACTCTGCCATCATTGAATCCGTCCTCTGCACGTCAATAACTGTCTGGTTCAGCTCAGCTACCAAATCTGACCTCAGAAGACTACGGAGGGTAGTCCGGACTGCTGAGCAAATCATTGGTACAACCCCCCCTCCGATAACTATAATCATCCAGAGTGAGCAAAGGGGCTGGCAAAATCACTCTGGACCCTCACATCCAGCACACTCACTCTTTGAACTAATACCGTCTGGTCGACGCTACAGAGCTCTGAGCACCAGAACAACCAGACACAGAAACCGTTTCTTCACCCAAGCAATCCAGCTCATGAACACTTGACAATATACGTGGAACATACAACATTATTATACATTAGTCATCACACATACTTATTTTTTTCATTTCAAATTTGCACATACCAGACCTGTACACACATAATTGTCTATTTTATATATATTGTATTTGAGCTTTTTTTTGTAAATTGCCTATTTGTATATTATTCTTTTATTATCTGTGTCTTGTCCTGTTGCTGTCATTATGTTGCACTGTGGAGCTTCTGTCATTAACAAATTCCTTGTATGTGTAAATATACCTGGCCCATAAAAGTTAATTCTCTCAAATTCACATCTCACAATTCTCTTGCAATTCTGACTTTTTTCTCTGAATTCTGAGTAAACACCTCATAATTCAGTTATTTCATGTCTGCAACAAAGTAAATAAATAAGTAAATGTAATCGTGACTTTTTATCTCACACTTCTGAGTTTGTCAAAAATCTGAATTATGAGATAAAAAGTCACAATTACCTTTTATATTTTTATTCCTTGACAAAAACAATCTTCTATACAAAAAAATAATAATAATATCTGAAATATAGGTCATGCAAAACTTTTTTTCTCTCTTGCTGAGCTAGTGTGTCATGACACTTTTCATTTCACTTTTTTATATGTAATAATAATAATAATACATAGCATATGCGCATACTTAACTTTGATATAATTAGCATTTTTTAAAGCACCAGATGTGGAGTCATACGTTACACTTGAAGTTTCAGCAGTTGCATCAAGCTTGAGGTAAAGTGCAGGATTCTCTTAAACAGCTGACTACATTTATATGAGCTGTAATAATGTGACTTCTGTTCTCATACAGAATGCGGATTTTTCCATTTAAACAGCATTTTCTAATTACCCTCAACCTAATAAGGTCAAATTCAGAATAGGGATAATCAAATTAAGACATGCAGTATTCCAATTTCAGTCGTATTACTAAAGACGCGCAGAAATGGATTGTGGCTCCCCATGTTCCGTGGCATTTTGCACAATACAGCAAACAAACCACAGCAATTTATCTGCATAATTAATGACACAAAAACAAAAAAATGCATGGAATGGTCCTATAAGCCGCTCAGTCTGAAGGTTTTTGAATTACTGTTGAGCAGAGCTACTGATTTGTGCTACTCCAGTTTCATTTTCTGCATTTATTTTTTCAATTATTGATCCCATTTGAAAAACACTGCCAACCAATATCAATAAAACAAGCCTCTGGTTATGTTTTAAATACAAACCTCCATCTTTGCTATATGCTTCAATGCTTTTATACAATGTATGGTTTTCTTTCATTTTTTTGTTTTTCCTTCATTGTAACATGTATTTATTTTTACCTATACACAGAAGCAGTAGAACATTTTGAAGTACCAGGATTTACAAACGACTTGCTGGCATTTTGAATACTTAATGCATACATTTTAATTAACTGATGCTTACATTGTTAGTAAACCCTAGGCTACTTTGAGACTTAATTATTATTTCATGTTATTAATTCCAACATACAATATTCAATCTAAAATATTCAATATACAAATCATATTTTCAAATTATAGCCTACAATACTGCATTGTCAGAGTCTACTGAGTGATTAGGTATTTTTCACACACACACTTGGGCTGTTTAGCCTTGTATTCTTAGCACACCGATTTATCACTGACTTATCGCCATCATGCCATGCATAACTAACTAGCTAGTTAACTTTCAAAACATATCGGTTCAGCATCTTTGATAATTAATTGGCTACCATATTCATTGTATTTAAATAGTATGTCAGGTTACACGTTCAGACAGGTAATGTCAAAGTCGTTTCAGTGTTTCGTGTCGTGCCTCTTTCAATCAAATTAATATATCTTTACCTGATGAGTTCACTGTATCCACAGAGTCGTTCACAACTTCACGAACTCCACTTGCAGGTGTTCAACGTAACGAAGGCCTTGTCGACAGGGCTATGTCTGCCTCCATCGATTGCAGATTCATTTCCATTTAATTCAACGATATCTTTGCTCTCTGATTTTAAATATCGCGTCACAGTTTGACTGAGAAGAAAACTGCTCCAAACAATCCCAGCGCTTGCACTGACTGAATCGCTAACTGATTCAGCCTAGAATAAAGCGATTCAAGCAAAATAACCGACTCCGTCGAGTGATTCATTGTTCATCGACAAACAAACGACGAACAAAAGCAAGCAGACAAATAAGTAAATAAATAACGGAAACGCGATAAGATGTTTCACTTCTCTGAATTCTGAGTTAAATTTTTCACAATTCTGACTTTTTTTTTGTCGCAATTGCAACCTATAACGTTAGGCCTATCTTACAATTCAGTTTTATATTTTACAATTCAGAATTGTGAGATAAAGTCACCATTTTTTTACTCCGTCCATATCCATAATTTGGGGGTACCTCTACATGTACACTTCAGCAACTTTCTCTGAAATCTTCTGCAGTAGTTGCTGAGGAAATAACTAACAACATACGGCATGGTTTCTGCTCTCTCTCTTTCTATATCTTTCTATCCATCCATCCATCCATCCATCTATTTTAGATACTCTATTATTTTTATTATATAACACAAATGTATCAGTCATGTTGAATACATTTAATCATTGCCATAGGGGATAATGTAAAGATAGTCATCTAAATGCTCTATTCAACAATAGACTGAAATCACCTCAGGTTTTAATGAGAGCTGTGATCCGTGCTCTTTCTCAGTAATACATTTGTGAGTCTGCTTCAAACATAGAGATTAAAATCACCACTCATGTTTCATATGGATCCATCCATATGGACTGTGAAGGGTGAAGTGGTTGTTCCAGAAGCAGTCAAGCAGTGTAATTAAGGATTACACCTTCACACGTGGGGCTCAATGACAGCCTTTTAATGTACTGTATAGCTCAGGATAAGAATTTCCAGAACTTTTTTAGCTTCTAACATCTCCTGAAAAACCAGGTCACGAAACAAAGGACATGTCTTATACTTTGATTTATACCGGCAAGGTTTCTCTAAGGCAGTAGCTGCTGGACTTTTTATCTGCTTAAGGTATGTATGAAATACCACCAAGTATATATTAAATAATTTATCCTCTCTTTTTTCTTCATTATTTTTATTGTTTACCCTCATATTACCTTAATTCTTCCGTTAAATGAGTTATTGTGTTTTGTGTACACGGTTTCAGGGTGGGTAATGGTACTAAAATATAATTTCAGTTTCTACTTTTTGGTTTAAAAAATGTGCCACAGTATACATTGTCAAGAAAATGTTTGTACACGACCCAGCAACAATGTGCTTTAAGCAGATCAAGTTAATAAAGAAATGATTAAGCATAAGATTGATTAAATATGCTTTTAAAATACTTTTCACAGATCAAAAATCAAGTACTACATAAATACATACATTATATATATACACACACACACACATTTTGATGCATGCAGTTTGAGTTGAGAAGTATAAAACTTTTGAGTGCGCTGCTGTACAAATGCACTTTTGTTGAACCCAACACACTTACATTGAATTATTAAATCTATTTACAGCCTTAGTTTCATTTCTTGAGTCTACTGAGACTGATTTTCTTGGCATAGGAACCGATACAGAGGCTGGTATCGGGTCCGAAGCCAAATTTCTAATATTGATCCAACCCTGATGTGAACATTTTACTCTTCCCAAGTTGCTTTTAATGTTGCACAACTGTGGTTAGGAAGTGCCAAGATACATTTGTTACATCAGTTCTACTTATTTCCTGAAAAAAAGAAAAGAAAAAGCTGCTGGTTATTTCATGCCACAACAACCCTGATGGGAAGACTTCACCAACTATTGGCCAAATATGTCTAAAAGACGCTCTTTCTTGGTCCCCTGGGCTCCCAGAACATCATTTGACCTACTGTTGCGTTGCTAATGAATTCTGTGTATATGGTCACTCATCATTTCTGTATCATGTGAGCCAAAATGCCATGACACTAATATACCTCCCGTCTCTGGAGCTTTAATTACTCCCTGCGAGCTGAGAGGATTGAAAGGAACATCCTGTGGAGAAACCTGCTTCACCTGCTGTTAATGCAGAACAGTACACAAGCATTTGTTCAGTGAACAGTTCATAAATACAGACATAAACATAGTTATGTTGTAACTAAGACAAACACGGAGGAGTAACTAAAGCTCAAAGTGTTTGGTTTTTAAAGGTACAGTGTGGATTTTCTGCATGCACTAACTAGACATGTAAATGTGTAATGTTGTTGTTGTTGTTTTCCAAACATTCTGCTAGTCTTACCCTATTTAGAATGACAGCCCCTTTGCATTATTATTATTATTATTTAATTGTTGTTGTTGTTCAATATACAGTACATTAGTGTGGTCTCTGGGTTAAACTTGTAAAGTTTAGCCAGTTAGCTTAAATTATCAGCAAGTAAACAATAAATAATATTGTTGATTATTTATATTATTTATTTACTATGTTTAAACTACTATTCAAAGTTTTTTAGCCTCTTATGCTCGCAAAAAAATGGCAAAAATATTTTAATAAAATATTTTATTTTATTAAAAAATACTATATTTTTTATTGTAAAAAATACAATAAAAAACGTAATATTCTGAAATATTATTACAATTCAAATTGTTTTCAATTTGAATATATTTTAAAATGTAATTTATTCCTGTGACAGCAAAGCAATTTTTGGCAGCCCTTAACACTCTTCTGTCAAACTATTTTTATTTTTTATTAAAATATAGTAAAAAAAAAAAAAAAAAAAAAAACTGCATTTATTTGAAATGATATATGTTTTTTTGGTAAACATTTACTCTCACATTATTTTATTTTTGTTGTACTTTTTATTAAAACAAAGTCACATCAAATTGTGTGTGTTCAAATTGCTTCAAAAATATAAATTACACAAAATACATAAAATATTTTGTGCTGTGTATCTTCAACTTAAACTACAAACTGTTGATCATCTAATATTATTAATAGTCATCTTGTTTTGTTTTGTTTTTGGATCATTTGGCATCAACCAGTTAATTTAAGCTCTGATGTAACCAAAATGAATGCTTGTGAACTTGTCCATTTTAACCAGTTTGACACATTTAGGCTAATTTCCATTTATTACAAACATCATAGTCATCTTTATCCCAGACAGCCTGATCAACTGAGCATAATGGAGGCTTTGCCTTCTCTCGATTATATTGTGAAAGCACTGCTTACCTGCCTCCTCTGAGAAACTCACCGTTAAAGCTATTAAACGACTCGCTCTGTAGCTTAGGTAATACAAATGTATTTCCGGTTCCCCCAGATTTGAGCTGATGCTGAGAGCTGTCAGCGGACACATTAGAAACATGACTCAACCTTGTGAGCACCACGCAAGTCCAAAATCTGAACTCTGATTTGATAAAAAAATCCAATCAAGCCAATATTTCATCTCCACTCTATCAAATAATGCCAAAGTCATTGTAGCCATCGATTTTTCATTTGTTTTCAGCGGCATCCCTCGAGTGGTTTCCCCCACACAGATGCCTATGACTGTTGTTGTTTAATTGAATTAAACTAGCTCTGGCGGTGGATTAACAGTGGGTGTACCGCCCATGCACACATATTCTCAGTATCCCCATTGGTCCCAACTTTCCCCTCTAAAGCGATCACACAGTTTCTTGTCATTCTTTATTGGATTTTTAAATCCCCTACATTCAATTACTACTGGAGGTGACCAGAACAGTAGGTGGTTTACAGGAAGAGGGCCTTATACATTACTGCTCTCATCTCATACTTGATCCTAGTGGGACGTTTAAGCTGATCTAGACCATCTTCCTGACCTCAGCACTATCCCAAGAGAAATCCCAAGGCAAGTTTTAGATCGACCAAAAACTGACAAAATAATGATTCAAGTATTCAAATTATTCATATAGATCAATCAATCAATTTATGTATTTATCATTCAAAATGTCATTTCTGTGATGTCCTGCGGCAGCTTAGCAAGTGTCATGAAGATAAATGAGAATACTGTGGAAATTATTATTATGTAGTTCCAACACAAATCAATCAACTAATTATTATAATAAACATACATTAGTTAAATTCTATAACTTATATTATTATGTTATACAAATTTATATTTATGTTAATGTTGTAAAAATTGGTTTCATTTTTACAAAATTAAATGGGCAGTTCCATGCCATAAATATTATATCAATTATTATATTAAATATATATTTAGTCAAATTGTCGAATAACATTTGCATATTATAATAATTATTATTAATGCTCCTTTTGAAATAATTTTTGTTTTATTTTAACAAAATTAAATGTATTGTTCTAAGAAAAACAGACAAATGTATTATCATATCAAATATATTATTAAATGATATACTATTATTAAATTACAATAATTAACATTAATAATAATATTAATATAGTAATAAATTGTATTACTTTTACAAAATTGATACTTCCAAGACAATCAAATGATTTATTATTGTATTTTTTTAAATTATTGACTGAATTATATAAATATTTTAACCATACATATTAATATTAGTTAAATTATATAAATAATATTCTTATGTTATAATGCTTATTATTCATATTAATGCTGTAGTTAATATATAGTTTTATTTAATGGATAGTTCCAATACAGACTAATACATTTATAGTCTCTACACAAATTGATTCATTTATTATTAATATATATATATGTGTTAATAATTTAATTATAGAATATTATAAATATTATTTAATTTACTAATTTACATGGATGCACGCAGTTTACTAAGTTGATAAATTTGCATTAACTCATTTTAATTACGTATACTGAGCATGCAACAACAACAACAACAAAAAAAATGTTTTTTTATTGGAAAGCATTTTGCAGGTGGGCCAAAGATTTCGGTCCATTCTGATCGAACTTCACGGCAGGAGTTTGGCTGGTTTGCAATGCCAGCTGGTGCACTTACAGATTGATTTACTTCAAAGTTCTCTCTTTCTGTACCTGTCTCACTGTCTGTCTTATGTGGTCTTTCTTTCTTCTCCTTCTTTCTCTGTCTGTCTATCAGTCTCTCTTAACATATGGCGGGAGACCAGGAATAGTCCTGACCTACTTGCAGCTTTGCAGCTCACACCATCTCCTGACTCGCTCCTCTTCCCGGTTCCGATCCGGATGCGGCACTCTTGCAAACTTTACACACTAAATCTTACTGACATCTTTCGACCTGCACTCATTTTTCATAGTGTGCAGTCAAGGCATTTGCTTGGAACACTCCGCTTTCTTATATTAATATCAGACCTGGCTTATGAAACAATTGCATTGTTTCAATGCAAATAAAAAAATGAACTCTCAGCTCTTTCAAAGTGTAAGAAACTTCCAAAGACGCTAATGCAGAAATCTACCATTGAATCGAATGAAAGTGATTTAATATCTTCAGCTGTTTTTATTTTCCTGCTAATTTCAGTTCAGTTCGTCTGGCCCACTCGTTTTATATGGCTTATTATTTCAGATGTGGAGTCTTAGCTTGAGTTTTGGCGCATTGATTGACGTCTAAAGGCCGAGGTTAGGTTGGATTTATAGTTATAAGTGGAAATAATCCATTCTCTCCTCTCTCCAAACCTGAGCCATTTGTGTACATGAAGGTCACACCATCGATGGATGCCGTTAAAAAACAGGCAAAGCAAGGTGAAGCACTTTTAGATCAATATGTTACCAATCTAAATCCTGAACAGCAGCAGCCATTTAGAGACAAGCTTTTCATTCCTGCTGTGGACCTTTTCAAATCTGATTTCCAAAGTCTTTTCACAAAGTTGATGTAATATTGGACAATATTAGTTTGTGGCATTTGTCAGTTAGTTAAACTATTTTTTTTAAGTTTTGTATTGATTTATGTATTTATTTATTTTAAAAATGAATAAATAAATAAATAAATAAAGATGGCCTAGAAATATCACCTGAAGACATTTTTGCAAAACTTGGTTAAACTACATTGATGCATAAGTTCATTTGTCAGGACAGTTTTAAATGACACATATTCAAAATAGAACATTTTCATATGATTTTGAAGTTTTGCCCAATATATTTCATGCTTGAACACCATAGTGGGTATGTCCAACATATTTAATTTGTATTTATTTAGGACACAACGATATAGAAAACTTCACAGAATGATATAGTCACACATAATTAATCAACTTACGATGACACAAAAATCACCATAAAAATAGCTGTATGTTGTTGTTGTTGTTTTTATTAGGGACAGGGTGAAAAAAAAAATATATATATAAAAAATTGAAATGTAAGTGTTTCATATCACATCAAACCTGTCTTCCTGGGATGGTAGTTTTGAATCTAGTTTTAATGTATTTAAAATAAGATAATTTATGTAAGATAAATAAACAAGTTAATTAAAATAAAAAATATATATCTAAATAATTTTAATAAATGCATAAAATAAATAAAAAACTTTTATGAATAATATTTAGCAAGATAAAAGTATTGCTAAAGTGGCTTTTCTTGACCGTTGAAATGTATGGTTAAAGTAGGACTGCTGTTTGAAATGAAGACATGAAAGATCTTGATTTTCTCTGTTATTTGTTCAATTAGATTCTCTTGTTTTTAAACTACAACTTTGGTTGCTGTTTTTGAACTTGCAAGTATCCCTATCTAGTGCATACTTTAGGGCAACAGGGTTCTTTGGAGTCACCAATAAGACTGAACGAGCTGATGTTAAACCTCTCATAGTGTCTTCAGAAGTGATAAGCTTAAATGTTTATTTTCCCAGACGCCGCATGAGGCAAAATTGACTTTTGCTATCTCAGCAAATAGCAATTATCTGAGGCGCCAGAAGCTTCTGCGCAGTGAAGACTAATTAGTTTCATTAACCTGCATCAAAGATAAAAAACAATTGCCATAATGCAATTGAAATGCTAGTTGCTCCTCTCTTTCCTCCTCTCTTTTTCTCTCTCTCTATTTCGTCTCGGCCTGATTTTCTTCATATTCTCATTTGTCCTGTTAGTACATTTCAATTTGAATGTAGAAGAACATTACCTCAGTCAATAGAGATGTTGACTCTTGTCTCCAGTAACAGGATGAATGTATTTTGTACCATTATGTACTATTGTATTTATGTAAATGATTGCTCATTATGTATACATTTTCGTAGTATTTATGAAGCATTTGTTTTGTTATAGAAACACAACTGGACTAACTATTGCCCTCCAGTTAAAGGGCTGTTCACTTTATCCAAATTAAGGCCTTGACGAGGTCCCAAACTTAAACAGCAGAGAGTTGTAGCAAATTAGCTCAAAAGGGAAATGTGTATAAATAATTACAATTAATTATAATGAATTACAATTATTTATATCAGCTGCCAATAGTAACTGTAGCAGAATGAATATTGTCATCAACTAATCTGTTCGTCCAGCGAACAGTCAGTGTAATTTCATATCAACTCTAACAAATTATGTTTTCGTAGTCACAGAAAATAACATTCTTACAGTATTAATGCATTAGAGCATGTAGCTTGATTGGAATTGTAAAAGGGACATTATTTATAAGCTGTGACCGAATCAGAAACTCATGTAATTCCTGCACAAACGTTTTATTAACTAAGCACTAACACAAACTAGTCTAACAAACATACACTACATACACTCACGCGTACATACAAAAGAGAAAAGTGGATGAAAGAAGTCATTAGAGGAACAGGGAATGAAGCTATGGAAAAGGAATCAGTTAACCTTTGAGTGAAACCATCAGCGTCGTTTTACAATGGGGTCTATTGCTTATACTGAACCTCTGTTTCGTTTAGTTAAATGTACAATACTTGCATTGCCTTGGTCATTGACGAGTGTCCGGATGCAGTCTCGGATGAAAGTCGTGATGGTTTCAAGGTTTGGACTTGCGATCACATTCTTCCGGGTTTGAAGAGTGATGAACTCCAAAGATGTTCTGACTCGATGGTGATTGGGAGTTTCTTCCCAGGTGGAAAGTGAAGAAGAGCTAAGAGAGACATCAGCTGAGATCCTAGGATCTTTGATGAATGAAAAGTCAAGGCCGACGTCTGGCACACACTTAAGTGAGTTCTAGCTCAGCATCCCCATCTTCTCAAAATCGAAAAGAAGCTAGACTTGGGAAGCGGTCACTGATGTGAGGTCTTTTAAGTTCTGTCGAGGACACACCTCTCGGGGGTCAAAGAGCCAATGGTGACTTGCACTTTTGGAGGAAAAGTTTATTACTCTTTGTCTTAGAGCGTGGTATTTTTCTTATGTAATTCGATTGGGTGTTGATGCAAAAACTACTAATATAATGCATAGGTATAAACATATAATATACACTCTCAATTAGATCATCCGAAGACAAATTCATAGAGACCAAACATGGTAAGTTTACTCGAATGAATGTTCAATCATAAGCATGCATATAACAGTATACAACAGTGACGGCTGCTGGTCTTTCAAAGAGGGGAAGCTCATTTTCGGCCAACATCATAAAAATTGTCCATTAATTTATGCGTAAATTCTGCCCTACGTTCCTTTTCAAGAAAATGCTCTAGCCTACTGTATGAATTAATGAATGAACAAATGATCTAAACATATATATTAAACTCGACAGAGGAAATGTGGGAATTAGGTTAAACTGAAACAAGAAATGTGGTGTATAATTGTGTGAAATGTATGATGAAAATGGGCTAGTAGTTTTGCCTAGCAAATACCAAGAAATAGGTTGCAGCAGTTTGTCTTTCGACTACACTTGCAAAATCTGTGATGGGACTGAGCTCGAATAGCTTCAGCGTCAGTGACTTTTTATAGTACAAAATCGCTTTCAATCAATAGGAGATGCCGTCTTTCGACAGATCCTCCAATCATCACGCAGAAGCCCGGAGTCCAGGCCAGCCCACTCCTCCATTCACCCCCAGAGACGCTGAGCGTCCGTGGGCAGGACATAATCACAGTATTTATCCAATGACTGTCTAGTTTCGAAGCACTGAAATAAAACTGTTCAAATCAGCCCCATTGAAGTCAATAGACGCTAGGCTTCAACAGGGAAATGCACTGTGATGCTACGGGAATGTATGAGAAGGAAATCGAGTCAGTCGACCTGCTATACGCAGCTGATTCTGAACGAACTCGTCTTCAAGATGAACGAATTCTAACGCATTTTTTGTCAATAAAATATTGACACAATAATACATAATTGACCATTAATTTTTTGACACTATAGGGGAACCCGAGCTTAATAACAGAACAGAACAGTAATAATATACACAATGACCTGAAGGAAATGTGTTTTCATTCAAAGAAAGGTTTTTCTATTACTTAATTAGAGAAGAGTCCATTTTTATGGGCATTGTGTTTTTCCTATGGGTGAAAGACAGTGAGAGGGAGAGCCATTAGCCTTTAGTTTATCTGGTCTGGCTGAGGTGTCCTGGTTGTCATGGTAAGCAGGGGCCTGCGATCGTTCACAGATATCCTTGCACCCAGTATGTTATCTGGGTGAGGGGTCTGTGATTATTTGTTAATCTAATGAATGATTGATTTGTTAAATCTTATGAACAGTTGTGTGTCTGATTGGTATAAATGCTACAGTGTGAAATTTGCATTCAAAATGTCATAATTTTCTATGACAAGTAAATGTCATTTTTTGATGAACTATTCTTTTAATATCTGTGATTAATATCAGATTTAGACTCAGAGATTCATGTTCTAGATGGTACATGTGAGCAGCAACATTATAATACAATATCAACACCTGAACATTTTATGAAAAAGTTTATGAATGTGTAGTTAATATGTGTAAATCTCTAGAGATGAAGATATGTCATCATCTTCATTATAAGTAACAGGATGTGTGTGTGACTTTCCCTGGTGGCCCTCTTGTGTGTGAGTATTTGGCCTTTTATTGGGAATAAAGGAGAGATGACATTTGTAAGGGCTTGTTTGGTCTTGCGTGCACAATGGCACAAACACCAGAGCCAAATCTCACAGCGGGGTTTCTCAGCTCTCTCTCCATGTGAGAAGACATTGGACTTCTTGTTATGACCTTTTGACGTGGAGAATCAATAGAATGCATTCAAACTCATCTCAGCTGGATCTTGGGGTTTTTCACAGACTAAGGAATATGTCAGAATTGCAGCATATCTACGCCAATATTTGTTATTTGTATGTGTGTATATATAGTTGTCTATATATTGTGAATGGGTATATATATGGCACTGTTCAAAAGTTTGAATACATACACACACACACACACACACGCATCTTAAAAAATTTGAATAACGTGAAAGAGTTCGTTTTTTATTGTAACATTTCAAAAAGTAAAACTTTCATATATTCTAGATTTGTTACCTGTAAAGTAAAACATTTCAAAGTGTATTTTATATTTATTTTGATGATTAAGGTTTACAGCTCATGAAAGTAAAAAATGCAGTATCTCAAAAAATTTTCATATTTCCGAAGATCAATAAAAAAAAAGGATTTGCCAAACACTCAATAGTTGGTCGAGGCTGATTTAGCACAAATGATAGCATCAGTGAGGGGATGCATTGAAGCTATCAACCTGTGGCACTGCTGAGGCACTATTGAGCCTTCAGCTCGTCTGTATTGTTGGATCGACTGTTTCTCATCTTTCTCTTGAAAATATACCATGAATTAAATATGGGATTCAGATCAGGCATGTTGGCTGGCCAATCAAGCACAGTAATATCATGGTCAGCAAACCACTTGGAAGTGGTTTTGACACTGTGGGCAGGTGCTAAAATCCTGCTGGAAAAGGAAATCAGCATCTCCATAAAACAGCATCTCCAAAAAAGCAGATGCATAAATCATCTTTACTTTACTTTACTTTACTTTACTTTTTAGTCATTTAGCAGACACTCTTATCCAAAGCGACTTACAAATAAGAAAAGTAACTAAAATGTAAAAGTTAAAACTATAAATATTATATATAAACATTTAAGAAGATAAAGAAATTAAAAATGACAAATGCATACAACAACATTTCAAGACCAAACATTTAAATGAAATAAAAATATAAAGCTAAAAACAAGTCAAAATATTAAATCAAGAAAAGGTATGAGTATAATAAGGATTCTAACATAACACTAAAGGCCTAAGTATACTTTTTTTTACAAGTAAGAATTATAAAAACTAAAACAGAAGTGAAACAAGTAGTAGGGCAGACACAACTTTTTAATTTTTTGAAATAAACGGAAGATTTGAGATGGGCCTGTAATTTGCCAGTTCACAAGGATCTAATTTTGGTTTCTTAATAAGAGGCTTAATAACTGCCAGCTTGAATGGTTTTGGAACGTGACCTAAAGATAACAAGGAGTTAATTATATTGAGAAGCGGTTCTTCTGCTACAGGTAACAACACAATTCTAAAGACTTCCAAGTTAGTTTTTCTCCATTTGCGCTCAAGATTACGAGTTTCTTTCTTGAGAGAATGGGTATAACTGTTGTAAGATGGCGCAGCACGTTTTTCTCTAACCTTTTTTAATTTGATGGGGGCAACAGTTTCTAACGTATTAGAGAAGATATTTCCCATGTTGCTAGTAATTTTGTCTAGTTCATCTGTATTTATGGGTACACAGAGCAGTTGAGATAAATCAGGCAGGTTATTGGTGAATCTGTCTTTAGTGGCTGGAATAATAATTCTGCCTGGATGATGTAACATCATCACTTTAAAATTATCTGCTAAATGCATAAATGTAAATGTAAGATCAATTCATGCGATATTAATTAAATTTAGCATATGATTAAACGATGTGTGGGCCGGTGACATTTTGCTTGACACCAAAAGAGTTTATTAGGTCAGTAGCGCAAGTCCTAACGCATCATTTGTATTATCAACGTGAATGTTAAAATCTCCTACAATTAGTGCTTTATTAACATTAACCAATAGGTCTGAGAGGAAATCTGCAAATTCTTTTAGAAAATCTGTATATGGCCCTGTCGGTCTATACACAGTAGCCAGAGTAAGAGATAGGACAGATTTCTTTTGCATATCTGACAGTTTAACATTGAGCATAAGTATTTCGAATGAGTTAAACCTGTATCCTGTTTTCTGAGTAACATTGAGAATATACACTATATACACCTCCGCCACGACCAGTCTGACGAGGCTCGTGCTTATAACAGTAGCTTGGTGGAATAGATTAATTTAGACCAAAATAATCATTTGTTTTAAGCCAGGTTTCAGTCAGACAGAGTACATCAAAACTATTATCTGTGATAATTTAATTTACAATAACTGCTTTGGGTGTGAGTGACCGGATATTTAGGAGCCCAAGCTTTAAAATTTGCTGAATGTTTCTGGTTTAATCACGATCAGATTTTTTCTAGATCCTGCATTGAATTTATATTTTGACCTCACTATTCGGGGAACAGACACAGTCTGTGTAGATTGGACACTGCACGTAGCTCTATCATTTAAGTGGGTAGAACAAAAGTCATCATAGCAGTTATTTGAGAATTGGCTTACTAGTCAGATGGAGCGTAGCGGTCCTGGAGATGTTCCGCACCGACTCTGCTGGGGTGCAGGCCATCAGCACGGAAAAGCCTAGGAAGCTCCCAGAAAGGGATTCCAACTATTAACAAAGAGCAGTTTCTGATCTTTACACCATGACAACAACCATTTGTTTAAAGCAAACAGTCTACTGAACCTTTCGTGTCCTCGTCGATAAGTCCCTCTTCAGTGTCTCCGTCGGCCGCAGCTTGGTGTCATTAACCCCCACTTGAATCACAACAGCCGCAATGTTCTCATCAACCTTCAGGATCGCGGTATCTGCGCAGAAACATCAAGAGCACGAGCACCAGGGAAACAGTGAGTGTGCACTTTACCTTCAGCTAACGTAGCACGGACGTGCCGGACGATTGAGTCTCCGATGATCACAGCGTCACGTTCCGTCTCGCAGAGAGGAGCGAAACGGTTACGGGAGGAGATCTCGAAGACCGGAGGGGGAGAAATCGTCCTGGGTTTCCCGGCGCCAGAGTGAAGGACATCTGGGAAGATCGAGTCCCAGGTGCACGGGCCTCGTGCTTAATTAAGAATTAAGCGTATGTAAACTTTTGAATGGGGTCATTTTTATAAATTAAACTAATATTTTCTCTTGTGGACTACATGTAAACATCTTTTATGTGAAATATCGTATTCAGGTCAGTACTAAATAATCAATAGAATGCATTTTGTATGATCCCTCTTACTTGGTAAAATAATCAACATTTTGCAGAATCTGCAAGGTGTATGTAAACTTTTGATTTCAACTGTATATATATAGCTGTTATATAGCAGCTCGGGTGTGCATTATTTTTCTAATAATTCAACAGCCCGTTGTCAAATATTCCTTACACTATATATATATATATATATATATATATATATACTACGGGAAATGGTCAGTAACATCATCACTTTAGATATCTATCTAGGTATATATATATATAATATATATACTAATATACAAGTATATAAAAATTATAAATTCAATATATAAATTCAATGAACATATACTGTATTTAATTTTAGCAATTTTTACATTAAATTATATTATGTATGTCTCTCCATTATATTGTCATAAGCCATATCGGTATCACCAATGGCAGTATATCCATAACCCTACAGTATATCATAATGCTACATTTAACAGCATTCATTTGACTGATGGAATATCATTAACAGCACACACTGTTTAGAAATTTACAGCAGATACTGATTTCCCAATATAAGTAAGAGAAGCTGAGCAGCTCTGAGGACTCATCTGCATCAATCTCAGTTAGTGGTTGCTTTATGTAGCAGAGCTTGTAGTTGTAGTTTGTCATACTGGCAATATAGTTTTAAGTAAGCGCTGCCAAGAAGATGTAAACTCCCAAATCCTCTGTTTTCCTGTCTCTGTCTGATATTTTCAGAAAAGTTTGTCTTTATTTTTTTTCCCTCGATCAAGTTGAAGTTGTAGGCCAATATGGACAGAAAATAGATATGATAGCCTAAAATGATACAGGATATTTAAATAGAATGAAGTCAATGCAAACCTATCCGATTTTAGCACTGCAATTCCTGTTATCCAGTATCTGTCAGCAAAATATAAAGCCTCCTCGGGCTCGATGTGAATCATATTTGATTTGAAAATTACTAAGCGAAGAATGTTTCACTGTTAGATATGATTTAATCTGTTTCAGTGAAATCCTGCCTTGATGCTGCACAGTATGTGCTATTATAGTTATATGTTGCACTGCTGCATCAAAATCTGAAGATGGATGACCTGTGATATTAAACCTCCTTTATCATACAACATTTCGGATGTGCTGTAAATTACCAGAGACCCTATAAGCTATTTTCTTCCACTATGAGTTGAGCAATAAGTCCGGTTAGCCACATGGCAAGCTATCCACATGAAAGAGCAGAAAGATTAAATGGTGTTCATGTAAAGTGTGTGTCAGAGTATTCTGCGCTAACCAGGTAAAATGTGTGTGTGATGTGCGTATTGATGGCTTTGTTTGGCAGAGCATGTCAGGTGCCTGATTGCAGGATGAAAGCTTTTTTATAAATGTAGATTCTGGTCATTCCATCTGTAAGTAGGAGGCACAAACCCACACTAACATAAATAGGTCCTCTTGTTTGGCAAAGCAAAGACTGAGCTATATCTGACATTATGGGAATGGAATAGCAGTGTGGTTATTCTCTCCCGCTCTTTCTGTCCCATCCATGGTTCAAAATTAAAACTCACGAATAAAAAAAAACATCTTTGGTGAGCAAGTTATATTGAGTCGGAAAGTCTCAGCTCACAAAGGCAGAATTTATTTGATCAAAAATGCAGTAAAAATAGTACAATTTTGAAATATTATTACAATTTAAAATAACTGTTTATTTAAATATTTTAGAATGTAATTTATTCCTGTGATGGCAAAGCACTCTTCTGGTCTTCAGTTTCCTATGATCTTTAGAAATAATTCTAACATGATTTTTTGCTGCTCAAGTATGTATTAGCCATGCATAAACATTCATATTTGTATGGGTTAACATATACGTTTATATTAGTGCTGTCAAACGATTAATCGCATCAAAATAAAAGTTTTTATTTACATAATATATGTATGTGTACTTTGTATATTTATTATGTATATATAAATACACACACATACAGTAAATATTTTGAAAATATTTACATGTAAATATTTATATTCTTATATTTTATATTATATATATATTTAACATAAAAACAAAACATATTTTTCATAAAAACAACCCGAATTCCGGAAATGTTGGGACGTTTTAATTTTTTTTTTATAAAATGAAAACTAAAAGACTTTCAAATCACAGGAGCCAATATTTTATTCACAATAGAACATAGAGAACATAACAAATGTTTAAACGGATATATCTTACACTTTTATCCACTAAATGAGCTCATTTCAAATTTGATGCCTGCTACAGGTCTCAAAAATGTTGGTATGGGTGCAACAAAGGGCTGAAAAAACAAAACTAATTTAAATTAACGATTCAGCTGGGAGAACATCTAGCAACTATTTAAGTTAATTGACATCAAGTTTTTAACTTAAAAGTAATGTCTTAGAGAGGCAGAGTCTCTTACAAGTAAAGATGGGAAAAGGCTCTCTAATCTGTGAAAGAGTGCGTAAAAAGACTGTGGAATACTTTAAAAACAACGTTCCTCAACATCAAATTACAAAGGCTTTACAAATCTCATCATCTACAGTGCATAACATTATCAAAAGATCCAGAGAAACTGGAGAGATCTCTGTGCTTAAGGGACAAGGCTGAAGACCTTTGTTGGATGCCCGTGGTCTTTGGGCCCTCAGACGACACTGCATCACTCATCGACATGATTCTGTCATTGACATTAATAAATGGGCCCAGGAATACTTCCAGAAACCACTGTTGGTAAACACAATCAGCCGTACCATCTGCAGATGCCAACGAAAGCTCTATCATGCAAAGAAGAAGCCATATGTGAACATGGTCCAGAACATGGTCAAATGCTCATAAAAAATTGACTGTATCAAAGTAAAAAAGTGTTCTATGATCAGACGAGTCCAAATATGATATTCTTGTTGGAAATCATGGACACCGTGTCCTCCGGGCTAAAGAAGAGGGAGATATCCCAGCGTGTTATCAGCATTCAGTTCAAAAGCCAGCATAAGTGCTTACGGTATGGGCAGCTTGCATGTTTCGGAAGGAACTATGAATGCTGAAAGGTATATAAAGGTTTTAGAGCAACATATGCTCTAATCCAGATGACGTCTATTTTAGGCCTTGTGTATTTCAGCAGGACAATGCAAAACTACATACTGCAGCTATTACAACAGCATGGATTCATAGTAGAAGAGTCTGGGTGCTGAATTAGCCTGCCTACAGTCTAGATCTTTCCCCTACAGAGAACATTTGGTGCATCATTAACCGAAAAATACATCAAAGATGACCACAAACTCTTCAGCAGCTGGAAACCTATATCAGGCAAGAATGGGACCAAATTCTAACACCAAAACTCCAGAAACTCATAACCTCTGTGCCCAGATGTCTTCAAACTGTTTTGAAAAGAAGAGGAGATGTTACACCATGGTAAACATGCCCCCGTCCCAACTATTTTGAGACCTGTTACAGGCATAAAATTGAAAAATTAGCTCATTTTGTGCATACAATTTTAAATGTCTCAGTTTAAACATTTGTTATGTTATCTATGTTCTATTGTGTATAAAATATTGGTTAATGTGATTTGAAAGTCTTTTATTTTTTAATTTATTCAAATTTTAAAAAAGTCCCAGCATTACCGGAATTTGGGTTGTATATACATGCATGTGTTTTTATATTTATATATACATAATAAATATACACAGTATACACACCTATATTATGTAAATAAAAGCTTTTATTTTGGACTCGATTCATCGGGATTAATCGTTTGCCAGCACTAGTTTATGGATAAAATTGTTCCAATTTCTAATAGGTGTCACGTGTTGCTACTACAGACAAGGGAGATGAAGACACAATCAGAATAGTCTTTAATCCTAAATCCAAGAAATACAGAGTAGATCCACAGGAAACGCAACCACTGAAAGCTGGACACATGGAACACTTAAGTAACAAGGAGAACTAATGAGGATAATGAATAGAACAGGTGAACCTACTCAGTAACCATAGAAAATAATTAACAATCAGAACTAAGGCTAAGAGAAATATTATAAAGAGTGAAAACGAAACCAAAATAGAACTTGACTGTGACAATAGAATGACTGTTTTTATGTCATACATGGAAATGTAATATATGTACATATATGTGAACATGGACCACAACACCATTCATAAGTCACACAGGTATATTTGTAGCAATAGCCAACAACACATTGTATGGGTCAAAATTATTGAAGATATTTTGTAAATTTCCAACCATCAATATATCAAAACGTAACTTTTGATTAGTAATATGCATTGCTAAGAACTTCCTTCATTCAACTTTAAAGGCGATTTTCTCAATAGTTAGATTTTTTTTGCACATATAACATTTGCGGATAGGTTGCCTTGTTTTGCTAGCAGATACTGTACTCCAGGTTTATTATTGACCTCCTCGGTTGTATCAATAAACAGCAATTTAATTTCCATTGAGCTGTAAAGAGCTCTGACTCCCAGTAAACTGAAAACAGTTCATCTTTCCATATTATTTTCCATACTATGGAAGTCAATGGGGACCAGCAACTGTTTGGTTATCAATATTCTTCAAAATATCTCTCTGTGTTCAGCAGAAGAAAGTCATACAGGTTAGAAACAACTTGAGGGTGAATAAATGATGACAGAATTTTCAGTTTTGGGTGAACTTTGAATGCTGTTTTATTTGTTATATCTGTTTTGTTATTTTTTTCAATTAAAAAGGCTGCAGTGAACACATCTTCAAAAAGGAGGAGAAGAAAAAGAAGATTAGTCCAACAGCAGTGCATGGACATGCATTCAGATCACAAGAAAACCCTCGCAGCTCCATGTCCCATCAAAGTCATCAATGCTGCTGACCAGCTCTCGTCCTGCAAACAGCCTTGCTTTGATGTCGATACAGTAAGCAAGATAAAGGAGCTGCTTAGCTGAAATACAATAAAGACATTTTTACTCCGGAAGGATGGGATCAATGCGTATCTCTAGGCTTGTTTTCCTATAATGGGCATGCATAAATAACTTGAAGGAATAAGAAGTTAATCATAACGATTTCCCCCCATCTTACACAACCTATCGATGCGTGACTTGGATATTATGGAATGTCGTATAACGTCAGCCCTGGCTTTTTACAAGACCGCTGTGAAGACTGCAGTAGGATGGATGTCAGAAATGAGACTGGCTCTTCTGCAGACTAGCAGTGAAGAGATTCAACAGCGGATAGAAAAGCTTTTGTGGAGCCGAGATGTTTATCTGGACTTGGAAAAATAAAGCATATGGCTTGAGAAGTTTTCATAGGCATATTTGGTTTATAGGATTTGGTGGTTTCTGAAACATTTGAGAGTCTTCTTAAGCCTCTGTTATACTTTCCGCGTGATGTAAAAATCGTCATCGGAGGGTGTGCGCGGCCAGTCCGTGCGAACATCTGCGTGCCTCCCATTTTTTGTGACCGTGCAAACGCGTGGTCAGTAGGTTAGAAAAGCACCAACTGCGCATGCACAGGCTGTGTGAAGACGCTAGCTGCTCCCTTCACTTCTGTAATTCATCGATAAAACAATATATAGGCAGCCAGATGTGCAATAACTCTGGGCAATTGTTTGTTCACATGTTTGTTTACTGTTCAAGCCAGTCTACTGTGCATGTATATAACACGTCCGCAGAGCGGACCACCAGCGCACGCTTTTGGTAGTATAAATGCAGGTGCAACATTCATTCGATTCAAGAATTTTGGTGAAATTCACAAGGAATGGACTGAGGCTGGAGTCAAGGCATCAAGAGCACCACACACAGACGTGTCAAGGAATTTGGCTACAGTTGTCGTCAGAGGTGTCTTACCTGAGCTAAGGAGAAGAAGAACTGGACTGTTGCCCAGCGGTCCAAAGTCCTCTTTTCAGATGAGAGCAAGTTTTGTATTTCATTTGGAAACCAAGGTCCTAGAGTCTGGAGGAAGGGTGGAGAAGCTCATAGCCCAAGTTGCTTGAAGTCCAGTGTTAAGTTTCTACAGTCTGTGATGATTTGGGGTGCAATGTCATCTGCTGGTGTTGGTCCATTGTGTTTTTTGAAAACCAACGTCACTGCACCCGTTTACCAATACATTTTGGAGCACTTCGTGCTTCCTTCTGCTGACCAGCTTTTTAAAGATGCTGATTTCATTTTGCAGAAGGATTTGGCACCTGCCCACACTGCCAAAAGCACCAAAAGTTGGTTAAATGACCAAATGCTTGACTGGCCAGCAAACTCACTAGACCTGAACCCCATAGAGAATCTATGGAGTAATTTTCAAGAGGAAAATGAGAAACAAGAGACCAAAAAATGCAGATGAGCTGAAGGCCACTGTCAAAGAAACCTGGGCTTCCACACCACCTCAGCAGTGCCACAAACTGATCACCTCCATGCCACGCCGAATTGAGGCAGTAATTAAAGCAAAAGCCCCTGCCAAGTATTGAGTACATATACAGTAAACTAACATACTTTCCAGAAGGCCAATAATTTACTAAAAATGTTTTTTTTATTGGTCTTATGAAGTATTCTAATTTGTTGAGATAGTGAATTGGTGGATTTTTGTTAAATGTGATCCAAAATCATCAATTAAAATAACCAAAGAATTAAACTACTTCAGTCTGTGTTCATTGAATTTATTTAATACACAAGTTTCACAGTTTGAGTTGAATTACTGAAATAAATGAACTTTTCCGCAACATTCTAATTTATTGAGATGCACCTGTAGTCCGCGTCCGCGCTGTCCGTGTAGGTATACGTGTCCGGATTGCACACGCGGAAAGTGTAACACAGGCTTTAGAGTACCAAACTTGTCTGTAATGCAATAGTTAGTGTTTAGAGAGAAACATGACATTTTTCTTGTGTGTGAAATGACCTCCCACAATGCTCTTCAATCTATCTGAAAAAACCCAAGTGGTGTTATTGTGAAAATGCGAGTGGAGCATCTTTTACTCTTGTCTTTTTCTCTGTTTACAGTGAATTTCTTTCAGTCTTCAACGATTTGATGTTTCTTTTTGTCACCTTTCCATAAATACAGACAAAAGAGGAAGAAAAAAATAAATATCTTAAACAAATATTCAGTGTTCTTTGAAGAGTAAATATGTTTTGCAGGAGTTGGGAACGTGCGATCAATCCCAGTGAACCTGCCTGTCAAAGATCACGTCAATGTGTTCGTTTTCCTCGGTTCTTTCAAAACAGAGCTTTGTGCTGTTTTCCCTCCATTGAGTGAATGACAAATTAAACTCAATTAAGCTCACAGCTGTTGCCTGGGGCATTGCAAGTTTGTCTCCTGTACTTCGTTCCTCTTCACTTTGTCATTGCCAGGGCTATAGTTTATGTGTATTGAGGACAATCGGGAATTATTAGTCCTGAGAGAGAGATGTAAGATGACTTGTATTGATTAATACACGTTTTTCTGTTTTTCTTTTAATTAAAAAAAGATTAATCCATGTTATACGCAGATTTGAGCTCAAGATTAATATCACACACACTTTGAGAAATGGACCCATTCAAATATAGGATCAGGACTTTTATGAATGAAAACATCTGCTATTGTTTGAGAGTGCAAAATAAGTGGGGTCTTATTGTACTCTTTTATAGCGCTTAAAATATTACTCAAAGGATTTTTGCTTTGAATAAAAAAATAGGCAGTTTTTTGGGAACCGTACATGGCCTATTTTTATGATTGGCAAACAAAAGCAGATTTTGTATGCATCTTAAAGCATCTTTGTCAAATAAACATTAGGTAACACATTTTAAGGTGTCCTTGTCACACATTACATTATAATAACAATAAATGCACAATTACATGCCAGTAACCCTAAACCAAACCCTAATCTTAACTCTACTATATGATAAGTACATGTAGCTATTTAATTATACTTAAATGTATAATTATACTGTCACAAGGACACCTTTTATTTATTTCTGTTTGTTTGTTTGTTTGCTTGCTAGTGCATGTCACAGCTCAGCACAGTAGTTTAATAAAAAAAAAAAGTGAAAAAAAATGTATAATTGATATTTGTATGCATCATTATTTTATAGCAATTCAACTTTTTTTCATTTCATTTTTTATTTTCAGTCCTTAAAGAATTTATGTTTGTTTCATTTTGTTCACAAAAGAACATTTAAATTTTCCCCAGTGGTTATTAAATTAAATAAATAAATAAATAAAATCGAAAAAAAAGCGACTTACTATTCAGGCTATACATTTGTATTGTCAGTATGTGTGTTCCCTGGGAATCGAACCCACAACTTTTGCGCTTCTAACGCAATGCTCTAACCACTGAGCCACAGGAACAACATTTTTATTGAAATATACATGTACATTTTGTATTATATGACTATTAACAATATTAATTTTAATTGTGTGCCAATCAGGCAATGTTACTGTGATCAATTGCACTGCTAATGAACAGTTCTCTCCGTTGATAATGAGGGTGGACCAAGATGATGTAAAACCCATTTCTGAATGAACCATTTTTGCACCTCAACTTTCATTAAACATCTGGATGGACTGGAGAAGAAGCCAAGGCAACATTTCAACAGAGCAAGCAAATCCTGTATTTTCAATGCATATATCCTTTTTGAATGCTCTATACATGAACACAATGAGGTACATGTCGGACCTGAGGGACAGAGAGAAAAAGACAAAGAACACAGGTAAACAGTGTTTTCAGGCCCATCTGCAGAGACTCTCCTGGATTAAGAGGCCACCAGTGGCTAGACACACGTCTCTGATCTTGGCTTCACAAGAGTGGAAAGACTGTTGGATGCTTGTTATAGTCGCCCCCTTACTGAGAGACACATGGACATATGCACACATAGATGTGTGCTTTGTCTTTATGTGTTTAGAGAATATACAACACACACTCGCAATGACCCTCACTCCATTCGAGAGGCCGCACATACAAACATTATTTGATTAATCATAAAACAAGATGAAAGCGAGTTTTGGAGAGAGGACGAGTATGTAGCATCCTATTAGACATATTGCTTTACATAAAGCTCATCGAAATGGACAACACTCAACATCTCCATCAGTGACTCACAGCTACCCAAATCACACGCTGCCCATCCCGCTTTGATCTCAGCCACTCGCAATCCTCTCCGTTCCCTTGGAGGATCATTGTTTTCTTGTCCAAGAAGCAATCATTAAATCCACAGAAATGCAGGGCAGGATAGCCGACCAGCCATTTGGGGCATATCCACCCCCTCCAGAAACAAAACACAACACCCTATGTTTTGGTCACTAAAGCCCTATTCACACGGGATTTGTATTATCTGGGGACCATGTGTGATTTTGAAATTACCCCTCCACATCTGAATTCCGTGTGGTGCATTTGAACGGTATAAGCAAAGCCTGTGATTTTACTCAAATTTATTGACTTGTCTCCTGGATACCCGGCTGTCAAGGCTTTGAGAGTCTCGTTCTATGGTACAATTAGATGGATTTAAAAAAAGAAAGTAATATAGTTCCTTGCACTGTGCCATTTACCTTTTTGTTTTTACATTACACTATTTAAAAAATAATAGCTCAAGCTTAATGCTTGATTCATTTGTAATACATTAACCTCAAAAACCTTTCAGCTTTCTCTTTCTGCAAATTGTATGGTGTAGCGATATGACAGCACCCAAAATGCAATCAAACACTCCAACGCAGCTCCATTCTTCACGAAAGATGGATAAAAAGGCGCACAGGAAACAAAAACCTTGAAAAATGATATACCAATATTACTAACAGCTTGCACCAGCACAAACCGTCTTTTGGAGTTAAAATAGTACTGTCAGGACAAGCCAAAAACACGGTTTGGAAAATGGTTTCATGGTGTACTGGCTTATTATATACATTTCGTACATTTTGAACACAAAAAATTACGGACTGCAGCTTTGAAAAATAAAAAGCTGGCAGGCAATGACTGCCCATGGACATCGCCAAAGATTGGGTTTCCTCATTTGTGATGCTTTGCCAAGTCTTTGCTGCAGCTGACATCAGTTGTTGTTGGTTTGTGGGTCTTTCTGCCTTTAGTTTAGTCTTCAGCAGGTGAAATGCAGGCTCAGTCATGTTGAGATCGGGAGATCGACTTGGCCATTGCTGAATATTACACTTATTTTAACCTTCAAAAACTCTTGTCCAACTCCACTTGTACTATGAAGCACAATCTAATCAACTTTGCTACATTTGGCTGAATCTGGGTAGACACTTGAACACTTGAGAATTCTTCCAGCTGCTTCTGTCTTCTGTCACATTATCACTAAACATCAGTAACCCAGTGCCACTGGAAGCCATGCATGCTCATGCCATCACACTGCTCCACCATATTTCACAGAGGATGTTGTAAGCTTTAGATCATGAGCTGTTCCAAGCCTTCTCAATACTTTTTCTTCTTGTCATTCTGGTACAGGTTGATCTTCATTTCAGCCATCCAAAGAATGCGTTTCCAGAAGTGGTCTGGATTTTTTAGATGTGTTTTAGCTAAGTCTAATCTGGCCTTGTTTGCACCTTGTGTTGAAGCCTCTGTATTTGCTCTCTAGTCTTCTCCTGATTGTAGACTTTGACAGTGATGCGCCTACCTCCTAGAGAGTGTTCTTCACTTGGCTGGATGTTGTGACAGGGTTTTCTCAAAAACTTGTCCCGAATTGTACTGAATTGTACCGAGTTGCAGTCTTTCTAATGTTTTCTCATCGATAGTAACATATATCAAATTTCAGAGCCAACTATGCCTAACAAGATATTATGAATTGCCTACCTATAAAGCATTTAGTCTTTCAGACATTGTGATTTGATCTTGAAGTGGAAATATAAATGTTCAGAGCCTGATGAAGAACTGTTCGGTTCAAAATGTACCTTAACAGTTTAGGAAACTTTGTCAATTGTGAGGCTGTTTGTTCCATTTCACACGGACACTTGGATCCGGCCCTGATGAAATGTTTCATTACAGTATATGGGGCATCCAGAAGGACACACAATTACAAATATAGAAAATAGGTTATTTTAAAAGGTCACGAGAGAGGAAGTACAGAAGTGTTTTTCTTCCTGGATAGAGAATGTAGTTGGGACAGTTTGAATTATTATAACATTTTGGAAAAAAATATGTATAGACAAAATAATATGTATGTATGTATGAATTGATTTATCTATTTATTTATTTACAGGACACTGTTTAAATGCATTCTAAATGCAAAATTTTTGAATGATTCATAAAAATTCCCTTAAAAACAATTAAATATGTAAATATAGTACATATGGCCTCTTATTTATTTCTTTATTTAATACACACTCCTACTACAGTTAGACTTGCAACAGAGAGTGCAATCTCAAGTTTGTTGTCCTCACCACCTGAGTCAGTTGTTTGGTACATTTGTAGCTGTCAATCAAAATAAAACATGTGCGAGATGTTCAGCCCTGTGCAATTCTAGTCATATCACTAACCCATTAAAAATGCATGATATGATCCCGGGCTTTAGAGTTTTAGAAAGCTGACCCTCTCTGTTATTTTTTGCCACAAATACATTTAAATATGCTGTCATCAACAGAAATAAGCTTTCCACAGACAGGATTTGCATATATTGGACATTTTACACAAACTCACTCTAATTGGATATTTATTATGCTCAGATACTTTCAACTTTTCAATCAGAACCTCAATTTGCAATTGAATAAATTGTGCATTTGAAACATCCATAATTTAGAGTCAAATATGCACATGATTTGAGACTAGACATAAAATACTTTGCACTATAAAATCTTATTCATTTATGTTTCTTCATATTAAGACCATAAAAATATTAATATTTTAAAAATATTGATATTAATCTATAAATGTAAGTCAATACTTTTATATAATGTATTATTATGAAACACCTCTTTTATTCTTCCACACGCTAAGCCACTCAGCTGTGAAGTCTTGGTGCTTGGTGGCCTTTGTGGAAGGGTTTAAGTTTCATTGCAAACAAACGGTTTTGACTCTCGGCACCGAAATGTCTGAACAGTTTAATAAAAGCCCCCTTGCAGCAATTACAGGTGTGATCAACAGACTCCCAGGCTCCCTCAATCTCAATCAATGTTGCTGTGCTCTAATTGTTCCAGAGACTCTTGTAGCAGCAGTTACAGGTGCAAATCTATTGGCTTTGACAGAACACAGCCACAAAAATATCCCCGACGTATCCCTGCACCCCTCAGGCAGGATTCAAGAGCTTTTTTTCTTTTTCTCTCAAAGTCGCGCCTACGGAATAGATCCCGGGTTATTGAACACGGTCAGAGATTTGAGAATTAATAAAACACAGAGAAAAACTATTGCCTTTCAATTTCATCGTTCCACTGTTTTATAATTCATGAGATGCTATCGAAATGTGCCAGCCTCAGAAAGAGATGGACATGGGGTGGCATCGGACTCTGATCCAACTATACATATTTCAGGGATTTGCTGGAAAATTGTGGTTTGAGTTACATCTGACAAGTTATCCATCTAATAGCTTATTTTTTGTTTTGCTGGCCTTTTTAATCTAAGTTTAAAGTGCTTATGAAAGTTTTATGTGCTGCCATCTTTCTGTCTTTGAGGAGACTTTAAAATGTATCCTCTACCTGACTTATATGTATTTTTCATTGTATCCTAAACCCTGACTTTTACAGATGCTTTTCCATTATGTCATCTCACTGTTTCCTGCCCTCTGCTACAGCCATTTATCACACAAAATAAACGTCACATTTCTGTCACAGTCAAAATATAAAGTATACAGTGAATGAAAACGCATAGAAAATACACATTTAGACAATAAGAAATGTTTCTTGAGCACCAAATCACAATCATGACACTGAAGACAGGAATAATGGCCTCAATTCAGCCAAAATTCAGCCTTGGTGAGCAATAGTGACTACATAAAAAAAATCTTACTGATTCCAAATGCATCGCTTAACTGAAATGAAAATCTTCCATCTGTTTCTACTGAACAAACTGCCCTACAATGCGAAGTCTTAATACTAATACTCGGTATGTGTGCCAGCACAGTGACCATGAATTAAATGTGCCTCTGTGCGATGCAATAAAACATGTTTATGGTGTACTGCTGCCTGCCTTCCTTCTCCTCTTTTCAGCACTGTGACAAAGTGCACTTAGCCTAGACAGAGTGTTAATCTTGTGCTCAGGCAGCTCAGATGACTATGATCAGGTAAGGCAAGGCTCTTTAAACTCATCAGAACTACCATAGATCTTTGTCTCGCTACCCAGGGCTACTTGGTTGGCTAGAAACTAGCCTAGACTAGACACGATCAAAATGCCATGACTGGGACTCCCGTTACCTGATCTAAGAGTCTCCGGAGGAAACAGACACCTCTCGCTCAATAACGGGTTTCTCAGATGCGTAGGAAGACTGAGTAGTGATCATCGTGCCCGTGTGATGTTTTACTTTGTTGTTTTTGCTTTTATGTCTACAAAATTCATCCTTTTCTTCATCACCTTCACAGCACACTGATTAAGACAAAGTCAACATTCGGAGAGAATCCGGTGACGAAAGAGCCTTTGAAGCCATTGTTGGCCGAGCAGAGCTGTATTCTGGAATCCCTAGAGGTCACATTTGAGCAAGTAGCCTCGTCAAATCCTATTGGTCCATCTCCAGCTCTTTAGTTCTTCTTTATTTGCATTGCAGCGAGGCACAGGTGTTGCTTTTAGATTACGCCGAGTGTCTGTCGGCGCGGGGAAACGGTGTAATCAGGTTAGACGAATAAAGAGATGTGGTTCTCCTCTATTCACCGTTACAGCTATTGCAAAGATTCACTCACATGTTTCCACATGACCAGGTTAGACGCCATCTTTGGCACAAACAGACTGAAGGTGAACGGCTACCGCCTCCACACATGCGGTTCAGGTCTGAGAGGCCAGTCTCCCAATGGATACGCTCATATTTGGCCGGCATTATGGAGCATCTGCCATCGGCTTCAGATTCATCATTGTCCCTCAGTGACCATCAACACTGTGTCTGGATGTGTTAGAGTCCTCCAAAAACACAAGCACAATGCCTGTTGGATCTTACTTTATTGGAAAATGCCTTAATACCTGAATAGTGGTTTCAATACAAGTCTGACTATGCATTTATCAGAAGCTGTTTATTGGAGTCAGGAGGGTTCCGAGCCCCTAAAAAAAAGAGATAGGAGAGAAAACACCTGTAAAACTTTTGCATAGTCTCATAAAAGTATTACATTTCCCCAATAAACTGCATTTCTCTGAAAAAAGTGTTCTCTCATAAAATATTTGCATTCTCTTGCAGAAGTATTGCATTCACTTGATAAATATTTGTAAAACATTTGGATTATCTTGCAGACCCTAGTAAAAAGTAATGTATTTAAAATACATTTATTTCATACTAAGGATAGTTCAAATCTATGAATATATTTACTGACATATAACTCAAGACTTACTGATAGAAAAATTATAATTACAATTTATTTGGAGTACTACTTATGCACAATGCACATTTCTCAATATTAAGCCTAAAATGTGTTTTAATGTCACTATTGATGAGGATTTTGAATAATATCGGTGTACCTGAAGTATACTTGCAATAGTTCCACTTCAGCCCAATCAAATATACTTCAGTATATCTTTAGTTGGACTTCAGCCCTTCTGCACAATTAAAGTGCATTAAGTACAAAAATTGTTGTTCTGTTTAGAGGTCATACACTAAAAGTACAATTGTAGGTTATTTTATTAAGAACATAAATATGTAAATATATTTGTAGTATACTTAGCATTAAATAAATGTATTTAAAATACATTTTAGCATATTTATTTTTCACTAGGGGAGGTATTGTGATTTCCCAAGAAACATTGCTTTCCTTTACAAAACATTCGGGTTCTGTAACAAAACACTTGCATTCTCTCGTAAAAGTTCTCCCACAAACCTATTCCATCCCTTGAGAAAGTTTGCATTTGCTCATGAAAGCACTGAAATAAAGTGTTTCATCCCATAATGAAATAAATATATACATAAAAATGAAACATTTGTTCACTCAGAAATTGCTGGCAAATTTTTCTACATATTTTAGTATTTTCTACATAAATCATAAATCAATAATCTTTGTATTATTTATTATTTCCATTGCAAAAGTGTTCAACAAAGTTTCTCGGGAACAATTATTTTGAGGCGGAATGTAAAAGCATTGAAACAGATTCCCCCTTTTTTATATCACCATATCCCTTCAGGGGCTTTGTAGGAGAGTGACTTTTCATTAAATAACATTTTAAGAGGTAAACAGTCTGAGAAATAAAGGTAGGATAATTGTTATATTGTGCACAAAAGCAGACATGAATAAACAACAGGTATGTTTTAATGCTAATGCAATCACATTTAATGAGGTTAAACATTACAAATGCATCAACTTAAGCTGGTCTCCTAGCCCAGCCTGTTGAAAAGTGCCAAAAACCATTCCAAAACCAGCTAAAAGACCAGTATAACCAGACTGGGAGACCAGCTATAAGAATAGCAAACCACTATAGGCTGGATTAAAATTTAGTTTATTCCTCAGCAGTGATATACTGTACAGCATCAATAGTCCACGCAGACAGCTAGTCACTCAGAAATTAATATTCTGTCATTATTTCCTCACCTTCATGCCATTCCAAACTAAGAACCTCATATTTTTAAGGTCAAACTGCTCTTTTCCATACTCTGAAAATGGAGATCAGGGGCTGTTGAGCTTGAAAAAAAAGAAGAACTTAAAACCCATAATTCTTCTATATGCAAATGATAACACATGATACTTTTGTTCAAGGAAGTGGAACAGCCTGATATGTAATTACTCATTGTAAATCTTGCTTGACAGCCATGGTCACCATTCACTTTCATTGTATTCAAAAAAGTAGCTTGGACTGCTATAAATAACTCCATTTGAGTTCCACAGAAGAAAGAAGTCATACAGTTTTGAGTAAATGACTTTTCATGCTGTCAACGGCACCAGTCTTTAGAAAAACAGGTCTATGTTTATTGTTGTGTAGAATAATTGGCTTCATTTGACTAGCAATTATGCAGTTTGTAATATTATAAAGGCCTTATAATATTCAGACATCTTCTTTTTTGAATATATCAGCTGCAAAATCCTTTTTGTCAAAGACAAAAGGCAGAAAGTAAGGAATCAGGCAGTTTGATAGATATTAAATTAGCTTCAATAAACAACTGCTTGCTTATCTCACTTAGCTTAGCAGCTTATCCTAGGTCTTAGTACTGCATACTGATTCCACAAAGATTTCCTCATACTTAAAATTACAAATCTTTGTTATCTTCAAGATACCAAGTTAAAGTCTGCCAGTAAAGACTGGGCTAATCCATGTACTAAAGGACTCCTGATGCTCGCTTCTGTGCTAATCCCAGAGATACGCGATGAGGTCTATCCTGAAGTGGTCATTCTATTCCCTGCAAGGAACTAGACTCTTTTCTATTAGCCACGTTTGAAGGAAAAGAGATCACGGAAGGATCCAGAGTAGGTATAACAGAAAATAATGCTTTTGTTGTTTAAATTTTAACAGTCCAGTTAAATCAAAATACAATTTCCCTCCAGTGATTGTGCCATTTGTCACAATGGAGATGATCAAACAGTCATTTTGTGGCCAGACAACAACACGGAGGAGACATGCTGTTACTAGTTTCCTCCACGATGTCTGCCCACCAGAATGCCCTTTAAATGGGCACGGGCCTGAGGTCTGCCTACAGAGATGATGAAAATCTATAGTGCACTGTTCCTGTGCACCTGAGTCCACCGCTGCAAAGGAGTCTCTTATCTGCAGGGTGAATAGCACAGATGCGCACAGATGTTCTTGGCTTCGCCTGTTCTCTAAAAAGAACATTCTTAGATTTAAGTGTGTAACAGACTTTATTTCTATCTTTTTCTGTAGAGCAGTGATCCTCCAATCTGTGTCGTATGATCCACTTTCATTAGTGTTCGCTTAGGGTTAGAGCTAAACTCTGCAGGAAAGTGGATCTCGCGAGCCAGATTTGAGTATCCCTGCTGCAGAGTGTCAGCAGAACATATCACTTTATATTTCCAAACATTCCTTTTTCCATTCATTGTATTAATCCAGTGCGATTGTTGTATGCACAAGGAGTCTGACAACAGCCAGTGCTCTTCACAGAGATCTCAGAGAAAAACTGAGACAGACTAAATCAAGAAGAACTGTGGCAACGTCTCCATGATGCTTCAAGATACCTATAAATGATGGGCTATAATGAACAAAAAAAGCTGATTAAATGCAAAATCAGGTCACACTTCAAGTGTTGATTTGATTTGTAATTGATAAATCAAATCTATGTATGACATTATTTTTAAATCATCCTCACTTTACGTATTTTTATACAAGTGCCGGAAACTCTTCACAGTACTTTGCAGATGGGTTTCTTCAAGCATCTTGGAGACATTGCCACAGTTCTTCTGGATTTAGTCTGTCTCAGTTTGTTCTGATTCTTCCTGTCATTCCAGACAGACTGGATTATGATCAGATTAGATCAGATCTCTGTGTGGAGCACTGGCTGTTGTCAGACTCCTTGTGCATACAACAATCTCATTGGATTATTATTACAATTAATAGTATAAATAATGTTTGGAAATGGAAACTGATATTTCCAACTAACACACTACAGCAAAAGATAGAAATAACTGACTTAAAACTTTTTTTGTTTTGGTGAACATACTAATGGCTGAAGACTTTTGCACAGTAGTGAATATAAATACATAACTTATGTGGATTAAGCTGTCAGAAGTAGAGCAGCAATATTGTTCCGTGCTGGTTTTATACAAAATCTATAGACTAGAATAGATATGTTTAAAAGTACTTATTTCATATAGTAATTAAAAATAAGGTTGCACTGAAATGAAAAAGAATTGAAAGAAGGTTTTGGTTGCAAGGTTTGTTTGGTTGTTTTACTCACTGACTGAAAAGAGAATGCATTCTTAGTTCTGAACCCAATCAGAGACCCTGTCAGTTAAGACTAAACAAGGCATTGATTTTAACCTCAAAACCTTATCATGGGAATGTTAGCTAAGTTTATACTATAGTTACACATCTCAAAAATACCTGTAAATACATCTACAGATTTGCCATTGCTAGAATGTTTGGAGTTCCTATGGAGTCCCTTTTGACTTGAATTTATTTGTTACAGTATATCTCTTTTGAGAATTAATAAAAAAAAACCTGATTTCCAATTATTCAGTTGACAAGCTTGCATTCAGATCTTAGATAGAACCAAGAGCCCACCCTACATTTTTATTTTCCAATAATCTATTTCAGTCCGAATTACTTAAGTAAAGCAGAAAAGATCTGTCGCTAATACTTCTACATTGCAAATGCATGAATGTCATTGCATAATATAACAAAATATCAAACAAAAGCTGATTTTCTGAGTCCTTTTCGTCGCTTATTATTAATTGTACTTCACTGTGAATTCATCACATTCACCAGAAAGTTCCCAAAAGCTTTTATCTTGATTTTGAACAATATCTCTTTTGTTTTATTATTTAAAGCCTAGTAGTGTAGGTTTTAAATATAGGTTTTGATTGGTATACATTTTAAATATATTTTACAGTAAGTGTCTTAATGCTGTGAAAAATGATAACCTGGTAACTAAAATGGTATTAACTGGTTTTATTTAAGTCAAAATATGATTTAATATCACTGATTTTTATGTGTTAAATCAGGTATAAATAGCTCTTTACAGTAATAAGTGCGGGTTACCACATTTTACAGTGTAGGGCAATTTCACAACCCTCCAAATCTATTTAAGAATGAAAATACAATCATTTTAACAAAGTAACAAACATGTCACAAGGCAACACTTGCTCTAACTACTTGATGGAATCATAATTTGGTCCATGCAGTGCTGCATTTCTACTGAAAACCTTACATTTGTTGATCTTGTAATCCATTTTAAGGAAAGCATTTGAATTTCTGATTGCTGCAAATTCTGCTCATTTATAAACAGGTTGCACTTTATGCAGTCTTGTGAAGTCAGCGTTCACATTCTATTTGTTCTTTTAGTTCTTATTTAACTATTGTTATGGTCTATTTAATATAATCTAAATTATGTACAGTTTGTTTTTGCAGTCCTTGTTGTGTGCTATCTTATGTAGCACCATAGTCCTCGAGGAACGCTGTTTTGTTTCGCTGTGTGCATGCTCTATAGAGCTGAAATAACAATAAAGCTTCTCTGACTCTGATCAATATAGTGTTTTATCTGGAGTTTTGCCAGGATTAACATTCATGTAATTATTGTCATCATTTTCCAGCAAAATGAATGCTGTTATATAGCCAATTATAGCTGTATAACTGCTGCTGCAAAATTAATGTAATTATTTGTTAAGTAATATTGAATAATTATAATAAATATATGCAAATTATTACCATAAAACATTTGTATTATAAACAATGGCTTGATGTCTATTTTGGCACAGAGGTCAGAACCTGACTGAATTTTCTAGCCCGCACTTAGGAATCCCGACGGAAGTTCACACGCTAAAGAATGAGAGTAGAACTGTGTACACAGAGACCAGGCGAAGGTCAGCTGGAGGGTACCTGACAATGTCTTTGGCCCCAGAGGAGTTTCTGCAGACTGAGATGAGATGGCACTACATGCTTCCAAAAATGAGCTGCGGTCCTCTGGGAATAACTGTCATAAACAGTGGGAGCGAACAGTACCACACTCTAAAAAATGCTGGGTTAAGCGTTGGGTAAAATATGGATGAATCTAGCGGTTGGGTTACTGTCCGGAAATTGGGTTAAATATGTGTTCTGTACATTATTTACCCAGCACTGGGTTGTATTCAACCCAGCATTTTTAAAGTGCATATTCTTCAGACCAGTCCAGCCAAATCCCTTAAATCTACAAATATATTAACACAGAAAAAATATGGCTTGGAAAAAACAAATGGTCAGAGAAGACTCTATAGGAGAGCGGGCTAGAAATAAAAAAATATTAAACAAAGAGGCTTCTCACCCTTATTTTTTAATGGATTCTGTTTTAATTCAAACTCCTCCACAGAAGAGAAAAGAAAAGAAGTCCAATTACACACCTGGGGAACTCCCAGCCTCCGATCTGTAATCATCAAGACACCCATTAAATGCTGTGTGACACATGAAGAATTTTAACGAGGAAAATCTGCTCTGGAGGAATGCATATGCTGTAGGCCTGTTTCTAGAAATTATACATAGGTGATGTTTTCTGAGAGGTGCGATGCTCCTACTAATGCGCTTGTTATCTCAAAAGTAAAAAAAAAAATTGTAGTTTTTTGTTTAACAACAGCAACACATCCAAGAATGTTCTTTGGTAATTTAATGATAGCATCGAGAACATATACTCAGCTGGATCTTTGTGCATACTACACCCACTCACCTCTCAGCGGCCACTATGGGCTCACCGGAGCCGCACGTCAATCCTCTGTCACATTAAACACTACCTTGGTGGGTTTCAGAACAAACCGTGACAGCTGGTGTCTTAATTATCAAGGCCTTTTCTCTCTTCTGTTCTCGTTCTTTTCAGGTTGTGACATCTCTCTGTGTTTTCTTAGGTGAAGGGGCGCGAGGGACGCACATCTGAGGGGGAGAGTCGAAGGTGAAGAAGGCTCGTGTACACACTGTGGCTTGTTTTGCCTGAGTACCAGAGCTTTGGCTGTGTCCGCTTTCATTTCGAGAAACAATAGGCCCATTCACAATCACCTCCGCGGTTTTCTTCTGAAAGCAGCAGACCTCTCGGCCAAGAACGCCCCGGCGGCTTTATTCTGCCCCGTTTGATATAGTGGAGCTATTTCTAGAACTTTTGTAATCATCAAAACACACAAAAGTGCATCCACTCTGGGACTGCTCAGAATACACAAGCCAGAGCTCATTAAATGCTGTGTAAATAAAACGAAGCCGTTGATTCATGTATGAGCATCCAAAGATAAAAGTCAAAGGAGATTTTTAGCATTTTTTTTTATTCTGTTCAGACTTAATTAATTTTCAGCATTTCAGGGGATAATTTATTTCGACAAGGGTTTTCAACACTTTCAATCCCAAGAGTCTCTCAAAAGATTATCTTTAATAATAACATTAAAAACATTGTCAGTGGCAAGGTTTTGAAATTATACTTTTTTTTTCAAAATGAGGTAAAATAAACTATTAAATAAGTCACAAAACATTATTAAAGTTGTTATGTTTATGCAAAATATGCAAATGCTGGCATCCAGATAGACCTATTTAATATATTTGCCATTAACCAACATCAGTCACAAATACAGTACACAATCATATATTCAGCACATGAGCCAAAATTGATGAGTCAAATTAACTGGTTGCAATGTTGAGGTTTTCAGAGTGGTTTTGGTCAATGGTTTGTTTCTAGCGAAAGTCTGGATGAGAAGATTCTAAGACGCAGACCACAGTGAACAAAGAAAACGAAAGTAGCAGTGTGGTCACACTTGCAGAATCACATTGAGCTAAATGGTGATGTTGATATCTCTGTGAATGCAGCTCAGACATTGCTTCAACATGCGGACATGCACAAATAAACAGCTCCAAATAATGGAGCAGCACCAGAATTCATTAGCAGAATCCAGACTGTGCTCTATGGTGCAAATGGAAGAAAGCATGTCTGAAATAGTGACAGCAGAGCAGAGGAGGGACACAGTGAGGGACAAAGCCTTAACAATTAAAATTAAATATATTTTCACCTTTTTTCAAGCAATATTATTTCTATTTGAGTGTCATACAAGCAAAATAAGCCTTGATTCATTACTGAATGAATCAGTGTTTGAATAAACGGTTAATTGAGTGATTCAATGACACACTAATTCAATGACACACAACAGTAGTTGCCACTAAAATTACATACTTCTTTACTAATTCACCTTTTTCCTGAACACAGAAGTCTGGCTTGACTCATTCTGGAATGATGCTTTACATTTATGGTCTCTGGTGTTTCTAATCAATCTAACATATTTTTAGAGCCAATAAAAAGTTAGACCTATAAAAATGGTTTTAAAAACATGGTGCCATAGTGTTACTGTCACAGTTTGTCTTCCTCTGCCTTTGTCTCCTCACCCTTATATGGTCCTTCCTGTTTCCCAGTCATTATTAGTTCAGTCAGTGTCAGCCTTGTCTTGATTATGTCCCAGGTGTCTCCAGTTATGTCTCCCTATATAAGTCTGTTCTACCCAATGTTACCTGTGGATTATTGTTAATGTCATGTGTCAAAGCTGTTTGGATGTTCTTCCCCGTGTTCCTGTGTAACCTCCGTTTGTCATTCATTAAATACCTCGTTTGTCACAATCCTCGTCTCCTCGTTCCTGGATCCCGTGTGAACCGTGACAGAATAATCCACCATACAAGAGCTACTCATCTTCCTTCACGGCGATGGAGTTCGCCGCCTGCGTCTCGCCCTTAGCGGGCGGAATCTCTCCTTCATGGAGTTCGCCGGAGAATTCTGCAAGCTCGCCGCGGTGGCGGAGCTCCACGGCGGCAATCCTCCATCTGTTCGGCTCGGGGCAAATTACCAGCGCCCTATGGATCTCCCAGACACCACAGGATTGTGTTGGAGAGGGATCTACCGGTGTCTGGGAAGTTACCGGTCAGTCGAAACCAGCCCACGAGTGTCTCCGTGGCCCCATTCAGCTCTTCTTCGTCTCCGCTGGTCCTGCGGAGCTCTTCTTCGCTGGTTCTGCCCAGCTCTTCTTCGCTGGTCCCGCCCAGCTCGCTTGCCTCGGCTGATTCCGCGCCGCCGAGCCCGCGCTTCCAGCGCCGCCGCGAGCCAGCGCTTCCCGAGCCGCCCGAGCCCAGCGCTTCCCGAGCGCCCGCCGAGCCGCGCCTGCTCCGAGACTGCGCTCCAGTGCCTGCACCTCGCCAGTGCCCTCCAGAGCCTGCACCTCGCCAGTGCCCTCCAGAGCCTGCACCTCGCCAGTGCCCTCCAGTGCCTGCACCTCGCCGGTGCCCTCCAGTGCCTGCACCTCGCCGGTGCCCTCCAGTGCCTGCACCTCGCCAGTGCCCTCCAGTGCCTGCACCTCGCGGTGCCCTCCAGTGCCGGCTCCTCGCCGCCTCCTCCAGTGCCTGCTCCTGCCGGCCTCCTCCAGTGCCGGCTCGCCAGCCTCCTCCAGTGCCGGCTCCGTCCAGCTCTCCAGAGCCCCTGCTGGCCTGTCCAGCTCTCCAGAGCCCCTGCTGGCTCTGTCCAGCTCTCCAGAGCCCCTGCTGGCTCCGTCCAGCTCTCCAGAGCCCCTGCTGGTTCCGTCCAGCTCTCCGGAGCCCCTGCTGGTTCCGTCCAGCTCTCCGGAGCCCCTGCTGGTTCCGTCCAGCTCTCCGGAGCCCCTGCTGGTTCCGTCCAGCTCTCCGGAGCCCCTGCTGGTTCCGTCCAGCTCTCCGGAGCCCCTGCTGGTTCCGTCCAGCTCTCCGGAGCCCCTGCTGGTTCCGTCCAGTTCTCCGGAGCCCCGGCTGGCTACATCCAGCTCTCCAGTGCCCGCTCCTCGCCGGCCTCCTCCAGTGCCGGCTCCTCGCCGGCCTCCTCCAGTGCCGGCTCCGCCCGTCTCTCCAGAGCCCCTGCCGGCCCCGTCCGGCTCACCAGAGCCCCAGCCGGCCCCGTCCGGCTCACCAGAGCCCCAGCCGGCCCCGTCCGGCTCACCAGAGCCCCAGCCGGCCCCGTCCGGCTCACCAGAGCCCCTGCCGGCCCCGTCCGGCTCACCAGAGCCCCTGCCGGCCCCGTCCGGCTCACCAGAACCCCGAGTGACGGCTCCTCCTGAGCACCCCCCTGAGAAGAGGTTCCCCAAGAGAATTTTGGGGGGGGGCTACCCTCCATGGCCTCCCAAGCTTCCTGCTCTGCCACGCAGGCATCTCAAGCTCCCTGCTCCGCCATGGAGGCATCTCAAGCTCCCGGATCCGCCGTGGCTGCCTGAGTCCCGGATCCGCCGTGGCTGCCTGAGTCCCCGGATCCGCCCGTGGCTGCCTGAGTCCCCGGATCCGCCGTGGCTGCCTGAGTCCCCGGATCCGCCGTGGCCGCCTGAGTCCCCGGATCCGCCATGTGTCCCGGGCGGGCACCGCCCTGGAGGCCACCTGTCCGGTCTCCTAGAACCTTGAGGCCTCCAGGCGCCCACCCCTCCCTTTCGATGTCATCAGTAGCGGGACGCCTTATTGGAAGGGGTAATGTCTGGTTGTCTTCCTCTGCCTTTGTCTCCTCACCCTTATATGGTCCTTCCTGTTTCCCAGTCATTATTAGTTCAGTCAGTGTCAGCCTTGTCTTGATTATGTCCCAGGTGTCTCCAGTTATGTCTCCCTATATAAGTCTGTTCTACCCAATGTTACCTGTGGATTATTGTTAATGTCATGTGTTGTCAAAGCTGTTTGGATGTTCTTCCCCGTGTTCCTGTGTAACCTCCGTTTGTCATTCATTAAATACCTCGTTTGTCACAATCCTCGTCTCCTCGTTCCTGGATCCCCGTGTGAACCGTGACAGTTACACTTCACAGCATTGCAATGACTGCCTTTTTGCAGCAACTGTAATAATTCGCTGCATTGAAAACAGATCAACACACATCTCCTACATACAGTCCCCCACTGGGATGAAATTCAAGCGATTTTGTCCACAAAATGATAGGAGCACACATTTATTTGATTATTTCACACACAGTATTTTAACTGAAGCAGTACAGCTCAACCCTCTTATATTTAAACGTTGTATTTAATTAATTTAGTTTGATTCATCCAGTTTAACAACGATTTCGATGGACACCAAAACATGTTATCATCCAAATGGAAGGAAAATTCAGGAAAAAGGTGGTAGGTGAATAACATGTCCGAATTCACAGTATTCACAAAACAGTGAAAAGTACCGAGATTACTTTATTTCCAGTGGGATTCTTGAGTGCACATCCAATGTATACTTTACTATCCCATGAGGCCATGGGAGAGGAGTTGTGAATGGCAGTGAAGCAACGCAACTTATGTTGGTAGGTCACATGACGATGACAACATGGTAGAAATAGTGTGTCTGGATTACATTCATACACACATATAGAAAGTACCTTTATAGTGGTCACAAAGTAGCCTAATTACTTATTCAAAAATGTAACCAAATAGTTTGAACTCAATCATACAGGACCAATACGATTGCTCAGGAATCCAGTATACTGAATACTGACAGTTTTACACTTCAACTTGACATCCACACACTTCACATCCATGCAGCCATCCATCTTTCCATCTATCCCTCTAATTTAGCTTAACAGCTCAACCTTTTACCCGCTGCTATCTTTTATACTACCCATGAACTTTCTTTTAATACCCTCTCATGCATGGAGTCATATTTCAGCTATATATTCTGGAGAGTGTTTAATGAATTCCTAATGGCCTCTGATTTATATCATGGACTGCATAGTCTCCTATTCCTTTAATTTATCTTCCGTCACTCTTCTTGGAGAATGCTCATCACACATTCGATGGGCTGCAGTGCTTGATACTTACCTCCAAAGATGAGTCCTTCACAACGTGATAGGAGCTCTCAGCCCAGGGTGCACCAGTAGGCCTGTCTGTTACCTACATCCCTTGCATAAGATTCAGTTTATGCCATTTGCATGAGATCTAGACATATAAGATCAACCTAGCTTCTGTTTGGGTCCTTTTGTTGAAATGTAGTGTAATCTGCAAGCCAGGGAAAAACAACTTCAGCTGGGATAAAAGGGCTGATATTTAATTATTCATGTGGTTATAAATGTAGGAGCATGGGCTAATGGCCTATGTGGCATTATATAATAAAATACTATAATTATGTTTTAAGAATATTTTATAGTCCATTATAAATGCCAGAAACCAATGATGAATTTCAAAATTATTGCAGCGCATGGATTTCTTTATTTCCGTCTGTCCTGGCTCTATATAATCATTGTGAAAAATGTACTTTACAAAACCGTAATTAGAATATAATTGTTTTTGGGTCTAAGTGAATTAGAATTTGCTGATTCGTACCCAGATTTATTAGTTTTCCTATTTTATAGTCTGCTCTTTTGACACAGCGACTCACGATACGCAGAGAATGTAATCTTGCGTGAAAATGACTATTAATATTGTGTCAAAACAGTCATTTTTTCAGCCTCGCTTTCAGAAGATTGCGAGTTAATGCATCGGACTCGACAACAGTGAGCGAAGGAAAAGAGCGAAATGAACATGAGCTAAATAGCACCCAGGGGAGACGTTCGTTCGCCTCTGTTCTGCTGCCACAGAAAACAGGGTACATTTACGAAATCTGGCCGTTTCCAAAAAGAGAGGGAGGGGGAAGAGAAAGCTGCTTGAGATTCTGGAGGAGTCGCCCCTGTGTTGCGGGAGAGAGGAAATGGGAGATGCCCCTTTAAGACGGCTATGCACGGGAGTTGTAGTCAAAAGTGAGATGCATTATGTGTAGAGTAGTTCAGTGAAAAATGTGCTAGAGTGACGGGTCCTCACTGCGAGCAGCGCAGATAAAACAGAGAAGAGAGTTGTGTTTTGTTTTATTTTAAGTCCACCCGGGAGCTATTTTTGCACTGTAAACCTGACAGTACAAAGCCGAGTAAAGAAATGGCATGCATTGATAACTTTGTCCGTCTCATCCATTTGCACGAACATGAGTTTACGAGTTGTTACGCTGCCGCCGGGAGTTTTGAAGCGGAGGAAGTAACATTGGGGCTCGTCCGGGATTCGCGCAGGTGGTGAATTATAAGGACATTTTAAGCTGTCAAACCGAACCAGATATTGTCAGAGAGCAAGTGAAAATGGCGGATAACTGGGAGAGGACGCGAGTGGTGAGAAAACATCCTCATTTGAATACGAGCAGCCTGTGTAATCCTGCGATATCAGAAAGAACAGAGAATGATGAAAAACGAACACGTATATCATTTGTTGACTGGCTAAATGAAATGGATGCTCAAGTATCAAAGTCTGATAATAGCAACAATCCATTTAAATGCAGTTCTACCCCGTGTCCTACATCTTATTTAGTAAACAGGCCCACATGTGGCTACGAGACACTATCACAGCAAACATCAAGAGCAACTAATCCATTTATTAGTGGGGCGGAAAATGAGCATATGCATGACAGTGGAATCAATACACAGGGCTACACAAAGACCACTTCAGCAAATTTGAACTACCCACACTCAGTGTGCACAGAGTTAAAAGCGAAACGGATGCTTCAAGGCACGCCCACAATAAATTGCCAGCCATGTAAACATGATGTCTGTGCAGCTCAGCATGGTTTTCGTGAGGTTTAAGGTAACATTTTGTATTCCAATGTCGATGAGTGTTATCTACCAGAGCTTACTAGGTCCAGCCAACGTGGAAGGAAACCACGCCGGACATTCTGGGACCTTTCATCAGACAGTGGGGAGGAGTGCAATGATAACAGAGAAAGGATCCCTACACTGCGACCAGGTCAGTTTGATGGCTCTACTTCATGGAGAGAGTTCCTAAACCGCTTTGAAGATTGTGCCAGAGCTAACCATTGGTCTGAAAGGACAATGACTGTGCAGATGAGGTTTTGTCTAGTAGGCGCAGGTGCAGTGATCCACAAGAATCCCAGGTCCAGCCGTTGGGATTATGCACACATAGTAGAAGTGGAGGCTGCATACGGCCCTTCGTCCGAACACGCTGCTGCCATTGGAATAGAGCTGAGGCAGAAGGTCCGCGAGGGCAGGTGAGCCACTCCATGTGTTAAGGGACGAAATTTATGAAAAAGTATCAATTGCTTATGCAGATCGCTCTGAGAGGAACAGGACTCCATTAGTGTCGAGGTGTTCACTAATGCCATGGGAGATGCCGATATCGTGCAAAGACTGCTGGAAGAGAGACCACGCACTGGCCCGCGCCTATGAGATTGCACACAGGTATGAAACCACGCGTCGAACAGCCACTAGTGTAACGCAACTTATGCAATCTGCCATAAGACCAATGGAACGAAGGACTAGAGCAGCAGCAGTTCGTGAATGTCCGGACAAGAGTGGAAGTGACGAGGAAAGTTCGGTTCCGTCAACCCCTGCGTGGAGACAGAAAAATTCAAAAGCAGAATTCAAAGCTCGCAAAAATTCATCAAGAAGAGTAAAATCAATTGGGAAGAGATTGTCTGTCACAACTGCCAAGGCATTGGTCACATGAGGCGGAACTGTCCTTCGCCCAGGCTCAACCTGGAGCGTGTGACTCCACCACTTCCTCGGCCTAAAGAGACCCAGTCTGCCTCCACAGTTCTCAGAGTCAAGGGAGTGGGCCAGAAATGTGCATTCATCTGCTGTTGTATGACATGGAAGTCTGTGCCCTGTTGGACAGTGGGGCCAGGAGGCGTGTTACCTCGGCTCTGTTATGAAACCATCAACGCTGATGTAAGACCCCCACTCAAGCTATCCACTGTACAGGCCCTGCAAGGAATAAGCCCTATAAATGTCGATGTCCTCGGGGAAGTTGATGTTCCAGTGCAAGTTGGAACCCAAACAGTCAGTGTTAATTTCATTGTAGCAGATGTAGCCGAGGGCACAGAGGCCATTTTGGGGCATCCATTCTTGGAGCAGGCACGGGCACGCCTTGACTTTGGCAGTCAGAAGATTGTATTGTTTGGCGAACAGATTCCGTACTTCAACCCAAAGAACAAGCCCAGGGTGCACGTGGTCCGCATAGCACGCACAGCTGTCCTTGAAGCGGGACGTGAATACATCATTCCGGGCAATGCACATTTCCGGAGCCAGTACAGGCGACGTGCTGCTGAGTCCAACTAAAGGCTTCATGGAGAAGCATCAGGTGATGGTGGCACGGATTATAATCGGTGCCCAGCCAGGTAATCGAGTTCCCGTTAGACTGTACAACCCAGGTACTGTTGCTGTTAAGGTGAGGAAGGGAGTAATTGCGGAATCCTCCAGCCTGCCGATGTGGTTCAGGCCCCCACTGCAGACCTGCCCCCAGCGGATTCATGTCCTGCAGTTGTCCCAAGTCATTTACAGTCGCTGTATGCAGAGAGTACAAGGGATCTGAGGGAGGCAGAACAGCGTGATCTTGCAGAGCTGCTTCGTGCATACAGTGATGTTTTTTCCACTGGACCGACAGACCTCGGCCGCACAAACCTTGTCCAACATGACATTCAAACCCGGCCTGGCCCACCTGTGAAACAGCAACCGCGTAGAATGGCATTTGAGAAACAGCACAGTGCCGATGAACAGATCCAGCAGAATCTCAATGTTGGCTTAGCCTCCCCAAGTAATAGCTGCTGGTCTTCACCCATTGTGATGGTGCAAAAGAAAGACCAAACGTACCGACTGTGTGTAGACTACCGGACACTAAATGAGCGCACCATAAAAGACGCTTACCCACTCCCAAGAATCCAAGACACACTAGACACTCTGTCCACAGCAAAGTGGTTTAGCACATTGGACCTTGCCTCCGGGTACTGGCAGGTGGAGTTGACCCCACAGGCGAGACAGGCAGCTGCGTTCTGTAGCAGGAAGGGGCTCTTTGCGTGGAACGTCATGCCGTTTGGCCTTTGCAACGCCCCGGCAACATTCCAGCGTTTGATGGATCGTGTCTTGGCTGGAATGCAGTGGGAGATCTGCCTAGTATACCTAGACGACATCATTGTGCTGGGCAAGGACGTTAAGGAAATGCTTCAGCGCCTGGCAAAGGTGTTTGAAAGGCTGCGCCAGGCCAACCTGAAATTGAAACCTGCCAAGTGTTGTCTCTTCCACCGCAGGGTAGTCTACCTGGGCCACATTGTCTCAGAGCACGGTATAGCTACTGACCCTGAGAAAGTGCGGAAAATTCGAGAGTGGCCACAGCCCACAGGCGTTATTGAAGTCCGGCAGTTTGTGGGGCTCGCATCCTACTACAGACGGTTTGTCAAAGACTTCGCTTCGGTAGCAAAGCCCCTTCACAACCTGCTAAGGAAACATGCCCGATTTCACTGGAACCCTGAGAGCCAACAAGCCTTTGATAAGTTAAAGGAGATGCTTACTACAGCCCCCATCCTCGGCTACCCTATGGACAGTGGTGATCTTATTCTGGATACAGATGCCAGCAACTTCGGAATCGGGGCTGTGCTGTCTCAACTGCAGCAAGGAGAGGCGTGTACTTGCATATGGAAGTCGGAGCCTGGCAACTGAACAGAATTACTGCACCACACGGAGAGAACTTTTAGCAGTAGTGGAGTTCACAACACATTTCCGTCAGTACTTGCTGGGCAGGTCCTTCACTGTACGCACAGACCATAGTAGCCTACAGTGGCTAATAAGAATGAGAGAACCAGAGGGCAGTTGGCCAGGTGGCTCGAGAAGCTTGGGAGTATGACTTCAAAGTTGTTCATCGCCCTGGGCGCTGTCATGAAAATGCTGATGTGCTTTCCCGGAGGCCATGCCGTTCAACTTGCCCCTGCAACCTTAAGAATCCCATCTTGAGTAGCCCTCAGCTCTGTCACCAGGCAGTCCAGTGTGACTTTGACGGGAAACCTGTAAATAATGTACCTACAGCAGTTACCATGGAGTCTTGTCAAGTGGGGGTAGTACAACATGCCGTCACTGCCAGTACTTCTTCCTTCTCTGGGTGGACTACTGAAGAACTGTGTGCTGCCCAAGCAGTTGATCCTGATATTGCCCCCATCCAGAGGTGGATGAATGAAAGCATGGAACGACCCTCCTGGGAAGACGTGTCACCCTACGGGCCGGCAACGAAAGCCTACTGGAGTCAGTGGCAAAGACTGTACCTAAAGGATGGTACTCTGGTGCGACGTTACTACCTGAATGAGACCCCTGAGTTTTACCCCAGATTATCCTGCATGAGTTTTCCGGGAAGATGTCATGTACCAGATGCACGAGGGGCCAGTGGGTGGACATTTCGGTGTGGAGCGAACGCTATTCCGGCTGCAGAACAGGTATTATTGGTACAAAATGCGAGAGGATGTTTCACTTTGGTGTTCCACATGCACCAGCTGTGCTGCAAAGGCTCGACCATTAAAGAAGCCTCAGGCGCCAATGGGTACCGTGCGAGTGGGTGCCCCTATGGAAAGGATTGCTGTTGATTTGATGGGCCCCATGAATGAAACGGAACGCTACAATCGTTACATTCTTGTAGTGCAAGATTATTTCACCAAATGGGTGGAAGCGTACCCGTTGTCCAACGACCAGGCTGTCACTGTGGCACAGGTTATAGTCACTGAATGGGTCTGCCGTTATGGGGCACCACTTACCCTCCATAGTGACCAGGGCACCAATTTTGAATCAGAGGTCTTCCAAACAATGTGTGAGCTGCTCGACATTGACAAGACCCATTACAACCCGTTCCGACCTCAGTCAGACGGGCAGGTCGAGCGATTTAATGCTACTCTACAGAAAATCCTAGCCACAACCTCTGAGCGATGTCATTGGGAATGGGATCTGATGGTTCCCTACGCTGTGATGGCTTACCGAGCGACCAAGCACAGTTCAACTGGATTTACCCCGAACATGATGCTCTTCGGCCGGGAAATAACAGAGCCCATTGACCTGGTCGCAGGAAAGCCCCCCAACAACACACTGATCCAAGCATTCCCACAATATGTGGTTCAGATGAGGGAAAGGTTGGAGTTGGCACATCAAGTTGCAAGGAATGCACTTGGCCATTCGGTGGAGCGTGCTAAAAAGCAGTACGACAAGAGAGCAGCCAGGACACACTACAAGGTCGGTGATGCGGTGTGGTACCTTGTCAAGGGAACGAAGCGAGTGAAAGACAAAATCAGGAAGTTTCTTCCCAACTACGATGGTCCTTACTTTATCCTGGGACATCTGGATGACTTAGTGTACCGGATCCAGAGAAACCCAAGGACTAAAGTAAAAGTCGTTCACCATGACAAGCTCAAACCTTACCATTCTCGGCAACACCTGGAGAACAGCTGGGTGTTTAAAGACTCTGAAGTTTGAAACCTCAGGAAGTTCCTGCCCCAAGCCTGAGAGCAGATGGAGCTGAACTTGACTTGGATCTGTCTTGTCTCTTCACGGAGGAAACTAGAGATTCCAGCGATCGAGACAGCATGCCTCTCATGGATGACACCGGTGTGCCGATGACAGAGCAGGACACAGAGGATGTTCATTGGAGAGAAGGTAGCACGGTGCAACAGGATTTAACAGGGACTGTTAACGGCCAAATGAGGGGTAGGCCGCGAGTCAGGAGACCACCGAGGAGGTTTGGAGACTGGACTAATTGATTATTAAACACTTAAGGACAAAAGAGCAAGAAAGAATACTTTGTTGGCAATTTGTTATTGTTCTACTAAAAAACATCGATGCATGTCATCTGTGGAAATGTATTATTTTATGTGCTCCCTTTTGTAACCCGGGTGGATTTTGTTGTTTACCATTTTGTTGTTAAGGAAACAAGCCAAGAGTATGTTTAATTAAGCCGGCATTGTTTCAGTTGTATGCAATGGCTGTTGTTAATCTCTTTCCCTTCTGCAGGCCAGTATCGGAGAAGTCAGCCGGTCACTTAACTGGACTTAACTAACTACCTCGCTAGTCCTGTTGGGACTGAATTACTATTGCTTAAATGAAGGAACCCCTTACAAAGCTACTCTTTAACCCCTCCCGGTAACGTGCTATCCTTCAACCTTATGGACTGTTACCCTGTCATGTGGGATTGGAATATATCGGCCAGTGCCTCCATTGAGCGGAGTTCCTTGAATGGACTGTATGCTTTGATAATGGAGCTGCCTATGGACTGAAAAAAAAAAGAAGGAAAAAAGAAACGAACATGAAAAAAAAATAGAAATATGGGTAGACATGGTGTTGAATGTATATCTGCCTTCTCTTAATATTGTTAATCTATGGTTACATCTTCATTAATGTGTGTGTGATGTATGTTGTAGCAGTCAATCCATGGTGCTGGAGTTGTGTTAAGTTTAATCACCATCCAGAGTGGGGGTAGTGTTGCGGGAGAGAGGAAATGGGAGATGCCCCTTTAAGACGGCTATGCACGGGAGTTGTAGTCAAAAGTGAGATGCATTATGTGTAGAGTAGTTCAGTGAAAATGTGCTAGAGTGACGGGTCCTCACTGCGAGGCAGATAAAACAGAGAAGAGAGTTGTGTTTTGTTTTATTTTAAGTCCACCGGGAGCTATTTTTTGCACTGTAAACCTGACAGTACAAAGCCGAGTAAAGAAATGGCATGCATTGATAACTTTGTCCGTCTCATCCATTTGCACGAACATGAGTTTACGAGTTGTTACGCTGCCGCCGGAGTTTTGAAGCGGAGGAAGTAACACCTGCCATCACCTCCATCTTCCCACCGCCCTCCTCCGCCTGGCCAACCTGTGCCTTAAACACAAAGAGCATTATGCATGAGCCCCAGAAGGTCTGTGAACATGCTCCATCCTGCCACCCCTCTGCCCAGCCTTCACACAATGTCACAGTCATCCCTTAAAAAAAGATTTGTTACCCACCACCGTTCTCATCATGAGCAATATACAGAGTTAATTCAGAATCTCGATTAAACTTTCTTGAAAAAAAACATATTTACTGTATAATTAACAGTATTAGAATGAAATATGAATATGAGACATTTTCCATTAAATATAAATAAATATATACACAATCAAGGTGTATTTATGTATAAATATATAATACTCTGTATTACAGATGCACATTTAAAAGGTATTACCATTTTCAAAAAAGTAGCACATATTCAAAATTGTGTATGTCCCAAAAATACAACATTATATCACTAGATAAACAAAAAAACAAAAACAAAACATGGTCTTACACTTTATTTTAATGTGTCCTTGGTACAGTGTAATTATATATTCAAGAACTGAGTAGTATAATATGATGTACTTACTATAGGGGTATAGTTAGGATTTGGGTTTGCTTTAGGGTTAGTTGCATGTTATTATTATTTGCATGTTATTATGCATAATTTACTGTTATTGCCACTGTAAGAACATTTAATGTGTAACCAGGACACTACAATAAACCCTGATACCATGTCTAAAAAACAGAAATGTGGTTTGTTAAAGTTCTCACAAACATTACAGGCAGCAACTTTTACTTGACAAAAATAGCTTTTATTACCTCTGCTTTCAGTCTGTTATTATTATTTTTATGGAGAGCAATCATCACAAGATCCACAATTTTATTCAATAACTGGCAAGCCTTCACATTTGTAATATATTTGAATATTTAACACTGCCTTCAGAAATTCATCACTTAAAAGTAAATAATCACACATCGGTGTCTAGGCTAAAATATTTAATTTTGAGCTGAAATCAAAAGGAACAAATATATAAAGATTATGTGCTTAATTGCTGTTGCTTGGTAGTGACGTTCCTTAAAGTTACTCACAGATTTTCAGATGAACACATTGACCTTAAAATGATGGAATATATCATGAAGCTATGAGAGAGAGAGACTCATGAATATTTACTGCTCATAGGGGTGTAGTTAAAATAACTCTCTTTTGGTGATGTGAAAATATGGGACACTTTTTTCTTACCTAAACTTTCATGATTTTTTATTTATTTTTTTACTTCAAAAGAAAAATTTAAAACTATATATATATTTTTAAAACAACAATGGAATAAAATGCCATTTTTTTTCAATATAATGTTCACAAATTGAAATTTAGGGGTTAGGGTTCGGGACTGTCAGGTGTTGAGGGAGGGAAGAGGACGAGGACCCAAATGCAGGAGGTTAAAGGGCTTTTATTTAGAATAATAAAGCAAACAAACAAAAACTACCCCGTAGGGGAAAAACAAACTGGCTGGCTGGACAAGGCTGGACAGGGCAGGACAAGGCTGGACCGGACACAGACGACATCTAACAAATGGTAACGAACCCACACAGAACTGCAAACACAAGGAGATTATAAAGGGAGCAAATGATGAGGGTAATGAGGGAAAGCAGCTGGGGAAAATTAATCAATAACCAGGTAACAAGATGGGTGGGGTCAAGACAAATTGATGAGAGCACGTGGCACACAGAAAACTAGGACAGAAGCCACGTGCTCACACAAAACAGAAACACAAGCACATGGCCAGCAAACAAATCACCAGCCATGTGCAAAACAGGATGAACACGTAGCTAATGAGAAAACTCATAAGCCACGTGTTCACACAAGACATGACAACATAAATGCACGCAGCCGATAGAAACACAAACTGCGTGCAACACAACAATACACGTGGACAAGAGTGCGGGGTGCCGGCGAACTCGAGACCGCGCACTCACACAATGACAGAAAATGGAGCGCGAGTGTCCGAACCCGTCACGTGACCGAAACTCAAAACATGAGTGCCGGGATCCAAACACCACGCTCCAACATGAAACAAGGCACGCAGAGCGAGAGCGGCGACTCGAGCACACTGCGCGCTCACATGAAAACGCGGACATGATGGGAGTATCAGGGCTCTGTCACAAAACCATGAATAACACTAGACCGAAGTGACAGAACCCTGACAGGGACAGCCAACTCCCAATTGAAAGTACCAAATAAATGATGATTTTATATACACTTTACATTTGAAGTGGATCAAAGTCTTAAAACCTAAAAACAAAAAATCATTATAAATACAAATTATATATACTCCAGGTATGGATATGCTACAAAAATAAATCCAGACTTCCCAAACAGCTGCCCCCGTGAGTGCTGCTTTTCTCAAAAACCATTGTGTCACTTTGAATTCAGAGGCGGATCACTTGTGGTGTGTGTTCGAACAAATATTGGTTTTGTGTCAAAAATCCACTTTAAAGCTGGATATGTTAATCTCATTGCTAAAAGGTTTCTTAATATTCTCTCCTCAGCCCACCACAACAGAGCCTGTCTCCACAAGGTTAATTAGTTGCAGGTCCCCCGAGGGCCCATAAGTGATGAGAGCTTAAGATAGTGAAAGAGGTTCCTCGGCTCATAGCGACATAACAAGGTTAATGGGTCTCTCATATCTTTTATCCATGCCAGCCTGCACTACTGCCCACTTTGTCAGCATGCTGAGCCCGGGTACTCCATGCTATTATAAATAAGTGGTTGTTTTTTGGGGGTGGGGTTGGGGGGGGTTCCAATGCCACACCAGCCATAAAGTTACTTTGAGATGTACAATCATAAATAATCATACTCTTATGCTTCATTCTCAAACACTGAAGCACCAGGTTCTACTCAATAGCGAGAGCCACATCTGTTTTTGAAACAGATGATTTTCTCAATGTTCTTTTCCTCAATGTGCAGTCTGTTCCTCAAGCAGCTGTTTCTCATTTAAGCAAGGTGAATTACATGCTCAGAACTCTAAAGACAGGAAGAACATAGAAAGAATACAAAATATTATTCATTTGGGTCAATGACGTGACGTTCATTTATATTAATTTAATAAAATATACAAAACTGCAATGACTTGAATACACCTCTTCTATCTTGTATAACATATTTCTGAAATAAAATGAAAAAAGATTGTTGGGCCTAATTTATTATTATAATATTATATAAAACACGATTCAGATTTGAAAAAACACTTTAGTTTTATTGCTTAGTAATATTTGAAAAACGTTTGTTCTCACATTTACAATGGTTTATGGGTCAAAACAAAAACGGGTATTTAAACATCAACACACACACACACACACACGCGTTGGAGTTAGGTATATTTATAACCAGAATCATTATATGGCAAAAACTCATTGTACTTTCAAATCTTTACCAATTGTGCCACTATCCTTTAAACCACTAGGTTTAAAATTCACTATTGTGAATTTAATTTGATGCAGACACCAAAATGGGCCATCTCGCCTTTGACGTCTCGTATATATGATAACCTTACACCTGGTATTAAATCCATCAGGTGATCTGGTCAATTTGGTGACAATTCCTTCATGTACACCATCTGTGAAGGTCACAGGACCTTGTGTCTCCCTGCATGTGGCAATATTCGATTTGATCTCTCTATCTTTGATCTCACAATTTAACCGCTTATATATCTTTATTGAGGTTTTCCCGAATCCTTCAAACATTATGGTCGAAGTATTATTTCTCTCTGCTCGAGGAGTACATGCATGATAGTATTTATTCTGATAAACCTGGGGCATGAGTGGAAGTTTTTAGCCCCTCGTCATGTTTATTATGAATGTATACAGCACAGGGGCCTTGAGTAAACAACCTCCCCAGATACTCCTCTTCCACTTTAAGATTCAAGATCAGTGTTTGAATTAAACCAAAGCTTCTGGGTGCATAGATGTTCATTCACTGTCACATGCTGATGTGCTGCTGCTAAATGGATAGTGAACTATAACAGGTGAGGGTACGATGGAGAGAGGGATGCTTTGTTGAGGACAGGAGAAAGGGACAGCATTTTAAAGTGTGACCTGTCACTTGAAGATAAAGGCAGGTAAGTGTGCAAGGCTTGAGCATGAGTTTCATATTGTTGGATCCCTCATATGCACTTCTAAGCCGTCTTTTGTGCTTGAATGCAGGGGAATGTATCAAGCCAGCAGGTGATTTGGTCTGGAGCAGCTTTGAAGTCTATGATTTGAATATTGTTTCGATGAATGAAATTATTGTGTTTACTCAGGGTCGCTGCTGGCCAAATGGGTACCCTAAGCAGGATTGTATTGTTGTGCCCCTCCCTCAAATAGTACTGGAACTAAAAGGGTCAAAATAGAACTTTGATAAAATATAAAAGTAAATAAATAAATAAATTGTATTATTTATAAATGACGATTGTAGCTCTAGACAGTTACCTAAGGCTATTATTTTATTAATACAGTTGTCTGGTTGATTTTATAGTCTCAAGCATTAAGAAATAATGCAAAAGAAAATTAAGCAGTTTTATTATGATACAACCATGGTGAATTTTTGTAAGGGTTGTGATGTTCACATGTATTTTGTTGAAGAAATTATAGAGGCTGTGTCATCTATAGCAAAAAGGTGGCCAAAAAGGTAAGATTAAGTTCATATTTGAAATAAATGTTTGGTCAATAGCATATTAAACAAGCACATGATCATCCTGTAAATGTAACAACAGCAATGACCGGGCCTTAGGCAAGGCAAGGCAAGGCAAGTTTATTTGTATAGCACATTTCATACACATTGGTAATTCAAAGTGCTTTACATAAAAGAATGTGAAATAATCATTCACAGCAATAAAAACAAGAAGTTAAAAATAATAAAACAAGGAGTTTTAAAATGATATAGAAATTGATTTAAAATGAGATTTAAAACAGTTAAATAGAAAATGATTATACATAAAATACAATGCAGTCAGTTCGGACGTAGCACAGCGCTCATTCAACAAATGCACAGCTAAATAGATGAGTTTTGAGACTGGATTTAAATGTGGCTAATGTTTTAGCACATCTGATCTCTTCTGGAAGCTGGTTCCAGCTGCGGGCGGCATAATAGCTAAAAGCGGACTCCCTTGTTTTGTGTGAACCCTTGGTATTTCTAACTGACTCGATCCTAATGATCTGAGTGGTCTGTTAGGTTTATATTCAGTGAGCATATCTGACATATATTTAGGTCCTAGGCCATTGAGCGACTTATAAAGCGATTAGAAGTACTTTAAAATCGATCCTAAATGTAACTGGAAGCCAGTGTAAGGACCTGAGGACTGGTGTGATGTGCTCATATTTTCTGGTTCTAGTCAGAATCCTGGCAGCAGCGTTCTGGATGAGCTGCAGCTGTCTAATGGTCTTCTTTGGAAGGCCGGTGAGGAGACCATTACAATAATCCACCCTGCTGGTGATAAAGGCATGAACAAGTTTCTCCAAGTCATGACTGGAAACAAAACATCTAATTCTTGCAATGTTTTTGAGATGATAGTATGCTGATTTAGTTACTGCTTTGACATGACTACTAAAACTAAGGTCTGTCTCCAGAATCACCCCAAGATTTCTGACTTGATTTTTAGTTGTTTGACCCTAGAGTCAAGGTATGCATTCACCTTGAGAACTTCATCTTTGTTTCCAAATGCAATTACTTCAGTTTTCTCCTTGTTTAACTGAAGAAAGTTTTGGCACATCCAACTGTTAATTTCATCAATGCATTGGCAGAGGGAGTCAATGGGGCTATAATCATTTGGAGATAAGGCTAGGTAGATCTGGGTATCATCAGCATAGCTGTGATAGGCAATTTGGTTCTTCCTCATTATCTGACTTAGTGGGAGCATATACAGGCTAAACAACAGCGGTGCAAGAATTGAGCCTTGTGGGACTCCACATGTCATGGACGTCCACTTAGACTTATGCTCTCCTATACTCACATAATAACCTCTCCCTTCTAAGTATGACCTGAACCATTTGAGTGCCATCCCAGAAAGCCCGACCCAGTTTTCCAGTCTCTCTAGAAGTATGTTATGATCGACAGTGTCAAACGCAGCACTAAGATCTAGTAGTACCAGCACTGATATTTTGCCAGAATCAGAATTAAAGCGAATATCATTTATTATCTTAATGAGTGCTGTCTCTGTGCTGTGATGCACGCGGAAACCAGATTGAAAATTATCCAGGAATCCATTTGAGTTTAAGTAGTTGTTCAGCTGATTAAAAACTACCTTTTCAATAATCTTACCTATGAAAGGAAGATTTGATATTGGTCTATAGTTGCTCAACATGGTGTTATCAAGATTGCTCTTTTTCAGAAGGGGCTTAACAACTGCAGTTTTCAGGGAGTTTGGAAAAGTCCCAGAAAGAAGTGAGGTGTTCACCACTTCTAAGAGATCTGCTTCTAAACAGTTAAGCACACTTTTGAAAAAGATGTGGGAAGTGTGTCAAGATAGCAGGTTGACGATTTAAGATGCTGTACTATTTCTTCCAAAATTTTGCTATCAATTGTTTTAAAACAGACATAGTCACTTCTTTTTGAGATTGCTGTCGAATCTGTGTGACCCCTGTATTACAGGAAGATGTGCCAATCTCCTTCCTGATATTACTGATCTTCTCTGAAAAGAAGGAAGCAAACTCATTGCATTTGCTGTCCGAGAGCATTTCACTGGGAATCTGACTTGGGGGGTTTGTCAGTCTCTCAACAGTAGCAAAAGAGTGCGAGTGTTGTTTAAATTACTGTTTATAAGGTTTGAGAAGAAGGTCTGTCTAGCTGTGGCTAGTTCCAAATTGAAAGCATGAAGGCTGTCTTTATAGATGCTATAGTGTATTTCTAGTTTCGTCTTCCGCCACATCCGCTCAGCTTTTCTGCATTGTCTTTTCATATTCTGAACTGCTGTTGATTTTCTCCAAAATGATTTTTGTCTGCCATTCTTCTTGCTGACCTTTATCGGTGCAATATCATCAATAACATTCTTAACTTTTGAGTCAAATGAATCCAGGAGAAGATCAACAGAGTCTGCAGAAATGCTTGGTGTTAAAGATATTGCCTTCATAAATAGCACACTAGTGTTCTCATTAATGCATCTCTTTCTGACAAAGACAGATCTAGATTCAGTGGTGACAGAGATCAATATATCAAAGAAAATACAGAAGTGATCAGACAGAGCTACATCCTTAATGACAATGGATGAAATGTTTAGACCTCTACTGATGAGTAAATCTAAAGTGTGTCCACGATTGTGTCGGTCCGTGCACATGCTGAATCAGGTCAAAAGTGTTTAAAACAGTTATAATTTCTTTTGTAGTTTTGATTTCAGCATTATCTATGTGAATATTAAAATCCCCTGCAATAGCAAAACAGTCAAACTCTGAGGAAATCATTGATAACAGTTCTGTGAACTCTTCAACAAAGGCTGGAGAATATTTTGGCGGCCTGTAGATTATGATAAACAGAATGCGTGGGGCACCTTTCAGCACAATACCTAGATATTCAAAGACAAGTACTGACCAAATGACACTTGCTTGCATTGATAAACATCTTTAAACAGAGCAGCTACCTCTCCTAACAGTCCTGCAGACACTTATAAAATTAAAGTTAGGAGGGGCTGTTTCAGTGAGGACTGTTGCACTGCAGTTGTCTTCTAGCCATGTTTCAATTAGAAACATAAAATCCAGGTTGTTTGTGGTTATTAAATCATTGATCACAAATGATTTATTTTTTAGTGAGCGAGTGTTTAAAAATGCTAACTTGATGGAATTACATTTTGTTCCTACAGCAATCTTAGACTGATGCATAACAGGCCTTAGATTAGATGGGTCAGCCGTACGCCTTTTGAAGGCCTTAGACCTTCTATCACGTGATAAAACAGAAAGAGAAGGCTACAGGCACACTGGGTTCCCGCTTGTATTGTAAACGTTCGAGAATGTTGTTGCTAGTATAGCGGGGACCCGACACATATCACTGAGAGCTGTTATCAGTTGTTTTTGGTTCACCTACAGCAGATGGAGGAGGGTTTGGGCCCTTGCGTTGTGGCAGCGGTCGGAGAGCTCTCACAGGAGGAGGCGGGAGAGCTGAGCCTGCAGTCTTTGGTGGTTGAGGGGCCCGCCGTTTTTTAGTTGATATCTGCGGGCTTGCAGAGAGTTTGGTCCCAGCATACACCAATTCCTCCATTTTCTGTGAAAAGCTTAGAAGTGGAGATGCTGGAGAGAGGGATAGAGTGTCTGGTGAGCGGGGCATATTCTGTCCAGGTGCTGGAGAGAGGATAGTGTGTCTGGTGAGCGGGCTCTAGCTCTGATGTTTCCGTGACTGTAATGTGTTGTCATGGCATCCCAGGCTGTTTTCCAGAAAGTTGTCCTTGGGTGCTGAGTCTTGGAGCTGTTGTGATACATCACAGTCTGCATGTGATGAGCTCTGTGAGCAGGGCTCAGCCGGGATGTCCATGAGCAGTGGTTGTTTTGGCTGTGTGGCGTTATCAGTATCCTTGTGGGATTCTTCAACCACATAATGACTCGGAAGCTGATATGAAGTCCTGTGGTCACTCATATTCTGTCCAGGTGACTGTGTGAGTGGATTGACACACACCACTGAAGGATGACGGAGGGAGAAATAGAAATTGTCCTTTAGCACTCTTGCACCAAGTTTGTTTGGGTGGAGGCCATCCAGTTTATACAGTTGTCTGTGTCCCCAGAAAATATTGAAGTTGTCGATGAAGTTGACTCCTTTTGTACTGCAGGTTCTTTGTAGCCATGTATTCAGCCCAAGCAACCGTGAAAACATGTTAGTTCCCTCGCTGGGAGTGGTCCACTGATGAACGACTGAACTTCAAGTCTTTGAAGTGTTTCAAAGAGTTCACTGAAATCTTGCTTTAGCATTTCTGACTGCCTTTTCCGAATATCATTCTTCCCCACATGGATGATGACTCGATTTGCAGTCTTGTGCTTCATCACAATGCTCGAAGTTCCTTGTTCACATCAGAAACGGTTGCTTGAGGAAAGCAGCAGGTAGTAGCAGTCCTGCTACTGACGTTTCTAATAATAGAGTCGCCCACTATCAGAGTCCTGGGCTCGGCTGCGCTTTGAGCTGAATGCCGCTGTCTGCTCGACCTTGAGCGCCTGTTAGTAACAATGTTAGCTGCTGGCTGATTCGATCCGAGTTTTGTCATATTTTGGGATTCCTCATCCACATTCATCAATGCTTCAAATCTGTTCTCAAGATGTATAGGGGTTGTAGAATACCAGTGCTTACAAGTCTTGTCATAGCCGTATCTGGGGTAGAGGATGCTACAGCAGCAATACGAGATACTCGTGACAATCTGGTGTCTCGAGAGCCTTTGGGTCTCGCTCCCTGTTTGTGCCATCGATTAGTCCGTCGATCAGTTTCGCTTGTTCCTCTACACTTGGTATAAACTGTTGAGATTCACTAGATTCACAGGACTCACCGGCTGTATGCTGAGGGGGTCCGTGGTGACCGTCTGCTGTATGTTCCGTCTGTTTTGGAAGTTGTTGAAAACTCTGTTCTTCTAAAGTGTAGAAAACTCAGAAGAGAAGACCAGGAGACTTCGGATTCGATCGTCAGCAGAATTTCTTTATTCTATGACATGTGTTGTTATCTGCAGTCATCGAAGATCTCATCTTAAGTCATTTTTACAGGGTATCTTTATAGTCAGGATTGGAGGAGGGACTTTTTTTAGGTTGAGACAAAACATCAAAGCTGAGGGCAATAAACCTAACGAATCCACATCTGGCCAGGACAAAGACATTTGCAGAATAAAGGTTCAATCTCTCAGTAGTCATTGATCTCATTGACAAAAGGCACAGCTGTCCCAAGCCCAAATGGTCAGGAAACAATCTCAAACACCTTTGCCTTGCCCGACACCTCTTAGTCAGGACGTGAATTCAAATCAAACATAGAATAACATTTGTGATCCTTCAATCCCCTCTTTGAGAGTTCTAATAACTCTCACAAAAATACAAATTTAGACACTTAAAAGTTAATTCTTGTAACTTGTAATCGTTACAGGCAAATAGTACATGTTCTGTGTTGTTTATATGTAATTGCATGCTGACACAGAAACAAAACATGCAATTAGGGTCCGTGAAGATTTTACGGGTAATAGTCTCTGCGTTTTTATTCTTTTCTTCTTCTTCTTTTCTCTTTCTTGTGTGATAGTTGGCTCGGCGATGGGTCTAGTTGTTTTCTAGAGGTTGTGGCTTTATCCGCAGGTGAGAAGGGTGGTGCATATGGATCTCAGGACAGCCATCAAATGGTATCTGCACAGAGGAAGAAAGAAACACAAACAAGAGAGAACTAACGGCACAGAGCAGTATTTGTAGAGTCTGCATACATTAGGGTTGTATCCTCTGTTCAAAATATAGTCTGCTATGGTTGTTCCTTCTTTCCCTATTTCTCAATTCCTGCGACACCCAAAGAACAGTGAGGAAAGGATGGACTAATGGAGGAAAGGCCTATGAGGAAATCTTCACCTCAGGGTTGGCCCCCGAAGCCTGTTGCTTTCGGTTCTTCCCTGGGCTCCTCACTGGTTCTTGTGTCTGCCCTATCCTATCCCTGCAGGGGGAGGAACAACCTTAATATGTGACACATGAGTCCAAGTTTTCCTTCCCTGACACAATACTGCAGCTGCTGTAATCAACATCACTTGATGTGGTCCGTACCACTTAGGCTCTAATGGCTTGTTTTTGAATGTCTTTATCATGACCCATTGACCTGGGACGATTGTGTGTCCACCTTCTGGTGGAGTCTGCCAACACGACTCAACTCTCTCTTTGGCACTCTGCACTGCCTTTGTGAGGTTTTCACAGTAGCGATCAGGGCATCTGAAGCAATGTGCACATCAGCATTTCTAAGATCAATCACACCTGGCATCTGCATTGGGCGTCCAGTAATAATCTCATGAGGGCTCAGTCCTACTGATCTGTTAGGTGATGCTCTCATACTACACAGTACTGCGGGCAGTGCTTCAACCCATGGTACTCCTTCCTGATGCATTTTGCTTAGCCTGGTTTTGATTGTTCTGTTTGATCGTTCAACCTGTCCTGATGCTTGTGGCCTATAGGGGCAGTGAAGGTTCCACTTAATCTTCAACATTCTAGACACTTCCTTGACTACCTGTCCTGTGAAGTGGGTACCTTGATCTGAGTCAATGCAATCTGGTAATCCCCATCTGGGAATGAAATCAGTGACAAGACATTTAGCAGTATGTGCAGCTGTAGCGCCCTGTTGGATAAGCTTCTACCCATCTTGAGAACTTGTCTATTACTACCAAAACGTCAGTTTTTCCTTTACAAGGGGCAACGATATGTAATCAACTTGCAGGTGACGAAATGGCCCTGGTGGAGCTGGGGTATGTGCTGCTGGTGTAATGGCTGCTGGTACATCATTATTTTTCTGACATGTAACACATCTCTTGACTGTTTCAGTGGCTGCGTTTCTGAATTTTGGATTCCACCATTGATTTGAGAACCTGTGATTCATCGTTGCTGGACCACTATGACCCAAACTGTGTATTTGTTGAGCCAAATATGGCAACAGTGATTCGGGAGCAACATACTTTCCCCTTTGGTCCAGCAGCCGGATGAATCCACAGTGGCTCCTTTGTCTAACCATGTCCATGCTTCATATAGAGGAATGTCTTTATACAGATCAACGATTGATTCAGGAGGTAGAATTATCTTCTGTGCTGTACTACCTGAACACACTTGTACAGTTGCATAGAAACAAGCCTGTTTAGCCGCTACATCAGCAAGAGCATTACCTTTAGCTTCCGTAGTATTAGTTGTGAGATGTGCTTTCACTTTGATCACTGCTAATTTCTTTGGGAGTTTCATGGCAAACATTAAATCTTTCACTAATCCCGCATGATTAATCCAGCAGGAGTTAGAAATTTTCTGGTTTGCCAAATGACACCAAAATCATGAATTACCCCAAAAGCATACCTGGAATCTGTGTAGATATTTGCAACCGATCCTGAAGCTAGCGTGCATGCTCTAGTTAAGGCTACTAGTTCTGCAGCTTGAGCTGAAAAATGATCTGGAAGACGACCTGAAGCAACTACTTCAGTGGTGGAAGTTACTGCATATCCTGCTCGTCTGTTACCTTCAATAACTTGAGCTGAACCATCAACAAACAACTCCAATTCGTTCTCTATGGGAGTTTCTGCTATTTCACTTGTCGCTGCATATGTAAGCGTAACACAATCATGAGTCATTTCGCCTTCATCCTCTAACACAAATTCAGTCATTGCAGACATCATACATGAGGATGGGTTCGTGACTGGTGCAGCTGTATAACAATATTCGGGCTGTGAGAGTTGCTAACCAATTTCCCCAACGGGAGGTGACAGAAGTGACTTTTGCTTGATTCATTAGTGCGGACACTGTGTGAGGGCATTTTACGTTTACAGTCTGACCTAACACCATTCCTGATGAAGCCTGAAGCGCTAGATGAACTGCCTGTACTGCTCTGAGGCATGGGCCCATACCTTGAGCGACTATGTCAAGTTTACCGGAATAGTAATGAATTGGGCGTAAGCTGCCCCATGATCTTGCATTAGACATGCAGTCATAAAGCCTAAGTGTTCATGGACATAAAGCACAAAGGGTCTATCAGATTGGGCAATTCCTAATGCTGGTGCTTGACATAGTGCTCTTCAAATCATTAAAAGCTTTGAGATGAAGTTCTTCCATACAAACAGTATCTGAATCTTTACCATGGCCTTTCAACAAATCATAGAGGAGGCTGAGCAATCGAGGCATAGTCTTCAATCCAAGGTCTACAATAACCTGTTGTTCCTAAAAATGGAGTGTTTTAATGGTATTAGGCGGAGGTATGGCTTTGACTGAAGCAGCTCGATCCTGTGTAATGGATCTATTTCCTGCACCAATTGTTTGACCCAGAAATGTGACTTGCTTTTTAGCAACTTGAGCTTTGTGAAAGCTGCATTTGTGTCCTTTTATGCAAATAGTCCAACAATGATGCCAATTCAGTTTGATGTACCTCATGATCTGTTGAGGCAATCAAAATATCATCAACATATTGGATCATAGTGGACTGTTTTACCGGACATTCTGGGTCACACAAATCACGTCTGACAGCCTGATGATATATGGTTGGGAGTTTTGAAATCCCTGTGGCAATCGTGTCCACTGGTATTGTTCATAGTCAACTGTGAAAGCTAACCATGGCTGGCTGTCAGAGTGCAACGGTACAGAAAAGAATCCATTAGACATATCAATTACTGAAAAAATCTTACAATCTAATGGTAAGCCATTACAAATTGTAGATGGATCTGCCACTAGGGGGTGATTTTTCAATATGTTTATTGGCTACTCTGTAGTCTATTGTAAGTCTCCATGTCCCATTAGATTTCTTGATGGGCCATATGGGTGAATTACATGGACTGTTGGTTTTAACTAGCACTCCTTGCATCAGCAAATTTTCTACAATAAGTTTGATTCCCTGTATAGCTTCCTTATTAATCGGATATTGTTTGGTGACCGGAGGTGGAGTTCCTGTCAATTTAACTGGTTCTACACCTGTCAACAACCCACAATCATCCTTGTCTTTAGCCCAAATTGGATGATTCTGTAAGAAAACATACTCGGGAGGGTTGCATTATTGGTAGAAATCTGTGCTGAGGAAATTTTTATGCTAGTAGATTCTGAGGACATGTCTAAAGTTAGATTTATTTGTCTCAGAAGATCCATGCCTAAAATTGCACCTGTATTTAATGGCGCATAGTAATTTTGTAGTCAGAGTTTTTGGGCCAAATTGTACCTCTATGGGCGGAGTTTCATACAAAACAGAATCTTCACCTATTACACCAGTTAAACAAAGTTTGGTTTTCTTGTATGGGATGTTTAAACCTTGTGCCAATTTTGTAGGAATTACTGTAATTTCTGCACCTGTATCAAGCAAAAATCAATCTCTTTCTCTTTTATGCTACCTTTCACAAAAATTCTTTGGTCATTGTGTTGGATTACAGGAAAGGTAGCTACTCACAGCCCCAATAATTAGTTTTTCCTGGTCTTGTTGTGCTCTTAGAAGAGCCTGAACTAACTGTCCTATAGTTTCAGTGGTCACTGGCGGAACTACTTCAGGGTTGTGTGCAGGCTGAGAAGGAGCAGAATTATGCATAGCATTTCTTTTACTATCTTGCAACTTCTTCCTACACTCTTTCTCCCAATGTCCAAATTTTTCACAGTATTTGCATTTGCTTTCTCTTTTAGACCATCTATTGTCTTGTTTCGTTGTGTTAAACGTAGCTGCTGCTACTCTTACTTTTGCCTTGACATCAGCATCTCTTTCCCATGTAGTTAACCTGTCTAGGTTACTTCTGAGAGTTCTGTTAGACCAAGTTAGATCTAAGAATGGTAAAGCTTTTCTGTATTCGGCTACAAGGCCATCTGACCAGATACGAACCAAGGGTCCCTTGTCATCTAGCACACTTTCAGGGTCATCAACAATTCCACTGTAGATTACAGCTGACTGACAAAATCTCTCAGTATATTCACTCACAGTTTCTTCTTTCCTTTGCACACAGGTAGTAATTCTAGACCAATCTATTTTGGGTCCTAAGATATTCTTTAGGATTTTCAAAATACCTTCTCTTAAATCACCCTTACTGGCATTTCGCAGTTCAGAAGTGACAGCAGATTCAAAACTGTTGAATTCAGATTCAGTTAGTATTTGTGACATCAGCTGCGTGACTTCTGTCAGCGACATGTCATAAAAGGCGCATTTACTGATCAATGTTCTTCTAAATTCAGAAAAATGTGTGCGTGCTGCTAAACTTTGAGATAGTCTCTCTATATCTTTAGGACCTAAAGCTTTGGCAACAGTTTGTATTTGCACCACAGAAGAATTGAGAGGAACACTATCAGTTTCCTCAATCCCCTGAGATCTCCTCCTCGCACCACACACATTGAAGGAATTTACAGGCACATCAGTTACTGATTGGAGAGCTACATCTGTTTCAAAAACGCTTGTAAATCAGGGTAAATGTTATCAGGCTGACTAACCTCCACATCAGTTTTGCTGCAGCTTTCTTGAGGTTCAATTTCTTAGTCAAAGTGATACTCTAGCACAGAGCTCATTGTTCTGTTTCTCTAGCTCTGAGTTACGCTGAGACTGTTGTGTGGCGCTAAACCAAATTCTCTGTGGCAGCAGATAATGCCTTTCACATTGTTCTTGCGAATACATGCTCCCAGTACCTTTTACACTCATCTACAGACCAAGTCTTGTCTGGATGGATCTCATATTTCTGAGTTAGTTCTTGTCTAACTTTCTCAGTGACTATTATGTTCATTTGCACTCCTAAAAGTGATTTGAATTCGCTATCTGACCACAAAGGAGTCGCTAGACCACCTTTTTCAGTTGTGGGGATCAGTCTAGCATTCTTTCTAAACATTTTGTGAGTTTCTTTGTTATCACACAATCAAAACACTAAAACTTCTCTGATCAACAGAGGGTACACTTGTTAACACAGATCAACTATTGTTAACCTTCCTGGCAAAGCAGAGGATAACACAATTCACTAGCACTTTACGCTAATCTTCCTGCATGAACAGAGGATAACCAATTCTTCCCTGCCAAAACAGAGGATAACAAATATTAGCACGTAATGCTAAATCTTCCCTGCCTGAACAGAGGATAACAAATATTAGCACGTAATGCTAAATCTTCCCTGCCTGAACAGAGGATAACAAATATTAGCACGTAATGCTAAATCTTCCCTGCCTGAACAGAGGATAACAAATCTTAGCACGTAATGCTAAATCTTCCCTGCCTGAACAGAGGATAACCTTCATCTCTAAAAGACATTTTTAGAGGATAACTTAGTTAACCAAACCCTACAGCTGTCTGTTAACTCTTCTCTGGCGCAGAGGATAGCACATTTGTTCTGGTCTTAAAGGTTCTTTTGGATAGAGTGACACTCACCAACCTTTGGTTGTCGGAAAGCAGATCGTTGTTTGAGCTTGAAATTTCAATCTGAATTCAGGTGAGGAGCTCTATCCGGTCACGGCACCATCTGTTGAAAACTCTGTTCTTCTAAAGTGTAGAAAACTCAGAAGAGAAGACCAGGAGACTTGGATTCGATCGTCAGCAGAATTTCTTTATTCTATGACATGTGTTGTTATCTGCAGTCATCGAAGATCTCATCTTAAGTCATTTTACAGGGTATCTTTATAGTCAGGATTGGAGGAGGGACTTTTTTTAGGTTGAGACAAAACATCAAAGCTGAGGGCAATAAACCTAACGAATCCACATCTGGCCAGGACAAAGTCATTTGCAGAATAAAGGTTCAATCTCTCAGTAGTCATTGATCTCATTGACAAAAGGCACAGCTGTCCCAAGCCCAAATGGTCAGGAAACAATCTCAAACACCTTTGCCTTGCCCGACACCTCTTAGTCAGGACGTGAATTCAAATCAAACATAGAATAACATTTGTGATCCTTCAAAGTCCAGCAAATAACTTTGTTTCAAGAACCACAATCCTTTGTAGAAGTTTGTGGCAGTTTGTGCAGCAAGTAGGCATTTTCTCTCATCTGTTTGAATGTAGACAGCTGTATTTATCGGTCTCCGGAATGTAAACTGCTGGCAGTGGGAGGCAAAGAGTCCTTTTTTCCAAAAAATGTGTTGTTTGAGCACTGTGCTGATCAGCTGAAGTAAAAATCTTAGAAAGATCTGAGAAAAGAACAAAAATAGGGAGCAAAGCGCAGAGCAATAGCAAGAGCGTCCGAACGGTAGCAAAGCCGGAAAAGGCTTAGGTACCCTTTACAGGCATTTATAACATGTAATGTTGAAAAAAACAATAGTCACCATCACAACATTTGTAATGGTTGTGCTGCTTATAATGGGACTTGTATTGGTTTTAATGGAAACTGTAATGGACCCTGTGGGTCTCTACTGGTAATTGTCACCTTCGATTGGAGGCTTGTTAAAAACAATAAATCATAATGGAATATGTCCTAAAACACACTACAATTTTTTTTAAATAGTTTTAATGGTTCAAATGTGATGTTTGTAATGCTATTTGTGATTTATTTATGATTCATTTGTGATGGTATTATACTTTTCTGTGTTGGTTCTATTGTTTTTTTCAGCAGGGTTACCTCATTGTTTTTATATAATGAATTTTAAGTCATTAAAATTAAGTCACAGATTGTTTTTATAACCACAAAAATATTATCTTAATACTTTTTTGTATATTATTATTTGAAGTAACAAAACCATGGTTAATTTGCTGTTACTATGGCTACACTATTTTTTTTTTTTGTTTTGTAAAAACCATGGCTAACTTTCGTTAGGGAACATGAAAACTCGGAGAGAATATTAGATGCATTGGTGGTGGTGAAATTATTACCGACATTAATCTCAACACACAAAAAAGTTTCACAGGATTATGATTGTAGCCTACCTAAAAGTGCCGCACGGCTTCCTTTTCAACTTTTTTTTTTCTTGGTGCGATCTCTGATGTCTTTTCACGGGCATAGTTGTCCATAAAATATGATCATTTGTGGCGCTGATGTGGAAATGGCAAATCACTTTTTTGTATTATTATTGAGCAACTTGGATGGTGTAACCCTGGGGGTTGGTGCCCTACGCAAACGGCGTACTCGGCGTATAGGGCGCGGCTGTACTGTGTTTACTGCAGCTACAGAGATGTTGACACCATTCATTTGATTCAAACATCAAGCAATTCAGTTTTGAAAAGTGTGACCATGGCTACATCACTCATAAAAAGCCATTTAATTATTAAATCATTACATTCAAATATTTGGGATAAGTAAGCTTTTTTTTCTCTTTTGAATGAAATTATTACTTTTATTCGACAAGGTTGCATTAAATTCGTCAAACGAGTCAGTAAAGACGTTTATAATGTTACAAAAGATTTCCATTTCAAATAAATGCCATTCACTGAACTTTTTATTCATCAGAGAATCTTAAATTACCATGGTTTGCACATTTTAAATAATTAGTTTTAATTATTTTTTGGTGGCTGCACTGTGATCCATAAATAGAGTCTTTTAATGTAATCAAATGATTCTTGTTCTAAATATGCCTGAAAAGCCTAACAAGATTTATTTTATATATATAAACTGTTACACTGAATTACATTTTAGTGGATATCTTCAGTAAATCACTGGAAAAATGTATGATAGTCATTTCTTTTACTCTGAAAAATAATATTAAACAGGACACATTCTAATGCACATTTTTAATTTGACCCATACTTTTTTTTTTGTCAAAAGTCTATGCAAGACAAAATGGATACGAGAAATTGGATGTTGAGCAGCACGTCTGAGTCACATCAACAAAAAACAATATACCCATTCTGCACACTGTGCTTTTGAATTCTCCTGTGGATATGTGTTTAGCAGCTCTGCCATAGTAAAGCTTCAATTTGTTTACATAGATTGGCAGGGCTATAATTCGGCTATGCAGCTGGACGAACCATCGGTGTTGAATATAAATGCACGCTGCTCTTGCATACCTGTACAATGCCAAATTAAATCACATCTAGCGGCTGAACATGAGTTTGAAATCAATGCCCTGGTGGCAATGAGTGTGATTTAGCGTGCACTTCTCAAAGATCTAGCACTGGAGATTAATGATGTTGTGACATCGTCACTGCATTCAACATCAGTAGCTCATACTCTTATTGTCCTCTCGGAACGCACATCTCCTGTCACTCAGAGGCCGAGAAAGGACTTTTATCCATGCTTGGAATCTCAAATCACTGTTGATCGTGTCAACAAAAATACTGATCAAAATATCTGTTTTCAAGGAACCCATTTAAACCTGCATTTTCTTTGATCAGATTTAAAGTCAGGTGCGGGATGCAATACTCTTAACATTCTCTAAAGCAGCTCAGAACTGTTTTCAGTTTAGCGAATTGTGCTGAATTTTGGCACGCGATCTGTTTACATCCCACTGATTTTTGAGTTCATGGGTGGATTTTCAAGCTTATACTTGTCTCTAAAAATCTGTTTTTTAAGAGAAAAAAATGTTAATTTTGCAAGCAAATGCAAAGTTTTATTAGCAAAACCATACAACTTTGAAAGAGAAAGCTAAAGTTTTGTTAGTGAATGCAAAAGAAATGAAATATATATTTTTTCTTTCATCTCATTTTTTTAAATATCAAGTCCTCTTAGGGGCTCTGCAGTTTTCTCATGAGATAGGGCTGCATAAATTATTAATTTCTAAAACATGATGAATTCATGACACATTCAGTATGCTCATTATTAGATATTATTTCAGGTGCTCAGATTTTCACACCAAGGATATGTTAATAAATCTTTTATATGCTTGATACACATTTGAATTAATAAATGTTCACTCAATTCTTTGAATGTTTGAAATGTTTAAGTTAAAATTTATTATTAAACTAGTCTATCACAGTTTGTCATCATTTTGTGCATTATTTTATATTTGTTATTCAAATGTAGAGCATTTAAATGGATTACAATTAAGATCATATTAATAAACAAGATGTACAATTTAAAAAATCATCGTAACACTTTAGAATAGGGAACACATATTAAATTATTAATTAAGAGTTTTCCCTCATTAAACTCCTTTTTTGCTTATTAAGGTAGTTGTTAAGTTTAGGTAATAGGTTAAGGCATCTAGAACATGGTCATACAGAATAAGGCATAAATATGTGCCTATAAACAGCCAATATACTAGAAAATGCATGCTAATAAGAAACTAGTTAATAGTGAGAACTGGGCCTTAAAATAATGTTACCAAAATCATAATATTAACTGAATTATATCATACTACCTCATATTATAAAATATTACTAAAATTGATTTGTGATAGAATATTGAACAAATTTAAAAGACATCTCTCTCTCTCAAAACATGAAAGTGATCAATAGGAGAGGTTCGATTTTTCCCTCAGATGACGAGCTGATGAATTTCTACAACTAGAACCGAGCTGTCGACTCAACAGTTACATACTGATTCAGTTCTTTGCATCATACTCTGCTTGTAAAAAACAAGACTTTCTTACGACCGTCTAAAGCCACAGAATATGGTGATGAAATTGAATGTGAACTCAAGGCCATTTGCAGATTATAACTACATTTTATATACTGGCAGTACCTCAGAAATATTCACAGCCCTCAGTGCTCAGTGTGGTAATACTCTAAAAGAAAAATAACCACGGCATTAAAAGGTACCACATCCCGCACAGATGGAGTGTGCCTCCGCTTCCCATTCCTTTTAGTGAGAGTCGCACTGCCAGCATAGTAAAATGAAATGGCCTTATTTGCATTGAGCTGGAGGAGAATAGCTTTTAAAGTGGGTTAGGGTGAAGGGGAGCAGAAAGACTTCAGAACCGGTTTGAGGAAGAAAAAGAGAGAGACGGAGAGAGGTAAGAGGCTTAGCGTGCTTCAGGGCTTCGGTGTTTGGAAAACCAGACTGTGAAAGAAAGGGAAATTAGGCGTCCATCGCTCTTTCTCCTTAAGCTAATGAGGACAATAGATCCGAGCTATCCTAGAGTGTCCAATAAAGGGGCCAGATGTTTTCGCTTTCCGAGTGCGGTTCTATAAAGATACCTGCACGCAGGGGTTAAACACATCGATCATACAGAGAGGCACAGCATAGAGATCTAAAGCCCAGCAGGAAAGCTTCACGGCGTCCAACTGGGCTGCTTGTATAAGAAAGGATGGAACGGGCCCCACCGTCCTCAGGCAGGCATTGGCTTTGGATATCTGACGCTCTTAGGCCCAGCCGAGGAGGAACTGAGAAGAAATGAAAGCAGAATCTACTTGTGAACGAATTCACAAGCTCTTGCACCCAGCATTGGAAGCAAAGGAGGTGTTATCACTGCAGAGCAACATCTGGGGTTTTCCCATCTCGAGGGAAGTTGGGCATGCAACACATTCTACAGAAAGAAAGAAGCTGGACGATTCTTGGATGGCTTTTGAAACATGAAAAAGACTGGATAAATATTTGAAACAGGAACTGTGGTGCAATACAACGGCAGGAGATCAGGAACGATTGCCTTAAACAATAAATGGCATTCATGAGGTCTGACCACTGTATTGGAAAAGTTTGCAGTCGAAACACTTTCAAATTTAAATACAAAATGCTTCAGTGGAAAATGTGACCGCAGCATAAATGTTTGAATAAGTGGCGCATATCAATGTGGTATGAGAAGCAAAAAGCTTTGTTCGGTGGGCTGAGGAGAATCCTCGTCCTTTATTAAACATCTAAGTTCAGGTCAGCTTCATTACCATAACACAGAGCTCTTATACCATGAAACAAACATCCTCGCTCAAAAAGACAGCTTGGTCGACAGATTGGGAATATTGTGCATAGTGTGCAAGTTTTGTTTGTATACGACGGCTGGATTTAAACAAGGTGAGAGGTAAAGAATACACCTCACAATGAAAATATGGATTTCTTCCATGAAAAACCAGCTGGAAAGAATAGGCCAGCACAAAATAAAAAATAAAAAAACATAAAAATGAATCCTGGTAATTTGAAAAATAAATCAACCCACGCACATTGGAAAAACTTGCCTATACCTGAATTTTTGAGCAAATACAAAAACATACCCACTTACACAAATAATTCCCTGCATTTTCCAACTGAAACACCAATCACTTTCATACCTTTTCACAAAAACCATGGTAAAAATATAGGCATATTCTTGCATGGTTTTCTTGCTCAATTCCATTTTGTGATGCTAAAACTGTTTAACATTTATAAACTAATACATTTTGATTTATGCATCACATAACCAGCTGCATATGTAATGCTTTTCTGGTGTAGTAAACTTGCTCAGTAGCTCACATGGGGCCGTTTCAGAAAGGAGGTTAAGTGAAAACTCTGAGTATGTAAAGCCTGAAATGAGGGAAACTCTGGGTTTTCCGTTTTAAAATGGGAGGTTTGTCAAACCCGAGAAAGCAGGGTAAGTCAAGCCCGTTTCTGAAAGAGAGGTAACTTATACTCAGAGTCAATTACCGTGGTAACTTACTCTGTGAACCTAACCTGGTCGGGATGGTGGTGGGGATATGCTTGTCATCAATGAATCTAACCACACTGGAAATCCTGAAGGAAATTCTGATTATTGGGTTACTTCCAGCCTGATCTCACGGCAATCCGGACATATTTTACAAAGTGGCTAACTCATACAAATTCATACAATTTTTGCTAAATCTTACGTATTTTATGAGTTGTCAATTCAGCGTTACTTCCAGACATCACAGAAAGATGTTATCAAGTGAGTGTCATTTATAAGATTAGCCTCATTTAAACCGATTTGTACACCACTGACCTACAGTGCTGTGATACTCCTCTTTGACGGATTTGTACCCAGGAAAAAATGATCAGAATGAGTATGACAGCGATGCACACTTTCCTTAAAATCTGCATACAGCGGACTTATAATGTACTCTGCATCTCCAATGTTTTAAAGTGCATTTTTCCTATTTTGCAAATGATCTTCCAATGAGGTAAGACATTAAACATATTCTTGTTTCCGTTTGCATTAAGATCATTTTTCCTGCCCAATGGCGGACAATTTGACTTGTTTTATGTAAATTGCACTTGAAAGGAAAATCCCCCAGGAAATAAGACTAAATATAGACCATTTTTAAATATATAATTTTTTTTTTTATATTTGTACTTAAAATAAGACAAACAAATACTAAATTGTGCAATGTGAATTAATTAATTAGGTATTTAAATTGAACCTCCTTATTGAAACGGGCCCCTTGTATAGTATGGCATTTGCAATGCAAAACACTCGAGTATAAGTCTAGTAAAACACAAGTAAAGATCAAAAACTCGTACAAGCAAGCTAAAATCTCACATTTCTTTATCTCATGCTAACACCATCGGTTATGCTTAGGGTAAGGTTTAGTGTAGGTGGTATGTTATTTTTAAATGCGATACAGAATTCACATTTTTGCGGCATTCACCGGACATTTAACCGTCATGATATTAACAAGAGCCAGTGTAATAAAACACTGCAAGATTCACTTTAATCTGTTTCGGTTAAAACTTCAGATTAAAACATTTTAGCATCATTCAGTTGACATTTTAAAAGAGTCACGAAATGTGCAAAAGCAATAATGTGTTTGCATAAATGTCGCCGCAGGCACGTTTTTCCAATGAGGTTGGGTTGAAAAAAAGGCAATAGTGGCTCTTCTGCCATTGCAAAATGTCAATACGTGCTGATCTGCATGTTTTGGTTTGAATGTATTGAAGGGGCAGAAACTTGTTTATGTGACCGTATTGTGAAAAAAGAAATGAGGGAAGGAGAGAGACGCTCGCATGTTTTCCAGGAGTGGTTCATCATCCTCTCTGAATGGGTTTCTGCTGACACACATCAGTTTGAAGCAAATGTCTCTGTCATAATCACAGCTTTTTATGATCATTTTGCCCTTCCTGCCCTTTCACAATGTCAGAGAGTAATGAGTGCTTTAGAGAGTTGAGAAGAGAGTGAGAAAAGATAGATAGGTTCTGTGTATGTGTGAGAGAGAATCAAACCTTCTCCCTTTGATCAACGCTAAAGAAACATGCCACCAAGTTTAGGAACCTGATATGCAGCCGATCCAACAATCAAATATCAAAACGATCCTGCTTTGGTGTTGATCTTCTTTTTCTGCTGTATTGTTTGAAAGATCATTTGATTAGTGCTGACATGATGAAAACATTCATCATTAAATAGCATGTAAATAACCTAAACACACAAAAGACACACGACTGAATAAGGTACTCAACATTACATAAATAAAAAACAAATGTATCTAGATTTTATCTTTATGTTTATAATCAATTAATTAACAAAACGAAAGAGCACACTCTTGGCAATAGGCTAATATACCAAGCAAAATAGATTTGTATATAAAAAAAATACAATTTATTATATTAAGAAAATGTTCCATTATTCAACATCTATTCAAATTTTCACCCATAACAATAATGCAAATTATTGTAGAGTTTTTTTGCAATAATTAGTAAATACAAAATTTTTGACAAACTAGGATAAACAGAAAATATACATTTTAGCATTAATGACCGATTTATATAGGCTGTCCTTTTATGGGAGGGGATGTATTTTACTATTATAATACATTTTATGATATTTGGGCATACAATTCAACAGTTATTTAAATTTACTTCCATAACAATATTTATGGAACTGTATTATCATATTTATGTAATTATCTACATTTAGGCTATGTAATTATCTGCACTTTATAATTTATTATCATATTTATGTAATTATCTACATTTAGGCTATGTAATTATCTGCACTTTATATGTGCATGTATAAGAATGTATACAATAATACTTTAAGAATACGTTCATACGGCATATAATATGTACATTCATATGATATTTGTATACAACCAGACATTTGTGTGCAAATGAACTTTCGTCCTACCGGCTAGGGAGGTAAATGAGATAATGTTGCAGTGTAAACAGTCCAATCCTGTTCTTTGGTTCACGCACAGGCTTCTGAAGACCTGTTATTAAACACTGCAAAAGTCAGCCAACGCTCACTAGCACTCCTCACACACGTGTCCTCGCTACAGGACTTACTTCCGGTTCAACATGGCGGCATCCATGGCATGTCAGACGGCTGTGAGAGGACTCCGAGCAGCGAGCACTAAACAACTGCTTGTGAGCCGAAACCAGGTAACAGATCGCAGATCTGTATGTTTATCCTCAAGTGCGTGTTGTGACTAGCAGAAGAACGTAGTGTTGCGTGACTCAGCGGCTGTCTGTCAGCTTACACAGCGCCTGATAATGATGATTTACTCTGCACGTTATGAATACATAATAATAATAATAATTTAAGCTGGCGTTGCTTGTTCATTTAACCAGCGATTTGAACATATGCTTTAATAGAATGGCACATAGACTGTGCTGCTTTGCAGAATTATTCATTTACTGTTCAAGGTGTTTCATAACTGCAGATAAATATGTTCATAAAACACATCGCATGATCTGCAAATGCGGTCTGATGATTTGCAATTCATATAGACAGAGGTTCTATTCAAAAGTTTCTGTTCTATTTCTAAAGGTAAAAATTCGTTCTAGATATTCAATTCCTGAATAGCTTCTTTCTGAAGGTTCTATTCTAAATATTCTAGTCTGAAAATGTTCTAAAGATTCTAACCAAGAAGTTGAGTCTCATATAATAATAGTTTAAACATTAGCTTGTGTGTTCTGCTATATGTGTTTCCCGGAATACTGATTCATAAAGGTCATACTTTTTAATAATGTTTGAGTCTTTTGAAGGCTTTTTTTGCTCGTTTTTCATAAGGTTAGAAATGATCGTTTCACCTTCAGGTTTGTCCTCTATTCATTCAGTCAGTGAGCAATAGGCCAGAATCACGTCCAGCTATATCAGCCTTTGACCCGTCAGTGATGAAACTTTTTCTGCTGAGCTGGCCAATAGCAATTTGCTGTCAGTCTACAGCAAAGGTTTAAAGGTCTTTTTAACTTGGGTATACGCAGATTTCCCTGCTGTCATAATTTATTTATTATCTGCAATATACGTATTTGTGGCCAATTGTCTTTGTTCCACTTTTGGTCTTGCAACATGAAGACATTTTTTATGTTTCCTTATTTTGGGTGTCATTTGATGTGCGTACAGATTCTTGTGCACATATAAACTGTAAACCAGGACAACAGGACAAAGTAGATCAACATTGCGGTTTCAATGGAAATTCAGACTTCTGGAAAGTCAGAGGCTATATTTTGACATTATAGAACAAAACTCGGAGGAAAAGTTTCAAGTAGGTCATTGAATAGATCTGAGCTGTGCCTTCCATTCTGTTTTAATCCTGACTGTTAACCCTAAATAGTTCAGTGGCTGTTGGCACATAAACAAATGTGTTGGTTGTCAGAGGACAGAGGCTTGCCGTCTTTAAAGGAACAGTTCTCCCAAAAAATGAAATTAGCTGAAAACTTAACAACCCTCAAGTCCAAAATGATAGTTCACCCAAAAATTTTATATATATATAAAAAAAATGTCCTCTGTCCATCCACGATGTGATGAGTTCGTTTTCCATCAAAGACATTTTGAAACCATCACATCTGGATGTTGTGACATTTTTATAAGCTTTTTAAAATCTCATTCTGACGGCACCCATTCACTGCAGAGGATCTGTTGGTGAGCAAGTGATTTAATGCTAAATTTCTACACATGTTCTTTGATAAAGAAACAAACTCATCTACAGCTTGGATGGATTGAGGGTACGTTTTTAGCAAATTTTCATTTTTGGGTGAATTTTCTTTTAGAATGGATGTTTTTGTCTTAAAACTACATTGGAATCAGTGGAATAAGGCATGCACACATTTTTACTTGTAAAGAGCTGTTTTATAGGGCCCTAGAAATGATTTAGTTTATCTGAACCTACATTATCAGGTGTGTTGTAATGCGTTCATAGTAAAATATCACCAATCTAGAGGCATCTGATAATAACAGCAGCCGTAATTTAATAGCTAAATTCTGTTTACGCATTATTAGCTTCACAATAAACCCCGTTGAACACCACAGATGTCACGTCTGCTTCCTGCTTCCTTTCTATTGTTTTAATATCATCTTAAAACAATTTTTATTGTGAAATTGCTTCACACCAAAGGCACGGCATCTCATAAATCATTACGCCGGTTTGTACACAGACCAAGGACTTTAAACGTTGGACGTTCTGCCTAAGCATCTTTCCAGAAAGTTTAGTACGCACAGACTGACCTTATTTTTACCATTTGTTGATTCAGTCGATTTATTGATTCAGCTCCCAGAATGCAGCATTGATGTCATCATGAAAGTATGCTTTTCACTTACATTTTTATTTATAAAATGTCTAAATCTTTAAATACACTCATTTTCTAATATCTTGTACTTTTTGACCTTAATATTATTTATTTTTTTCCTCCTGAGCTGGAGTTTCAAAGTTATATAGAGAGGTTCTATGCTAGAAAATTATATTGGATCAACAGAAATTGTGTGTTAAAGGTATCACTTCATTACTCTTTGCAGTCCACTCTGCTATCATAAGATGTGGTTTAGTAGTGCATGCAGAGTGCTTAGCAAGCATATATTTTCATTTCTGTCGTATAATGAGATGCAACCCGCTGTAACAGGGAGCAAGCCTCATCCATCTGAGAGAGGTCCTGCTCTAATGAGAAAGTACACCGTGCCAAGTGCAGTTATATTATTTTTTATGAAATGACTTATTTAAGTCTTGTTTGGTATCTGAGAGAAGTGACATTTGTATGGTAAGGCTGATGTAAACATGATGTGGTCGGACTTTACTGGAGTACGTTAACGTTACTGAACTGCAGAGCTCATGCAAACATCCACATCGTTGTAATTAGGGATGGGTCACGATTTTCGAATATTCGATTAGTCAATTTAATTATAGAATATCGATTAGGTTGTGCGATTATTTTCTAGAGGTGCACTCACTCTGCGGTTCAAAACTCTGCGTTTTTTCAAAACTCTGCGTTTTGAACCGTGCCCGAGCGCGTCTGAGCTCCAAAGCCCTGTTCGTTTGACTAATGTGATTGCTCCGTGCCACGCTCAGGCATGATGCGGTGGTGACGGGCCACAGGGTGGCGCCACCAATAATGCACCTAAAAGCTGTCAAAGACAACAGAAGAAGAACTCATTTCTCCGCACACTTGCGTGTCATAGCGGTTACTGGAAAACTTTGGACAATGTCAAATAAGGGTTATGTCTGGAGCTCCTTTGATAAAATGAATGAAAATGAAGTGCAGTGCAAACTCTCCCGTACGAGGCTTGCTTATCATAGGTCATCCACTGCAATGCACAATCATTTGAGAGCGAAGCACCCAGGAGGTCCATCCACAGGTCAGCAGCAATCAGTGGCTAGTTTCATGATCAGGACAACGTCGGATGCTAAACGGCAGGGCAAACCACAGCCCACATCACTGAAATGATCGCTAAATATATGCTTCCGATCAGCTTTGTAGAAGGAGAGGGTTTTAGAACTTATGGATTTTGTAGAGCCCGAGTTTACTGTCCCGTCTAGGAAAAAGATCACTGCCAGACTGGAGAAACTTTTTGATGACAATGTAAGAGAGCTGCGTCTGTGCCATCAGAAAGGGTGTTCTCTGCGGCCGGACTAATTGTGAACAGATTGCGCTCCCGTCTTCTTCCCGAGCATGTGAACATGCTCATATAAAAAAAAATGAAATAGGTTATTATGAAGACAGACGTTAAAATCAATGTTCACATAGTGCCGTCATTCAGGCTGTTCACAATATGTTTTATCGCGTAATATGTTTTAAGAATGATATTCTGTTTTAGCATATGATATTCTGTATTATGTTTTAAGCCTAATATTCATGGATGAATTAATCAAACCTTTTTTTATATGCTATGAATGTTCATGCTCATTTTTTAATATAAATGTCCCAGAGCCTTATGAGCAAGTTGATAATTGACGGACCGTTCTGTTAATAAGTATGCCTACCGTCATTCGGTTATGTTATATATGTTTCAGCAATCATATGTTACAACCATTAATTGGCTTGGGTTAAGACTATTCTCTAATTAATTAAACAGTTTGTTATCATACAGTTTGAATGCCTGAATAGTCTCTCTCTCCTGCTCTCTGTGTGTGTGTATGAGTGCATGCACGGAGGGGTGTCGAATAATACCCCGCGATTATCGAATATTACTTTTGCTTAAAATGCCCATCCCTAGTTGTAATCAGATGCATTTTAACTGCTGCTTTCACACTGCTGTCAGTTTTTGTTGTGTTTAATTCGTTATTGAGAGGAAAGCGTGCCGTATATATTTACATGTTCATACAAACACCGCTCAGCAGCTTCAGGTTAATTCGGCTGGTTTTGAAGCACTGAAGCGCTGTCTTCTTCTCTTAAACTGCATCCAGGAGAGCTGAATTACATTCTTACGCTACAGCACCATGCTGGTCAAACCGCATTAATGCAGGCTGTTACATGAGGTCATATAAGATCAAACGACTACTCGACAACAAAAATATTCGTCGAAAATGTCGACTAATCGTTGCAGCCCTAGTTACATTGTCACTTTTGAAAGTATTTTTAAGCCATTCGGTACTCGCGCGCTCCAGAGGCTGTAGTATGTGCGCTCACAGTCACGTCCAAAGGGTGCTCGTAAAGCTGCCCCGCGAGTGTCATATTGAGTAATTTTTCATAGTTTGTTGAGCTTAAGCAGCCAAATACACACAAAATGATGTCAAAATTGCAGTCCCGGTGGGTATCCTCATAAGCAGTCGTTTTGTCTTAAGTAAACAGTTGAGAAAGAAAATGCATGTGTAGCCGTGCATTCGGTCTTGTGACAGCAGTTAGCGGCTGTTCACATGTCGCGTCTTTTGCGTGCTCAAGTTCGTTATTTCAAATGTAGATGTATGGCTATCACACTCATAATAGAAGATTTTTCATGGAATGTATCATACACACTATAGGTCAGCATGAACGTCTTTCATTGCCACGTGAGGAGGGGGATCTGCCAAAATGAGGTGCCGGATCGGATCCGGCTTGTTCCGGCACAAATTAATCCCTGATAATAAGGCTAAAAATCATTTGAACTGTCTTCATGTCTGTGGTCTCCCATGGTTTTAAAATCGGTTACGTTTTGAAAATCTTCTAGTGTGCAGCCAGCTTAATAGACTTTAATGCATAGGTTTATATCAGCTATTTGTAAGATGTGTATGATGGTCAGTGTTAAATTTTAAAAGCACTAATATCAACATTTGATACAGACACTAATAAGATGCAGATTATAGCAGCTTTTTCAATTTTTCTCTGTTTGGATCAAATCCATGTTTCACCATCTCCTTAGGAGTCTGGCTGTCAGCCAGTTCCTGACAACGGTCAATGAGCTGTTTTTTTAAATCAGTGACTGCATACTTTGTTGTTTGCACTAGTGCTGGGTAAAAATATAAATGTTCTGATTAATCGTGATCTTCCCTTTAACGATCACAAAATTGATTGCTGAAATCCCAGGATCTATCCTTTACTCTATGCCAGTGTTACCGCTTTTCAGTGTCAGCAAATATACAGTACAGTTTGCAATCAGAATAGCGTGTTATTAGGAAAAAAATGCTAGAAAATATGACTCTTTTGAGGTTTCCTCACAGACAGCACACAATAACAAACAGCATAACTATACACTAATTCATGACCTGTTTTTTTTTTGTGACACACAGCTCAACCAGTCTTATACTACTACACTACTTGATTATATAGTAATATTATACTGTATAGTATAAATAATATATAATAATCAAATAATACTTTTATACAATAAAAAAACTAATGTGGCTCTAAATCTCAGGTGAAAATTGTCATTTTGACCCCCTCTACAAAACAGTGGATTACTCCGCAAATATACATTGATGACATTTAATATTTTGGCCTTCAGCACTATATACGTTTATATTTCTTCAGAAAAAAAATAGACATAATCAAAATAAGTTTTTGAAATTTGGTTGATTGGTTGATTTGACACGGAATGACCCAATTACTTTTACGTACTTTTCATTGGTAATCATAGTAGACATGAAATATACACACATTATTCAGAATTTGGTCTACTAGTCAATCAGAATAATATTGAATTGGGAAATGTGTATCAATACCCAGCCCTTATTCATAATGCCCAAAACTGCACACTCAAGCCCCCCACCTGAGTGCCTGAGGTTTTACAGAATCTGTTATTTTGGACTTTTACCACTGAGATAAGAGGCAGTGATTAGCCAGCTGCCAGTCCGCTGTAGTGGAGCTCAGGAGCCGTGTCTGGCAGGTATGTATCACGGCAATTCACTCCCATCTTTTATGACAGCTCGAAAATTAGAGATGGCTTGTCAATGACAATGCCCAAAAAAAGAGAAATGGATTTTAGACAGGCGATGGCCGATAACGTCAACGCCGCCTCAGAAATTCCTGTCTGGACCTAGAGATAATCCCAGAGCTGTTTTCCCCAGCACAACCCACGGCTGCATCTCCAAACTTAAAGGAACATTTGCCGCTGCATTCGTTCTTTAGGGCGGTGAAAAATCTTTAAGCAAAGATTGAAGACGTCAAAGCTAATTCGCCTCACAACACTGCAACAGCTTGAAAAGCTCGACTGGAGTGTCGAAACGGGACCAGGGGAGTCTGCTGGATGAGGCTGCGTGCTGAATATTTTAAATGAGGGGTGGGAGGGTGCGCCTCCTCTGGTGCAAGAACTTCAAACAGCAGGCGTCTCTCCCATCTGTCCACAGCGAGAACACATTTACATTTCCTGGCCGCCAGGGATACAGTAGAGCAAGTTTGCTGTAACCGGATTTGAATATCGCTTCGCCAAGGTTAATGGCCATTTCTGTTGCTCATGAGGGCTGTTTAGGCTTTTTCAATAATTTAGGAAGGCGGTAATCATTTAGAGTTCTGTCGGGAGTCTTTTGAACGAGAGGTGTCTCTTTTGAATGCTCCCGTGGGACTTTTATTCTGGTCCATTTGGGATAATTTTTCTGTAATGATGATTGTGATGAGGTGGTATTTAGTGTTAGAGCAAATTAAAAAAGTTGTTATACCGTAACTGCTGTGCCAATGACAGTTGTGAAAAACTTTGAAAGTCTATCTAGATATTAATTTGATTGATTTGTGTTCCTGTGGATGTTCAAAGGCTCATTGTTAAAAGCTGAAGAGCATTTTAAACATTGCCTATTAAAGGAACAGTTCACTAAATATTATAGTTCTGTCATTATTACTATAACTCTTGTGTTTTTCCAAACTTGTAACACTTTCTTCTTCCATTGAACACAAAAGGATAAATTCTTTATGAAGCTTGACATCTGGAGTTCTTTGAAAGTTTATTGTAATCGAAATGATTTGAACCAAAGTGAAGCTGCTAAATCTCTTTGCCCATGTCCATTTGTTCAGACTTGACCTCACTCCTCCAGACCTCTCTCCTCTGAATGATGTTCCTTATTAACTATGTTAATTGCTAAATTCATATCTGCAGAGAGTTGCCTTCACCTTCAGCCCGTGTCTGTCTTTAGGAGATTAAGGCAAAAGCGTATCCCATGATGCAAATCTCTGCGATCTAAATCCTTTGGCATGCTCTGCTGACTCTCCATAACTCAACTCTGCTAACACACACACGTCACGGCCTAACGGAGCTCTCTTGTCAACTTGTCAAAGGCTGCTGCTTATCGAGTGCCCACCTGACCTTGCTGAACGGAAATCATACGTTAAAATCAGACTATGACAAAGAGCTGAGAGCATTCAGAGGTCACAAATTACTTTATTTGGTTTTTCCCCAGCACAAGCTAATTAACTCATTGCTTCGTTATCCAACATTGTGACTTCGAAGGAATATTGATGTTCCAAATTAAAAATAGTTTCACCATTTGATCTCTAATTAGCTCGTGCAAATGCTAAAACTGTGTAAATACAACTTATTCAATCTTTTAAGTATCTCAGATAATCTTACAGTATGAGCCCTGAATTATCAACAGCACTTTATTAGCTCCATTGTTTTAACATTGGTATTGTATTATTCATGATAAATGGCAGCTATCGTTTCTGAATAAAGTAAACCAATTAGTTACAATCAGGAATGGGAAAATGTGTTCATTTCTTAAATCAAAACGGCCCTCAAGGATTCCACAAGTTAATTAAATGTGAGGCCGTTTGGAGGTGCTAATTAGGAAGAGTCATTCCAAAGGGTTTAGGGCAGAGCTATGACTAGTAATGAGGATTTTAACCCCTGGAGACAGCTGGCCTGTGACTGTGTTATGAAGGATCTGATACAGTCGACTTGGCCGCTCCTTAAACACTGTTTGTCGAAGCATCAGATGCTGATAATTAGGGAAAGAATTATCATATAACAGAGTAGGTGACTGGAAATGTGTAACAGGTAGGAACTTCATTATATTAATGATATTATATTATTTCTACCAACGTATTGTAGTTTACTGAAGTGTAACATTTATATATTTTTATTTTATATTTATATATTTCCATATTATGAAAAATCCTAAAACTGGAAATACAAACTTCCTTTCTGTATTTACAGATTCTGAAGATTCAAAATATTAGATGCTGAAAATTATGGAAATAATTAACATATAATGTGGCAGGTCCATGTGGTTTGCTGTCTGAATAGAAATAGATTCAAAATAATTCTTCACTTGAAGAATTGTAATGTATATTTGCACTTTTTTTGTACAGGTTTCTCATTCATGTTATGAATAATTTTGAAGCTTAAAATACAAAATTCTATTCTGTTTTTAAAGTCACAAAATTATCATAATGTAGAATTGGGTTGAATTTTCAGGAAATATGAAAGATGTGTTTTGTGATATTTATCAGAGTTATTTTAGCATTATTATTTCAAATTACCTTTTGTGTTTTTATATTTTCCATTATTTATTTTATTATGTGCTTTTATTTATTTTATTAGTTATTGAATGTGCTTTTGAAATTATGATTTGTTTTTCAGAAACAATAATTTTTAATAGTATTCATTTTAGGTAGCAACAGCACAGATATGTACTGTTCACCGATGTTTATCTGATATTAAATAATTGTTTCTATATAGTTATGCAGGAGTTTCATTTACCCAGGGAAAAAGAGGGCCGGATATATGGGAATACTGTAGGTTTTGAATGTACATTATGCATGAAAAATGATCTCTCTGGTTTAATGTTTTTTTTTATTATGCACAATGAAACAGCATTGCCCTCTGAAAGACCTCAAGAAAAACTCTCATAAGCCTCTCAGAAAATCTCCTTGTTTGAGCTTTTAAGCTCCTCTTCCTTCTCTCGGAAGAATTGGATTGGTCAATATAGATTTGTAAATATCCCCTCATGAATATGCAAATGTAAACCCATTTTCCCCAGTGAGGACAGCAGTTGTGTTGCTTAATTTTATTTTTGTCTTCCCGCAAGAACTCTTAGGAATCAATCCTTCATTGACTTAAGATTTCTAATCTCTCTGTCTGGCTGATGAAGCAGCCTACTGTACAAGTCATGCTAATGTTGAGGGCAGACTAATAGTGTATTAAATGTAGTCTCCATTGACTCACCTGCACTGTCTGGGTCTTTGGCACATTGAGTAATTCTGTAATATTCGTATCAGTTTGTAAAATCCGTGAAAACCCCAGCAGATTTCATGTTTAGCGGATGAATGATTACGTTTGATTCTCTCTTGTGGTTTTGTAAGGAAGACTGTTGATTTATTTCCATCTGGGTTTCTTTTGCGTTGTGATTGTGTCTCATCCATCAGCTAGATGCTTAAACGTCCTCCTGAGTTGCTCTAACACTTCACGTCTGCCTGGCAAGAAGCAATGAGATCGGATCTCTAAGCCGCTGCTTGCTTTCAGTTTGTTGCAGTCTGGTAATGGTGCATATGGTCAGGCAAACTAATAATGATAGTTAAAGATGGCATTAAGATGGCAATCATAATGGATCATATTAACTTCTATAATCCATGTTCAGTCTTATTATGTTGATTATGATTCATGATAGCATGTTATTCTAAAGAAATAACATGCTATCATGCAATAACATGCATTTTATTTACTAATCAACTTTTCTACATCTGAAACCGTTTTACTTTTGATGTAACCAAGTCCATGAATGTGGGGGAAATGAAATATTAATAGGGATGCAAAATGTTGATTTTGCTGTGAATGGGTGCCGTCAAAATGAGTCCAAACAGACAACATTAACATCAAGTTAACATCTTTTAAAGTCAAAAACTGTGTTTGTAAAATGTTTCATCTAATAATTTGCTTATTACAACCAGACAGCTTTTTCACTTCACAAGACATTAACTGCTGGAGACGTGTTTTGGATTATTGTGATGTTTTTATCAGCTGTTTTGATTCTTATTCTGACGGCACCCATTCACTGCAGACGATCCACGGTGAGAAAGTGCTGTAATGCTAAATTTCCCCAAATCTGTTCAACTCTTCTGTATCTTTGATGGCTTGAGGGAGTGCATTTTCAGCAAATTTTTATTTTGTGGCTGTTTTTCTTAAACTTTTATTTAATATTTTATTATATTTTTAGTGTTTTGCTTTTAATTTATTTAGACAAAACAGTTTAGAATTGTACTATCTGCCATTTCTTGGTTCTTGGCCAATAATTACTGGCACGTCTGTGTCAAATTTTTATATTTGGTATATGTATCCCTAAATATTACATGATAATTTGGTGATTAACAATGTCATAATTTCATACCTACTGTCTCTCTGTATCAACTGAAATCTTTATATTGTTGCAGTGCATCTCTTATCATAGCATACTTTTCATGATCCAGATGCATAAAAGGCTCATCCTACATTTAATTTTTACACCAAACATATTGTTTAACTTGAAAATGTTATGTTATTGAAGTTAAATGTTGCACATGTTGTTTGCAGTTGGTTGTCATTAACACATGGTGCCATTTCAAACCCACTGTTTACTTACTGTTTACACACACCACCCAAACACAATTCAAAATGCTATTTTCTTTCTTATCTGTCACAGTTAATGAGAAGCAGTGCAGGTCTCAGAATAGGGTTATAAGAGCAATGACTGAGTCAGGAGTCTATTACAATCAAGAGCAGCAGACCCTCTCCAGCAACCTTAGAGTGTTTTTTCCCCTCCGTTTGAAGTGTGTGCGTATTACCTTCATATATCAGCTAGATTAGCATAGACCTCATCATCTCTGCAGTGCAGTGACCTGTTCTTTCCATTGGAGTACAGCACCCTCACATCTGAATATACGTAGATCTGTGATGCACAAGGAAAACACACCAAGACAAAGTGTGCCAAATGCAGAAAAATCACACTAAATCTATGACTGCATATCATACAATTCATTATTTTTATCAAATAAATGATGAAGAAAAGGCTCTACAACCTTAACTCTGTGCCTGACTTTCTAAAGTTGATTTGGGGGCCTTACAGAGCATCTGCTATCTTGTGGAATTTGATGCAATTGCTGCCACAGCTTTTCTTCATCCTTTCACCTTTGTGAGAGAACAACGATAAGTCAAGATCTGCTGTGGGCCACCATGTCCTTAAGAGACATCTGGCCTCCCAGAGGATCTAGAGAAGCTGTTTCTTTCAATGCTAATAAAGGATACAAACTTGAGAAGAAAGCAAATGTTTCTGTTTAGGTCAGGTGAAAATAAAGTCGTTTTAGGATGGTGGGGTTAGTCCACATTTATGCGGCTCCGATGTTCTCCGAGTGGAGTGGTGTAGCCTACGGAACAAAGCTTAATGTGTTATTAAATGTACATTCTATTGTCATTCCACCGTCTGCTTTCCCATTGGTTCCTTCTGAAATTATTGACTGGATCTTTGCTTAGTAGGATAAAACGGATGGATTGTTAACAGTCTCGACTCTCTGAATCATTCAGTCAATGTTTAAGACTCTTTATGCATTTCCCAGCTTTTACGAGGAGACCGTAATCTATCTTGTTTGTTGACCTAGTTGTTGATCTGAAAAATCTCCTTCCCAATAAAATTTCACAATCCGTAAGGCCGTCATATATATATATATATATAACTTTAGTTTTTCTTCAGGTCGTGGTAAAAGAGTAGCAGGACTGCTTGTGCTAGGTACAAACTGAACATGGTCCATAACAAAATAAGCATGTCTTTTTATTTATTTATTCTTTTTTCAGTTTGGGAAGCAGCCTATAAAGAAGACCATAAAATAATACCAGAAGAGATATTACATGGTTATATTAGTATTTTTGTATTTACTTTTTCAGTGCTTTTTTAGGGATGTTGATTATTATTTTTGACCCTGGACCACAAAACCAGTCTTAAGTCGCTAGGGTCTATTTGTAGCAATAGCAATAGCGAGACGGACTTACCTCAACATCATTGGTGGTGCAAGGAACCATCACAGCGCGTGTAACCGACCTAAAAGAGAATGCGGTGTGCTGAAACATGGCTTTAAAAGTTTAACTAATTTTAACTTCACAAGGCATATTTAAACACAGTTTAATTAATTACCTGTGATTAACATTCTCTTAAAACTATTAACACTTGTTTTTACAGTGACACCGTTGAATCGATGCATGGTGAGCGGTTGATACAATTGTAGCACTTATTTGAGTAGTTGAACAGTTTTAATTCAGAATGACTTGTGAGAGGAAATAGGGAATTGCATTTTTATGCCATTCTTTGATATTTAACAATCACTGCAGAATGATACGGTTGTCACTTCTAGCTTGCCAAAAGTGAAACTCTAACCAAAAGTCAGACCGTTTTGGAATAGCATTTTATTCTCTGAATTTGAAAATATTGACTTGAATATTCATGGAAAAAGTTCAGAAATAGGGTTTTATGTAGTGTCACTGAGCTTTTGTTGTTTTCCTGTGACTGTATCCACCTTGTTTTTTTGTAGTGCAAACAGTTGTACAGTTTACTGCCCCACTCGGTGGCTAAAGAACCAGAAGTCTTGCACATTCACAGAAAACGGCTTATTTTCACATTGAAAAATAGCCTTATGTTGGATTAGGGTATATATTATTTGGATTGCTGTCAATTGATGTTTAAACATTTTGAATATCACACATAATGTATAAGAAGTCAGTAACATTATAATATGGAAGCCTATTTCCACTACCTAAGAAAAAAATCATGCTTTGATTTACATAAGTCATAATTATGACATAAAATGAGATGGAGAAAGAAAATCAGTCACGAGATTAAAAAGTTAAACTTTGATATAAAAACAATTATGGTCAGACATAATTACATAAGTCAAAAAATAATAATTACATAAAAAGTATATTATAATTTCAACTATTTATTTCATAATTATGAATTTTTATTTTAGTTTCAACTATTTGTCTCATGATTTCGACATTACGATTTACCAAAGCAAAGGGTTTTTTATGCATCCATAGACATTATTTGTTATTATATTGTATTTATTAAAATAGTTTTTGTATCTATTTGTATATATATATATATATATATATGCATGCATGCATGTTCGTTTAACATTCAACTGCATGTGTGTTTGGGGGTGTAGAAAGCTGTGCGTTTGTGTGTGTGTGTGTGTGTGTGTTGGTATTTAACTGGTTGTATCTCCAGAGTGCTGATGAAGATAATTACTGTTGAGGCAGAGTCTCAGGGGAGATCAGACACCTGCCGTCGTCCCTGATGCCCACCTCCCGGTTCGGCTGCACCTCAACCTCTCTTTGCCCTTGGGTGAACTAATAACCTGTTCAGCTATAAAGTGGGCTCCCGCTAAATTTAGCGAGAAGGGGGAAAATAAACAATTACCGCTAACATTTGCAAAGAGGTAGCCATGGAGCTCTTTTATCACTTCCACAGTCCGGTTTAATCAAGCGGGTCCGGAACCAGGAACGCCGATAACACCTGACAGACAGAAACACACAAGAAATACTTGTTCGGCAAATCTCGTCACCTCAGATGTTGCCTTTCATGTTGATCATTTTAAATGTATAATTATCTCAGTAGACTTCAGATTTAGATGTTTATACACCTGCTATCTGATAGTTTGCTTGGTCTTTGGATGATATACAGGGCTGTGAATCTGAGGATGGTTTAGGAGTGATTCTAGAAATTTGCTGCTGCTTTAAATGCTTGGGCTTTTTAAAATCCGGTTGGATTTTGATTGGCTGTCCATGTTTTTTTTTTTTTTTATCTGCTGAAAAAATCTATAAAATCTATAAATTAACTCCAATGAACAAGCATATGGTGTGCGGTGGTGTTCTGAAATGAAGAGGCAAAGTCCTCAGTTTTTTTATTTCTTTTAAATAAATCAAATGTAAATACATTTCCCAGTCCCATGGTCTTGGTTAAACATTACTAACACTGTCAGAAAAATTATGGAAAAACAATAATACACTTTCTAATAGTTTTTTTTTTTAAGATCATCAGTCCTCAAAGTTATGTAAATAATGGTCACAGACAGGGAGATTTACTTAAAATTTCACCAAGCTGATTACTTACTAAAAGCTCCCACAGACATGTTTCGAAATGTCAAGACATTTCAAGTCTTCTTTTGACATAAAAAGTGGTTATATTTAAGTGTATAAGTTGTTTACTTTATTAAATTGAGCTTCCCACTAACACCATTATATTATTCATTCAGACTGATTCACGAACGCAGACCACGCACGAACACAAGAGGCGGGAAACAGCTTTGTTTATTAGCTTAGCATAGCTCTAAAACGTTACATGCTACGGAATCAATTTACCAACACTTTTTAATTGTAAGTATATAGTTTATTTTTACTTTTATTACTTTTGTTACTTACTAAGATTGTCTCGCATTTCATCTCGCATATCTCTTTATTAATATTTGTTTTGGGAACTTTATTTGTGTAAAGCACACTTGATGTGTAATGCTGATGCAATGAAGCATAATCTGTGGAGAAAACAGCACTTATTTTCCATATGAATTTAATAAAAAGCTGTGAAGCATAAGCCATTGTGCCCAAGACAGTCAGAAAATAAACCCTCATCTGTGAAATCGAAATAAAACCTTCAGCTGTGTCGCTGACTGTAGGTAAATGTTGCTCTGGAGTCTGTCTGTGTACACATGTTGTATATGCTACGCAGAGAATCAGAAACCTGTAAGGTTATCAGCAACTTTGTGTTTTGTCATAAATGTGACCATAAAAAAAGCACAAGAACACGTTATGCATAGTTAGATGTGTGAGGCAGCTTTATTAGCCAGTGTCCTTCCATTGAACCTTTCATAAGTAGATTAAGTAGCTAATATTAACAGGAGTTAGCTTGTACAGCAGGGAGCTGTTCCCAGTTTTGAATATGACAGTATCCACCCCCATACAGAGGTAAAAATATACATCATATGCCATTAGGAATGACCCTCAGAGGACTCAGCAGATGCTAACCATGAAAATAATAAGTTTCTGTGGAAAAAGCCATGTTTAATAGCTGACAATGGTATTGTGCACTCTTAGGTGCTATGGTGATTGTTGAAACATTTTATATTTATAAATTGCACCTAAGCATACTGAAGTACACTAGACCATTGTTCAATATAATAAATTCAGTAATTGTTTTTCATTTATTAATAGTAATGTTTAAATTCTATGTGTTATATAATAAATTGTCAACCAAGAGCAACAATAGTTAGTCAGTGATTAAATATTTAAATGAAATGAGTTATGTATTAGTTAATATAAAATGTAAATTATGTTAAGTTAAATAAAATATGAATGCCAACTTGTATAAAAATATGTATATGCAATAATTGTTTAACTGTATTATATTTTGATATAATATATGTATACATTATTTATAATATATTATATCTAATTTAAATATTATGCATGCATGTATGTTTGTAGATGATAGATTATTTGTATTTTATTTTTTCAGTAGATTTAAAGGAAGAAGGAGTGATATATGGCCTTTCTTTACCATTGATATATGGTATTTCTTTACCATTGATCCTGGCGATTGTTCAAATTTCAAACTCTATTTGTCGCCTTGGGGCAATTTACAAGGTCATGTAGAGCAACTTAAACAATATACATAAAAACATCATACAAAAGTGATGCTGCTTCATCTGGTTCTGTTCCAAATGGCACACTTCATGTGGACTTGTGCCCTTTGCTCACACACATTTGTTAAATCCACAAGAAGATGGAGTGTCCAAATTATCATTTTAGACTCAAGGGTGTGCTTTCAAGTGTTACCTGTGGACTTCATGGACTTGAGTGAGCAAATGCTACATGGACTGTACTTGTCCAAGCTAGGCAATTCTGAGTGTACACGTTTCTAGACAGAAGCGATTGGTTGGAAATTGGTTCAACATTATCCTGATATTCCGGAATCTATTACAGGTGTCATATTCTGAGCTAAGTGAGAAAGTGAGCATTTATTGTACAATGCATACAATGTCAGGAAATTGTTAATGGAATATTAAAGTTTTGGCTAAATTTACCCACCAAATCCTCTTATGAGAAATGTGTAGTGAGCACCAAATTCAATGTTATGATGAATCATAGTTTATTTAGTTCTCTGTAGCCAAGCACACTGTGATGTATAGTAGTGAAATGATGAAATGCCGGCGTTGAGAAGAACATTGCCGTGAATGAGAGTAGTGCATCATCTGACTCTTTTTAAAGAGCAAATGATTAAGTTAGTGAGAGGATTGGAGACATACAAACTTTTCTTTATTGTACTTTCTGTTTCTGGCTCTGGTTCTGTTCCAAATGGCATACTTTAAGTGGACTTGATGTCTTGTGCTCTTTGCTCACACACATTTGTGAAATCCACGAGACAATGGAGTGTCCAAATTGTCATTGTAGAATCAAAAGTGTGCTCTCAAGCGCCTCCTGTGGACATTTGTAGAATGCACTGCTAAACGTGTACACTACATCTGTGTGCACTTTTAAGTGTATATTTTAGCACTGTGAACTTTTGGGTCTTTAATTCTATTTCAGGTGAGGCATTTAAGATAAGTCCTATAGTACGTCGTCATAATATTCTCTCTCTCTCTCTCTCTCTCTCTCTCTCAGGGTGCCATGCCAAAGGCATTGGTCACCATGACTTGATACTGGTATCTCTCCTTGGTGGTTAACATCAGGACTGTGGTTGATGTATCATCCATCTGCTCAAATTGTCAGTCAGTTTCTCCCTTTGTCGACCCCTGCTCCTCTTGCCAGCAATCTTTCCCGTGGTGACTATATTTTTAAGCGCCTCTTTTCTCATCACGTGCCCAAAGAAGGCTGCTTGGCCCCGCCTAATCTTCCTACATAGGGCTCTGTGAACACCCACTCTACACCTCTAAATGTGGGCTTCTGTAGTATTGCATTTTATACATCTAGTAACCTGAAATCGAGTGCATTTCTGAGTAAAGAGTTTTGTGGAATTCTTTTTATGTATACATGTATTTCTTAGTTTGTCACCATACTGGGCACTTTAGTTCCGCATCAAATGCACCTCATAATATGTGCACTTTGGTAGTGTGCACTTCCGAGTATACACTTCCACAGTGCTCTTCCACAGCCTGCCAACTTTTGTGCCCGCACTCATTATTCTCCATGGAGACACGTAGACACTCAATTAGCAGAAGCCATAGAGAGTTGTTCAAAAGCATGACTTAATAAGGTGCTTAACTTCATTTAGCAATGTGCTGCTCTGATAACCTGTTTCACTTTCATTCTATAGTGTTGAATAATGGGAAATTGTCTATTTAATGAGTGTCTTATGGGTTGTTAACTATCACATTCAATGCTCATCAAAGGACGCGATCAGGAATGTGTGTGAATAGTAACCTAGTGCCGAGCTGCAACGATTTGAAATCGTAGCCTGAATGCAAGGCAAGACATGAATGGTCTTTAAACTGCTTTATTACAGTTGATGTCTGTTGTGAAATGACTTCAAAGAGCTGCCTGAAAAAATTAACCCAGCTCATTATTCATGGTAGGCACGACAGAGCAGTATGACTGCATATCCCACATGACAGTAGAGATGTGTCCAAATTTACTTTCTTCTGAAAAGAGGCCTTTGGACCTCTGAGCAACAGTCCAATTATTTTATTCCTTAGCCCAGGTAAGATGCTTCTGATGATGTTTCTGTTTCAGAAGTGGCTTGGTAGCCCTTTTCCTGAAGTTATCTGAGCGTGATGACTCTTGATGCACTGACTCCAGCTTCAGTTCACTCCTTGTGAAGCTCTCCCAAGTGTTTGAATCGGCTTTGCTTGACAGTATTCTCAAGCTTGCGGTCATCCCTGTTGCTTGTGCACATTTTTCTACCCAATTTCTTCCTTCCAGTCAACTTTGCATTTAATATGCTTTGATACAGCACTCCTTGAACAGCCACCCCTTTCAGTAATGATCCTCTGTGACTTACCCTCTTTGTGGAGGGCATCAATGATCGTCTTCTGGACCATTGCCAAGTCTGCAGTGTTCCCCATTATTGTGGTTTCAAAGAACAAGAGATACCCACAATTTATACTGTATGGATGGTCATTTATTGAAACTCAAATGTAAATATTCTAATATTTTAAGATACTGATTTTTGACTTTCATTAACTGTAAGCTCTAATCATCAAAATTAAAACAAAAAAACTTTTGAAGTGTTTTACTTTACATGTAATGAATCACTTTTTGTAATAAGTTAAAATAAACTTTTTCTCCATATTCTAATCTTTTGAGATGTACCTGTATATATTGGCTATGTTTACATGCACAATTTTTGGTTCAATCGGAATTCATTCACTTCCTACATTACTGTATTTATGAGGATACTTGCAAAGACAGACATTTTGACACATACAAGTGTGTATATTTAACCGTTCAAGGCCTATAAAGTGGCACAAATAACCGTCTTCACATGCGCGGGCCTCTCAGACAGCGTGAACAGAGTGAAATGAGCTCTCTTTCGCTGATGATTGCATTTCAACGGCTTAAAATCACTTTTTGTTTTTAAACTGCAATGCTTAAAAGCTTGTGCAAACAATAAGTTTCATATCAAATATTTTATTTACAATTTTTATTAAGTAAACCCATATTGTTTATGTCTTTGTGTTTTTAGTTAACGAGGGTAAGTCCCAGAAGATGGCTGAACCTGCAGGAGTACCAGAGCAAGAAGCTGATGCAGGACAGCGGCGTGACCGTCCAGCGCTTCTTTGTGGCTGACACTGCCTCTGAAGCCCTGGAGGCTGCCAAGAGACTCAGTAAGTGTCCTTCTCACACTAATCTGCTTGCTATGAAGTGTCTAAACGCAGTGCCTTTTTTTTGAAGTCTCTCTAATAGCTTTCAGAGTCAACAGTGTGATTACATGAATAACACTTCATTGATAACATGCTAATGATTTGATGTTCATTTGTTAACTCGATTGGTGCTTGTATGCTGAGATTTGGCCTCCCACGCAGCGAGCTGGGCCATGAGGGATAACATTAGCCAATGAGAACGAAGAACACAAATTGCAATGATGTTTTTGCTTTTATTCTGGTGGACATGCCTTCAAGGGTCAACAGGACTGAAGATCGTCTCTTATTTCTTCTGCTTCTCTTGTGTTTACATGGGTTGTTGCTCCCTCACTGTGTTATCCATGCAGGCTCATTCTTGTTTTCTTTCATGCCTTTTTATTTATTTCCAAACATGAGAGCTTCTGTTTCTGAGACAAACTGCTTTTAAATGTAGCATTTCCGAAATCCAAATTGAACGGGCTAAATTCAAGAGGTGGACTAATGTCTGTTAGTGCCGGTTTTCAAACCTTACTTCGTAATCTTCTTCTTATCTTACTCTACAGAACAGGCTTTAGCGTTCCATTTCGAGCTCTTCCGCCTTTACTGTATGTGACAACATATTTACTTTCAAATGGGGGTTGTTGTTCACATGAGTTTGTTTCTGCAGTCCAGGTGCTGTTTCAGGTCAAATGTTGAGAGTGAGACATCTTTTTTTCTGACTCAATTTGGAACATATTTCGAGATGGCATTTCCAGTCCAGCACATTGAGTGTTTCTGCCTGGTTCCTGTGGGATAGGGCAGGGCCCAGGCCCAGGCGACATGTACGAGGCGACCAAGCGAGACGTGAAGGATTTCTGTGACTGCGATAGTGCAGTGAGCTGTTCTCCCCAGTGCAGAGATGCCACCCCACAGTTGGGCCCACTTACCCATGCGGCAATTCAGCTGACAGCTCAATTCCAGCTCTGCGGTTTACTGCTCCTCAACCACAGCAAACAATGCTTTTAAAGGAGCAATGCTATTTATTTATATTTTGAGTTATTTGCAATACGGTAAAGTGTTGAAAAAGTACAGCTGCACTTCCTGTTTTGGCATGTTTGCCATCAACTATTATTATTATTGGCCTTTTTTGTCTTTTTATTGGAAAGAACTAGTAATTAGTAAGAATTCATTTATTTGTTTACATTTTAAATAATATTTAAAATATTTTATTATATTAAATAAATATTATTTCTATACAGATCTAAAGTTTGCAATATATATTATGTGCAGTGATAATTTGGTATTATTTATACAGCGAGTACAATAAGTATTGAACACGTCATCCATTTTTCTCAGCCAAGGAAACTCTCGATTGGTTTCAGAGAAAGAAAATACAGCTGCTAGAATGGCTCAGCCAATCACCTGACTTGAATCCAATAGAAAATAAGAACTAAATGTCAGAGTTCATAGAAGAGGCCACGGAACCTTCAATATTTGAAGACTGTGTGGAAGAATGGGCCAAAATCACACCTGCTTAATTTCTGGAATTATTTGTTTTATTTGTATTAGGGTTGAGCCGATGGCTGATAGACATCACGATTTTGAACCGTGATCAGCCCATTTTCTTTTTTCATACTTTCTCAATTATATCTGGATAATTAAGATACAGCTGTATGTGTTACTAAGCGTGAAAGTTCAAACTGAAGCACTAGTAAAATGTGATGAGAGAAGATGTCAAATATCCACTGCATAAGCGACACGACGGATTCCCTTCAATTGCAGGGTTCCACTTTTCATCATTTTAAGACCCATTTCTCAAATAGTGTTATAAATGTCTTGATTTTAGCTTGAATAGGTCTTAAATGAAGGAAAGACGAGGTGCATTCAGTCTGTTGAGGGGTTGTGATCAAAGCCTGAGTGGATTAAAGCACGCCTCTCTCCGCCTAAGCGTGTAATCACTCCGCCTGATCCACTGGTTTTACATTCCCACGCACGGAGAAACTGCTGCGTGTTCACCATTTAAACGTTATCAGGGATTACTGAGGGAAAGAAACATGCAGCACACTGTTGTTGTTCTGCTGGCACACCAAAATCATCCCCGCCTCGGCAAACAACATAGTAACGAGACATTCATTCACAGTCAGGTTCTAGAGAACAGAGAGAGCAGAACTTGAATTTCGCGGGATTGCGGCTATTAATAATAATTATACTCCATCCCGCAGGTTCTGACAGAATGCATCACATTTGCACGTGCTTTTGACTTCTTGAGCTCACCACGCTGTCAATGTCAATGTTTCACAGATCGCGATCAGGAGACAGCTTTTAATAATTATAAGGAGTTTGCAAATGTGATATATTGATTTAATAGATCAATAAACAAGTACTGCATGATTTTGTTCTATTTCATCAACGAAATAGTTCAAAATAGTAACAGCTGAGCCGTTGAGCATCACTAAAAGCAAATTTATATGTAAAACATTAATGTCCATATTAATCTATGAATGTAATTGCACTCATGCCACATCTGAGCCTCATTAAACGTCTGAAAATGTACGTACATAAACTTCACTTTTGTGTTCTTCTTGTGCCAAATTGTACAAATATTTTTTATTAATACTAATTTCATGATTGGTAACTTATTTGTCGTATTGTACTTATTATATTTTTTTAAATCTACATTTTAAAAAGCTTATAAACATACATTTTGAATTTGAAGTAGATGTAAATGATGCCATATATAAAAATAAATATACCCCTGTAAGTCACTTTAAGGAGTCAAACGTCACCTCAATAAGGCTAATTTTTATCAGAATTTTTATTGATCAGAAGGTACTCCTATGTTTTAATTAGGAGGACAAGCTCCTAATTACAAGAAGAAGCACCGCTCTTAAACTGTGTGTGTGAATGTAGCCGATGGCTGTGGAATGGGTTTGAGGAAATATTTTCAGTCAAAATATTCTTTTGCAACCCCTGTATTTAGTGTGGACTTTTTCTACAATATTCACTCATCATGACACTAAAATATGGCATTCTAAGTCAATCACTGCAGTTTTTCCTCAGTCAGTAGATGTGGTTAACACCCGTCATGCATGAAAAAAATACCGCATATACCGCCAAACCGTATAATTTAGAAAAATACCGTGATATAAATTTTTGGTCATACTTTCTAGCTCTATGGATAATTATACTGTGTATAAATTGCGGGCATCAGGGAACTGCTACTAATATGCAGGGCACTGAAACCGCTTTTGAATGAGTGCTGCTTCTAATTTCACTTTTGAGATTTGCGATCACATGGATTCTACGGAGCTGCAGTATCATACATTTACAAGATTGGATGTTTGTCTGTGGTGCTCAGTATCTGCAAATCATTCGCCATTGTCCTATCAGTCACCACTCCTTACTCTATGTATGTGGTAAGTGAACTTTCATGTACTGTAATAGGCTGCTAGTAAGAGGCATACGTCCCTTTAGTGCAGCGGTTCTCAATTCCAGTCCTCTCATACCCACACTTTGCACATTTTGTAAGTTTCACATCACAGGATATTCCGCCATGATTCCAGTTTGAAGCAAACGTATATATTCCATTCAAAGGGCATTGAAGTGTGCGAGACGTGAATTTAAATTGTATTTATTTACAGAGGTATATTATGTCACACTTCACGCTTCTCTAGTAAGTTTTGTCTGTGTGTGAAGATGCTCACTTCTAACGAGCTGGTGTGTAAACAAAGGGAGACATGCAAAATATGCAGAGCGGGGATATGCGAGGACTGGAATTGAGAACCGCTGCTTTAGTGGCTCCGTAGAATGTGTTATTTGTTTTCCGTGCCTTTCTGCATACAGATTCACGCTTTGTGAACACCCCTAACCCCACCCCCCGATGTCATCGTCCATCACGATGTTTCACTGTAGACATCGTCCGATGTCAATTTGGTAGACATCGCCCAAACCTAATTTGTATGCATTGATTACTTGGGTCATTATCGACATCAGGTGAAAATGTCATGTCAACAGCACCTTTAGAAATATATTTACTGAGAGAAATGGTGATGTGTTCATTACTTATTTTACCCGCTGTATGCGGAGTAGAATATATTAATATTCTGAGTGATCTTTTATGTTTATATTTTCTGTTTTAATTTTAATTTTAGATGGTTTAATAATTTAGTTATTTTAATTAAGTTTTTATTTTTATTTTTAAGATTCTTGCTTCGCGTTCATTTGCTTTTAGTTTATTTATATTAGTACATAAACTTTAACTTTATTTTGTTATTTGCCAAGGCAGCATTTCTATTTTTTCATCTAATCACATTTGTGTTGTTCCACAACCCTTATGATTTTATCTCATTCTGAACACAAGTAAATGTTTAGCAGAATGTTAACCCTGCTTTCTTCCATAAAATGAAACTAAAATGGGGACCAAGAGCTGTCAAGCACAACAAAGTATCATTAAAGTAGTCCACATGACTCATTCACTGTATCCCAAATATTTCTGATATCTTTTTATGAGAAACAAACAAAAATTTCGATTGCTATTGATTATGCTTGACCATTCACTTTCATTGTATGGAAAAGAGCAGCCTGAACACTCTACTAAACATCTCATTTTGTGTTCCACATAGAAAAGGAAGTCATACTGGTTCCAAACGACATGAGAGTGAGGAAATAATAATTTAAGTTTGAAACTTTGAGTAACCTATTCCTGAAAGATAGTAGGAATAATTCATAATACTAACTTCTGTGGAAGAAAGATGGAATGATACTGTTTCATCCAAGTGACAAGTGACTGGGCTTAAAACTAAGAAGGGAGTAGTGAGCTTCTTTGTTGATGTTCTTTCTTTGTTTGTTGACTGACTGTAGGCCATGGTGCTAATGATCCCACACCTGTCCATAAAGTTGTGCCTGTGTTTGGCACAGAGGCAGGGGGCTTCCCCTTTTAAACAACCCCCTGTGCCGTTAAGTAATCTGACTGTCAAAGAGGGAAGTCTGATGCTGCCTTCATCAGTCACCAACCGCCACTCGATTATGCAGCTCTGCTTGCTGCCAAAACACACACGCGTGCAAATGAACACACACACACACACACACACACACACACAAAGGAACAATGAGACAGAAGACAAAAGATAAAGTGAGTGCGAAAGAGGGCGAGAAAGATATAGCAGGAGAAGATAGAGAGACTGAGAGCGGGGTCACACAGCATAGCTAAAATATGCTACCGCTGACTTCTGATTGGTCGATAAGGTGGGAACTTTTTGCCACCGAATTGAGACGGTGCAATAAATCAAAGTGAGAACGGTTGCATAGCTCAACCATAGAAAGACTCTCTCAAACTATCTCCTCCGTGCTCTTGTCCTATTTAAGAGAGGGAGAGATCTGCCCAAGATTGAAGGGTTTGGGAATTGGAGAGGTTCCTCCGTTTTGGCTGGAAAACGAGCGGATTTCAACACCTGTAATCATAAGTGAATCCACCTTAGATAGAGGTCTTTTATAGGTAAAAATAAATATGCAGGGTGACACAGGTTCCAGTATAACCCCTATTCCCAGAACACTATCTTCTGACATGAAAGGAAAATAAATGCTAATCATTACTTTCGCTGCCTTTCCATCCTGGTACTCGCAAACAGATATTTCTCAGCCAATGAGAATGGCGAATCATATTGGCTTGTTTTGTTTTTGCCGCAGGTCCTGTTGACAGATGCATCTGCTGGGTAAATGTTGATGGATTTGTCCGCTTGAATGTTCCAGAATGGTTTTCTCACTGACGGCATTATTCAGACCCAAGCAGAAGAGGCATAGATGGAGAAATATTTATTCGTAGACAGACTTTTGACAAAACCAGGCAAACATTTTATTTTCTTGCACTATTCTTTTCTCGCTTATTAATTCAGAAATTAGGGCCTGTTTTAAATGACAGAGAGCATTAGACTGACAATTAACAGGAGAGGGATGTGTTAATACATTTCACAGAGGTATGAATATTCAAAGTAAACAGCAATGGTTTATGCATGGCAGTCAAATCTCATGTGTCCTTATTAGAGAGGCAGCGACTTTCATATGTCAACCTACAGCGGTATGTTGAATTATCCTGATATTCAACAACCCTTAGAAGAGAGGCAGAGGTATATGGCATAATGCAGCGCGGTTTATATATAGTTTGACTCGACGAGAGAAGTTTTTTTATCATAGCCTTACAGGAAAATGAAGGTTACATAAGTTACTGTCTAGCTATTCATTTCGCTGAGGTCTTTCCTTTGATTATATTTTCTTAACAGCTTTTTACATCATCTGGATTGAGGCCGTTATCAATCACGACCACTGCTTTTGATCTTAGTGGGGAATAGTTAACATCATAAAACGAAAGCTCAATCTTGTTGGACAAGATCAGCACACCATTGCATGCAGACATGAGGTTATAAATGTTCCTTTTAATTGTGGATTTATCATTATCATTAAATTAATTATAAATTATGAAATATTAGAATGTAAAAATACTCTTTAATCGCCATCAGTTGTGTCCAGTTGTGGTGAGATCGGCAGTTTTGACTCTCAGAGGGCCTCAGAGCATCAATGCTTTCACTTCTCTTCTCCAGGCTCTTCATCAGTGGCATCACACCATATGTCTCTCCACCGACCCACCACTCTGCTACATACGCACCATCTGCCGAGTCTTCCCTCATTCTGAAAGCCTCCTCACTCACAGTGTTGACTAGAAAAACCGACTAGTATCCCATAATGTGATATACTGTATCTCCATATTTGAGGTAAATGACTGTGTGTTATGGTACAATGAAAAAAAGCATTTAAAGGGATAGTTCACCCAAAAAGGAAATTCTGTCATTAATTACTCACCATCATGTCATTCCAAACCTGTAAGACTTTTGTTCATTTTCGGAACACAAATTAAGGTATGTTTGATGCATTCCGATAGCTCTCCGACCCTCCCATAGACAGTTTGGAGAGTATCAAAGGGCAGAGGTTGTGAGCAGTCGTGGCCTAATGGTTACAGAGTCTGACTCGTAACCCAAAGTTTGTGGGTTCGAGTCTCAGGTCCGGCAGGAATTGTAAATGGGGGGGCGGGGGATGTACAGTGCTCTCTCCACCTTCAATACCACGACTGAGGTGCCCTTGATGTGCCCTGGGCACCGCAGCATAAATGGCTGCCCACTGCCCCGGGTGTGTGTTCACTGCTGTGTGTGTGTGTGCACTTTGGATGGGATAATAAATGTAGAGCACAAATTCCGAGTATGGGTTAAATGACACTTTATTACTACTTCACATATGTAAACAGAAATATTTAAATATTGTTTATATGCTTTACGCTGTATTATCTGAATGTAAACAGCGTATCCGCATACATACGTTGAATATGTTGTTTATATTTATTTACATATATTTATTTTGATGAAAATGGGCCATATTAAAACTGTTTTATATCAATTATAGAAACTTATATCAAATCTATTCTATACTGTTTTGTGAAATAAATGGATAAATAAATAAATGCTTATAATAAATATTTATTCATCTAATAAAGGCCTTCACAGCTGACAATGGATACATTACTTTTTAAATAGCCAAAAGGTGGAAGGAACTGTATATAATATAAACAATGTATAGGCACAGATCTGAGGAAGGCAACAGAAAATTTCTGCTTCGCTGAAGGTTCCCAAGAGCACAGTGGCTTCCATAATTCTCAATTGAAAGAAGGGTCTTTCAGGACTCTTCCAAGAGCTGGTCGCCCAGCCAAACTGAGCAATTGATGGAGAAAGAGCCTTGTCTAGACTGGTGACCAAGAACCTGATGGTCACCCTAGTTGAGTTCCATGATCATACATGCAGATGGGAAAAACCCAAACATCACTGCAACACTCCACCGATCTGGGCTTTATGGCGGTGTGGCCAAACTCAAATATCGCTCAGTGAAGAGACACGAAAATACTTGAAATTTACAAAAAAGCACATAAAGGACCCTTTAGACTCTTAGAAACAAGATTATCAATTCTAAGAATTATGGTAGAAGGAAACACGCTCTGCTCATCACCTGCAGAGTACCATCCCAAAAGTAAAGTGTGCTGGTAGCAGCCTCATGCTGTGGGGCTGTTTTTCAGCAGCATGGACTGAGGGACTCATCAGAGTAGAAGAAAAGCTCAATGCCCCAAAATATTGAGATATTTTAATATTATATATTAGTCCAGAGCATTCAGAACCTCAGACTGGGCAGAAGGTTCACCTTACAACATGACAATGACCCTAAGCACACAACCAAGGCAACACAGGAATGGCTTAGAGACAACTCTCTGAATGTCCTAGTGTGGCCCAGCCAGAGCCTGACTTGAACCCTATCGAACATCTCTGGAGAGACCTGAAAATGGCTGTCCACCGACGGTCCCCATCCATCCTGAGCTTGAGAGGATTTCCAAAGAAGAATGGCAGAAATTCCCTTAATCCAGGTGTACAAAGCTTGTTGTGTCATGTCCAAAAAGACTCGAGGCTGTAATTGCTGCCTAGGTGCTTCAACTAAATAATACTTATGTAAATAGGACATTTCAGTTTTTCTTTTTAATAAATGTACAGACATTTCTAAAAAAAAAATTCACTTTGTCATTTATGAGGTACAGAGTGTAGATTAATTAGATTTTTTTTTTTCATTTAAACAATTGTAGTATAAGGCTGCAACATAAGAAAATTGAAAAAAGTGAAGGGGGTCTGAATACTTCTGAATGCACAGTATATGTGTGTTTGCTGAACCTTAAAGGGGTCATTAACTGTTTTTTTTAGTTTGTACTGTTCTCTGAGCTCCACTTATAATGTTATCAAGATTTTTCCATCAAAAAACATAATTTAGAAGTAATACGCTACTTTCTAATTTCCTGTTTTTGACGTCCTCATCAGAACGCTTCCTTTGAATCCATGTTGTGGATTGTAGTCTCGGATGTAAACGCCAGCTGCAATAATTGGCAAACATTGTGTGTGTTTGCTAGTACATTCCTCATAGATGGACACTGCTCTGACTTAGGTCAGAAATGCATAAATAACTCCATACATATTAAGTGATCTGCCTACTCACACTTGTTGCAACATCACTGTTAGATCCAATATAGTCGGTGCAGCATCATCTTTAGTTTGTATTTTTGAAAACCCCGCATCGAATTGTGCCTTGTTTGTAAACGAATCTGCAGTAAAATAAGTGAACAAAGGACCACGTTCTTGCTGACGTGATCTGGATCTTCATTAAAAATAGTTAATCCACTTTTTCCTAACGTTGGAATCAGAAGGAAGGCAATGCAAAGACATTTTCTCCACAGCTTGGGACTGTACAGTGCCATGTTGTGTTATTGTCTTCAGAGCCAGATTCTTTATCAATTGGTTTCTGCATAGACCTCACCAGTTCACCTCTCCAGACTACATGCATGAATCGGTGGGTGGGGCTAAACAGGCAGCGATGTTAAGGCATTGATCTTCTGCGGAGGTGATACTTATACATCATAGAGTAGAACATTCCAAAAGCTGTCGTTTTGGCAGACTGACTTCAATTTAAGCTGTTTTTAGACTAACGGCAAAGTTTTGAGTTCTGAAATTTGCAGGATTTTATTGTACGTTGACTTCTTAATTATGTCAAAAGATCAAGGGAATTGTCGATTCTCAGTTTATGACCCCTTTAATAATAGTTCAATTGTTAAACTGTTGCATGTTGATTCTGCTTACTTTTTCTCATATATGATTATTTCAATTTTTCTCATTCTGTCATTCACTTTGATAGGCTGTCTCTGGCACAGAGCTGTTGGTCGGCTGGTCTTGTTGCTTTCTCTGATCTGAGATAAAAGAGATTTGTATTCCCCCCCCTCCATTTAAAAAAAGATTCAGTGCTAATGGCGTCCAGTGTTTGTAAGTTACCTGTCCAATAACAGCAACATGACTGGATTGGTATATATATACATGCATACAAGTCATTTTTTGCACAATTTTCCAAGAAAAAAAGGCTTATTAATAAAAAAAAAACAACTTTACTACTGACTAAAGGAACTCTGGATCTCAAAGGAAAAAAAGTATTTCCATAATACAGAAAGCTCCACATTTATGGATCATAAAGAATAGTAATTGGAGAAATGATTTGTGCAGTGGCTGTTAGAAATGCCTTTCAAATGATTGTACAAATACACACAAAGGGAATACAAGCTGCGTGAGAGAAAGCTCACAAATCAAAATGTAATTTCAGTTTGTTGACGGCTCGGCTGCGTTGATATTACACATGGCACATTATCATACCTCACGCCTCCAGACCTCACAGTGCTGCCAGCGTTCTACAAGCAGAAGGTGCAACACCATTATTTTGGTGATGTGGACTCTAAATTGCATGTTTTATTAAAGGTATTCTATGGTCCATTGTGCACCAAATTTAGAAGAATAAATACAGATTTTCTTTTTGTTCCCGTTCTTTACTGACTTTGTACTGTAGGTGTCTTTTTTCTTTCAGTTGTCTGGGTGCTGAGGTAAAATCATATAATTTGAAGTATTTAGAAAATGACGTTGTTGCTGCTTAGGGGTGTAACAAGTTCACAAAATTCACGATTCGGTTCGATGCGAGATACAATGGTGTCACGGTTCGGTACGTTTTTGATACAGCAAAAAGAAAGAAATGCCAGAGAATTTGTTTTTATTATAATTTTTTATTAAAACAAATTTTTAACATTGAACAATGATTTTTACCTTTTATAAAGCAATTTTCTTTTCTAAAAGTGCATCACCTTTTGAGTATTTTTTTTTACATTTAATTAGTTAAGACATTTGGGCTGTTACCAAGCAAATGGAGTCAGTATTGATACAATTCATCTTTTGCAGAGGAAACATAGAAGCTGCATCTGAATGGTATTTAGATGCTTTCACACGCTGTTTAATGCAGATCAGAGGGACATGTAATGCTTTAACCTGCAGTTACAAATGCATAAATAATGTTTGGATATTTTAAACATAAAATGTTGGCAACTTTTTTTTTGGGCGAAATTGAGCAAAAACAGGCAATATGATGTCGAAAGTCTATTAATTAACTTCTTGCTTATTGAACTGTTATAAAAATAATTTGCAATCATGCTGATTTTTGGAGAGAAAAAACGACACTCTTCATCAATATGATGAACTATATCAAATTATGTAAATGTACACATTTTCTGCCCACATATCTTGAATTTTGCAATCATTCTAAATGCACTTTAATAGACTGAATCATGCAGGGAAAGAACACACTCTCTGTGCGCACGCACACTAATCTAATAGGATAATATGCTGTAGTATGTTTAGTCCAACGAATCATTCGGTTTGTAATGTGTACCGAACCGAAAGCCTCATACCGAATGGTTCAATACGAATATGTGTATCATTACACCTGTTACGTCTTCCTAATTAATTGGCATCTAGGGTTTTTGGGAGGTAACAAAATGTTTAATAAGTGAAAGGATATTTAAACTAAAATACTTTTCTTTGCTATGGAGGTGTGGAGTGTGCAATTAAGAAGCAGACGGAGGCAAAACTGAATATAAAGATTGAGTTTAGAGGGAAAAATAATTCAATATTACAAAGCTCCCAATAATTATATAAACAAACCCAAAATACCTCCAATATACCAACACATATCTATTTACAAATTATGTACAAATGAAATGGATTAAAGACAACGAAAGTGAGGTATAAGAGCGGTGCTAAAGAAGAGAAAATACAACCAAATACACTCTAATTAGCACCGATCAAAACTAAGCTAAACAAAGAAATCAACGAAAGCGTAGAACGCCACTAACTACTTTGACTGACAAGCATAAATACAAAAGTTGGCACTCGCTCAATAAACTAGTGTGTTTAGACAACTTTACCCTGCACACAGTAAGATGTATGTCACGTGACATGCTGAACTGGTCCCATCACTACGTGTCGAAGAAGGACTTGAATAAACTCGGATAAACCGAGAGTCGAATCACAGCGTCACAGCCAATAAACAGTAAAGTTTTACAAAGAGAAAACTCAAACACATAGTAACTTAAATTCAGAAAACCACAACAAAACAGGAGCAATCACCAAAGTAAACATAGGAGAGCAAACAAATGAAAAGGAATCGCTCCTCTCGAACCCACATCACATCCAGGTCTTTATACGCGCCCACTAACGTCCGATTGGTCCTCAAAGCATCGTATAGAATTGATGATTGATGGAAGCATGGTCCAATCACGGGTCCTGTGAGGTGAGAGTAAGACAAGAGAGAGAAAAAATTGAAAAACATCCCTCCCAGAACAATACGGGACGTAACAACACCCCTAGTAGATATCACGTGTAACTGCTGTGAAAAGGAGAAATTAAAAGGTGCGAGAACAGCTTTTTTCCCCCTGACAAAACGCACTAGAATGAACTCGTACGATGAAACTTAGAATATATATATTTTTTTAAACAAGTTATTGTCAAAATGTTGGAAAGCTATATAATATGATAGTCACCTAGTCTAGGACTTTTTTTTAACTGAGTAGGACCAGACTTTAGGGGTTCCATGGAATATTTTAAAGGGAGAATTTTTGTTTTAAATATAAAAATATATTAAAATAATTTGTTTTGGATTTTTATATAGTAAAATCCACTGATTTACAGCTTGGCGATATGGCCAAGAAAATTATCAGAATATCGGTCAATATAATTATCACAATAAATGTCAAATTTGTATTTCTTTCAAGTTTGAAGGCAGATTTTTGGTTAATTCTAGTATTAAACTACTCTTTATGGTCAGAACATGACACAAATATTGCACGTTTCACATTTTCACGAGTGGATAAATAGTCTGAGTGGTGTGGTTCAAATGAGCAGCGCTCTTTCGTTCTGTTTTTGCTGCATAAACATTATATTGAACATTTATCGAACTCTTGTTATCGTTTTATCGAGAAAAATAATTATCAATGTATTGCCCAGCTCTATAATGATTTAAGCATATAGAACTAAAAGGATATAGATGTTTATATTTTTATTTTAAAAAGTAAAAAAAAATCTTGATTTTCAATCGGCAACTAACTAGATAATTAGTGAAGTTGACTGTGTTTTCCCTTTTCGTTCTTTGTTTTTAGCCTGTTTTAATAAGCATCATGTGCTTTAGAGTAAATGTTTTAATTAGCATGCTAATTCGTGCTGCTGCCTAAAATATCTAAAATAAAATAAATCTACATCTAATCAGTTGTTGGATGACTAGTCAGCCATTGTGACCCATCTCTACTCCTTAGCCTTCCAATTAACCCTTAATGTCTACCATAGCACTTCTGGACACAGAATTATCTGATTTAGTTTACACCGGGTGTCCATAATCCACCTAGTTTCTTGCCAACATCTCTTTCTATGTGAGCCTATAAAATCTGAGCAGTAGCTCTGCTCTTCACAAGAAGCTGAAGAGAGATTGGGGACAAGACTGCGATGTTGATTGACGTGGACATGGATGTTGACAGCTTGTGGAGTGTTCCAGAGAGTGGAATAAAGCGGCGAGCCAGCCGGAGGTCAGATACCGCACCCGGATTTACACACTCGCTCTGGCTCAATCACAGCCGGCCTGCCTTCAGAAGCGAGGCGGCGTTCTCTTTCTCTCTCTTCTTCTCCTCTGTTTGATATTGTGCTGGGACAATGAATCAGAAAGGGTAATGAAAGCCTCTCAGCTTCCCTGAGGAAACTTTCCTCACTTAATTACTTCAGCCTCCTCTGGTGAGCTTGAAAAATGCTTTTTTGGAGCCAGTACAATCTCTCTTGGATTAATCCCTCACAAAATTGATGTTTACTATGCAAGCAAACCGAGTATAACCAATCTGTATCTTGTAAGCGCTTGTGAAACGGACAGTTGATCATCTGTAGAATTAACTCAAAACATTACATTCGAGGCAAAGCGCATCAAAGATTTTGTAAACAAAGTTTCAGTGCTTAAATGAGTTCGGGTTTGTTTATGTATGTAGTGTACTAACAACTAATTAGGCTTCCGTTTGATTGTCTAGACATGAAAAATCACCTAAGCTTTGGAGGTAACTACTTTGGAAATAACATGTCAGTCAGCTAAGGTTATATGAGTGAATATGAGCTTCAGCAAAGTCGCTGACATTTTGACTAGTCAGCTGTATCATTCTATGAAGCTGTATCGCTGCATAAATTCCCAGAATGCATCAGGGCTGACAGGATTTCAGCACACAATGCTGTCATATAGGAAAGATGGATGATGCGTGGAATGTCCGTACCATCATTACCTAGCTGGAACCCAGAGAAAAACAACCATTCTCGTGCTAGTTCATTATTTTCACCATGCAAATTCAAGTCACATGTAATTTTCATTTCACCTCTTCCGCTTTTAACACCATCATCCTTCACCCTTCAAAATAAACTGACACAGCTCTCGTCCCCACCTCCGTCTGTCAGTGGATTAACAGCTTCCTGACAGAAAAGCAGCAGCTAGTGGGGCTGGGGAAATTCTCATCCAGCACCCGTACGATCAGCACTGGAGCTCCTCAGGGCTGTGTTCTCTCCCAACTGCTCTTCTCTCTCTACACCAACGACTGCACATCCAAAGACCCCTCTGTCAAGCTCCTGAAGTTTGCAAATGACACCACACTGATCGGTCTCATTCAGGATAGGGCTGTGCGATATGACAATATATATCGGATGGATGAAATAAAAAGTCTATCGTTTCATATTATGTTCTATCTTTTATTTTGTGGTGTCTCAAAATACATTGTTTCCGGTAATACATTTTCATCATTTGAGTGACTACGATCCTTATACGCCTCCCACCACGGGCGTGAAGGGGAGACAGAACGACCAGCCAGGACAAAACGAGGAGCTCGTTCCTAAACGAGGGACTACATCTGTAGCATGGTCACACGTTTTTAAGCACTGCAGTTTTAAAACAACCGATTTGAAACTCAAACAACTCTGTGTGAGACGAGCGCGCTTTTTCTTTTTTGCCGACTTTGAACAATTACATAAACACTCTTATATGCGTCAGAATCCCCCTCTTTGCAATTATCCTCATAAACACAGCGATTTAGGTCTTAAGAAAGAGAAAACGCATATGTAACAGTAACTTAGCTATATTGGATCCGGACTTCGGTCTTAAATGGGAAGCTGTCCAATATTCGTTCATGTTGATCATAGCACACTGCTAGAAAATCTCTCACTGCTCTTGACTAAATCACTGTTGTAACTTTAATCAGAATAAATAAAAAATAACAATAATAAAGATATATTTATAATATGTATAGAATCTATACATAAAACACGTGTTAATTACATCTATCATAGATAGATAGATATTATTAACACAGTGAAGACTAATTAAGCGTTTCTTATTTATTGTAGATTTTTGTCCTATTGCTTGCAATTAGATTCTTATCCTTATCTCATCACTGACTGTTTATTTATCTTCAGTGAGGTTGAGGTTTTTTCTCTCTCTCTTTAGGCTTGTATTAGTTTGATATTGACATTGGTGACAAGGATTATGAAAATTCTATGGTATCAAAGATTTTAATATAATACTAATCTTTTTAAAAGAAAAAAAATCACTATATCTTGATATATATTGTTATTGTGATATAAAATGTTTCATATCGTGATATAAGATTTTGGTCATATCGCCCACCCCTAATTCAGGATGGTGGCAAGTCTGCTTACAGACAGGAGCTTAAGGAGCTTGCTCTCTGGTGCAGTCTTAACAACCTGGAGATTAACACGCTCAAAACTGGAGATGATCGTGGACTTCAGGAGAACCCCCTGCTCTCTCCCCACTCACCATCATCAACAGCACTGTGACTGCAGCGGAGTCATTCAGATTCCTGGCACCACAATTTCTCAGGACCTGAAGTGGGACAATCACATTGAGCCCATTGTGAAAAAGGCCCAGCAGAGGTTGTACTTCCTTACCAGACACAGAAACAGTTTCTTCACCCAAGCAATCCATCTCATGAATACTTGACACTATTATACATTATTCATCACACATACTTATTTTTCATTTCAAAATTTGCACATATCAGACCTGTACATACATAATTGTCTATATTATATATTGTTGTTTTTGCTATTTTGTACATTGCCTATTTGTATATAATTTTTTTTATTATCTGTGTCCCATAATTTTGGCTTTGGTACAATACCAGAATGTAATACCTTGGTATTGATACTAAATCATTACCATAGGTGACAAATAACCAGCCTAAAAAAAAAATGATGATCATCATATACAGTATTTATTAATCTTGCTTAATGTTAGGTAGGGCTGTCAAATTAGCTGAAGAACTACTTTTTTCATTTAAAAACATGAGATACAGTGGGATGCAGAAAAATCGCCATAAAGTCTCGAGAAATGTTTTTTAAAAGCTTTCTAAACATGCCACTTGCTTGTGCAAGACGCGAGTGCAACGCTGATTGATGTCCCTATAGAAAATGCGATAACATGCGTTCTGTGTTGGTTTCAGTTTGGTTCTGGTTTGGTTTCAGTTTTGACGTAAACTAAATAGATGCTCTCTTTTTCCGCTATATTTTGAATGAGCAGCGCCACCTCTAGTGGGTTCAACTGGATAGACTAAAAAAAGCATTAAAATGCAATGACACATACATCGTCATCGCATCTTGTACCACATAAGGCTGACTGACATGTATTTAAGATTCAAATGCAGCGTTTTTGCATTCGAATGTGGATTTTTATTTTAAATTCGACGAATATTCGAAATTATGGTAGGTATGCGTTTAATGCATAAAGTAAAGTTAACATACTAAACATGTATAAGTAGCCTACATTTATTATTTATTTAAATAATTATTGACCTACATTAATAAGTGCTGTAATACTATTAATGCTGTTAATGAATTATAACAAATATTTATTTAAGTGTTATTCTAACAGTCAAAGTAATATTCAAAATCACGTTATTATTTCTCTCTCCCTTCAGATTTCAAATTCGGATCGGGAAAGAAAAAGCTTTAAATATAAATATCTCTCTCTCGGCTGCTTCATATTAGTGGTCGGCAAACATTCCCTTCATATTAATGATACTAAAATGAATACAGCAAAACTGTTTTCATACTCAATTTAAGTTAATATTTGCTTGTTTCAAATGCAAGTGCAAATATTATGTGACCAAAACGTCACTGGTTCTAGCGTCACAATTTTGAGCTTTCGTGTTTCACGTGTTTTCCGTGTTTGAGCTTTCGTGTTTCTTATCACATCTTCACATCTGATGGCTATGCATTGATCAGTTGTGAATTAAAGTTCAAATTAAGTCTGAATTTATGAATGATGCACTAACCTGTCGATCTCTTAATTCTCGGGAAAGATCAGGATGAGCAAGCGACAAATTCTTAGCCAGATTTGATGTGTTGCCTCCTGTGGTCAGTTCGTTCACCTTTATCATCTGTTTTGTATGAAAAGCAATGCCATATTTCACTTCTACTGTTCTCTTTATTTGTTAGTTTCGGGTGCGTTAATGTAGTTTCATCTGTTCTCTTTCATAGGTAACTCAACACTGCGCTGAACGCTTCGGGAACGCCCACTGCGGACCGAGTCTGAAAACCCATATAGAATCACGCCAATTCATTGGCTGATGGCGCGACGCCGTCTCTGACGCAATGACGTCGTCAGGTCATACTGGCGAACGCGCCATCCACTCCTCAGATTTCTCTGCCTTCACGAAGCGGCTACATCGCCCTTCGTTGTTGCGATTTCTGACCCAGATTACTAACCAGCGATTATTCATTTGCACTTCGGCGACTGCTTCAGTGGAACTTTGTTCTCCTCGCGGTGAAGTGCCATGGAATTTCGCCGCTGTATGCCACCGTGCACGCGTTTCATCGCTCGCGAAGACCCACACAGTAAGTGTATTTTGTGTTTGGGCTATTCGCATGCACGTGAGGCGGTTTATGGGACCTCGAACTGCAAAATTTGCGACGATTTCCGTCTCATAACCCTCCGCTCTCGGCTTGAGGATTATGAACGCGAATCCTCCAAATTTTCACGGCGCGCATCGAGCACCAACGCGCCGCCTCGTGAGATCGCGGCCTCGCGTGAGGCCGCGCCCTCTCGTAGAGCCGCGAGCTGGGGTTCGGATGTCGAGCTCGAGGAGATGGAGAGTGAGCAGACAGGCCTCGCCTTTTCTCTCCCTCCCTCTCCCGATCGCGCACGTGCGAATTCGCCGGTCGAATTTTTACCTGATTTTCAGTTTCCTAGCCCAAAAGCACGTGATTTCGTTTCTTTCGGGCTAGATGATATTCTGCACACGGCAGCCTCCGACTCCGAGGATTTCGGGCCTGCTTCAGCAGATGCGCTCCCGCCTAACGGCCAAGGGGCGCGGCCTTCAGCGGCCTACTCCGAGCTCGTGGACGTGCTTTCGCGCGCCACCGAGAAGCTTGCGCTGGATTGGCCCGATGAGCCCCGCGAGTCTCGAGCTTCGAAACTCGACGATCGCTTCCTCATCGGCGCGCATTCCAAGCTTGAAAGGAGGAAGCTGCCATTTTTCAGTGATCTGCATCGCGAGATCTCCAGTTCCTGGAAGCAGCCATTTTCCTCTCGGCTTACTAACGCGGCAGCCGCTGACTTCACCAACCTTGTGGGTTCTGTGGAGCAGGGTTACACCGCCATGCCGGTGATTGAGGATACTTTGGCCTCACATCTTTCACCCTCTTTGGCTCCTTCTTGGAAGTCCCGCCCCCTCCTTCCTTCCAAGCCGTGTAGGACCACTTCCGCCCTTATCGGGAAGTCCTACATCGCGGCCGGTCAGGCAGGTATGGCCCTGCACACAATGGCCATCCTTCAGGCCTACCAGGCGGATGTTCTGAAGGAAATGGATGAAGGGACCGGCTTGACTCCTGAAGCCGTGAAGGAGCTACGAAGAGCCACTGACTTGGCTCTGAGAGCCACCAAGCACACCGCACGTGCCGTGGGGCGCTCTATGGCGGCTTCGGTGGCCGCAGAACGCCATCTGTGGCTCAACCTCACCGAGATTCGGGAGAAGGAGAAGGTGTTCTTAATGGACGCACCCATCTCACAATCTGGGTTGTTTGGGGAGGCTGTTAACGCTGTAGTGGACAAGTTCCGCTCAGCCAAAACTCAGTCGGCTGCTCTCAAACAATTTATGCCAAGGAGAGCAAGGGACTTTTCAACTCCCTCCTCCTCTGTGTCTAGGGAGCAGCCGCTCCCCAGGAGAGAGCCTCCTAGCGGCGGAGCCCAGGCCACGCGCCCTCCCCCCACTGCGGTTTGGGGAGCCCGTGGCCGGTCTTCTTCCCGCCAACAACCACGCAAGCGGGTTAACATGAAGCGGCCCGACAAGCCTGCCGCTTCGGCTAACCCGGGTCGTTCCTGACCTCCGGGTCGAAATGAGGAGAGTCGTTTCACCGTTACGGGCGAGGCCAGACCGCAAAAGCGTTTCTGCCCGCCCGAACACGCTCTCCTCACTTAAATCTGTCACAGCCACCCTTCGAGGCTTGGTGTGCAGATCCAATTCACCCTCCTTTCACTCGGGCTGGCAGTTGGGGACGCGTTCGTCTTTCCCCTTTGCAGCCCGTCCATTCGCCGCCGCAGGCGCCATGTTAGGAGACACAGCTGTTTCTCTCCTGCAGTGTACGGAACCCGTGCGGCCACCCGGCCAGCCCAGCACTTCTCTCTCCGTCATCCCGAGCAAGGACGCCGAGGGCTCTCCTTCACGGTGGAGGGTGCCGCTGCTTCCAGGCCTTCTCGACACCCCATCTCAGGTATGTCTTCCCTTGCACGACACCATGATTCCTCTGTCACACTTCCTTCGCGAATGGGAGCGCCATCTGGTATCGCTGTGGGTTCTCCGCACACCGAACCGGTTACACTCTTCAGTTTGGGAAAAATCCCCCCCGTTTCGACGGGGTTCACCTGACAGTAGTAAACAGCGCCGCCAAGGCCTCTGTTCTACAACAGGAACTTTCCTCCCTCCTGCAGAAAGGAGCAATAGAGGAAGTACCGCAGTCGGAAGTCGAACGAGGTTTCTTCAGCCGCTACTTCCTCCAAAGAGGGACGGCGGCTTGAGGCCTATCCTGGATCTACGGCGTTTGAATCTTGCCCTCTACAAAGGGAAGTTCAAGATGCTGACTATGAGAACCATCATGTCTCAGGTCCAGGAAGGAGACTGGTTTGTCACCATCGACCTGAAGGATGCGTATTTTCACATCCAGGTCGTTCAGAGACACAGGAGATTCCTTCGGTTCGCCTTTGGAGGGAAGGCTTATCAATACAGGTTCTGCCCTTCGGCCTGGCTTTGGCCCCGAGGACATTTACCAAATGCATGGATGCTGCACTGGCCCCTTTGAGGCTCCAGGGCATCCGTGTACTGAACTATCTGGACGACTGGCTCATTCTGGCTCACTCCAGGAGCTAGTGAGTCGTCACAGGGATATCGCTTCGGCCACATCCATTCTCTTGGCCTCAGGATGAACGCCAAGAAGAGTGTGCTCCTCCCATCTCAACGAACTGTATTTCTGGGAGTTCGTTTGATTCCGTTCAGATGCAGGCCCGTTTGGCTCCTGCCCGGATACCAGTTTTTACAGCATGTTTGGCCCGCTTCAAGCTAGGCCATCATGTCTCTGTAGGTACCTGCCGCAGGCTGTTGGGCCTTATGGCAGCAGCCTCCCCTGTGTTGGCTGCTTCACATGAGGCCATTCCTTTGGTGGATGAAGGAGCTGAGGTTACACCCCACTGTACCAGCTACTCGCCTTGTCAGAGTGTCGCGCAGTTGCTGTCGACACCTGTTAATGTGGCGAGACCCCGTCTTTCTCCGGAGCGGGGTGAGAATGGGTGCGATCCACCGTCGCCATATGATCACGACGGACGCATCAATGACGGGCTGGGCGCGGTCTTCAAGGAAGGCCGGCGAGTGGAGAGTGGAGGAAGAGTTCCTCTTTGGCATATAAACTGCCTGGAACTCAGGGCTGTCTTCCTGGCTTTGAAGTGTTTTCTCCCGTTCTCGGGAGCATCATGTCATAGTCAGGACGGACAATATGGCGGTTGTGTCCCACATAAACCGCCAAGGAGGTTCAAGGTCGCGACCCTGGACAGGCTTGCGCGCCATCTTCTCCTTTGGTCTCAAGACAAGTTCCTCTCTTTGAGGGCGGTTCACGCCCGGGAGTACTGAACCTGGCGGCCGATTTTCTGTCGAGACAGAAGCTCAAGCCGGGGAATGGATGTTGAACCGTCAGACGGTATCCCAGATCTGGGATCTGTTTGGCAAAGCGGAGGTGGACCTCTTTGCTTCTCAAGAGTCATCCCAGTGCCCGCTCTGGTTCTCCCTGAGTTTCCACGACTCTAGGCATAGATGCGTCGCCCACCCATGGCCGAATGTCAGTCTGTACGCTTCCGCCAATAAAGCTGATTCCGGCAGTACTATGCAGAGTGAAGGTGAGCGGTGCCTGCCTCCTTCTCATAGCCCCATTCTGGCCCTCCCAGACCTGGTTCTCGGAGCTAACTCCCTCTTGTATCGGCCTCCTTGGGAGATTCCGATCAGGCGGGACTTACTGTCCCAGCTTCAGGGCAAGATCTGGCATCCTCAGCCGGAGCTCTGGAAGTTGTGGGTATGGCCCATACAGGGCCAAGGGCTGTGATTGATGGTTTGCCTGCCAAGTTCAGGAAACCATAGCCAGTGCCAGAGCCCCGCTACCAGGAAGCTATACTCTTCCAAGTGGGGCGTCTTTGAATCGTGGTGTTTGACTCGTGCAATCGACCCAGTTAACTGCCCTGTTGGTCCAGTGCTGGAGTTTTTGCAAGAAAGGCTGACAGCGGGCGGCTACCACCCTTAGGGTTTATGTAGCGGCCATTGCAGCTCGGAGAGAGCTGGATGAGATCCCCTTGGGGAGGCATCGGTTGGTCTCCGCTTTCATGCGTGGGGCCAGACGCCTTAGGCCTGTTCGCCCCACGGCAGTTCCTTCTTGGGACTTGTCAGTCGTCCTCGAAGGACTAGTGATCCCTTTGAGCCCTTAGAGTCAGCTTCGGATCGGATACTGACTCTTAAGGTTGTTCTTTTACTGGCGCTTACGTCACTGAAAAGAGTTGGAGATCTGCAGGCTTTTTCTGTCAGTGAAACGTGTATGGACTTTGCCCCGGGTCTAGTCAAAGTTACCCTGCGGCCTAGGCCGGGTTACATTCCCAAGGTCTTGTCCACGTCGTTTCGTTCTCAAGTGGTCACTCTTCACTCTTTCCATCCCCCTCCCTTTGCTTCAAGTGAGGATGAGAGACTCCACATGCTCTGCCCGGTCAGGGCATTGAAGCTATATGTGGATCGCTCCAAGGTTTGGAGAAAATCTCCCCAGTTATTGATCTGTTTTGGTGCTGGTCGCGCGGGCTTGCCACGTCAAAGCAGAGGATTTCTCACTGGGTGAGAGATGCTATTTCGCTGGCTTATGAGGCGGGAACTCCCTTCACCTCTTAGTCTTCGGAGCATTCTACTAGAGGCGTAGCCTCCTCTCAAGCTCTTTTAGAGGGGTACCCTGGAGGATATTTGTGTTGCGGCAGGATGGTCCTCTCCGCACACCTTTGTCAGGTTTTACAACCTTGATGTTGATCGGCTCCAGGTTCTCAGGTCCTGTCTGTTTGAACCGACCATATGTCTGTTTGAACCGACTGTATGTTGTTGGTTCATTATTGGAAACCAGATAGGCAGCGCCCAGCTTGGCGTGTTTGGTATATCGTTCCCGAAGCGTTCAGCGCAGTGTTGAGTTACCTATGAAAGAGAACGTCTCGGGTTACTGCGTAACCCTTGTTCTCTGAATAGGGAACGAGACCGCGCTTGCTGCCAAGCTCCTCACGCTGCCGACAGGATTCTTTTCGGCAGAGAAATCTGAGGAGTGGATGGCGCGTTCGCCAGTATGACCTGACGACGTCATTGCGTCAGAGACGGCGTCGCGCCATCAGCCAATGAATTGGCGTGATTCTATATGGGTTTTCAGACTCGGTCCGCAGTGGGCGTTCCCGAAGCGTTCAGCGCAGTGTCTCGTTCCCTACTCAGAGAACAAGGGTTACGCAAGTAACCCGAGACGTTTTGATCCATCACTTAGTCCTGTTTTCAGGTTTACCGGTTTCGCTGCAATTTGGGCAGCACTTCAGCACTTCAGAACAGCAGCGTATGAAATACCGAAATTAGCAAAATTATGATATTGTACCGTTGGAAATATAATAGATACAGCGCATCCCTAGTGTAAAAATACCTGGCCAATAAAGCTCATTCTCATTCTCATTCTCTTTTCTCACAGAAAAGCACGCTGTAAAGCTTTAATACGCACCTGTCGTGTTTCCATTCACTGTGCCTGATGTAGGTGAGTGAGATTTGAGGTAAGGGTAATGTACCACTCTCAAGGGCACAGTGAACAGATTTGCCATTTCCTGCAGCAGCAGAATGTTCTCGCTGCCAGATGTTGCTGCAGACAGGCAGAGAATAGAGGCGAGATTTCTATAAGAAGAGAGAAGATGATGAAAATGTATGATAAATGCTTACAGATGGAGTCTGGAATGCTAAATATAGATTTTTTTAGAGGCTGTGTGAGACGGAGATAATTGTGAAAGCAGAATTGCAGTTTTGTGTTTGCTGGATTTGTTTAGACCGATGGATATAATAAAAGGTGGAATTTGAATGTGTCAGAGCTCCTGTTTCTTTTGAAACTTTAACCTTTAAGTCTTTCAATTGAATTATTTTGAACTATTTATTATAGTGCTTTCAAAGCAGTAGTGTATTGATTTTTATCCAAATTATTGGTTTCTCCCACTAAAATCTGAATTTTTGTTTGTGTGAGCTTTGCGTATGTTATATATCACTGTGCTTATCACTTTAGCAGGCAAATGCATACAATTTACAGTCTTTTCCTTTTGAAAAACAGACCAAAATAATTGATTACTCATCCTGCACTGCAGATTTTCATCCAATCAAATGCAGTGTAGAATGAGAAAGTCCCTGCCCCCATAATAACTGCAATGACTAGTAAAGCACATCATAGTTGATGGCTGGGACGTAACTTAAAGCCTATAGCCTGTTTAAAAATATATATATTTAAACATTTTTGTAATTTCAACCTTTTTTCTTTAACTTTAGATTTAAATTTAAAATGACTTATGCTTATCTAAATTGAACTTAATACACTAAACCCTCCTTGTCTTATTAACAGAATGTTAGTCTTCTACTAAATTAATGTTTTTATATTCCTCATTTATTTAAGCCTTTACCCTGCAAAGGTGGTGCTGTGTTGTTAATTCTTGCACAGACGTCTGACGCATACCAAGTATGTAAAGCCTAAAAACGTACAATTACCTAAAACTTAATATGTATTTCTTAGCAGCCTTCTAAGCCCTAGTATCTACTTCAGGAAACTAATCTTTAATATGCTCTATTTGAAAAACATTGGAATTCTGCACAAGAGCACAACCATTTCGTTTTTCTTATTTTAGCTTCTTAATTTTGTATTCAGTGTACCTTAGTAAGCTGCAAATAATGAATCAATTTACTGTATATATATACGGACGATAGTGAAATAAATCAAATTTGCATACAGTGTTCATTTTCTAGTGCACTGTGTGACTTTATGTGATCTTGTGAAATGTTGAATACACTCAAGAGAATCGAAGTAACCTAGTTGCCGCCTTCTCCGGCCTGTTCAGGTGGCACGCAAGGTTTTGTGGCAGGTTCTTTACTTTGCTGCATCACTCTAATGGAGGTGGGAGATCATTATGAAGGATTGTGATGAGGAGCAGGTGGATGAATTTAACAAGAACTCAGCTGTCAGTGCTGTGGTGACAGCTGAAGTTGAAATAACACACATGCAACTTGAGACAGATGAAGTGGCCCTCTCTTATCAACCTCTGCCCTGTTTCCAAGCAGACAGGCATCATTAGGCAGGAGTTAGAGCCGGATCATTGTTCCGCTCAGACTTGTTCCTGTGCAGGCAGCAGCAGACGCTGATGTCTAGAGATGGAAAACACTGCAGCATGACGACTCACACAGGTCAAGCACTCGAGTCAGAGCTGTGCTCTGTTTATCATCCAACAACATATTAGGACAGAGAAAGACCGTATTTATGCATTATGGTACAATGAAATGTTGCTTTAAGTTTTTTAGTTGTTTGCTTGTTAGGCCTTGGTATCGATTCTGACTCTCAAGGATTTCAATCTATTTATATATTGTTACAACTGTATTATTGCATTTGAAAAACAGTACAGTCAAAAATGTAATATTGTGATTATTGTTAGTAGTAGTATTTAAATCATTTTTACAATTTAAAATGTTTACAATTTTAATTGCAGATTGTAAAATGCCAATTTGGAGCTCAATAAAGATTTCTCATTATCATCAATGAAAACAGTAGCTAGCTTTTAATTTTGTGGAAACCATGATTTTTTAATTTTTCATGAGTAGGACGAGTGGTTATGAACGAATGAATGAAACGCATTTGTCCGTGTTTCACTCCGTCTCTTCCGCGGCTCGCTATGCTTTCAACTCGTTGTTTTAGTCTCGAGCAAGAGACTTTACGACATTCACGTTACATGATTTGACTGATTTTTACGTAGATAAGGCGACAGCACCGCATTACAATAAATTATCATCCGTGTTTTCATAGCCACTGGCCAAATAAAAAAAAACGAAACTAAAATCATCTTTGAGAGCAAAGGGGTCCCCTGGTGTTTCGGGTCCCTACGCAGCTTGTGTATTCTGCATATAGGGAGGATCGGCTCTGCTTATTGCCCTGTCTAGTGCACCCTCAATATGGACTTAAAGCCTTTTTCCAGCTTTTTTGGGGGTTAAATAACAGTTGTTGGTTTGATTTTTAAACTTTGTAACGTGCATGTCATTTAGAAAACAATTCCTGTCCGAATAGTGCTATTGATGTTTTGATGTTAGCTTTTCTGAGCAAATTATGTTTTCCATTGCATGAGTATAAATAATACAACAATTTGCTGTAATCACAAGGACCATGATGCACTCAGAAGGTAGATCCTGTTACCCTATTATCTTGGGATGTTTCATTTACTAATATTTGCCCTATAGCAAAACATTATCTTCAGCCAACAGTACGTCCCCCAACTCAGTCCTCCTGTTTAGTATGTTTTTCTTTGTCTCAACCCATTTTATGGCCTTAAACACACATGAGGGATCTTGACTTCCCCGTGTTTTCTCTCAGCTGTCTGAAACCGCACTGTTTCCCCTGAACCCCACTCCACACCACATTACCACAGCCCCATTGCTCTCTCTGAATATCAAACAACAGGACACCTCTGTGTCTCATACCCTGCAGTCATATCCACAGCCAGAGAGACATTAGGGACTCTGAAAATAAGAAACAGTGAAGCAGAAGCAGCAGCCCAGCGCTGAACTACTGACTGTTGTCATTGGTACATGAGCTTCAAGTTCATTTGAACTCATGTGAGGAACTGGGGGTCTGTATTACTGCAATTACTTCTGATGCCATGCGAACTGCACAGATATATTAGTTTCTACATGGCATTTTTTTCTAAATAGTATGTTAGGGCAAGAAAATATTAGCGTTTCACTTCAGTGGTCAATAGTTTATTTGTTGATTTTAAACTCTTGCTCCTGGGCAAGTTTTTTATACTTTATTTTTGCCCGCATTTAAAATGATGAAATGACAGTAATGCAAATTATACCCTGAATTAACAGTGTATGTTCATTTAGCATTCAGTTGAGTTAATTAATGGGATAATCAAACCGTGTACTGAACAAACACAATGTTAAATGTTTTGTTTGTGAAGTCGACCTTTGATCATTTGGCACACTTAAAGATGATGCTAGCTTCAAGAAAATGGATTTTCATGTCATTAGATGTATGACACAAAGACAAGTTAGTAATTATACAAGATGACTTGATGAAATATTTAATTAAATATGTTTTAATAAAATATTGACTAGTAAGGATATAGATATATATGGATCTATTATTGTTACAAGGCATCTATGAGTCTTAAATACAAAATAAATCTCTCTTTATTTTATAAAACATCTTAACTTAAGTATTAAAAAGGGGAGAAAAACAATTCTGAGGTCCTAAAATGTGTATGTTATATTTCTAAATGAGATATTCCAGTGTTCTTATAGTTAAGTAGAACTGAAACTACAACTAAAACCATTCATTTCAGCTATTTGCCAAGACAATATTTTATTTGAGTTTAACTTGATGTACTGAAATAACTCCAATTTAATTGAAACCTAAATAAAAATGAATTAAAACAATTAATATACACACACAGACACACACACACACAATTGTTTCCCTGATGAGCCTCACTAATTAATTACCATTTAATACATAACAATTTCATTTTATTTGATTGTATTAAATTAATTATGACACAGTAAATGATAACAAATATCAAATGCGGTCTTAATTCTGTTAAACATGCAGCTATCATAATTTAAAATTATGATAAATTAATCAATAATTAATTAATTAAAAATCAAAGTGATAAATACATTTTACAGCTCCTTTTTAAAAAAGAAAACATGACAATGCCATTGCAATATAGAACACTTTGCCAACTATATATACAACTAGTGTGAGTATATACCAACCCACAAAAATACTTTTTAGTATAAGGTGAAAAAATGTGTTTTCTCTTAGTTATCACTCGGCCCGTCTTTAACGTTCACAGAGCATTTGATATATATTGTATTGTACACAGAAGTAAACGCAGGTATTCACGACATGCGTGTAAATACTGTTGTGTTGAAAAAAATACCTGCTTTGGTGGTCTGTTGATCTTGAGAAGACAATTTAAGGTCTTGCACCTGAAGCTCCAGGCTGTTGTTCCTAGAGAGAAAAATGTCTGCATTAACTTCATATATCATCTTAAGATGTAGCTTCAGGTTAAACGATCAAAAAGGCAGCTTTCTTTCTTGAAGGCATTTGAAGTGTCACTTTGTGATGGGTGAATTACATTTTCAACACGAGTGTTGAACTGTAAGGTGTTACAAAGTGTAAAAACAAATATGTAAACTCATTTTAAAACCATAAAGCCACAGGCTATGTATTTTCTCCACTTTTTAATTTGCTGCTCACTTCATTAATCTATGAGAAATGAGTGGATGCTCTGAATTAAAGTGCACCGTTTGGCATGGGCATTACTCCTGCACTCGCTATATAGAGATAATTGACATGAAGTGATGGATTGCACGTAATGGACTGAGATTCTGGATACCATCCAGTACTTTACTTGATAATGATGATGTACATGTATATATGGCTACAAATTGATATGCATTGCAGACATAGATGACTGTATAGTACTAACAATCCACAAATAATAGATACTGCTGTACAAAAGATTGAGCTCAGTACAAATTGTATTTATTTATTTTTAAAGAAATGAATACTTTTGCTAGAAATTAATATTTAAAAATGACAATAAAGGCATTTATAAAGTTATGATTTCAAATAAATGCTTTACTTTCTATTTATAAAGGAATCATGTAATATACAGTTATATAAACCTATAACGGTTTCCACAAAACAATATTAGCAGCACAACCGTTTTTAACAAAATAATAAGAACCAAGAACCAAATCAGCATATTCAGAGATTTTTGACACTGAAGACTTGAGTAATGATGCTAAAAATGCAGCTTTCCATTACAGGAATACATTGGGTTTTAAAATATACTAAAATAGAAAACAGTCTATTTAAATTGTAATAATATTTCAAAATATTACTGCTTTTACTGTATTTTTTATCAAATAAATACTGTTTTAGTGAGGAAGAGTCTTCTTTCATAAACTTTTCATAAGCCGAAGCTTTTAACGGCAGTGCCGTTTTTAATTATATTGCTTTTTTTAATTAAGTAGTAATAAAAATGTGTGTAGTATTTTACAGTACTTTGACTGTACTATTCTCACAAAATGTGTT